>CM024600.1:7126006-8326006 GCA_014182555.1 Eucalyptus erythrocorys | reverse complement strand
CATAATGCTAAACAGAATGGCCCATTTAAAGTCACAGAAAGAATCGAAGTGGGCATGCATCCAATACATTCATCCACACATAATCGCAAGCAATCAAAACATCGCAAATGATGACAACTGCACATCAAACTTCGATGTTGAAGATGTAAAAGATAAGAAGATCATTCGTAACATATCAATTTAGATTAGATTTGCCTAAAGCTCCATTTGTATTGCAAAAAATAGATGATTTGAAAAATATTTTTCTAGAAGTGATTACTTATATTGGTTGAATTATTAGTCGGTGAGATGTATTTTCTTATCAACAACAATTTATCTCAATATTTTTGTGGATGATGAAAATACTTTTCATTTGCTCATGTGACAAGAAAATCATTTTTAAAAAAATAATTTTAAAATTATTCATTTTTACGAAAGGGAAAATGTCACAAATGGTCCCTATATTTTTACTCAATGTACAATTTCGTCCCTGAACTTTTAATTTGCTCAATTTAGTCCCTAAACTATTGATAAATGCCCAATTTGGTCCCTGAACTTTCAATTGGCTCAATTTGGTCCCCGAACTATTAATAAAATATCCGATCTAGTCCCTGAACTTTCTATCAGCTCAATTTGGTCCATAAACTATTGATAAAATGTCCGATTTAGTCCTTCGTTCTTGTTTTTCCTTTTTTTTTTTTTTTTTTTTTTTTTTGCTTCTCCCTTCCTTCCGCCGGCGGAAGCCGACGTCCGACGAGGGTCGCCCTCGCCAGTGTCAAGCAAGGGCCGTTCTCACCAGATGCAAGCGAGGGCGGCCTGACGCTGAAGAGGGTCTTCCTCGTAGATCTGCGAGGAGACCCTCGCCGGCGTCTGGTGAGGGGCTCCCTCGCCAATCTGGCGAGGGGCTCCCTCGCAAACGCTGGCGAGGACGACCCCTCGCAACATCTGCGAGGGGCCGTTTTCGCCGGCGTCTATGAGGGATCTGACGAGGGAGCCCCTCGCAGATGCCGGATTTTCCCTTCACGAAACAAATGAAGCTTAAGTTTAACTTTGAATTTTGTAGTATATAATGTTTCCAAATTTCAGTGCTTATCTTTATTTTGAAAAGTTTTCTAGTCATGTTTTTTAAGTATTTTACTTCCCCTACGCACTCCAATCATCTCCGTTAGCAATTTATGTTTGGCTTCAATAATCGAACAAGCATGGCCTCCAACAATGAAAGTCATCAGTTCTAGTTCGGTAAAAGTTCATGCGATATCCTTCCTCTTTTCGATCATTTTTTAGTGCATTATTTAGTAATTCGAATATTGCAAATCCCTATAAGCTTCAAGAAATCGAATTTGACAATTCAATTCGCCACCAATCATCTTTGAGCAAATTGTAACCACTAATCGAAATAATTGAAATTTTTGGCGACTACAATCTTGCAAAAATCCATGTAACAGTGATACGTGGAAATGATTGTACCATGTGTCTCCCAATTAAATGAGATGACGTGTGATTGAGCGATGAGATTAGTTCCGCTCCACACATATCAAAATTGTCTTATTATACAACACTATTAAATCTTTTCTTTCATGAAAAGATTTACTGAACGTATATAACCACATATCTATTGAAATTCAATTATATTAACCGAAAGAACAAGTAAAATTAATCTTAATAAAACAATAAAAATAAGTATTGCTGCAAGCAATGGCTTATGACGACGAAACTCTATTTCTTCTTTGGAGGCTATCTATAGTGATGGAGCTATTTTTGCAGCCAAATAATTTCGTCGCCATAATATTCTCTTCTTCTTGTAGTAATTCGTTAGTTCTCTGTATGTTTTTCTTTTTTTTGGTCGAAAACGGTAGTATTATTTATGAACGCAAAGAGGAACAACCATTGTACAGGGCTTCAAAGTAAAGAAGGTCTGGAAGATGATGGGGAGGGGAGACAGCCCAATTCGATGGAAGTATAGAACGCCCATGGGCTTTGGCAGCCCAGTCAGCAATAAAGTTTTTTTCTTCGACAGTGTCGGATCTAGAGATTAGGGAAACAGGGAAGAAACGCCGTGCTTTCAGCAAACAAAGCTCTGCTCTCCCAATGTGTCAAGTTAGGGTTCTGCACTACTTCCACAAGCACCAAGCAGTCCGATTCCAGCAAGAGGTGATCCCGTGCTTTCCCTTTCTGCAGCAGAAATTGAAGAATTAGATTGAGGGCCTGCACCTCTGCTTGCAGTATCGAGAAGGCGGTGATGCTGCTCGTGAAATCGTCGATCAGTTGTCCAAAAGAAGCACAGCACACGCACGCCACTGTGCCTTCATTGTGGGAGGTTGGGTAAGCACCGTCAATGTTGATCTTTACAACTCTTGGCTCTGGTGGGCGCCACATCTGATCTAGATCTAGTGGCTGCAGTCCCTATTGCGATAACACCCTGTTACAACATCGGTTGGACCTGGCATTTGCGAGAGCCACCTGTATAACTTGCTCGGGATCCAACCTTTGCTGGCGAAAGACAAAGTTGTTGCAGGCCTTCCAGATCTACCACAGAATGGAAGCAATAGTCTCCATATCAAGTATGGCATCGCTGTTCTCGATTAGATCTGCTAGCCAAGCATCGATTTTGTGGACTCCGTGAAATTGGGTCATAAGTTTGGACTCCATGAAATTGGGTCATAAGTTTGACTTGTGAGTGAGACCAAATGGCTTGCGTCCAAGGACATGAGAGGAAAATATGTTCTGTAGATTCCAGAATATGATCTCTACATAGTCGGCAAACCGGGTCTGGAATGATATGCCTGTGGTATAGATTTTCCTTTGTAGACAAGGCATTGTGGCATAAAGATCACATGAATATGCGTAGTTTGGGGGCAATCCGCATGGTCCAGAGTTTATTCCACAACTTCCGAGGGGTTTGGTATGATGAAGCATGGCTATGTGTGTCTCTGTTGTCTTGTGATCTGATAGAGTGATAGCCGCTCTTGATTGTACACATACCGTTGAGCTTCCCCTTCCAAATGAGTCGGTCGACAATGTAGTGTGGTCGAATCTGTATTGAGAGAATTTATTCAACAGTCTGATCATCGAAACTGTGGCGAAGTAGGGGTTCATTCCATGTATTTTGGTCTGGGATAATAGAAGCCGCCAACTTCTCCGATTTGCCTCTAGGTGCAAGCCCGCCGATTATTCCTTTAGAAAGCCATTGATCCTCTATGATTCTGATCCGTTGTCCGTCACCGACTAACCACTAGAGTTTGTTTAATATTGAGTCCTAGCCTAGCAGTAAACTTTGCCATCCCCATGAGGGTCTAGTCCCTTTATTTGCATGCCTGAATTCTTTAGAATGGAAGTACAGGCCTTTGAATGGCCTGTTTGGTTCAGCTTTGGGGAATTGCTCTTGGGAGAATGCAAATACCTTTGAGGTAAAGGGATTTTCCAAAATGTTAGACTGTTTGGTAAACTATAACTGAAAAGTGTTTTAGGGAAATGTGAGACCGTTTGGTAAACATATATTTAAAAAGCCCTTTTGTGTGATCAAATTAAATTTTTTAGTTTTAGTATTTTTAAAATTGCAAAAAAGAAACAATGGCTATATAACCTTTTACATTTTCATGTTGAGAGTAATGTAAAAGATACATATTAGTAAATTTATTTAAAAATATATTAAAAGAATTTGATTATAGATTAGATGCAAAGCTCAACTTTTGGCCTAGGGTTCTTTTAGGTTTGATTTCAACTTTGAATATTTTTTTTTAAATTATTATAGTATTAATTATCTACGTTAATTAATGATCATTCTAGTGTATTAATAAAAAGTTGGGCTATTGATTGTCAAAAGATAAAAATGATATGGCAAAAAAAAAGGTGAACTTATTCGGTGGATGATCAAGCGACCGATTGTGGATGCTAATTTTTTTGAGTAAGCACCGCATATAAAAAGGGAGGTCCTCATTAAGAAAAATAAAACCAAGTTCTTCTCATAAAAATTTGACTAAAAAGAGTCATTTCATGATAGTAAACGGGGTCATATATGTCCAGGAAAAATAAATATGTTATACTTAGTATTACAAACCTCAACGACTTTGTAAACTTATGACTATTTCATCATGTAAACGTGCCATGTCCGGAGATGAACACAAATTTGAAGCACCCACCCCTTCATTTGCATCATCATGGTCAATTGAATATCCATAATTGGGATCCAATTCTGCTTGTTCAAAATCCGTATCAGTCACGTTATTTCTCAGTATATAATTGTGCGAAGTCATTGTCTCTACCACAATTTGCACTTACTTTTCATATAGATAACTTGGCATATAAGTTAAAATCCCCCGCTTCTGTTTTAATACACCAAAGGCTCGCTCAATTGTCGAGCATAACGAGGAATGGGCATGGTTGAACACTTCTCGATATCCTGTAGGTAAAGGACCTAGTCGAAACTCTGGTAAATAATATCTAACTTCTTTATATGGCCCCAAATAACCAGTAGGATTTGGATATCCAGCATCTACTAAGTAATATTTACTTATATAAATATATTGTAAATTTAATCAACATATGCCAATAAGATATATGGATGTATATAAACCATTGACTAACATACCTGGAGGAGGATGGGGAAAATGTGCGTCACATCTTCCAATAACTTCATAAAAGATACAGGTATCATGAACTTGTCCCTTCTAACCGACCCAAACATAGATAAATTCCATATTAAAATTACATATGGCTAACACGTTTTGAGTTGTTATTCTTTTTCGACCAATAAAACGAATTTGATCATAGGTAGGTACAACCGCCGGAATATGTGTACCGTCAATAGCTCCAATGCAATCCTTAAAATGTGGATAAAATCGTCGATCTTTCTTAATCTTCTCTTGAACTTTTCTATATTGTGGATCAATTGGTTGGATCAAATCTTTTCCCATATTACATACTTTATCTAAAACTAAGCTGAAGTGTCTACTTATGATTTCCCTTGAGCGTTGAAAACGCTCTTGTGCTAATCTATTACCTATACCATGTCCTAGAATATGAAGAAACATATCAACCATTTCTCTAACATCAATATTCTTAGATCCTCAAAGGCCATAATGTGTTACTAAATCATGCGTTAAATTGTTAAATACAATCTTATGGATTCTAAACATATTGTAGCACCTTATCGGATTAGCATTTTCGCCAATCAACTCTTTTAACCATACATAACCTATATATGTTGAGGTCATGCAAGATTATTTGCAAAGGTTTGTCGCTTGATAAAGAATGGTAGCTTGAGTGACTGAAATAAGATCCCATAATTCATTTTCCTCTTGTTCATGATTTTCCCTTATATGTGAATCATCTATAACTGCTTCAAGTAACAAAATATAAAGAGAAACAATATATTAACCATCGCATATATGCAAACTATCACATTAAGAGAACACTAAATGAAAACAATTGTAACATCAAACATTAATTGAAATTAGATTCACAGGGATTGCAAATAAAGATCCACAGATAAAAACAAAATGGAATGACTAAGCTTCAAACATGAAAACAATAATATGCTAACATCCTATCTACGAAGACTCGATTCTCTTCTCACTCATATTTGAAATATTTTACTTTTTTTGCATCATCCTTTAAGCTTATGAAGACTTGCTTATTGTCTATATTTTCCTTTAAATGAGGAATTGAAAAAAAGTACAAGTCTTCGTCTCCCACAATCTCAGGTATGGAATCTAATATCTCTATGAGGTCCTCATAGGGACTGACTAAACTAGTTGCTTTAGATGTAGTACCGATAGTATTCCTACTCTCAACAATTGTAAGCAGCCCGTTAATTTGTGTTCGGAGCTCCTCTCTTGTACTCAATTTCTTATCTTTCTTTCCTCGAACTTGCATTTTTGAAGTCTGTGTGGCTCTCTTACGAATTTGAGTTCTAGTTGGTTCAACAACGGTTTCATGCACATGATCCTCCAAGTTTTCATCAGTAAACCCTACAACATCATTGATACCAGGTTGTGTGGTCTCCACATCATTATCAACACATAAACCTCGTGTAGGATTCCATGTAATTTCTTTAGTAGCAACTGTATATCTGAACATCATATCTAACTTTACTTCAAGATCAGGATATATGTCTTTCATCCTAAAAGCCTTAAACTTTGTATTAGCTTGTTATAATGAAACATTTACATAAGTTGTATCATTAAAGGTGAACTTAACATGAAAGTATAAAAATAAGTGAGGAAAACCTAAATTTTATTCTCCCACCATTCGTCACTTGCATCAATGGTTTTCTTCCTTGAATCCCATTCTAGTTCAGTTTCATTGTAAAGCAATGACCTCCATCTTTTCCATTCTTCATTGAGATTATTCCACTTACTCTTCATTTTTTGTTATCATACTTTTTGCCCGTTAGCTCCTCAAACTTACTAATTATGACTGTCCATCCATCTCATTGCCTTTTTCAATTTGTTTGATGCACAAGTTACAAAAGATTTCTACATCTTACGAGCTCCAAAATGCCTTTTCCTTTGATGAACTCATCTACTAGTAAAGTGACATAAACAAATTTAAGAGACACAAACAAACAAGATCAACCATGAAAGTGAAGAGGCCTAGGTCCGGCCTATAAATGCGATGTGTATATAAATATAACACTCACTTGTTAAACATGTAGACCTCATTCTCAAACTTGACGTGCAGCAAATTAGGTAAACCTTCAGTTAAACATGTAGAAGCTAGGGAATATCCCAAACTAGGTGAATATGAATCCTCAAGTTTCTATTACTGTACCAACATGACCAAAGGCAACAAAACAAGAGAATGAAAATGTTAGAGTCTCACGAGAAGATTAATTACTCATATAATTTACATTGTTTTCGTAATGAAAGTTTCAGCGCCTCATTTAGACTTTACTATGGAATTTATTGAATTGTTTTACAACTCAGGGACTTCCGTCCACATCCCCCCATTATAACCTCCTATCCAATCTCTACTACATTCAAGATCACTTATAACTTCTCAACTTGTGCATCTTAGGAACAAATTATTAGCAACATATCCTCCATCTCCCTATAGTTACCGCAATCACGAAAGCTACTATGAACAACAAGAAATAGCCCTCTGATTTTTTGGTAAAAAAGACCTAGGCAATCAAATCTATGCTTATATTATTAAGGATATTGCTACAATCAAACAGTCTTTCAAGAACCTAAAATCATAATTTTTATGCTATCATGAGCATAAACTTTAAGCTAATGCCAGTGAAGTCCATTTGAATAAATTGTAGACAAAGCAGCAATTGATTTGTACTACAAAACATAAGCAACTAAAGACTGTTATAGGGTGAGCACATAATGGTTGCTTAAAAGCATGCCACAACTACAACTTAAATAAGAGAATAAGATAAACTAACTTGTCAATCATGGCTTTTAACACTTAAAACAACCTAGAAAACACAATGATTCATGCTTTGGATAGTTCCCCCGTTGCAAATTAGGATAGGTTCTTTTATTTGTGAGAAGATATCATTACATTAATTTACCCCTCCAAATGTCCACAATGGGCCAACTACTACTTGCCAACTTCGCCCTAAACAAGCTGATTTTGAAAGCCTGACACTAAAAACACCTCACTGCCAAACATAACTGCTCGGCAAGGAATTATACCCATAAAGCTTTTCCGAATTTCCAATGCCTTACAAAATATAACCATCCCATGCTTTCGGCCACCCATTACCAGAAAGTACCCATCACCAAAACATTGATCATCCATCATATAAACAACAACAAATACAGAATGCTCTGACTGACTTCCACAAACAAGAAATCCAATATGTGCCGAAAACCCAATTTAACCACCATAACCAAAGCTCATGGTCATCCCAAACCCAACATTACCATCTACCAAAAACATAAAAAAGCTCCACCGTAGACCATCGAAATCGCAAAAATCAAGTAAGAACAGCGACGTACATCTTGGAGAGCTTGTTTGTGGAAGGCACCAGTGACCTTGGCGGTGCAGAGAAGGGTAAGCTCGGCCTTGAGTTCCTTCAGCTGGGTCAAAAGGTCAGTCTTCGACTTTTGCTTTAGCTCGTGCACCTTGATCCTAGGGTTTCACCGTTGTAGGAGCAAGAAGTAGAGCTGTCGCCAATCCACGAGAGGAGGACCTCCAATCACAACAATGGGTGAGAGACGACGACGTGGCCGATCTGCGAGAGGAAGCAAACAATCAAAGAGAAACAAAACCAACCTCGAATCTCGGATTCGCTCGCTCGTCAAGAGGGCAGAAGATCTAGATCTCGGATTTGCTCGCTCGTCGCGACAAACTTCGGCCTTGATGGAGTAGTGCTCGGATTCAAATCGCGATGGAGTGGTGCGAGTTGCAGGGGGAGAGAGACGAAGAAGAAGAGAGCCGTCGTCGCGTGATGGAGTAACGCTGCAGAACAGAGGAGAAAGCGTTGAAAGAGTTAGGGTTTTGTTTAGTATTAGGTAAAATTGGACTTTTAATAAAATTTTGAGGGTAGAATAGGCAATCAGCAAAAATTAATTAATCCTCTGGACCAGCATTTCAAAGACTAGCATTTGGGGAAGGGGAGCTCCAAATGCTGAACCAAACACCAAATTTTTCCCCCCCAAAGCCCCTTGGGAAAGCTGAACCAAATGGGGCCAAAAAGTCTACTTCACAGAGACAAAGGTTGTTGTATTAGACGCCAAGCCTATTTACCCAGTAAAGCCTTATTAAACGCAATGAGATCTTGAAAACCCAGTCCCCCATTCTCCTTTCGACTCTTAAGGGTGTCCCATTTCTTCCAGTGTATGCCAGATTTGCTGCAAAGAGGTTGCCCCAGAATCTAGCAATTTTCTGTTATATAGACTAGCAAAGAGACACGGGGATTTTAAATATAGACATAGCATATTGCAGGAGTGCTTGTACTATTATTTTAATCAAAGTTTCCTTACCGCCTTTAGAAATCAGCTGTTCTTTCCACCCTTCCAACTTGGAGTTTACTCAATCCAAAATCCAGGCAAACATCTTCCTTTTTTATTTCCCCCAATCTGACGGTATGCCGAGGTATTTGCCAACCTTTGCTAACACAAGGACTCGGAATTATCTTGCCAAATTCACCTGAAGGCTATTAGGACAAGCTTTACTAAAGAAAATTCCAGATTTGTTTTGGTTCACCTCTTGTCCTGTAGCTAGGAAATATTGATTTAATACATTGGCTAAGTTCTGGCATTCCAGAAGTTTTCCTTCTAAGAAAAAGATAGCATCGTCTGTGAAAAAAGATGACATATGGTAGGACACCACCTGTTTAATTTAATGCCTCTAATATTGCCCATGTCCACAGCTTGGCTAATAAGTATAGATAGGACGTCGCCACCAGAATAAACAAGTACGGAGAAAGAGGATCTCCCTGTCTTAGTCCCCTAGTTGGATAGAAGTAGGGTAAGGGTTCTCCATTAAATTTGACACTAAGGGAGACCGTTGTTATGCATTGCATCACCCACTGAAGTCATTGTGCGTGAAAGCCTAGCTGAAGGAGGTAATCTTATAGGAAATCCCACTCCACCCGACTGTAGGCCTTTTACATGTCTAGCTTCAGAACAACTTGAAAAGTCTTTTTCCTTTTCCTTATCCTGAGTTGATGGAGAACCTCTTAGACCACTAGTATATTATCTTGAATTTGACGTCTACTAACAAAAGCACATTGCTCCATAGCTATTATCTCAGGAGCCATGGCTTCAGTCGATTTGCTAGAACCTTTGATATTATTTTGTAGATAAAGTTGCAAAGACTGATTGGTCGATATTGATCAAGTCGTTCTAGGTGAGGTAATTTGGGTAGCAGGGATATGATTGTCCTATTGAACTTGGGTCGCATCACTCCGAAGTTAAAGAAATCTTGCACTGAAAAGAATGGCTGCGTTTGGGAACTGCCTTCCCAAGTAGCTTTAGACACCTAAAGGCCTTTTGGCCAAGTATTGGGGTGTTTGGCAAAAAATTTGAAGGCCCCTTGGGAGAAGGCCAGCCTTGGGAAGGCTGAAAGCCCAAGGCAGGGGGGACCTGCCTTGGGCTTTCGGCATTTCCGGAAGGCCACGCGGGCCACTGTTCATACTTTTTTTTTTTTCCGAAATTGTCCTTAAAAATTTTTTCTTTTTCCGTTTTTTGCCCCTTGTGAGGAGCACTGTTCATCTTCTCCTCCGGGTGTCCCGGCGCCAGCTGCTCGAGTCTCCGTCGAGGGTGGCTCGACGGCGCGCTACTCGGGTCGGCGCGCCCGGCGAGGTCGCGCGACCCAGGCGCCGCCCCTCGCGCGGCCAGGCGCCGCCCTCGCCGAGGTCGCGCGACCAGACTGCCTCCGGCAACCCAGATCCGGGTCGCTGGAGGTCGTGACGGCGTCGCGCGACCTCGCCGGCCCGGATCCGGGTCGCCGGTGTCGCCGCCGGCCGCCGGCTGCCACTACCCTTGCCAGTTTTCATTTTTTTATTTTTATTTTATTTTTATTTTCCCAAAAGCCCTTTTTTGTCTCCCAAACACTATTTTACTCAAGGGTACTTCGCAAAGGGCTTTCAAACTATAATTTACCAAACGCAATTTGCATTTTGGAAAACACTTTTCACTCAAAGGTCTTCGCATTTTCCTAAGGACTTTCCCCAAAAGGCTTTCCAAACGCAGCCAATGTCTTCCTGTAAAATATCCCAATGAGATTGGTAAAATTGTCCATTCAAGCCATCAAATCCTAGTGCTTTTGTTTCCCCCAATTGAAAGGTTGCTTGTTGGACTTCCTCTCGAGTGACCGCTCCTTCTAGGGTCGTGTTCATTTCCTCTGTCACCACGGGTGGGCATTGCACTAGAACAGGCTTATAGTCACGATGTCCCACTGAGCGGTACAAATTTTTAAAAAATCCAGTATCACTTTCAAATGGTTTGGTTCGCGTACCCATTATTGATGTTCATCCTATAACATGCTTATTCAATTGCGTTGTCTCCTTTGGATAGTGGTGGCATGGAAAAACCTAGTATTCTTGTCCCCCATCTAAGCTAGTTGAGCCTTGATCGCATCGCCCAGTACTGTTCCTCTTGTTGCCATAAATATTGTATTTTCTCTTTCAAACTAGTAACCATCACTTTGTCATACTGACCATTGGGTTGATTGATCAGATTTTGGAGCTGTTGCTTGAGGATGTTGATTTGATGATGGCCATTGGAAAACTTGGACCAATTCCAGCTAGCAAGGGCCTCAGAGACAGTCGTTAACTTTTAAAGTAAAATCAAAGCTCTAACCTAGAAAGATCCCCATGAATCTGCAATGATTGTGCGGCACTCTTGGTCCTGTAACCAAAAAGCTTCAAAAGTAAAAGCCTTTCATCTTTTGATAGGGATGGCTTCAGTTGTTAAAAGGATCGAGCTGTGATTAGAACCAAGTGGAGGTAAGGCAAAAACTTCAGCGTCGGGGAATGTGAGTTGCCAATCCATAGTACATAGCACCCGATCCAATCTTTCTTTTACAAAATCCTCTCTGTCTCTATTATTGACCCACGTAAATGCACAACATTTGCTTACCACATCTATCAAAGAGCAGTCATTTAACAGTTCACGAAAAGAGTGCATGCGATGTGGTTCTACTAGCCGCTTACCAACTTCCTCCTAAGGATAAATTATTTCATTGAAATCTCCAGCACGTACCCACGATAATGTGTTATAGTGACTAATTTGGCGCAAGTCTTCCCATAATCTTTGTTTAAGTTGGTACACGGCCGGCGCATGTAGACATGTAAGGCCCATTGTTATTCCATACTCCACATCCGTGCATACCATATCAAGAAGAGCCGAAGTTTGACAGTCCATTGTCAAATAAATCCTATCATTGCAAAACACCACTAAGCCACCAACCAAGCCAATAGGGTTTTCAATAATACTGCTAGGGAATCTCAACCTCTTTTGAAGTCGGTGAAGTATCACTTCCTGATTTTTAGTTTCCATCAAAAAAGAATGTTGGGCTTTTCCTAGGCCACTGTGGCCCTTAGTGCCTGAACTGTTAGGGGATTGCCCACACCCTAACAGTTCCAACTGACTAACTTCATTTGTTACTTGATGGCTATTTAGGGCCGGCCACCATAGCCCAACTATCGGGTCCAACTGCCGCAAAGATTGGAGTATCCAAAAGATGAGATTCATCTATCCCCTCTTGCATCTGAGTACGCAGATCATACGGGTTGTACCGCTTTGCTTTCTTGATGGGTCCCACTTTTGTGTTCAAACGTGTGTTTTTCAGTTTCTTGGATTTTGATGAACCTTTTGTTGCTTCCTTAGTTGTAGCTATCTCATGGGATGCAGGGAATTTGGCAGTTGCAGCATCGGTTCCTGCATTTCCCCTACTGATGGTTGCCATTTGAGCAGTTCTGCCACGGTAATAATTTGTCCCCTAGCTGGTAGCTCCAAAATTTCCTTATTCTTACTATTACGTGGCTGATCCGCAGGTATCAAATTGGTGGGAGACTGAGGAGTCTCCGGGAAATCTCTTCTGCCTCCTCTCGGGAGTGTTGTGTCTCATAAAAGGTACGCCAAAACGGGCTATGTTCCCAAACCTCAGCACGGAGCCATTGACCATAATACATTTTATCATTTCCCTCCATTTTTTCTTCATCGAAAGGGAAGTCTTTACGGTACATTGCATAATGTCCTAGTATACCATAAGAGTAACAATAGTGGGATAATCTTTCATAGCGAAAATCCAACCAAATATTCTTCCCTTCCAATCTAATTAGCCGCCCTGCTTTGAGTGGCTCCTGTAATGTGATTTCAACCCGGGCTCTCCTGCTCTAAGAGTTGTACCTTCTTTATGCTCTATTTTAACATCCAACACCCTACTTACATGTCGTATAACTTTGCTAATCATACTTTCAATACACCACTCCAAGGGAAGCCCAATTACTCGGACCCAAAAAGCACAGGTTATGAAGTCATAGCAGTGCAGGGGAGTGTTTGGTATCCAAGTGTTTGGTATCCAAGGCTTTAAAATCACCAGATGATTTGAGAAAAGCCAAGGTCCATTATCCAAAATTCTCGGGATAAGTACACTAGAAGTGCCAAAAGTTGTGTACGGCGCTCACTTTAGTGCTAAAAGTTTTCGCTGGCTCACTTAAGTGCTAAATTGGAGGAAAAACGACCACTTCAGTGTCAACGGCGAGAAATTCCGACCAAATTGATTACGTGTTATTTATAATTAAAATTTTTATATGACTCGCTAAAATTTTTAAAATATCCAGTCCACATTGCATTTCCACGTAGCATGCTTGGCATTGAAGTGATTGTTTTTTAACAATGACTAGCATTGAAATGATCACTTTAAATAAAATTTAGCACTCAAATGATCACTTTTAATAAAATTTGGCACTTAAATGATCATTATTTATAACTTTTGGACGACGTCGTTTATGGGTTATATGCTTACTAGGCACGCCAATGAGTCACGTAGGATTGAGAAATTAATAAAATATAGCCACATCGGATTTCTAGCAATTCAGAGTGGAGTTGACATTTAAATGATCTTTTTTTCAAAAAGTAGCACTTAAATGATCCGGAAAAAACTTTTGGTACTAAAGTAAGTGCCGTATATAACTTTTGACACTTCTAGTGTACTTACCCCCAAAATTCTCTATTTTTCCCCTTTTGTTTTGAATTTAACAACATACAATCCCACTTCACTTTGGAATATATCTACTTGGTCAGTGCACCATGCTCACTTCATAGTATTCTGAAACGCTTGAAAGTTAATGGATGGGTTAGAGAGAATCTTACCCACTAAAATTAATTTGCATTCCTCTATTTTTTTCCATTGGGGCCAAATCATCCCAGACTTCAATTTGCTGTTCTAACCATAGGCGTCCCAATCGATTGCACAGGGCGGCAAGGCGAGCATCTTTTTCATTATTAGTACGGTCCATCCATGAGCGAGCAGCAACAGGATTGGGAGTATTCTCTTCTTGGTTGAAGTGGTCCATCCACAAGTGGACGTCAGAGGAAACTACAAGGGGGCGAGCTAGGCAAGCAGTTCCACATGCAGTGCGGCCAAAGCAAACCGGAAATAAGGCAGCGAGAGGCAAGGACGGCTTCGGAACAGGGCAAAAGGTACATGCAATAAGCAAGAGATGGAAAGAAAAAGGAAACAAAAGAGGATTGTGATAGTGAAACGAGAGGATGGGAGATGAGTATAGATGGGTCTATGGATTAGTCAGTGATTACAAAGGAGAAATGAGATGGAAAAGGAAGGAGATGAAAGCCAAGATTCAACATCCGAATGGAAGCTTGCTGGTGGGTAGTAATGGAATTAGGGTTCGGACAAGAGACGACTACCATTATGTTATGTTTATGGATTTGGACCATTCTTTCATTTATGGTTATTGGGTTGCATGTTGATGTGAGAGCATTCATTTCTATCAATCAACTCTGGAGCTCAACTCAAAACTCGTCGATTGATCCAATCCAATCCTTACTTTTGCAAGCAAAGGCCAATTCCAAGTACAATCCGGTTCGATGGGTTTAAGTTTGAAGATATCAATTCTACATGCTAGTTGTCAACTTGCAAGACTAGTTGTCGATTTTAAGATTGTCGATCGAGTATCAAGAATTGATTTTCAACTTTGTTGTCAAAGTTACTAATCAACTACCTAGTAATTAAAAAAAAAAATACCTAGTAATTGGAGGATGCTCAAGTCAATCTTCTTCTTCTTTTTTTATATTCTTCAAAGGTGTCCATTTGATTGCCACTATGGTAGACAAATTTGGACAATCAATCAAGTGACAATCCATCTAATCTTAGTTAAATTCATTTAAGCCCAATTATTAAGCATCTTAATTCTTAGTTTATGAGTCTTAAGTTCTAGTTTTTATGAGCCCTTGCTATGGTGTTGCTTTCAAAAGTCTTAATTATGTGAATACTCCAAGAGTTTTTTCAGTTTCTAGGACTTCAATAGTCCTTTTTTTAGCAAAATCTCTCTTTAAATAAAGGTGTAATCTCATTTGTAAAACATGATAATTGAATTTGATGCATAATTTTTTTTTCCTTAAGCGAGTGACTTTATATCCTAATTCTCTATCCAAGCGCCTTAGTAATGGACCAAGAAGTCCTTTATCCTTGGCCGGTAAGCTTCCTTTAGGTTTTGATAGTGAACTTCTCTTACGTAGAATTCTTTATCATTGGTTGGTGGCTTGTCCTTTCTACCTTGGTGGTGAAGTCCATCTATCTAAAATCCTTTATCCTAGGTTGGTAGTGTTCCTTTTGGTCTTGGTGGTGAACTTCATCGATCTTTATCCTAGATTGGTGACAAGTCATTTATGCATTACTATGGTCGTCCTCTACCATAAATCGTATTGTCACTTAAAATACATCCCACACATGCATTAATTTAGTATTAGAGTTCAAAGATGAAGTAATTCCTTTTGTTACCCATCTACCATCCCATCTCATACTTTCATTAAAACAAAAAAGATTGATGAGGTTCCAATAAACCTGACTTTGGAGCAAGCATACAATGAAAGGCATAAATGTTTTTTGTAGATCTCCAACAACAAATGGAGCAAATTCTCAACCTCCTAGATAATCAAATGAGATAGGAGCAATAGGAGAGACCTATTAATTGACTACACCATGACAATCCAAATCCTTATCTAAACTTTAAAGATGGATCCAACGACACTCAATGCAACTCTAGTGATTCAAATTATTGAGCCAGGAGGAGAAGAAGAAGGCATGAGAAGAGTGACCATAAAGTTGTTGACAGTGCACAACAGAAGTCCATACCTTCATTTGAAAATCGCCAAGAGGGAGCCTAAATCCGATTCCGTCAATATATCAAGTTGGATCCACCTTTACTCAAAAATTTAAATCAATGAGTTATGAGCCAACTAGAATATATTAATTGCTCTATACAACATGAATTATCCGATGTGGGATTTCTCAAAAACAACTCACTCATATGTATATTATAACAATTTCTCCCTCACGTGTAAACTTAATATTAGGTTTGCTCTCCTTAATCTAGACATCCTTCTGGATCAACTTTCTATGACCCCTCGTTGCAACATCACAACGCCTATTGATGTATCTAGTACTAACACCTAGAGGGAGTAAATAGATGTTTAAAGAAATTTAACCAAACAATTGAGAAATTAAATTAAATTGCCAGCGAAGTCTGAATAAAGAATAGAAACAATTTTGTGAACCACCAAACTTCTAAAATAGTAACTGTGCAACAGACTTAAAATAAATAGAGATAAGGGAAGAGAAAATTACATATGAGTTTTATAATAGTTCGGTTTAGATTAAGCCTACGTCTACTCTCCCACGTTGACAACCCACTGGTTGGATTCCACTATAAGATCAACAGAAGATTATAAATTATGAGTGTAAACACTCAGTGGTGGATCTCTCTAACTCACTAAGACACTCTTTTTGCGTTTTCTCTCTTGATCACAATTTGTAGCGCTCATGGACGAAGATAAGTGATTGGAAGTAGTTTTGAACTTTGAAATTTCAAATTCATGTTCCTTCTCTTCTTGACTGAATTTCCTCCTTTAAATATTACTCCACACCACACTAGCCATTGACATTCTCTGAAGGAAATTCTTCCAATCAAATTGTTGAATAGAATCTTTGAAAGAAATCTTATAGTCGTTGAAGACAAAAATGGAATTTCCACTTAATTCCGATCGCCCATACAATCAAAATCTTGATTTTCATAAGTGATGCTTTCCAAAAAGAAACTTTTCTTTAAGATTAATTTCATCAATTTGTGATTGATTCAATCAATATTTGTATAGATAGAAAGTAAAATCATTTGCCAAAAAACTAATTGTTGTAAAATAATTTCCAAATAAGTTTTTTTTATCTGTGTTGCAAAATTGATAAGTCTGTTTTTGGAATAGTTGGAGTTGAATAAGCTTCTACAATATAATAGATTTAACAAAAGTCTTCATAAGTTCCCCAAAAATAGTGTAAAATCAATATGTTCTCAATAATCTAGTGAAATAGGCATTGGAACCAAAAAATGTTGTCAACTTCAAAACCCAGTAGGGGTTTTCTCAACACTCACTTGCCTAGAAACCACAACCATAGCCTCTTATATCACATGCTATGATTTACTACACAATCACAAAGAAAATAAAGAGTAAAAGTGAGAAAGACAATTTAAAACATAAAGTTTTATCCTTATTTACCCTTAAACTAGGACTACGTCCAGTTAATGATTCCACTATAATTAGCACATCGCACCTCTATGTTACATCCCTCAAATTACAATAGAGAGAGAATATATATATTCAAACAAAATATATATTTAATAGTTATTCATGAACCCAAACTTAAATTATCTATAAAAAGAGAATATATATATATATCTAATAACTATTTATGAAAGCAAATTCAAACTACCAATAAAATATAGGGATAAGTGTAGCGAAGTCCTAAAACTTGTCGTGAATGTGCATTTCAGTCCTAAAACTTGCAAAATATTCATTTCAGTCCTAAAACTTGTCGAAACGTTACAAATGAGTCTTAAAACCGACGCAGTTAACTTTTTCCGTTAAAAATGCTGACGTGGCATTTTAAATTATTTTTTTATTTTCCAGGTGGATTTTTTAATTATTTTTTAATCAATTTTTAAAAAATAGATTTATTCATTTTATCTAATTTTCACCAAAAACTTAAAAGATAAAATAAAAATTTTATTTTTAAAAATTGTTTTAAAAAATTGTTTAAAAATGATTAAAAATAATTTAAAAATCCACCTGGAAAATAAAAAATAATATAAAATGCCACGTCAGCATTTTTAACGGAAAAAGTTAAAGGCGTCGGCTTTAGGACTCACTTGTAACGTTTCGACAAATTTTAGGACTGAAATGCACATTTGCGACAAGTTTTAGGACTTCCGCTGCATTTATCCCTAAAATATAAACTCAATCTCTAGAATCGCAGAGACACTGCCCCTACACAGTTGATGGGAATATGAACTAGACCCCTAACAAAAGGAGGCACCAATATTTGACGGTAATCTCAATCTAAACGACTTTATTGACTAACTATATGATATTGAATGATTATTCGACTTACATTCATACTCGGATGAAAAAATTATGCAAAGTTACTATTCTCAAGTTAAAGAAATATGTTTCACTTTAGTGGGAAAAGCTAAAGAAAAAGAGAGTTCAAGAAGGAAAAAGCCATATTAAATTTTGGGAAAAACTAAAAACTTGTGAAGAAGAGATTCTTAGCCAACAATTACAAGTAAGATATATTTTTCAAGATGGATGTCCTCAAGCAACATAAAATAATATTAGGAAGTTTGAGAAACTCCTTATGAGATGCGATGTTCCCGAATTACTAGAGCATACCATTGCTCATTTCCTTGATGGATTAAACAGAGAGATTTCCTTAAACTTCAACCATATCGGTCATTTGAAGTTGTTTGCAAACTCATCATGAAGGTGGAGAAACAATTAAAACGTGCAAGAGTTTGTCAACCCAATCTTCAACAGGGGGGACATGTCAACTCTCAGAGCATCCTGACACACAAGGCATCATCATCACTAAAATATGAAGATGAAAATATAACATAATAATTTTCATATATAGTCATTCCATGTACAATCATACGGCAGCAATGTACATAATAACATTATAATCTTGTGATCTCCCTTGTATCAACAGTGGAATTAACACCCATTTATTATCTTTTGCGTACCCATTCCCTTAAATCAATATTAAATATATAACACCATTTTATGCAATTTATTATAGAAACACAGTTGTCGTACATTTTTTAATAATCACTTATGCAAGTGATATGTACCTCTTTGTATTTCCCATTTAAGCAATAATAACTTACTAAGATCGGTAAATTCGTGATGGAATCGACAAGTCAGAGAATTAGCAACCTAGAAATTAACAACTAAAATAATTAGCTGCTTAGAAATCGACAATCAACAATTCATGTAATCAATAACTTTAAAATCGACAACTTAGATAATCAACAATTTAGACATCAACAACTTGGGTCAAGATCGGCAAGTCATAAGATCGACAACTTAGACAATCAACAATTTAGACATCAACAACTTGGGTCAAGATCGGCAAGTCAAAAGACTGACAACTTACATCATCAACAACTCAAATCAATAACTCAATTAGTTAGCCTAGTCAATTTATTGGCAACATGGTCACGACTACGCAAATATCACTTACAGGTCTAGTTTCACCATTTTTCACTAAAATGCTACCAGATCTCATAAAACTTAATCCATTGTAGCCTAGGTATGTAAAAAACTTATCGATTTAAGTCAAGTGAACACAAAGATTCAACATACTCTTATTGAAGCCTACTTACACTTAACATTAAAGTTCAAACTGAACTAATAAATATCAACCAAGCAAATCAAGAGTATTTAGTGAATCAAATTACCTTAACCTTAAGAGTTTTCATTTACCTTAAACAAAGACTTGGACAAATTACTATTGCAATACATGATTCACCCCAACACTCCATGAACTCAACCTATGCCCAAATACCCAATTATTGGATCCTAATGGAATTGCATTCAAAAAACCATGGGCACAAAAAATACCTTTTAGCTTTTCCATGCACCACAAAATTATAATCCAACTGAGACTTCACACTCAACATTTATCATCTTCACATTCTAATATAAATAGCTAATAAAGTAAATTCTATATGTCACAACTTTTCCCTCCTTGGAAATATCCATCCTCAAAATTTAGAATTACCAAAAGTTGCGGATACTTGTTTGTCATTCATCTTCGCTTTACCGTGCTTCTTCCAAATCGCGATTGCCTCAATACTTTGACTAAGGGAATGGTCTTATTTCCTAGGACTTTTCCTTCGATCCAAAATTTGCACTGGATTTTTTGCATAATTCACTTTCTCATCTATCTCAATTGTTTCAAAATCTAATACATGCGTGGGATTCGGTTCATACTTCTTCAATATGGACACATGGAAGACATCGTGAACATTGGAAAGTCTTTGTGGTAATGCGAATCTAGAGGCTAAGGGCTCGTTTAGTTCGGCTTTGGAGAAATCCTTTGGTAAAATGTAAATACCTTTGAGGTAAAAGGATTTTCCAAAATACTACACCGTTTGGTAAATTGTAACTTCAAATAGTATTGGAAAATAGTTTTAGCATAAGTTTTGTTTGGTAAATTTCATATTTATAAAGGATCTTTGCTATTTATTTTTTTTTTAAGTCTAAAAATTAAATCCAATGTAGGTTGGCCAACGGTCAACCACGGAACGGCCAAATCTGGCAGCCTAAGGTAGCGTGAACCTCAAGCGACGCCGCCTAGGTCACACAAACCCAGGCGACACCGCTTGAGGTCTTGCACTCAGGCAGCATCGCATGAGTTGCAAGTCGTGCCACCCCAGGCGATGGTCACCAAGTATGCACGACCCCCAGGCGATGGTGGCAGTCGTCGAAGAAGCCTGACTCTTAAAAGACAGATCAGGGAAGACAAATGATCATGATGAACGAGAAAGAAGATCAATAGTGACGGATGAACAAAGGACTTGCATTTCCAAAACACCAAAAGCTTAAAGTAGGTTCGGACCTACAATGGGCTTTCAATATTCCCAATGCTAAGATTTGGCTAATGAACTTCCAAAAATGCTTACATGCCTAATATTTTCTCCAATGGGCTTTGGACCTAAACTAAATAGGGCCTAAGTCACCAATTTTCCCGAGATTTTCAAAAGGTTCAATAAATTTTGTACTCAACTAACCTTACTTTTAAAACGCAATACACCTTTCATCAATGACACCTTAAGGAACACATGATCACACCAACGTTAAAATTCAATGGCCATCAATGTTTATATGCATAACTCTTTTGTCAACTTTGTGCAATTTAAAGTCAATCCCAAATCATTTTTATTGCGTCGGAAGTCATTTGCACTAACTTCGAACCTGTAAGCTTTCTTTCTTCTACTTCATTCCAGTGGATAAGAGTCATACAAGTTCTACCATACAAGGTCTCAAAGGGGGCCATGCCAATATTAAAAGTTGTTATTAAAAATGAACACCACTTGATGCGAGTGATCATCCCAACTGTCTCTAAATACGACCACGCATGCTTGCAACATATTCTTTAACATTTTGTGATTCTTTCTAATTGACCAATAGTTTGGGAATGAAAAACAATACTATATTGAAGTGTAGTCCCCAATGCAATTTGAAGACCTTGTTAAAATTTTGCAGTGAATCTTAGTTCTCGATTAGGCGTGATAGTCATAGGCACCCCTTGTAGATGAACTATTTCTTTGACATATAGTTTTGCATACTTTTCCAATGTATAAAATCCAGCAAATTTAGTCAATTATAAGAAATCTCTTGTTTATTATTTAAACATAATGGACGATCCAATATTATCTAAATCGAATAATTACTTTTTGGCATTGCATAAAATCTATCATTAAATTTCTAGCAATTTCAACATTCCACCGAGCTTACAATGTTTAACTTTTACTTGTTGCCACATTAAACATGTCGAGACATGTTTCGCAAATATGAACCTTCATACCATTGCACCAATAATATTGATGAAGATTCCGATTCATTTCCATACTTCCTAGATGGACAATGTATTAGTGCGATGAACTTTTGTCAATATTTTATTCCTCACATCTGCATCATTAGGTACAGAGACAATTTTTCAAATCTAAAAACTCCATCCTCAGAGACTTGAAAGTCTTCCCTTTTTTCCTTCTAAAGCTTCTCTTTTTCCTTCTAAAGTTTCTCCTCACAATTTTAAAACTTCAAAATCTATTTGTTATAGAGTCTTGATTCTTTACACAACCTCTGGCCCAATCATAAGAGTAGCTATCACACTCGAAAGACTAACTCTATCAAATTTGAACTCAGAATCACGAACCTTTTAAAGTGAGGTCCATTTCTTGACCACCATGTGTATTGATACTTTCCGAAGCAAAGAGGCAAAAGTAAGAAGCAGTCAGTAGATGAAAGTGAACCAAATTGACGCAGGCTCGACGGAAGATGTGAGAAATTATTTAGATGGGACCTTTCACTAGACGATTCTTCTCTCTTGTATAATGGAATCCGATGAAAGAGTTCCATGGCATGAAAAAGTGACCTTTTTTTTTTTATATTTTCTTATTTTCAAAGGTTGCATACCTCTATGTTTTGCCCCTTCGTCCGAAATAGGTGAACAATATCCTATTTGTCTTACACAGCGGCTCCAGCTTTTGCACCAGCAATTCCGGGTTGGACGAAATTAATCGTCCTTTTTTTCCACGCTAAAGATGCCGAAGTGGCTTGACCGACATGATTTCGCGAATTGCGTTTCTGGGTCAAGGCTATTGCGTGTGGACCAGCTAAATTATGAATGGTGTAAATTAGTACTTTATTTAGCTCAAGAAAATAAAGGAGAGGTGACCTTTCTCTAGCATTGCCTACTTTAGCACTTTCTATGGAGGAAGAAGGCTACAAAAGTCTTGATTGCGTCTACACTTTTCTAACTTGAAAGTGCAACGAAATTGCATGGACAATTTCGAGGGGTCGCAAGTTAATTGTGGGCGGCAGCAGCTTGCCATAATTGGAGAAGAAGTTGATGGAGAAGGGTCGGAGAAAGCCAACAACACCTTCATAATTGAAATGGTCGAGACGGAGACCAAAATTTGAACCTAAAGTCACTGAGTTAAAATTGTGTGTATTGATTGTATATTTTTTTTTTTTTTTTTTTTTTTTTTTTTTTTTGGTAATGGTAAGTATATTTTTATTCCAAACATCTAATGTAGATTCTTCTCACGTATCGTGTATGTGCCTTGGAGAGAAATGAACTCGTGACAGAAGTGTGCTTGGAGCCCCCATGATACCCACTAGATATACTTATGCGCATCAAATCATCACCATATAAGTCTTCGTGTTGTATCATTCGACAAGTCACCATTTCAAATAACACAAGCCATTCAAACATTTTGCTTTAATCAATCCTCATCGAGGCATAGCAATCGCCACAAACCAAATGCATCAAGTGAAGATCCACTCATCAGGATATCAAGCATTGCTTTTAACGTTATTGAGAGATTATGTAAGATTATCATCAATTGTTCTAAAAGTTTAAGCTAATGGATAAAGGCATGGTTTAATACTTAACTATACTAACACTCTCCCTCACGCATAGTTTGGAATTTGGAAGAGAGGCAATTAGTGGTCTAAAAAGATTCAAGCTCATGACCTTTTTTTTCTAATATTATGTGAGATTTTGTAAGATTATTATTAACTGTTCGAAAAAGTTAAGTCTATAGATGGAGGTATAGTTTAATATTTAAATATATTAGCAGTTAATTTAAGTAGGGGACACAATGATTTTAATGCGGAATGTGTCATACACTATCAAAACTTTAACTCATCAATCTCTTTGGAGTTTCGTTTTCATTTTCACAGTCAGAGGCAAGAAAAAAAAATAGAGGGCATCTCCACTGAACTTTAAGCAGATTTTAATAATTAGGGTATCCCGGAACACTCATTAAACAGCCTACTAGTAATAGTTTACGATTTTCAGTAGACCGACATTTCTTGTGATATACATTTAATCAATAATTTGGAACTCAAACATCTATTTTTCAATATGTCTAATGATTACCTTGGCATTATTTCATCGTAAAGGTTTACAATCCTGAGCTCAAAAAAATTCGCATGCTAACATGTTTTGTGGGCACAACCGTGTCGGGCGTGCCCACTAATCAAGAAGTTTTACTTCTAAGATGTACCGAAAAAACAACATTTTTATCCCCCAAATCAATTAAAGAAGCTTGGTTTCATTGTTGAGGAAGAAAACAAGGATTTCATATTGCTTAATATATCACGCTTATATTTGGTCCATAGGTGTAAAACAGACAAAAGTTTCAAGAAATTTATCAATTCAGTCTTAAACTTATTATGCGTATACCAATTCAGTCCTAAATTTTTCCATTTAGCTAATATAGTTTAGAGAATTTTTTCGGTCGCTTGTCATTGGAAATCGCTAACGTAATGATCCATAAGTTGTTCATGCCACCTTAGTAATTTCCAATGGTAATGGGTTGAAAGGACTATATTGTAATTTTGCACAAAAGTTTGGAATTATATTGGTAAAATTAAAAAGTTAAAGATTGAATTGATATTCGTATAATAAATTTAGGACTGAAAAGTTAATTATGCCCAAAATTTTTCGTGTCGGCATGCATTGTGTGGTCTAAGTATGCAATTATTTTTGTTATTTTTTTTTGTGCCCGAATTGCATTGACCCTGCTGCTAGGAAATTTATAGTCCACATCATTGGATCTTCATTCACGACGACAAAGATGCCCCTGTTCTAATTATAAAATAATATATATTTTCTTGATAAATTGTAGACTAAGTCAAGCCCCCACCAAGATTAGATCTAACAAGACATCGCTCTGGAAAATCTCTTCAGCCGCGCGGAACTACCTGCGTAGTTTCAAGTAACGTACACCGACCTTGGACAAATCGAAACCACAATTAATTGGCAAAGAAAATTACATTGACAAATTACAACAAAAAAGGGGACAAATTAATTCCCAGGTCCCTCTCTCCAAAAATTCTCGAGCGAACCCTAGATAGATCTGATCAGAAAGATACCGAAGCGAATGAAAAAGAGGAAAAGTACTTGCCGGGTCTTATATCACACCAATCATAAATTTCAAATCATTGATCAAGAAATTTTTTCTAAAACGATAGAGATTACTAATATGTACATACATGCCTCAAAGCCATAAGGCCCCAGCTTCTCTCAAGATGGGCACCAGCTCGCCGGAGATATGAGTGGCCATCACCTTCTCAAGGCCTCCGAACAGCCGCCCGCCGACGAAGACTGCTGGGAATTGCAACTTCTGGTCGCCGCCGCCATCGCTGTCCTTGCCATCGGTTCCGATCATGCCCTTCAACTCCTTGACCACGACGCCCTCCTCCGCGTCATCGACCTCGTACACCCCGGGGTTCACCCCGAGCCCCTGCAAGAGCCTCTTCGCTACATGGCACATGCAGCACCCGCGCCGTCCGATCACCATCACCGCATTCTCCGCCACCGCCCTCCCCACGCCACTGCCGACGGTCACCTCCTCCGCCGCCGGCATCCCTTCTGGCGTGCCTTGACCCTCGACCACCGGCGGCGGCAGGGGGCCGGAGCTAGCCGGAATATAAGCCGTGTAAGGAATAGCTTTTTGCATGGAGAGAGAGAGGGAGATAAAAGAGAGATCTGAGTGGTTTGGTTTGGTTCGGTTTGCTGTTTGGCTCGAGAGGGGAGTGTTGGGGGGAGGCAATTAAAGGAGGAGGAGGTGGGGAGACTCCAAGGTCAACGGCGGTGACGCATTCGGCTACGTCACGGCCACTGTGGTGACGTGGCGCTGCGTGAGGAGGGGAGGGGATGGGATGGGATGAGATTCCAAGCCAGCAGCAGCAGGCTACGTCCCCCAAGTCCCGCTCGATCACGACCTCGTCGCCCGTTGCCCACCAACTCGTGTCGTGTCTTGGCCATACGTGGCAATCTGGGAAAAAGCCAAAAGGCATGTGAAGTTTCCGGCAATTTCCTCGACCCGGGCATAGCGGCACAGTACCTTCTTCCATCGATTTTATCCTTTAAAACGTGTACCTATATAAATAAAATTATATATATATATATATATTTATTTATTTATATCAATGGACACGTTTGGTCTAAGAGTCTTATTAGTAAGTCTAGTATTTCTGGCAATTTAATCTTGATGTAAAGTTTCAAGTTTGGATTTCAATGAAAAATAAAATGATGGATGCCTTGATTATCCTCGAAGACTTCAAGTTTCTTTTTCACGTGGTCAGTGATTATATCTTTCATGTATGGCCCCATGGAGAGTACATTTTATTCATGTCGAGATCACGACCCCTCATCTTTAGATGTACGACGATCGCTCTAGATATTTTTGGAAATGTTGTACCATTAAAGGGGTCACTGCAGATGGCCATTAAGTACTTGAAAGCATTCCAATCGACCCCTCTTTTTGCATTACTGTAATTTTTGGATGGATCCCACCAGCGTGGATGGTACGCTGCACATCTACTTGCAGGATATTGACGCGGTTTTCAATTTGTGAATGGTGGGCAACCAGATTGGTTGGAGAATTGTGGGAGGGAAAGTTTTGGTTTTTTTTATTTTATTTAGGAAATAATGTCACAATTTATTCCTCTATCTTTCTAGCTTTGTCCAACCTAATGTTTTTACAGTTCTATTTGATGGCATTAAAATTTTCCCTTGTAGTACTTCCAACCAAATCCCCTCAAAAAAAAAAAAAAAAAAAGAAATGTGCATGAATTACGTGCACAAAAAATATATATTCTCGCTTTTAAATGATCCAAAAAAATAATAAATAAATCATTGAGATTCGCCCCAGTGACCATCCTTCAAACAAAGAAGGGGAAGGTGGGGGGTTCGAATCTCCACCTTCTCAGTGGAGATGGAGTGAGAACGAGTAAGTTTCCAGAGTGGGTTTCGACTTACGCCCTGCAAGAAGTAGGACAAAAGTCTGAGAGTGAGTGTTAGAGTAGAAATAGAGTAAGACTGACAAAAAAAAAATGATTCAAAAAATTCACAAACTACTTAAGGAATAAAATAACCTATCAATAAGTTTTCTATTCCTTCAAATTGATAAATTCGTTGAAAATCAACGATTTGGAACGCTAACTTTTAGTTTGGGAGAAAAAGAACTTGATTGGTTAGCCTAGGTCTTTCAATTTGGGCTGCAATTTTTTTTTTTGGCTACTTTCTTGTTAAAACAAGCAAGTTATTGATTAAAAAAACTACAAGTGTGAAAAATGTTTTGTATAGGTGCTGATGCTAATAGTAATTCTACCAAAAAAAAAATCTAACACTAATGATGTTAATAAGTTTCTTTTCAATTCCCTTATTTTGTTTTGGCTGATTTATTTTTTAATATAAGAATTCCCGCTCGGTGGGCTAGCAAACCCACCAAGTGGAATTTAAAGAAATTCCTCACAATGAGACTTTCCAATTTTTATTTTCCAAAAAAAAAAAAACCATTAAACAAGTCAATAGGTTTCTTTGAGAAAATTTGGGGTGGAAAAGCCACCGTCTGTTATTGAAGACCATTACTGTTAGTTATCATTTTCCTTTTTGGATAGCGCAAAAACTTGAACTTTTGGGTGAAAGGAGATCATGTGTGCAAGTCAAATTGTGAATGATACGTGGAATCTGATTAACGATGGTAAACACCAGAAGGAAATTGCACATAGCTCTAATACAAGTCCGACCAAAAAACTTAAAATTTTAGATTGAGGAATATGTAAAGACATAAAATCCGTTGTCAACCGATATACAATAATAACATCAACACAAATGAATTTCCATGGAGGATTGCATGCATAAGCATCCTAAGCGTGTGAACCTTGAAGGTCGATTCTCTATTTTGGATTGGGATACTCTAATTTGACGGGTATTCACGATAAAAATTGATCCCTTTATGAAGGGCATATTTAATTTCATTGGCTGAAAAAACAAAAAAATTTGTATCCTCCTCCTCCTCCCCCAAACGCCTATATCACTAAATCATTATCAAACTTACCATCGTCAATTTCGCTCATTGCCGCCGTCGCTTGCTACAGTCCACCTTAGCCATCCCTAGCACTATTTGCATTATGAAATTTTGTGAAACCACAGTGGATTATTTTAAAATTTTAAGCTATCGAAAGAAAATAGGACTTTATTATTTAAGTATTCTAACACTCTCATTCATGCGTAGGTTGGATTTTCACTTTAGTACAAGGCATGGAAATTGCAATTGATGAGGTAAACAGAGACTTGAAAGATTTGAACATGGGGCTTTTTGCTCTAATAAAATGTGAAATTTTGTAAAACCACTTTCAAACCCTTAAAATTTGCTTGGTTGGCTGCGTAGTTGGAAATATTGTGATTCAAGAGTTAGAATCTCACTAATCGTGTATAAACTCAAACTTAGCTGGTTCATAAGATTTGCATAGTGTTCTATGAATTTTTAGATAGCTGGATGTCCACACTCCTAAATTATCAAATGAAAAACCCAAACGAATATCTCTCTTTCTTAGAGCTAAACTTAACATTAACTTTTTTATTATCCCTTTCATTTGTGTCTAGAAAAGGCATGATGTCCAATTTTCAAGCTAGAGCGATCATGCCAGCAATGTTGACATCCATGCATACAGCACACGCGTGCACGCACACACGCACACATATAAATATATAAATAATCGAAGTATGATTTCATTGTCAGCCCGAGGTTTTAGTGGGCTGCTATGGTGGAAATTTCATGGATAGGTTCGGGGCACCGTGTAGGGTTTTTCGGCACTTCTCTCTCTCTCTACGTGTTGCCTTGCGTCACGCATATCTTGGGTCGTCTTTCTGAATTCTTTTTTCGTGTCGGCCGGAGGATCGTTTTGCTTTGAAAAGACAGCTTCGCGATGCTTTAGTACGTGGTTAAAAGGCCCTCTTGCGTACGCAGTTACGTATGCGTTAGCGCAAAACCCATTTTTTTCTTCCCGTGGCCGTGAGTCGTTCACTCCGAGGAGAGTCAAGAGGATGCGACAAAAGAAGGAAACTTCAACGCAACATCGAATCTGGAAAAGAGAGTTACCCTTTTGACTGTTTGGCTTATATTGTTCCTCTTTCAGGTTTCCTTACGGTTCCATCATCGATTGCGATGAATCGTTTCGTTTGAAAGTACTGATGCGTCGTCTTTGCTTCAAATTACAAGACTTCTAAGTCATCGCTCAAACATGGTCCAACGGCAAAACCCATCTTTTATAGGCATACTCTACCACGTGGATTTTACGAACCCGAAAGGTGTACTATAAATCGCCAAAAAAAGTTATGTTGGGCTACGAATCTTAGTGCTACTGCTTGCTGATAATCCTGACATTACCACATACGAGGGATCAAAATCGTTAGAACACTCATTGATAGAAAGGGTAATGAGAACAATTATACATAAGTGCTCCATTGAGAAATAGCCGCCCAAGATTTTTTTATACATCCGAAGATTACACTTTCTTCCATTAAGCCCTAACCTACCCTACCTCTCTCATTCCCCCAAATCATTGAGCAGCCACCAAGCCACCCCAATCGGAGTCGTCGCATGCCACTATCGCCAACCAGTGGCACTCGCCACCCGTGCATATGGTCGTGCCATTGCGAACATTGTCTCCGCCTCTTCTCTCTTTGGCTGCGCTTCCCCTTTCTTCGCCATCGGCTTCATTGCGAAAGCAAGTGATCAAATAATAAAATAAACAAAACAAAAAATAAATCAGACGTCAAATTTACATGATTTAGTTGTAGTTCGTCCATCGAAAAGCAATAACAAATTTCATTATAAATCAAGCGATGTAACGGATATTACAATTACACTCAAGTCATTCAAATACTATACGCAATGTTCAGCATCACAATTTATCATTAAATAATCTCTCAATCTCACGAAAATAATTAAATACAAGTTCTTACTACAAGAATTTAATTGGCTTCAACATACTTGGATATCTTCAGGGCGTAATTCACAAGTAGCATCTATAATACACTTCACAAAGAACATCCATTTCTTAAATATAGACAAGAATTGGATCCAAAATAGGAAACCTCTTTTCCAACAAGAAAAACCATTTTATTAGGAAACCTACTTGAATCAAGAAACTTTCATTTTTGGATTCAAACTCGAGACTTATTTTAACAAGCTCATTTTGCCCTTTGAGCAACAATAACCCCTCTCTCTCTCTCTCTCCAAAATCGGACACGGATGTCACCGTACTATTATCTATCTCTCTCTCTCTCTCCCCCCCAAAAAAATCAAACACCAATGTCACCGTACTATTATGTCTCTCTATGGCTAGGTTTTAGATTTTTATCTAAAATTGGATGCCGATGTCACTATACTAGTATGGGCTATATATCCTATTCTTTTCTCAAAATATGGACAATTTAAAATTTAACTCTAGAACTATTCATAGAAGAGTTATGAAAGAAGATATTATGATATCGATTCGTTGTTAGGATGCACGTGTAAATAAATTGTGTTAGATAAATCTCACATCGGAGAATCAGTGTAATATAAAATAGTTAATATTTCATAGTTGATTCATAAGTCATTGATTTAAACTTTTGAATAATGATGGATCTAATTGGATATATGAATGGACTCAGACTTAGGCTTCCAACTTTTATGTAATTCAATAAAGCAACATCACAAATAACGATATTGAAATTCTTCATGCTAGGCAAGTGGTTCGTATAAATGGCAATACAACACGATAAGCCGACGTGGTATTACTAAGCCTATCCTATAAGATCTTCCTGTACAATCTCTTAAACATAATTTGGCTAATGATATCCTCGACGTGCCTTGTTTTATACACTAGAACCCCATTTTTCTAGTTTGGACGGTGCTATCACTTTCCCAACAACCGAATAAACAAAAACGCAAACGGACAAAACCTTATCCGGACATCAAACCCTAGTCTCCACTCAACATCAACTGTTCCTTACCGCAACGCGATCTCCGTCGTCCAACTGCACCACGTGGCGAGAACGGTCTCGATCGTCCCCCTTGATCAACCTTAGCCGGTCGTTTTCAGCCACGTATGGTAACTTGTCCCCCGATTTTCTCCGCTCATTTGCTTACGTGGGGTGACCACTTGCATGGTGGAGCCAACGAGACCAGCTGACCTGGACGTCGTTTTCAGGTCGCTCTCCGGTACACGTTTGGCATGGTGATCGATAACCAGAAAGGAATTGAATTCTTTATCTTTGTTTTGACCCGAGGATTGGATTTTCTTCTGCGTCTCAAGCTTAAATAATGAGATTTCGTATCGATTATGGTACCATATGTTCTAGTGCATCCATTCAAAGATTTAGGAATTTCTCATTTAAGTTGGGTGAACTATGACCCTAGTTTCTCAAAGGTAGGGTTGAAACCGAGCTGATATGATACCATGCTTAAGCTTGACTCGACTTCTACGAACCTCGACTCCATGTTGATTGCATATCAGATTTTCTACTTGAGTTTAATTGGAACAAAGAACTCGGGCTCAAGCTTCATAAGCTTCTTCCTTCCATTCGTGTGTATGATGATATGTTATGTAAACTTAGAAATTTATGCATCCTCTTTGTAATGATTGTTATTTCTTAAATCGAATGGAAGCTCGGTTAGGCTCGCAAGCTTGCCAAGCTGAGTATTAGCAAGTTAGAACTCCAGCACAACTTGACATGATGCCCTTCTGGCTCACTCCAGCTCGAGAGAGAGAGAGAGAGAGAGAGAGAGAGAGAGAGGATATGGGAACGATCAAGCAAAAGATACGATGAAATTCAAAGATCGACGCGTCGGAGGATGATAAAAAGCTTAGTTGGTCGGTCCACCCAACACGAAGCTTTTGGCAGCTTTAGAAAGCAAATTCGTCATCAGACGCATCATAGATCCGATCATGACAAACTAAGAAGCTTCATTGCCCGACCTCCTGACGTACACGAACACGAGAAAAGTTGGACTAATGTCAGACGTTGTCCACCTCAAAATAAGGAAGATAATTACTCGATGGGTCCCACCCCTCTAGTACCATAACTCCTATCAATCATACATTTCTATGTGAAATTTCAACATAATCCTTATGATCGATTACAATTGAAAATCGCTAATATAACATTCGATCATCATTGTCACAAGGTTTATAGGTAGCCTTATACTTTGATAGACATCTGTCTATGCTAATGTAGTAATTATGAATCACCACGTCAGCAATTTTCAGAGGCAATTGACTAAAGTAGTTAAATTGAAATCCTACATAAAAATTTAGGATTGAATCGATTATTATGGAATAGACTTACGACTAATTGGGTAATTTAACGATGGGGTACTGATGGCCTCTTCGGCTCAGTATTGTTCATCTCATCACTTTGCGATCATTGTTAATCACTTCGGTTAAGCGTTGATAAACCCATCGCGAAAACAATTTAAGACAAAAGAGCTTCCCTTTGAACATCGATTTTGATGAAGTCGTTTACTCACGTAAGATGGAGAGTCATCATTTGAAATGGGAGCGGGTGTGCTGCTTATGGTTTCCAACCTACCTTGAGGACTTAGACATCAACGTGAAAATCGTGCGCACACGTGTTTACTCATATTTAGGAGGTGCATTGGATTCGATCTCTCGTGGAGATTAGAAAACATAAACGTCGGGGCAGAAACACAAGCTCGCATCAACTTTCACGATTAGAATTAGGGGGTGTGCAACTAAACCGGGTATACCTGATTCTCATACTGACCCACACGGAAAATAGGTTCGAGAACCGGTTCCCGTTGAAATCGGTCCGGGAACCATTTCCCAAAACCGATCCGGGAACAGATTCCGAGTGATTACTCACCCAGAAACTAATTCCCGAACTGATTTTGTAAGTAGAGGTCCAAAACCTTTTTTTTTTCCCCGATTTCTATTCTTACTTTAACAATCACACGACGTTTTTCCTCTTAGCTCTATCAAACATGCACGGGAGGACATTCCTCTTCCTCACTTGCTTCCCTCCCTCACCAGCTCCCTCTCGCACCGTCCGATAGACGGACGATGTTCGTCGCCACCAAATTCTTGTGTATCACATGAATTGGCTCGCCTAATTTCTCTTTTTTAAAAGGAGTTATGCTTGCATAAATAAGTAACTTTATGTAGTAGTTGTGGAAATAAGACTAATATTAGACCCATGTTTGTTGCTAATTCTTTGTCTTATCATTTTATTTTTTATAATTAGCCTTGTGGATTATTATTTTTCGTTTAGTCAAAAAGTTAATGTATTTATTTATTACAAGTGCTTAATGTTTCAATACAAATTAGGAGGATTACGTTATTTTCTCACGTATTAATATAAAATTCGAAATCATATAGAATATCGGGAGATTGTAAAACAGGTTCTAATAGAAATAGGGTTGACCCTGTAACTGGATCGAAAAAACAGGGTGGGTCGGGTATGAGGTCCAATACAAACAGAATCAAGTATAGGGTCCAGAAAAGAGGAACCGATTATAACAGAATCAGATATAGGGTCCAAGTCTAGACCCTACCTACTCTGGACTCGATTATCCCTAATTAGAATCATGTGCTTTCGATGTTCTGAATACAAAGTATGTTCCTAAAGTATCAGCGTCTGATTCTAGACACGAGATGATTATTCTGGTTTGTATTTCCACTGCGAAAAGCATGCCGCGGATTCTCGATGTAAGATGGAGGTGGTGGCAAATTGAGGTGGTTGTTCAAATGGGCACTAATTGAAGTGTTAGGTTCAATAATTGATAGAGTTGTAACCATCAGTGTGACAACTCTTCAATCATCGAACGGTTTATTAACAGGATAATGATGATGACAAGACGAAAAATGTCAACATGGACACTAATACAGCTAAACAGCCATTTAGTGTCTGTATTAACATCAAACGTGGCCTCTTAAAATAATGCCACGGCAACAAAACGTATTGCACGGCTAAAACCATCCAAGTCGGCCCCCTCTCTCTCTCTCCTGATCACCCAACACCTAATTGGAGATGGCACGGTTTATCCTACGTAAAAGAGCCACATAATCAATTGTGTAAGCTAGACATGCCATCAAAATCAAATGATATCACACTTTATTTGGCACAAAAATACTCAAAAGGTCCTAGACCTATAGCTCTTGTGTCAAATCAATGATAAAGTTTTCAATTTTACTAATTGAGTCCTAAATCTTTTGACGATTTCCCAATATAGTATATCTAGCCAATTTTGATAAAACTTGCTAACAAGAATGTTAGTCATCCTATGTGCATAAAAGGTGCTAATATAGACATTTTTTAAAATTTTATTGAATCTTTTATTTTTTCTTTTTATTTTCTTTTCCTTTGTGGCTAATGAGGCTCACCACTCTTGCCCAGGTCGCAGGGGTCAAGCCCTTGCTGGATATAGCGAAGGCTTGACCCTCACGACATAAGCAAGGGCCACCCTTGCTTGGGAAAAAGTTGCCCTTGCTGAATCTAGCAAAAGCTCGACCATCACCCACAGTCAATGATGGAATGGATGAGGGCCATAACCCTCACGAACGGCTGGCAACTGCTCACGGGCCCTCATCCATTGGCCGGTGAGAGAAAAAAAATAAAAAGTTTTAAAAATATTAAAAATATTAGAAATTGTAATTTTATCCTCATCGGCATCAACCATACCACATAGAACAGTCATTATCCATATTAACAATTTTCGACACAAATTAGTTGGATAAATTATATTAGCAAATTGTCAAAAGATTTAAAACTCAATCGGTACAATTAACAGATTTATCACTTGATTGACAAAAGTACAATAAATTTAGAAATTTTTTAGTATTTTTCTCATTTATTTAATGAATGTCTCACGTCGAGCCAAATCTGAAAAGTTTAGGCACTTCATTGAAAAAAAAAAAAATGGGAACCAATGGTAAGAATACAAAAATTCAGGTACGTTTAGTCCTGTCACGGCTCTATTAAATGGTGTCTCTTGCATCAGTGATCAAGAATACTCGGAGCATCTGGACAAAACCCATCCTCCCTCACCGACGCATTCATGTACGTTCGACATGGTCTCTCTCAATCAAAGAGCCTGCCAAATCTTATGGAGAACAAAAGGGTGGAGAGCATAACATGCATATTCCATCGAAAGTCAAGTGGTCCTCACGCATGGTCACGTCGTTTGATCAGCCCTAACACTTCCTGGATGATGAACTTCCTAGTCGATACCATCATCATCCGGGAAGTTTCCTAGACTTCGCATCCCTGACATCATTGCTTGACTGAATTCAAGCCGAAGGCGCAAGGGAGTTTCCTTTCTTAACTTCCCCTAAAGGTAGTACTGTAGTTTATTCCGTTGAGCTGATAGATATTGAAGAAATGATTGAATGATAATCTTTAATATACTGTGAGAATAACCATTTATTTAGGATCACAAAAATCCAAATAACAAATAATTATGAATTATTATGAATTCCACTACTTCAAAATTCATAACTTATAAACTTTTATTCTCGCAGTACCCCAAAGACTGTTATACTAACAAAGTTAAGTAGGTCCTGTTTGTTTGTGTTCTTTTTTTCAGGTCATGAACATAATTTCTATTTTTTTGTTCCGGGGAGTTTGTTTGCGTTTTTGTTCCAAATCTTTTTTTTGTTCCCGGGAACAAATTTGAAACAGAAACAAGAAATAAGAAAAACTTATTTCTTGTTTCCAGAACACTTCCGAAAAACAATTTTTCTCTCTCCTATTTTTTTCTTCTTCTTCTTTTTTCTTTAGCCGATCGCCAACCCTCACCGGAGCGTTGCCAACCCTCGGCGAGCTCAAGCTTGCCCAGCCATCGACGAGGCTCGGCCTCACCGGGTAGTGAACCTCACTGATGGCCGGGCGAGCTCAGCCTCGTCGAATCTGGGCGAGCTCGAGCTCGCCCAACCAAGGCAAGGCCGAGCCTCGCCCAGTCAAGCCTTGCCGAGCCACCGCTAGGCAACGCCGAGCCTCACCGGTGGCTGGGCGAGCTCAACCTGCCGGATTTGGGCCAGCTCAAGCTCGCGCAACCAAGGCTAGGCCCCCAACCCTTGTCGGTCAGTCATCGACCATGGCCGAAGCCGGCGACTAGCCAAAAAGAAGAAAAAAGAAAAAAGGATAAAGAAAAAATAAAATAAAAATTTAAAAATTTAAAAGAAATTAAAAATAATACAAGTTTACCAAAGGTGTTTTTGTTCTTTTTCTATTCCGAGAACAAATTTACCAAATTTGTGCTTCTGTTCAAAAATTATTCCTTGGAACAGAAATAATTTTTTTTATTTCTCTTCTTTGAAACAACTTTTGAATAGAAATATTACTAAAAGCACCCGTATTAACCCATCGCCAGCTACAAAGCCAAGGACATGGTAGGACAGACAAGGAATGGCCAGCTAAGAACCACAGAAAGAAAAGTAAGGAAGGTGCTGGAACCCTAATTATCCGTGACAGTGCACGTGAAGCGAGAGTTACGGTCGGCTGTACATCTTTCCGCCGCGGGGGCAGCCGAGTGAAATTTCTTCTGCCAGGAATTGGGTCATGTACCGTTCTGTTGAGAGCTTCATCAGAGCTTACTTTCTCTGACCGTCTCTAGGATCCACTATTTTGAAGGGGAAAAAACCGTTGCCGGATAGAAAAAATTTGAAAGTTTTGTACCGTCCTCTGTGGTGTGTTTTGTACATTTTTTCAACACCCTTTCCCCGTCCTGTCTAATCGCTGATAGCAACCTCCTCGTGAATAAAACTACAATCAACTTCGACATGGATCCAGCCTAACGAGGAATCCCTATTGGGTAAGAACATTGTCGCGGCGCGGAATTGGCAGTTCAAGAATAGATGCATGAAATGCTTGCAATAAGGTTGCGTTGAAGTTTGGCGTTTACTCATGCCAATCCGTGACACTCAAGACAAGGCAGTAGGTGTTTTGCAACAGTGAACATAATTTATAAGAGGCATCAATTATCAGTACTCTTCAGAAAGATGCAGCACCCAGCGGAAATCCTGTAGCATCAAGGACATGATCAACCTTTGCACAAGGATCGCAACTGTTTAAATACCTAAATGAAGTCGAACAGACATCGTCTGCCCGAAAGGTTCTACAACAGGTCATACAAACAAGTACATGCCTTTCATTCCCATAGTGCGGAAACGAGTCGAATTCAAATTACACCAGCAGAAAATTAATCACTTCCTGAATCTGGAGAACTACTGATTAGACCAGGCTAAACTTTCTCACCACATACTGCATCAGCTTCGGCAATCTCAAGCAACAACAGCAAATCATCAACTAAAATCATCCTCTTCGAGTTTTTTTTTTTTTTTTTGCCAAACAAAAAGCAGTACAAAATATCTGAATAGAGAGGTCATATACACGAATTCTAGCTTGACAAAGTGCGAGGTCATCAAGGCAATCTCACCTAAAAGGAGACTTCAGAGTAGATCGCCCACTTGTCTACCTCCAATTTTCATAATGCCTACCTAAAAGATTGCCTCATAAATAGAGGTCAAAAGCCCAAAGAAAATACTTGCCTGGAAGCAAAATCTGTCCAGGTATGAAATCACAAGACTTGTGGACCTTCAATCTCAGCCATTCTTGACAAATGGAAGCATCTTCAAAATCACATGAGACAGTACTCCCATACCACCGCACTGGTTTTGCACTTGTCCCAATTCACAAACTTCAAATTCACACAGACAGATAATCTCCACTCATGACAGCATGGCTTCATCATACTAAATCGCCCAAAAGAAATGAAAGCTTAAGAGGTCAACTTCCACTACCTTCCCTACTTCTGAATACACGATTTTCTGGGGGGCTTTTCCCAATATACCATTGTCTCTAGGATGCGACATCAAAGAGCACATCACTCACAGGAGGCAGGTCGAGTACTCTCGTGCAATTGCTACCAACGACCCTGCTCACGTTGGCCTTTGGATGGAAGTTCTCTCCAATATGACCAAAAAGGGGTTCGCCATTCAACCTAGACGAGCTCATGCTAGCTTCCTTGTGAGAAACATCTCTTCCTTCGGTCAATGATATGCCAAAGAGACGGCAACTACTCTTCAAAGGCGGGGCTATGTCCTCGCTAACTATGCCCTCCGATGGCAACAGAATGGAAGAATGAGGGAAACTCAATCTATTTTGTTCATTCAACAAACCCAGCGGACTCGTGCCACCAAAACTCACCTTCATTGGTGAAGAGAGCTTCTCATCCCATGACAATGTATTACAAACAGAACTCCTGTTGGAGCTTTTACTGCTTGGCTGGTGGAACATTAATACTGAAGATGGTGAAGAAACTTGTACAGAGGAAACTGGAAGACCAAAACGATTGTCCAAACCCTGACTTAGGGCAGAGCAACCATTCCTGGAAGGAACCATTTGAAAGCCATCACGAACACCAAATGCACCATTTCCTTGGGTTCCACTGGTAAACCAGGGTCTTGTATATGGTGGGTTGGCAAATGTTTCTTGACCTTGCAAGACCTCACGAAACCGGAAAGATTCACCAAAGCCCATGCCTTTGTGAGTGACACTAGCATTCGCGGATGGGTTTGTGATGCCATTTCTGGCGGCAGCAGCTTCAGAACCACCTGAATCATCAGGATGATGCCTCCTCACTTCAGATAGCCGATGACTATGAGTTTCGATACCATCGTAAGGAGTGCCAAAACCCAAGTTTTCTTGACCTTGCAAGACCTTCTGGAACCTGAAAGATTCCCCAAAGTCCGATGCTCCAATTCCATCTGTCAGATTCAACACAGTTCAGTAGGATAAATCAAGCAGAAAAGAGAAAATCGTGTCTCAAACAAAACGTTCAGAGCACAAAACCTACTAGGAACTGGATATTCTGGTTTCATGGAAGGTATTCCAAACCTAGTCCGCTTAGAACTGGGCATCATAAAACCAATTGGACTGGAAACTGAACCGGATGGCTCAATTTCCCATGGACAAATCCTACTACCACGATCAGGCTCAACGTCATCCCACCTAACCTGCAAATTAAGAACCAACTAACTTCAATGTCACACATCAAACGATTTTGAATATTACACGTTCCTGACAGGGAATCGAACCATCTGGCTGGTTTGGTTTCAGAGGATTATATGCATCTGCTTTCATTCTCAATGATAAATTAGTTAATGAAACACACGCCTAATGCTTAGAAACAACTCTTTTTTCTTGGCAATGAAAAACATATAGGTGGAAGTAACTAACTATAGGAACACTGAATTCAGTAACAACCATACAGATCATGCAGTTTATGAAAGAAAATGCTACAAGCACCTTTTTGAAAAGTTTCAAGTGAAAAACACATACAATTTAAGTTCTCAGTGTTTTCTTTATACCTACTTCATGGCAAGTAACAAATATTAACTTGTCCCAAAGTTCAGTCCCTACTACAGAAAGGTTCACCAGAAATAACAGTACATCATCAGACGTACTTAAGAGAGAAATTACAGGACATATTGAGTAAAATCTTCAAACATGAGTTAAGTTCCCAACTTTTATTGGCTATATAGTTCTCAAGTGAGCATAAACTTTCCAATGTACAGGCATCAGAATGGACGCATCTTTCCACAGGAAACAGCAAACACAGGATGGGATAGCCGTAGACTTTATTGAAACAAAAAAAATGAAGATGATCCTTTCCACTACTATTTTCAGGAATCATTATCAGCACTTATACTATAACAAAAGCTTACTCAAAGGTAAGGGCATTCATAACAAATTGTCCATCATCATGTAGGCTCTCCTTATTAAGCCCCACATCTATTTGAACCCTCACAAGTCAAATAACAGACTTTTAACTTATATAAGATGATGCACAATAGGTTAGCTGTGTAGCTATCATTTTTCCTTTTTGTTCGAGGGAAAAAGCTAGATGCATCATAAGGGTCCTGACCTAAATTTCACAGCCACATAGACATGTAAACAAGCTTTGCAAACATGAACTCACCGACAGACACCTCCATTTCGAACTTGGCCATCTAACAGGATCCATGTCACTTACGTTGGCTATCAGACCCGAATGTCTGCCGTGGAAAGAATTTATATAAGTAAGGCTGCAAAAGCATTCCTCAATGTAAACACTAAGCAAGCCAAAGAACTGAACCTTCTCTCTGCTGTATCCTCAGCTTCAAAACGCATCTTGAACCTCATGCCAGGGGCGAGAGTATGGTTAAGGCTCTTGAAAAACCTACGCGCTGGTATTAGGAACTCAGATGAGCTGGCTCTGCAAAATCAGTGATGCACATATATCAAAGAGAAATCATTGCTTGAACAAGAACTAGACAGCCTATCCATCATAAAAAATATAAGAATGGTGACACATCCCCTGCAATTGGACAGACATGAGCTCAAGTTGTAAAGGACTATAATATCAAAAGCAAACTGAGTAGGATCATAGGCAAAGCAATCCACTAGTTTGGAAAATGAACCAGCATAAGCAGCACATAGCATTTACGAGTGAACAAAATATGATGACCTGGGTAAAGCTCTTCCGCAGAAGCACTAAGTTGACACAGTAATAGAGCAATTTGAAAAAGTCAAAAAGTATCAGCACTAATAAATGAAAGATTCAGATTTGACATAATTAAGAGTAGTAGCAGTATCCTGAGAAAACTAGTCAAGGTCTAACGTCACAAATTACCAATCCACCTTCCACACGTTTAAGACCTGCCTGAGGTACATATATAGAACAAAAAACAGCAAGGGTCCCTTCAATTCTCAGAAATTCTCAAGCAAGCTAACTTCAACTCAACGTACATGATAGAGGTAATTTCTGACACGACAAATTCGAAAAATATTACTCAAATCCTTGTTTGATACAATACAATCACAATTAATTTGAAACCTACACGACTTGACATGTTTCAAATCCATGCTTTATCCACAAAAAGCTTCCCCTGATGCTGAAAAAAAATTATGCTACTTCAACAATGACAAATCGGAAAAAAAAAATCACTGCTTTGAACATGGCAACTCAGCATGTACTATTACAGCCACCCCTAGCCAAGTACACATGGAACAACTTGAGCAATTCCAATAACAATTCCCAGAAAATATCACTAGTCATATAAGATTTGTCTTATCCAGCAAAACATGGGCAGCTAAACCTCATAAAGAACAGCAACCAAGGGATTGTCCAAATCAAGTAGCTCTGATAGTTTTACCCATATACTGTGCCAGCACGTATCAATGCAAGGAGGAGTGATAATTATCTACACGAGGAAAAAAGGCTTAAACTAGTGGACAATGGGGGGAATGATAAAGCAAAAACGCGAGTTGTCCTATAAATAGTGCACACATTAATTATCACAAGATAACTTAGCATGATCATTCGGGAAGTTCATTAACTCCTCACTTTCAAAGAATGTACCACTGTTTCATCAATTAAGACCTGTAAAATCAGTATCAGGACCACTGGCCAATCACTTGAGAGTGTTACAACACGAAAAATTCAGAAGAGGAGGAAAAAAGGCAAGACATCTTCATCACATGATGAAGAGAGACACGATCCTGGCTTAAAATCGACCAAAACCAGTTTCCAACACGCATGATTACAAAGTTCAACTAGTTGTCCGAACTATTTTAGCACCAAAATGTAAAGCAACAAGCAGAATAAAACTACAGTCTAAGCTAGCGTTCATTCGCACAAGTGGCCTCACTGTATAGTCAGAATTGATGAGCACAGTCCAGTCAAGTACCTTGGATCATAGTAAACACTGAAGGCACTTCCTAGAGATACGGCCTTGGGTACATCCATAAGGGCACTCTGATTCAGGGTCTGGATGCAAAGAGATGGAAAAGCAGAAGCTCCTTTAACTTGAATTGCCCTTCGAACTCCCAATCTCAGCTCTCCGTTCGAAGCCCTGGGTTTCAATAAAATACATGAATTTCAAAATCTTAACTAAAGTCGACAAATTACAGCACAATATTTTAATACCTAAGGAAGAGCACGGCATCCCCAGAGACTAATTTCTTCCGGTTTACAAATGCGCTCCATCCTGTGGTGAGCAAATGCCTGCGTGGCTGTCCTGCTCACGCAAACACACGCATAAAAGAATTAGTTGAAAAAAGGAACTTCCATGACAACCACACCATAAGGTCTTTATATATGTCTGAAACTTCCATCAAAAGGAAGATGAGGACTCTGATACGATACCCCGGTATATATGTCTGAATCTCCATTCTAGGCCATGCAGATCTTTAGCTACAAGCTCCTGAGAAGGCCTTTGTTGATTATAATCCTGCGTTCACAGATTACTAAGTCTAAGCAAGCTAAATAAATTAAACCACACCCAACGAAAAGGCATTAGCTGGATAAAAACGTTAAAAAAAATAAGGCTGTCTCAATGCAAGAGGCTAAATTGAAATGCAATACCAGTGGAGGGAAGCAGTCCTCCGCGGCTCGCCGAGGAACAGAGAACCCGCCGTGAGTGCTCGTGTCTGAAGCAGTCAGAGTCTTGCAGAACATGTGAGGTGTCGAAGACTTCACGGCTGGCTCAATTTCATCCTCATCCAAGTCTATTTCGTTGTCCCCTTCGCGCAATTTATGCTCAATTTGCTGCAGAGAACACAATGCAGCTGGAGTCATCTTCCATCAACATAAGACCCTTTTTCCAATACGCCACTCAAACTGAAGCCAAATCCCACGACTTAATAAACCACCCACAAGAGCACACGGTCGAAATTCAAGATCACAGACAGGGTCACGTTCCCTTATCTTTTCTGGTGAATACCGTCAGCATCTGAGACTCCAAAAAACAGACAAACGTAGCAAAACCTCACCTCTCTTTCAGGAATCAGCGAAACCTGCGCATAAACGTCGTCGGTGCTCGCATCAGCCTGTCACAAGAAAACATGCATTCGACATCAATTCAACCCAAGAAAAACCAAAACAGAGAAAAAGAAACAGAGCCCTTTTTCCCCCAGCGGAAGAAACTACACGACAGACACGTAACGACCCCCAAATCAATTATAACCAAATCAGCTGAAATTGAGCAGACCAAACGCTCATGACGAAACTTCATAATAAAGAATTAAAATTCTTGGTACGAGCAAAGACAAGAATACGAACAGTGCCCGAAATTCTTACATGGAGCTTCACATCAACAACACGACAGAAAATTTGGGAAGGGAGATCAAACACGGAAGCGGGAAAATCAGAGACGTGCTCCAAGTGGCCCTGTGGGAAGTAGACCACCAGAGAGCCCTTCTTGGGGAGCGAAATCAGAGGCCCGGCACAGGCGTGCCACAGCTCCAAGCACAAGGGAGAGCACGAGGACGAAGAAGAAGAAGACGAAGTTGGGTTCGCGGGGTTGGAGTTAATATTCGAAGCGCTTATGGCGGAGGACAGAGAAGAGGCAGGGGAGGAGCCGGACGACGGCGTCTCGTCGTCCTCCACCGTGTTGAGATCAATCATCTTTGCTCCGATTATTATTGAGCAGACGGCGAGAATGGTCGGGGCGGCAATACCGCGGCACGGGACCTAGGAAGATGGTGAGGGAGAGCTAAGAAGAGGAGTGTGAGTGAGAGTGAGAGTGACAGAGTAGGAGGAGAGCAAGAGGGAGAGAGTTGTGGGGAGGGAGATGAAGGTGGAGGCAGAGGAGGAGGAGGAGGAGTGGTCATGACCGCAATTTGAAGGACAACTTTTGCATTTGCCAAAAAGCAGAGGAGCCAAGAATTAGAAAGAAAGGAAAGTAAAAAGGCGAGCTCTCTCTCTCCCTTCCCCTCCCCCTCCCCCTCTCCCCCTCTCTCTCTCTCTTTCTCTCTCTAGCTTCTTTTCATGGGTTTTGTTTTTGGGAGTTTTCTTTCTTGGTGATGGGGATGAAAGGGGGAGGGAGGAGGGACGAGTTCTTGGGTTTTAGGGGGATTGCGAAATCAAAATCCCATTTTTTTAAACCCCAAAAGGCAAGAATTCATCAAGATTTCAGATTTCATCCAATTTTAATGGGGGGGTTGGGTTAAAGATGTGGTCTTTTTTTTTTTTTTTTTGGCTCCCCTTCAGGTTGAATAATGCTGCTGCAGAGTGTAGTCTATCCTTTTCGTCATTATAATACAATTTCCGGTCGCGGGTATCTTTTCCCTTCCCCCTTTTCCTTTTGGTGGGTTACGCGAGTAGTGGACTGCTCTGTTTTTTCTTTCCCTTTTTTTTTTTTTCTTTTTTCCTCCTCCCCATCTGCGAGCAGAGCTGCAGCACTGCTCCTGCAACAGCAGCAGCCGCTGCAAGCTGCTGAGCGATGTGTGGCAGAGGAGAGAGAGAGAGAGAGGACGAGTCCGGTTTTTAAGATTATTTTTCCATGAAGAATTACCTTTTTCTTTTTGTGGGGGGGTTCGCTGCACTACTCGTGACGCTTTGGGGAATTAAATAAACAAATAGGGGAGTAATAAAAACACGACCAAAGGAGAGAGAGAGGCCGAAAAGAGAATGGCCTGTTTCACTTCAGTCTTTCCTTTGTTGTTGTTGCAGTGGGGCTTTGGTCTGTACGGTCCCCCTGTATTTGCGCGGGATGTCTTTTCTGTCCCCATCGCCATCGCCACTCTCCTCTCCTCAAATCTCACTCTGATCCGCTCATTCTCCGGAGTAATTGCCCACCCATCTTCCTCGATGTAACCCTGAACTTGGGCTGCCAAGATATGCTGTGCAGGAATCTGGATCTATGCATTGTTGAGAGACATTTCGACTCGTTTCCTTGGAGGTAAAATGGTGTTCCCTTGGTCTTATGCCGGTCTAATGCTCGAGTGATGGAAGTGGAAGAAACGGGTGGAGACGATAATTGAGCTGGCGTGTCGAGTTTTGTGATTAAATCGATCCGGACCTCGTTCAAGGGTCGGGGTGAGTTGGGAGTGGAATTGGAAAATTCCTTATTCGAGATGCGTGAAGATTGCTTTCTCTCATGAGTATGAGAAACAAAATGATAGAGAAGATAATAAGGTCTTAGAAATAATGCCTTTCTTAGTTTAGATGATTAAATTCGTGTTATCTTTTAATGATTTGGACAACTCTAGATATTTTTTTCAAAAAGGGCTACATAAGTCATTAAACAAACAAAACTATTCACTGTTGATTGAAGTAATATGATCTAATGAAAACGTGGAATAATTTATGGTATAAGAGAGGCTGCGGAACTCAATCTGAACAAGATATGACTAATGATTCCTAGTAGACTTTTAAAATGACGAAATGAGTATAAATGAACCAACACATCAAACCGGGGGGGGGGTTGAAATTAGAATCTTCTTGTAAGATGTGCCTTTTGATGTAACGGCATTCTTTTGCATTAGAATTCTAACATTTAGCATGATTCGGTGAAAGTATTTCCAGGATGATATGCGGCCTCTCGCCAAAAATTAAGAAGATTCCAGTTATGAAAATCAGTACACAACTTCCATAGGGTACTGACAAATGTCTCACGGCCATAGCACTTTCACCATCGTAACAACTTACAACGGTTTTGAGTGAGTTTAAGACCAAACACATTAATTAAATGCTTCACAACATGGGCCAATCGTAGCTATAACAAATGAACTCTAGAAGAATGCAAACCGTCCTAAAAAAATCTAGGTCATTAATTGCATGGACGAATTTAGGGTGGGGCTCTATGATAGGTTTCTCTTTTTATGCTAAGCCTAACGCAACAAACGGTGCAAAATTTGTAGGCTTCTCCCAAATAGTTACTGTGCATGATCACTATGCTTAAAAAACTTGTCAAGGAAAGTGCTAATATTGAGCTAACACCATCTGATTATCTATCTAATTAGCCGAATGCTGCCCAACCGAATTGAATTGTTGTTCCATCTATTACTATGTGTAGTGCTATTCGCACGAGCTCCTCTAGGACCTAAGTTCACTAGACAACGGTTGATTACAATTGAAAGAACCTCAAATCTTACGAATTTTTTAACCACTAATCTGATGGTGAAGTAACCATTGCCGTGGGTTCACGTACTGTTGGTCTCCCAAATTTGAGGAGTAGTGTCCTAGATTCAAGCTGCATGCATACGGGCATGATGTTTCCTTTCCTAGGCATCAACTAACTTTAGTAGACGAGTCTTGACTTTTGGTCATTAGACAACATCAGGGTCTATCATGAAAGGCTAATTTAGAAACCTTGACAAATGCAAACCAATGATGCTGTTTTTTTTTCCTTTGCCTCTCCGGATCTTGTAAGTGGAATTGTTTGGTAGAGTTGTAATTGTCTTTATTACGGTACTGTCTTCAACCGGGGGAACTGGGTTAACCTGTGGTTGAGAATAGTGCCGTAAGGCATGTTAACCCAGCTGTGGGTATTTAACCAATCCCCACTTACTCTAGACATGGGAGGCTATTATACCTACCTACTCGATAGTAGTTAGAATTGAAGTTCTAACGTTGTGTCTACCTTCACCACCGTAAAACCCCATAATTCCCTATCTATTTTCATCTTCCCGACAGAGAGAGAATAGGAGGAGAATGCGGGGTCTTGTAATTGTCTTTATTATGTAGTGATTTTTTTTATTCTCTAATAAAACACTAAGTAATGATTTGTTTATTTCGCAGAAAATAAATAAGAAATGAATAATTTAGGGTTCATTTTCCTTACGATGATCGTAATTAATGAAATATGTCTTCATCATCCTAAAAAATATTAGATATAAATTGTCATTGATTTTTCGCAAAACAAACATAATCTTAATCGTGGCATGTCTTGCTTGTTCTTCTAAAACTTGCCCTCTGTGCCCAGATAAAAAAGTTTAGCTAATTATTTTGTCAAAACCCATCTTTTGAAGCTTTCTTTTTCTACATACCCATCAAGTCAAGTCATACCATCTGGTGCCATTTTTTTTTTAAATTCTAATATATGAAAAAGCCAATTTTAGTCCCACATCACATCCGCAGACCACTTTCAATGCTAGCCCTATGCTTTTTCCTCTTATTTCACCAGCCTTTCTAGATCAGCATGAAAAAAGTGAACTGCGTTCAGTTCTGACATTACCACATTAATAGAGCGTGACGGGTACAGCATGTAATTACTCCCTTGGATGTTATGAATGTTTTGCTCTGAATAGCAGTTTAAGCAGGAGAGCAGTGTGATCCCACATTTAGTAATCCGAAAAGTGGTGACCAAATTTCCATTCCGATCTAGCAATTATACGGCCATTCGATTTAATGATCACCTAACCAGAAGGCACGTGGATTTATCAAACATTGGGCTGAGATTCTTTTTATTTGGGAAAAAAGAGAGAAAATTAACAGAGATTCTATACCTTCTCAGGCACCCTTTTCGAGATTTAGTATGCTGTTGATGTTATTCTGGTCAATTGAAGTTAGGAGTAATCTGGAAAAAAAAAAAAAGTTGGAGAGATCTAATGAAGCTGCTAATTCTGGTAGCTACAATGTCTAGAGGGGTTTCGTGTCCTATGAATTATGCATGCAACAAGCCTCCTCAGTAGAGATCTCCACTGCCATGACCATTCTTATTGGAGGGTCCTCCAGAAAAATAGTAGAAAGATAAGGGCTTGTTTGCATACGCCAAAAAGGATAAGGGCTTGTTTGCTTGTGCCTCTAATAATGTGAAGACCTAGGCATTTCGAGTTAAGGACTAATCAAAATACGTTGGTCGAAAAGCTCAAGTATAAAAGAGAACTCATGCAAACACTGGCTATTGAAAAAATTCCAAAGGGAACTTTTTTTCTCATAGGGGACAAACTAGAGTTTGCTTTTTGCCTATGGCCGAGCATGATTTCGGCTCGAACCGCCCAATCAAATTGAACTAACCTCAAATTCTTAATCTAATTATGTTTTGGGAGGCCATCTTGAAAGTTCATTTTGTTAATCAAACCGATATTACTTTTTACTTTTCTAGTTTTTCTATCTCTTAATCTTCTTAGCTCAAGATCTTGTCTAATTCAAGGACAATGATGAAGCTAGCACTAGACGAGAATAAAGAACACTACAAAAGAAAAGGAAAGAAGAAAAAATGATAAAATTCAGTACGGTTTCAAGCCGAGCTAAATCGAAAAATTCCATTCAGCTCCAAACCCTCAGTTACTTCAATTTAATTCCATATTTACATCATTTCTATCCAATTCTGTATGTCATCCAAATCGGACCAAACCGAACTGTGCTCACCTCCACCCCTTTTCTCCCAACCAAATGGAAATGGTTTATGCAAAGCATGACAAATTGTGGGGACTGCGTGCCAGGCAGAGGGGAATGGGTGAAAAGATTTCCTATTTCCTTCTTCTTCTTTTTTTGTTAATTTTGAAAAAAAAAAAAGTCGAGGAAAGGAAAAGAGAAATAGAGGAAGGGTCTATCTCAAAGCAATTAATTGCAAAGGACCCAAAAAGCAGGAAAAAAAATAAAAATAAAAAAAGAAAAGGTTGTAGGGGAGGGTGTTGGGAGGCAAATAGGTAGGCATAGCTGAAAAGGGCCTTCACTTCACAAGCTCTATTGCATCTAACCCGGACAAAACGGGTTCCTCCTTAAATGCCCCCCACTCCCCTCACCCACTCTCCCCCACGCGCTGTCCCCGGCGGGTGCCGTCCAAACCATTTCCTTTTCCTTCCACCCCACTTTTTCTTTTTCTTTCTTTCAAGAAATATCTATAATACTTTTTGCCCTCTTCTTCTCTTTTGCTTTTCTTTTTTTGTCAGAAAAGAAGGCATGCATGGAATTTTTATTTTCCAAGAAAAGGGAATGCCACTTTAAATTCGATAGGATGGGGTGAGCGCATAATCGACTCGATCCCATTAATTACAATCTAGTTAATTTCACTTTCCTTTCTCCCTGCGAGTATAACGTAGATTTGAATACTATGATAAGCGTTTCTGAAGTGTCCTTTATTATTATTTTTTTTGAATCGTGTGGTGCGCTTGCTTTGATTTACTTAGTCTTGAACGATTGGAACTTTCATAAAATATAGGTATTGCGTGTGTTTCAAATATAATTTTTATAATAATATTAATTTGAATGAGATCTTAAATTAGGCAAAAACTTGAAAAGTGAAAGTCTGTTTTTTTTTTTTTTGCTAGTTGAAACAAATAAGCTCAATAATATTCCAAACAAATTTTTGCATGCCACACTCGGTGGATGCTAGGTTTTACGATGATTTCAGTGTTGTAACTTTGATATATTTATTACGTTATGTTATATTGTCTTTGCATGGCTTCAATATGTGTTTTCTTTTTTAGGGTCTATTATTTCGATATATATTTAACAAATGATTTCAATGAATTATTTGTGATAATCAAAGCAAATAGCATATAGAGTTAAAAGGTAAACTATTTTCTTTTGAAGTAAAAATGGAATCCTTGAACTTTTTCTATATTAGAAATTATTTAGAGGTGATAGAACTTTGGAATATAATAAGGTTGCAGTGGTGAAAAGTATCTTTAGGCTGCTTCGTGGAAACCAGCCCTGTTTTTTCGGTGAGATAAAAAACGAGCCTTAGTTGACTACTCAATTTTCAATTGCTTCCTCGTATTGTTTTGCCTCTTTGGTGTAGAATGCTTAAGGGTGATTGGTCCAGACTAGGTTGGTTTCAAGGTGGAAACTTGGAATCCAACTTCTAGATTAGTAATTTACACCATTATAGAGAGAGATTAGTAATTTAGGGTTTTAGTTTTTTTTATTTATACAATAAACACAAAAGAAACTACTTTATGTAAAGCATAAGCAAAGCAACCATAGTTGATTTCGACGGTTTCACCAATTAGTACATGGTATCTTATCTAGGATGGAAATCAAGAGCTCAATCTATTTAAGATCGTCTATGTTCCTCTAAGAGACTATTAAATTAGTTATTTTCAAAGCCATCTCAAGACCAGCTGGATTAAGCTGGATTAATCCGGTTGTCGTCGGTTCTTTAATTTCAACCGAGCCTGGCGCATTTCCCGTGAAAGATGTGCCCAAAAGAACCTTAACTTTAGCAAGTTGATCGTGAACAGCACTCAATTTAAACATGATTAAGGAAACAAAACAAGAATCTCAATCTAGTGATTCGTTTGGTGGGCATGAATCCATGGACTCTTTTGTCTCTATGTAGGGATAGGGAGGGTATGGCCACACTCCCTCCGGAGAGCGTGAGGCCGCACTGGCATGTTTCCTTTTTGCCTTCGCTTTAGCCTTTAGCCTTTTGCTGGACGGTACTACTCCTGCCCACCCCACTAGACATTGTTAGAATTATTGGTCGGCCTCTTAATAGGCTCTGCCCACCTACTTTTGCTTAAATAGGGCGGCTCCTCTCTGATTAATTTGTCCTTAACCCACTAAAACAGGAATTAACTGTCACGTATGGTGAATGACCCCCCCTTTGACTGTCCACTCCGTACGTTGTACCCGGAATTCTTTGAAACACCCGGCTAATTCGTGCTACATGCGACGAGGTTTCAATGCCATGTTTGGGAGAACATACGAGAGGAATAACCCGAAACCAAATCTTGAGCAGGGAAGATGATAGGCCAAAGGCTTGAGTAGTTAGAGAACGTGGAAGATCTTCTCAATTGACAATGCATAAAAGGGTAAAGGCTTAAGTAGTTAAAGAACGTGGAAGATCTTCTCAATTGACAATGCATAGAAGGGTAAATTCCGAAACTGACTTTTTTTAATACATATTGGAATCTCACCACAAAAATCTATTAACTTCACTTGGGAAAAATTATCAAGGGAGATTGCATATATGAGCTCTCAAGATATACAGTTGGACCAACCTTAATTAATGCGTTATAAGCTAACTTGAATATACACTATACCAATTATCTGATACGAGACTTTTTTAAATATAACTTATACATGCATCTCAACAACCTTTCTAGAATCCTTTCTTGAAATATTCACAAAGCACCAATACATATCAAGGGTGATAATTTGAAGCTATAACTGGTATGGTACGTTAATTAAATCTATAGAAGGATTGACAATTTGTGTCGGCTTGTCATAATCTTGTCTGTAAATCCTCTCAATTCATCTCGGCCTGAAAAATCTTAATTTTGATTCTAATGCCAAACAATTGAATGGCGACAAAAACATGTCGATTCATATTTATATATAAGTTAGGCATATTATGTAATGTTATATTCGAGTTTTCTATCTGCAATTCTATCTTAATTGATGTGGTGTTCATGCTGTGCAAATAGGTTGCCTCCAAATTATCAGCCCTAATCCATGGCAATCAAGATGTCGTTTCCACGCCAGGTTGTGCTTATACAAGTCCAAATAAAAGAAAAAACATCTAGATGGGTTGAACTCACGTAGAATCCCACGTCTCAATTCCTTGATGTACTTGATTTTTACGCATTGATCTCCTAATATTCCTATGTCTGTGATAGTTTGGTGAGCCGCTCCTGAAAGCACGAGGATCGAACACGTATTTTGCTTTCACGTAGATGCCATGTAATAATGATCAAGCAAAGTAAAGTACTTTGATTTTTGCCTTGAACACTAGGGATACTATAATTGCCATGAAAAGGAGTAGGGATAAAAAAAAAAAAAAATCTATAAACTTGAGGGAAACCAAATTACAATAACAATCTAGTTAGAGATACGTCGTAGATTCAAGAATGATGCGAGGAGTATTGAGGCTGGTTTGCAAAACTAATGTACTATACAAACTCTCATTAAGGATCCATTCGTTGGAAAGAAAATTATTTTCAAGAAATTATTTTCTGACTTTTAGATATTTGGGCAACAGAAAACCAATCGAGGTATGGAAAATATTTTCCATGAACTACAAACAACAAGTTTAAATTGAAAAAAAGTGACTTCCCCTTATGTCAAAAAGTAAATCACGTTCTCTAAATAAGTAAGCAAATCAAAACAATTTTCTTTGAAAATTACTTTTATGAAATATATTTTCTTTTATGATAATGTTTTCAGTGAAACATACCCTAAATACTATGTATGAATGGTAGCCTTTGTATGGTTCAACCCTAATGATCCCAAGATTTGAAAATCCTTAAAGGGAATGCCAAAGGCAAAGTTCCCTTTTACTACCTGTCAATTTTGGAGTGATTATCCAAATCTCACGTGCACCATTGGGGTGGGGGTAAAAGCAAATGGGATAATTTCGATAATGCTTGTGGCATCATTTTGTTTCGCTAATCATGATTAATGGTCTTTTGCTTTATATCCTAAACAATCCCATAATCATGCTTTGGAAAATAATTTTTGACCCAACAACGGTTGGTCGTTTTGTCGCATGTTGGATATAGCAACATTGACTTCAAAGTTGCTACTCATGCAAAGGTTTAGCTACTTGATTGCCCTAAAATAAAGGAAAAAGTACTTATGGAAGAGGTTACTCTTAGATTCACATCAAGATCACTCCAGCAAAACCCAATGAGCTTTTTTGGTAATTTATAAAGAATTAATAATAGAAGATATTAATGTACCTTTTGGTCTTATTCTTAGATTCACATACTCAACAATCCAATGTGCTTTTGAGCAAATTAAAGGTATTGCCAAGTTGAAAAGTGAAAGTTGCCGAAAATTAAGGCCTGACAAAAGCTGGTGTGGACAAATAAAGCGGTTTGTCCCCATGGAAAATCATTCATGAGCATAAGACGTGGCTTAAGTAACCTTAGGTTATCCAAATTCTATACTCATGAAAGCACCAGCACTATGATATTTATCTTTTTTCGTCTTGAAAAGTAAATTTCTTATGTCGGGTTGTCAAACGTGCAGCGGAAGTGATTACAAGCAATAGCCCGTGAGGACAGATCTAGAATTTCATCTCTTTAATGGGACAAAAGTATCAGTTGTCCTCAAACATTTGTCGAATATGCAATTAAGTCCTTAAATATTTTTTACCAATTGAGTTCCTAACCTGTCTTCTTCATTCATATTGGATTAATGACATGGACATTGACCAAACACCGATAACAATTATTATGCCCTCGTCGGCCTCAACAAGGGCCAACCGACGGCCCCAGTTAGGGCTGGATGATACAATCTTGCCTCGTCCACAGGTGTGCGGGCAAGCCACCTTCTCCTAATCATGATAAGGGTATATTTCATGTCACCTAGGAATGGTGAAAATGGCATGAGATTCTTCTTGACATTAATGGTAGCGTAGGGTTGGCAATTCGAATTCACATGCCATAATTGGGTTTAATATTTGCATCAAGTCACATCATTGATAAACACTATTTTTTTTATTATGCTATAGAACTTAGGTATATATAAATCATGTCATTTTATGTCTTATAAATATATCGTATAATTATGTTAACTCGTATTATAAATTGTGACCCCCTCCCCCTTCTTTCTCTCTCGCATGCGCCTGCCAGGTGGATATCACAGGACCCTTTGTGTTTAAGCAGGCGATATCACTAATTTGAGTCCCAGCTAGCATTTAACGCGGACCAGCACATCATCATTTTTGTCTATTTTTTAATCTCAATAATCACTATGAAAAAGAAGAAGAAGAAGGTTTAGAGATTCAATTGAAATAATATATATATATGTGTGTGTGTGTGTGTGTGTGTGTGTCAGAGATTTAATTGAACACTTAAAAAAAAATCAAGGAAATAGCTAATATGTAAGTATAAATCTAAGTAGATTTAGTTTATTTTCTCAACTATACTACAACAATTATTCAGTTGTCCATTAAGTTCTTTTGTATGTCGATACGTGGGCTGAAAATGCAACGAAAATGCAGAATCACATGGCTTCTAGAGCTCTTTAAGGGGTTTCATAGGCAAACTCAATAAAACATCATAGAAAAAATATTATGTCCTGTTCGGAAAAAAAGGACTATTGTGACCATTTTATATTCGAATAGACTATCGTGATTAACTATATAAGGGGGTTTAGATGCAATTTTTTTTATTTTATTTTATGTTTCGATCGGAATTTTTTTTTTTTTTTGAGCCTTGATGCGAATTTTGGCTTATTTAGCAGCTGTATAATTAGTCAAAGCTTTATTCATATTGGGAAGTTTCGTCAAAAATAAAATGCCCGACACACTCTCTCATCTTATCCAAAGTGATCATTAGGTCGCTTGAAAATTTCATGGTCCTTAGTCATCTTTTTCTAAGTGGAGCTTGATTTCTTGATTAGAGCATACGCAAGTGCTAGATTCCACCAAATGATCGCGGGTCAACAATGGGAAACAACAAAACAAAATAATAATAATAATAATAATAATAATAATAATAATAATAATAAAATAAAATAATAATAATAATAATAATAATAATAATAATAATAATAATAACAACAACAATAGCAAGAAATAATAAATAATTAAAAAGAAAGAAAAAAAAAAACAGAAACCTAATAATTCCCTGGTGTCCCCACATTGTAAGCCACGCTCCAATTATTTTATCCACTTCACTGGAAGCATTGTAATGCGTTCTTCGAATGTTTGGTCAATTCATTCCAATTTGTACGGATCCAATGCAGATATAGTCTAATTTAAGGGGTGAGATACATGTCTTCATTGCCTCAAAATCTAGGGAAGTGCCAACAACATTATTGCGAGCTTGGAATTCTAAGGGATGATCATTTTGTAGGCTTTCGAGTGAGCTTTTGGTTTTCTTTATTGGAGGAGATCTATTGAAGAGGGGAGGAAATTTGTATTACGTAAGTGCACACGCTAGGTGATTTCGACACGCATTTTATCAAATCAGTTGGATACTCTTGTTAATTCATGGCACATGACTTTAATTGGAGGGATTGCTTGGCACATACATAATCTATGGAAGGGTTCTTATGTGTTTTGTTCTCCATAAAAATTTCATGCAACTAGTTTACCACTTCGATGAAACTCGAGACGCACCCTCTATTTTATATTATTGTTTCCAGAATTTCCCCTGCAAACTCCCTATTGTTTGAGTTTGAGGGTCGATCTTTTTTTAAAGAAAATCGATCCCTTCTGTCAAGAATTCAAGAGCTAATCCACGTTCCAATGTTGATAATTCAAGAGCTCGGTCTCATGTGATGCAAAAATGGCTAATCCTCTCGAGAAAGGTCTCGATTTTGAACGGCGGGAGTATATGTTGAATTTCACTATGGTGAACTTCACCATGTCTCCATCTCAAATTTGCAATGTTTGGTTTGCCTCCCTCCAAATGGATTCAAGGGCATGATGCATATCCCTAGACAAGGTTCCTGTGTATCTTCTTGATCTAGGAACGAGGTTTTCGCCATGGTTGCTGCTTCTCAAATTACAATGGATCTCAAATAAAGCGAAGAGGAAGTGTTGCCTTCGTGATGGTGTCGCCGACAGATGATGGTTGCTTGAATAGGACAAGTACACAACCAAAAGTAGAAATCAGTAGGGGCATAGGGCAACAACTGTAGGGGCCGTGACCCCATTTTGGTTCTGATCTTAGGGTACAACGTCTTTTGCCCCGGATCATGATAACCAACCCTATCTTCAATGGTTGGACTCGAGAAAATATGTTATTGTCATTGTTTTCGACACTTGACTAGTACCATCCAAGGCATGGAAGGAAACCAAGTTTGGAAAGGGTTGTTCCCCTTTAGAGATTTTCAATGGAAGGTAGGGTGTCAATGTAATTTATGAGAGTGACGTGCTCGTGTCTTCAATTAAAAAAAAAAAAGGAGAAATTAAGGGAGAAATTTAAAATAAGGACATGAAAGGGACCGTTTTCTTAAAAGAGGACCAAGAGTAGATTTTATTTGGAATAATGCATTGAATTTATTAATTTAGTCTCGAATAAGATACCTGAGCTCATCGACCGGTGAATTCTTCACGGGTCGGCACTTCTCAAGCCATGGCCAGGGGCGTTTTTAGGCCAAAGGCACATGCCTAAATCAAGAATCTTACCTAAATATTTTGAAAAACTTGCCTAAACCCACTAAACTTAATAATCACGCGACAAAAGCACAATGTTTGCTACTGTCTAGATGGTTCGTACCTATTTGGTCTCCATTTTGTTCCTATGAGCAATCTTTGCTCAAAAATAGTTTTTCCTAATTTTGTTCCCTAAACGAGCTTTTGATAATTGGCTAACTGTAAGGGCCTGTTTGTTAAAAACAATTTCTATTTTTCAAAACAAAAATTTGTATTCTTTTATTCCAAGGAACGAAAAAAGAATAAAAATATATTTGGTAAAATTTTTGTTCGCATGAATATATTTGGAACAGAAATAAGAAGTAGAAAAAAGTAATATCTTATTCTCTGGAACAATTTCTAGAATCAATTTCTCTCTCTCTCTCTCTCTCTCTCTCTCTCTCTCTTTTTTCTCTTTCCTTTCTTCTTCTTCTTCTTCTTCCTTTTGGTTGGTGGCTGGCCTTGGCCATGACCGGTGACCTTGCCAGAGTGTCACCAGCCCTCGGAGACACCGAGCCACGGCGAGGCTTGTCGACTCGAGCCTCACCGTGGCTAGGCGCTAAGTAACACTGACACTTACACGCCACACATGACACAACACGACACTACACGATACGCCAACATGTCGTTTCTCAAAAACCAGATTATTCCAACACGTTAGGACACGTTGTATATTAAATATTTTATACATAATAAATTATCATTTTTATGATTATTTCAATCGAATTAGTTTGAATCAAATTCATAAATAAAGAAATAATTAAAAAAGCCTAGAAGGAATATACATTAAAAAAACTAATCCGCCATTTATTAATATCATTCATTGTTTCAATTTGGCAAATTCAACTCTATTTCAATAATTCATAAAACTTTGAGAAAAAACAAGTGATCAATATTCTGGACTTGCATATTAGATATGTTGGAAGAGGAGAAAAAAAACTTAAGTGGTGACTTGTGTGTCACGAGAAATGAGAGTTAGAAAAGAACATAATACTAAAATTTTCTTGTTTCACCATTTATTATTTTTATTATTGTGTTTTATTTTTTCACATATATATGACATCTTATTTGTTGAATTTTTAAAATTGACCTCAATATCGGAATCATGTATCAGAAACTCGTATATCAAAATTTCAACTCAAGTGTTGGAGAATGTCGAGAAAGTTGATTAAGTGTCAGATTTTCCGACACGTATTTACTAAGTGTCGGAGAGTGTCGAACACGTGTTAAAATGTCCGACACGACACGAAAACTCTTAGAGAGTATTGGTGCTTCATAGGCTGGGCGAGGTCGATCTTGCCTAGATTTGGTGAGGCTGAGCTCGCCTAGCCATCAATGAGGCCGAGCCTTGCATCGCTTGGGAGAGGCCGAGTCTCGCCAGGGCCAGGCTAGCCTCCAGCGAGCTAGCTGGACATTGCCTAGCCGATCGCCACCAAAGAGAAAAAGGAAAAAATAATAAAAGATTCTAAAAATTAAAATAAATAAATAAATCTAAGAATTTTACTATGTATTTCTATCCTAGGAATATAAATTTTGGAAAGTTATCAAACGAGTTATTTTGTTAAGAAATTGTTCCCGAAAATAGAAACATAAAAAATCATTTCTTAGCAAAAATTATTTCCCCGAACAGAAATGTTATCAAACACGTCCTAAATAGCCCACTTAGAACTTTTGAACATGAATGCTTTTAGTATGACCTTCTTTTGTGATGTAGTTTTTTTTTTCTTTTCTTTTTTTTTCCTTCTCTACTTCTCCCTCCTCTAGCTAGTCATTGGGCCTCCGCGATGGTCAATGACTAACTAGATGAGAGTTGGTGACCTCACTATCCTTTGGGGAGCCTCGCCAAATCCGGGCAAGGTCAAGCCCCCCTTGCCCATGGCAAGTCTCGACCTCACCTTGCCACCACGAGATTGAGTCTGCCAAGCCAAGACGAAGCTAATTTTGCCTCTCACCTGGTCACGGCGAGGTTGTCAGATCTTGTTTATGTAGAGGAGGAAAAAGAAGAAAATAAAAGAAAATTGCTTGATTCTAAAATTATTCTTGACAGCAAAAATGTAACTTTATTTTACTTTTTGATTATATTTCAAATCCATTCACGTGAACAAATCTTTTATTAGAACTATAAAAATTAGCTGACATTACCTAATAAATTTATGTTCTTTTTTTTTATTCCAAGAAACAAAACAATAAAAATAGTTAAGAATTGGTCATTTCCCGTGAACAATTTGTGTTTAGAAGTGATTTTTTCTATTTTTGTTTCTTTGTCAAGTTTCGAGCATTTAAAAACGCCTGATAATTACAAAAATTCTTATTCCAAAATGAAAAAAACGTTTAGTATGACCTCAAATATTTATGTCACGTGAAATTTCTTTTAATTATATATTTCTCCTTTTTTTTCTTTTCTTCTTTCTTTCTTCTTATTCCTCTAGCCAGCAAGGTCGTGGGCCTCGGTGTCGTCGGCCTCGAGGGAGCCTCACCGAGGCCCACAACTAGTTAGGAGAAGAAGAGGAAGAGAAAATGAAAGAAAAGCAAAAGAAGGAAAGAAAAGGGAAAATGCTTGTTTTTTGAGTTATTTTTAAGAACAAATAAGTATTTTTTATTTTTCATTTTCGTTTCAAATCTATTTATGAAAATAAAAACCTACACATATGAATTTCTGTTCGATTTCAATTCTTAAAAAAAAAAAAAAAAAAAAAGTTACCAACCGTGCCTCGCCACATTGGTCCTGACGCATTATGAGTTTTGTCGTGCTTAATCGCTGTCCGAGAAAAAGTAGGGACGGTGAGTCCCACGCACGGGCAGGGCGCGCGTGGGACCCTGGGGAGCACAAGCGATAGATCGCTGCGCAAAGCAATGAATAAAGTCTGTCGAGAGAAAAAAGCAGGGAAAAAGCGGTGAACGGAACCCTCGACTTTTACGCGAGGCTCTACTCTGGCAGCCATCAGCCCTGCTCACCTCAGCTTTCATCGTACCTTTTCAGTCGGTAGGCCACGCTCGCCTGGTCGCGGCCCCCCCTGCACGCGCCGCATCTGGCCGTCCACGTGTCACGCCCTCCGCTCGCCGGCCCCCTGCTCGCCCGCCCATAGATCCCGGCCGTGCTGCGGTGGTCGTCGTCGAGCCAAGTGCCTCTGACGACGCCGCTGCTGCTGTTGACTCAAATCCCGATGTTAATTTTCTTTGGCAGGAATTTAATTGTGTAAGTCATTTCAAGTAAGATTTTTTGTGAGTTTAATAATCACTAAGATTATCTCAATGATTACCCTTTAATATAAAAAAAAAGAGGTAAATGTTCGAATTCCTATATTTTCAAAGTTGAGGTGAGGATAAATTAGTTTCAAGTGTGGATTTCGACTCTCATTCTCTGCATGGAAGGATGGCAAAAATCTAAAAACGAGAATTAAAATATGAACAAAATATGACCAATCAAAAAAATAAAAATGGAGTGTCCGATGGTTTTTTATAGCACTCGGGCAGTTTTGGAAAATAGTTATTTTCATTTCATAAATGTCTTTGCGATTTAATTATTATTTTATGTTTAATTAGTTTGTTTTCGAAGCCTCTGGAGCCTAAATTTATTGAAATTCTGGACCCCTTGGCAATGTCGTCTCCATGGAGTCTCAAATACTTAGCAAGACTAATAGGATGCTGGCTTAGATGGTAGTGGAGTTCGTTTTTCTATTGCGGTCCTAGGTTCAAGCCTCGCCAAGATTACCTTAAAAGTCAAACTCGAATGGCAATGATTTTCCTTTTTTTTTAGCGTTCGCGTAATTAGATCGAAATCGAAGGGCATTGAGTTCGAATTAGATTTATTGAGGTATGGTGTAAGTGATGCTCCTCACTGTTTCTATTGTTTTTATAATATAATTTGATTTGTTCTTCTAACTAAAGCTATATCTAAACCCAATTGAGAAATGTAGACATTCAAGCTTTATTGGATAGGCTTAACTCTATCGACCAACTAAATAAGTTTTTTGAAATGGACCATGCTCCGAATAAATACAAGAGGCCAAAATTTTTCACATGATTCCGATGAACTATGTAAGTAATGATTTGGCATTTCACAATGAGAAACACAAAAGAAATTTCTTGAAATTTTGAACTCATTGAGTTAAGCCAATATCAACTAAAGTATAAGTCGGATGAATTTGTGTCGCATGAATGGCATGTCAAGTCATTGAGAAAATAACTTTGCACTATGAAAAACCAGTGTTCCTCGTTGTATCAATTACATGATATTATCAAGTCAGTAAACTCCCATAATACATAAAGAATCTATGAATATTGATTTAGTGTGTAATGTATTTTATGAATTTTAAATTTATTAAATATGGTCCTTTAAATTTTGGTAGATATATAATCTATGAACTATATGAAAATATTTAACATTATTCTTCTATTAATTCAAGTTTATGAATAATATTAAACATTTTCATAATCCAATAATTAATTTGGAATGTATTAAAATTCCATGGATCACATTGAAAAAATTTAAACATTTATGGATATATTGAGTTAAAGTTTATAGACCACATTAAAAGTTCATGGACCATATATTTGTGTATAGGACCAAAGTTCAAAGACAATTTATGCCATTTTCCCAATCTCAAAATTGAAAATGATGAGTGAAGGTTGGGTAAAAATTTAATTAAATTAATTAACAGTAGCCCACATTATACCTTTTGTTGAGTGTATTTTGTCCAACTGTACTATCAAGTGCCCCACCGCTCGTAAGAAAAAAAAAAAACTAACTTTAAAGAATTATAACGTTCGTGTTCTGTATATAATAAAAACACTAAAAACGACAAAAAAAAAAAAAGAAAAAAAAAAGAGGTTTTTATTTAGGGAATTAATAGACATCGCGCACTTCTTTTCCTTAGCCCACGGGCAACTCATCATCCCAAGACGAGGAGGACACGTGGCGAGAGATGTGTGGTGGGTTGGCCCCACTCCCAGACTTGCCAAAAAGAACAAGACGGGTCACTGTCTCAACCAGAGGCTGTCGGTTTTTGCCGCTGAGGTTACATCGCTCGATCGTACGGCCCACAATAACAGCCAAAACTGTGATTTTTAAAGTTTTTTGAACCCCCCCAAAATAGAATATAATTAAACGCAGTACAGCGAAAGCGCCCTTTTCTCTTGCAGTGACCGCATATTTTATGTGGGGTAAAGCCTTTTGAAATATCACACGATAAGAGAGCAGTACAAATTTCTTCTTACTTCTTCTTCTCCTTCTTCTTCTTCTTTTATCCCCTTTTGGTTCGTTTTATTAATGGCCTAACGCTCTAAAAAAGCCACCCTTGATTTTAATTCCAATCCTAATATTATCCTAAATCTTCTTTATCTCATAAAAGATCCTCAAATTTTGGTCTAACCTCAATTCTATCATAAGTTTTTTTGCCTCATGAAAAAAATCACTAGGTTGAAGTTCCGATTTTATCATATATTTCTTTGTCTCATAAAAAACCACCAATGTTTACATGAGTCTCATATTTATAACGTTAACCTTTCCAAGGTCGCCTTTCGTAATGTGTCATTTCCATGTCATTGCTCTAGTTTTATCTTAAAATTTAGATCCAAGAATATGTCTCTTGGAGATGAGTTTTCGTATCATCAAACGTCTTCTTGAATATGAAATTTTGGTAAAAATTAGAGTAATTAAGGTTGACTTTTTTCAATTACTCATACTTTTAAGAGAATCTTCATTTCATCTCACTTGGAGATTTTAAATTTTGCATTCAATATTCAATCTAATGTGCTTGGAAGTCTTTCTCCTCTCGCAGTCAAAGAGCTTGTGCTCGAGATACTCAAAAGTTCGTGTTCAAGAATTTCCTATCTTCTAATTGTGAAGAAAATTTTTGGATGAAAGGTTAACAAAGGCAAATTTGCAACACAAGTAAAATTTTATAGTTTTCTATGAGACAAAAAAAAAAAAAAAAAATTAGTGTGGATTGAGGGACTCAAGGTTTGGGTATTTTATGGAATAAAAAAAGTTTAGTATAGAATCGGGACTCGACCTAAAAATGGAGGTTTTTTATGAGATAAAAGATAGTTTAAGGTAGAATGGCCACTAGACCTAAAGTTAGGATTAAAAAAATAAAATTATTAAGCCTTTTATTAATAAGGAAAGTTGTAGGATTTTTTGAATAAAGTTATCCGCATTGGATCGCCGCCAGCTATGAATAGATTGTCATGTTAGTAATTTGAGATTTGACTTGTTTGGACTTGATTGTTATTTCACTCAAAGAATTGAGACTACGCTATATATTTAAAATTGAATTGTAGTTTTCTCGAACGTGACATGTACTCTAGCAACATGACAACTTAACCGTGTTGGTTTCTTAATTTACAAGAAAATGATACTTTTTTTACAATCTCCTCAAAATTTAATACACTACGTATATTCTCAAAACTATGAAAGATGACTTGTCCTTTTGGTTTTAAAGGGAAAAATTATATCAATAAATCCAAATGTTTTTCTTATATGAAAAAATACTTAAAAAAGGTACATCCAATTTTAGGCGCACCACATCGGCATAATTGGTTAAAGCTGTCATTAGAAAAAAAAAAAAAAAAAAACTTGGTTGCATCAACAACAAAGATATTTAATACTTGATTTCACATAGAACTATTAGTGCATATTTCCCTTCAAAAAATGTCAAAGTGCATGAGTTGCAAGATTGAGAAAAGGCAAACAGTGAGAAACAATCGTTATTCCAAACACACCATTCAGGTTGAAAATCTTTTATGTGTTGGTAGGGTTTGAATCTGGCCCTATTTATGTTATCACCTACTATCTCATGGATTTTCATGTACTATAGCACCGCGCTTAGTTAAATGCATTCAATACACATTCTTATATAGCTTTAATGTTATTGGTAAACATGTTAAGGAGTATTAGATGCAACAATACTTTGGGTTGCATCCAACAAAACTTAAAGATTTGAACTTTATAAATTTGGGGATTGGGTCGTTTTGATGCAATTGCGGACCATGTCGAAAAACACATGTTCAAGGACCAACTCTTAGTCGCATGGAAGGATTGAAGTTGAAGCCCAACATCAAAATGGAAGCAATGCTGTCTAGCTTAGAGAACAAGAGGAGGCGCATAGCCCAAGACGACATTCTAAGCCTTTTTGCTCTGTAATTTGATGGGCCGAAAGCCTCTCTCGCAACGCAAATTGCAAACAGCTGTTCAAATCTGCTCGAAAAGAAGAAAGATTCTTAACGTAGCTAAGGAGTAAAACCTCCACCACATCTCACTCCCCTCGAGCTGCCAGCCGAACTTGCACATGCCATCCATGCAAATAAATTAACAGATGAATACATGAATGAAGACGGATCGGCGCCGGTCAACCCTTCCTCACCCCAACTTCGATGCTCCATTCCAATGGCAGTAGCTGCAACTTGACCACCTACTGATCTCCTCCTGATCTGGTTTTTGGTTGAAGTTTTGCCAAGGGGAAGTCATGGCGATACAGAATCTTCACTAAAATGGCGGAGGAGACGAACATGGGCACCGGACCGAAGAACCAGAGGAGCAAAGCAAGAGCAAAGTAGATCGCCCTAAGCCCGAGTGACCAGAACTCACCGCCCCTTACGATGACCACCTTCGCAGCCTCCTCGATGCCGTCGTCTTGCGTGGTGATGAGATAGTTCGCGTGGACGAAGTGCCTAGCCGACTGGAGGAAGAATGCGAAGGCCAGGATGAAGCAGGCCAGGAGGCTGATGTACTTGATGGCCGTGGTTGATGGGTCCGTGTCCCCAAACCCCCCGAGTTGCCGGAACAGGTTGTTGACGTTGGAGTTCGCGATCCATGCCCCGAGTAGAGAGCTGAGAGTGAGGGAGACCGACGCTAGGAGGGTCGCAGCCGTCGCGCACGAGGAGATCACGTTCGTGGCGAAAGTCCTCTTGTCGAGTGTCAAATCCCTGGACTTTCAGAGATCTCTTCGTCAGTTCGTCACCATCTTACAGAAGGAAAAGTAAAAGAACGACAAAGATGCAAGAAGAGTGATGAGGGATTGAGAGCAACCATGAGATCATGAGCTACCTTACTGATTCCTTCGACCCAACCTCTCTTGTCCACATTCTCAAGGCCCATGACCGTCGTCTTCGGGGCATGTTGGTATCGATAAAGAAAGAACAGATGATAAGTGAACATGATCAGGAGCCCGCTCGGCACCAAAACCAGATCCAGTTCTCTCTTGTGGAAGATCATGTTCTTTCCCCTCTGTTTCTGAAGTTCCTAGGAGTGGAGAGTTGAATGCTGTGTTTGTTAAGGTTTCTCAAACCTCAAGGAACTGATTAATATAGGAAAAGAGTGATCAACTGCTCGGAATATACCTAAAGCATCATTGACTTCGGCTAATGGGACGGAAACTACTTCACATGCCTCCAGAAGAACAAGCTGGGGAAGTGAAATTAGATTTGGCACGCTCTAGCATGTAGGCTTCAGATCCAACTAACAATGTTCCGGCGCATATTAGCAGTCAGCCGTATCCCGTGGAATTCAGAACAAAAAGAAATGCTAAAAAACTTGCAACCCGAGATGACCGTGAATCAATAGATCATAGATGGTCTCCTCTACAAGGAAAGCAAAGGGTGAGGACCCTAGCAATAAAATCATGTAGCAACTATCGACCAGATCACTACTTTTGAAATCGATGGGCCGTAATTTTCCATAGGTTCAACAACCATTCAATGATTTTTGACTGTTACAACTTTCATAGGGTTGATTTTGCATACCAATTCATGTAATGCAGATCAACTTATACATGGAAGGCAATAACCCATCAATTCCTAGGCAACATATAATTTTCGGGAAAAGTGCCAAAAAAGTCATAAATTTTTTGCGTTTGTGCCAATGTAGTTTTAAACTTTTTTTTGGTGTCAATTAAGTCCTAAACCTTTTTACGTTGTATCAATTTAGTCATTTCCGGCCAATTTTGGCCAGATTTTGCTAACTGAACGCTGGTCGGCTAACGTGATCTGATCAGCGTTGACATTGACAATTTTTAATAATATTTTAATATTTTAGAATTTTTTTCTTTTTTTCTTCTCGTCTTCTTCCTCTAGTCGATCGCTGAATCTCGGCGATCGGCCAGAGGTGATGGCTGGCGAGGTTAAGGTCAACCTCGCCGACCACCTCGCCAGTGGCCATGAGGGCAGCCTCGTGTTGGGCAGTGAGGCTCGCTTGCCCAGTGCAAGGCCGCCCTCAAGACCTGGGCGGCGAGCCTTGCCCATGGCCAACGAGGGCGAGCCTCGCTGCCCAGGCCTCGAGGCAGCCTCATGCTAGGTGGTAAGGCTCGCCCTCACCAACTTTGCCACCTAGCGCAAGGCCGCCCTCGCAGCCACTGGCGAGTTGGCCAGCGAGGTCAAGGTTGACCTCACTAGCCATCGCCTCTGGCCGGTCGCTAAGATCCGACAACCGGCTGGAGGAAGAAGAGGAGAAGAAAAAAAAAAAAAAAAAAAAATCAAAAATATTAAAATATTATTAAAAGTTGTCATTGTCAGTGCTGATCACGTCAGCTAATCGGCGTCCAATCAGCAAAATCCGACTAAAATTGGCACAACGTAAAAAAGTTTAGGACTTAATTGGTACAAAAAAAAGGTTTATCACTAAATTGGCACAAATGCAAAAGGTTTAAGATTTTTGGCACTTTTCCCTGTAACTTTCAATCTTCTATCTTTAGATCCACGATAAAGATCAGATCATATACAAAGAGAGAGACATTGATCCTGACTTCAAGGTACTACTATTTCAAAAGAAATAATGCACATGGCGATTTTTCAGCAAAATCCAATACACCAAACCCGATTTTACATCGATATTTACGAAAAGCGCAGCTTCATCGATCGCTGCTGACTCAAAAACACATGTACATGAAGGACAAAGCCCTCTCGCCTCTGATCCTCCTGGCGAGCTGGATGTCCTGGGGCATGATGGTGACCCCCTTCGGGGGGATCGCGCACATGTCGGTGTCCTAGAAGAGCCCCACCAGGTACATACACCTTCACGGCCTCCTGCAGCGCCATCAGCAGCTCCTTGCTCTTCTGGTACTTCCTAATCTCCTGGAGCGCCACTGTGCCCGGGGAGAAGCGATGGGGCTTCTTCATATGCCGCTGGTTGCCGGGGCGGACTTGCACACCGCCTTGTTGGCGAGCTGATTTCTAGGGGCCTCGCCACCAGTGGACTTGCGTGCCGGTTGCTTCGTTCGCGCCATTGAAGATGAAGTGACCACACATTTTATGGGGGGTTGGCCTTTTGAATATCTCATGAGAATAATTTATTTTTTTCTGACCAATCTTCGATCGTTCCTTTTCATTAATTAGGAAAAACTGTAGGATTGTTTGAGTATAATTTTTCGTGTCAGATCACTAATCGTAACATATAAGATGGCGACTATGATTCGAATCCTCATGTCAATAATTTCAGGCGGGACTTGGCTGATTTAGACTTGATTGTCTTTTCATTCAAATGTTTGTGACTACATCAGTCCAATTTAATATTGAGGACTAAATTCAAATCCATATAATATATTTTAGATTGAAATTACAATTTTTTTGTACCTATTATGTACGCTAGAAGCAAAATAACTTAATCGCGTGCTGGCTTTTCATTTCTTTTGAAGTAAATGGTTAGTATTTTCTATCAACAAAAAAGAAGTCTTCTAAAACAAAGAAAAATGATTTTTGCTTCTCAAGTTCGATGAACCCGAGCCAAAATCTAGGCATAAGCACTAGGGTCTCGAGCCTGATGACAACTGGGGATCATGGGTCCCATACCTATTTCCTTGACAGCCATGCCCAAGTTACCGAAATCCAAAATAATGCATATCCATATCTATATATATAGACAAATTTTTCTTACCAAACAACACAGCTAGAGTCAAACCTCCATCACAGCTCACACCCCTCCCTCGCTTTGCGGATCTTGGACATGCCATCCATAATTAAAAGATGAATACATGAATGAAGACAGATCAATTATGGTCAACCCTTTTTTGGACAATTCTGGTCAACGCTTTCCTTTACCCCACTTCGACGCACCATTGCAATGGCAGTAAGCTGCAACTTGACCACCTACTGAACTCCTCCCGATCTGGTTTTTGGCTGTTGGGATCTCGCCAAGCCGATGGAGAGGAAGTCATGGTGATACAGAATCATCACTAAAATGGCGGAGGAGACGAACATGGGCACCGGACCGAAGAACCAGAGGAGCAAAGCAAGAGCAAAGTAGATTGCCCTAAGCCCGAGTGACAGAAACTCACCGCCCTTTTTGATGGCCGCCTTCGCGTTCTGCTTCACAGCCTCCTCCCCGGTGCTATCACTTTTTTGTGTGCTGATGAGAAAGTTTGCGTGGATGAAGTGCCTAGCTGACTGGAGGAAAAATACGAAGGCCAGGATAAAGCAGGCCAGGAGGCTTATGTACTTGATGGCTGTGGTCGATGGGTCAGCGTCCCCGAGCCCCCCGAGTTGCCGGAACACGTCGTTGACCGTGGAGTTCGCGATCCATGCCCCGAGCAGAGAGCTGAGAGTGAGGCAGACCGAGGCTAAGAAGGTCGCAGCGGTCACGCTCGATGCAATCACGTTGGTAGCAAAATTTCTGTCGCCGAGTTCCACCTGCTCGCACATTCAGAGAGCAAAAGAACAACAACTGTCAGAATTGACAAACGGATCATCAATTGCAATCTCAAAGGGTTTATGATTCTAAGCAAATCTGCAAGAAGAGTGATGAGGGATTGAGAGCAACCACGAGATCTTGAACTACCTTACTGACTGCTTCAACCCAAGCTCCCTTGTCACAATTCTCGATGCCCATGATCGTTTTTTTGGGGGCATGTCGGTATTTATAAAGAAAGAAGAGATTGTATGCAAACATGATCAGCAGCCCGCTCGGAACCAAAACCAGATCCAGATCTTTCTTGTGGAAGATCATGTTGTTTCCCCTCAGTTTCTGAAGTTCCTAGGAGTGGAGAATTGAATGCCGGGTTCGTTGGGGTTCTCCACACCTTAAGTAACTGATTAATATAGGAAAAAGAGTGATTAACTACTTGGAATATACTTAAAGCATCATTGACTTCGGCTAATGGGACAGACACCACTTCACACATGCCATCATGCGAGGGATGTGAAACTAGTATTGGCATGCTCTAGCATGTGGGCATATAATGCAACTAACGATGTTGCGGACGCATATTAGCAGTCAGCCATATCCCACGGAATGCAAAACAAAAAGAAATGCCAAAAAACTTGCGACCCGAGATGACCGCGAATCAATAGATAGTCTCCTTAGACAATGAAAGCAAAGGGTGATGAACCTAGGAATAGACTGTCAATCGTATCATTAATGTTGAAATCGATGGCTCATAACTTTTCGACTGGTTCGACAACCATTCGATGATTTTAACTATTACAACTTTCACAGGGTCGATTCTGCATACCACATTATAATTAATCATAGAGACAAATCGAGGGATTGCATAGAAGGCTAGATGCCACAAGAAAGAAGCTGGACATGCGAAGAGTCCCCCATTGAATGAGCACATAGAGACCAGAAGAGGGATTGTGAATAAAAATTAAGCAATTCTGCAATAATTGTGACATGAACACCACATGTTAGTCCCCTTAACTTTGTTGTCATATCAATATTTTCCAAATCAAAAAAATTTTAAAACATATTATCTTCCAGAATAAGAGGGATATTGAAGAATTTTTTTTTTTTCAAAAATAAGTTGTGAAATTACAAATCATGGAAGCATTTTAATATAGCAACTTCTATCTATAGATTTAACCTACCTGCTTACGAACTGGGCATCCGATGGCCATCGTCCAGCGATAATAGGCTCGGGGACAAGGGTTTCCTTTCGCTAGTTTTTGACCATACTTCCCCTGGAACATTTTACCTAATTTTTAACAAAATTAATGTGTTCAGTCAATTTTTCGGCAACATGGAAAAATTTGTGATCTAGGCAGGCCTATAGCACCTTTAATTTCTCGAATTTTCACTTATTGATCATCAGAAACCACATATTTGAGGCGAAGCGACGTTGACGTGGCTAGGCAGGCAAGGTTGCCTCGTCGAGCCACGATGAGGCTCGGGGGGACCTCACCAATGGCCGGCAAGGCTCCCTCGAGGTTGATGACCTCGTCGGTCCTCGTCTGGCTAGCCATGGCCAAGGTTGGCGAGCGGTTGGCCAGCCAAGGAAGGGGAAGAAAAAGACCTCTGGCCCAAGTATTCTTCGTCTGAAGTGTGCTGCGACAGAACTTCCATCAGTGCTATCCAAAGGGTCGCCTCAGACCTTTTGGGTAGCATTTTGATGAAGTATCCGTCAGTGTCTCGAAGGAACTCAGCAAATTCGAAAGTACCTTCTTCTGGAATGAATTCTCTACAAAGCGTGGGACGGTCTGGAGGGCGACATGCAAACCGATTTTCACCCGGTTCCTTAGGAAATTTATTTCACCCCTCAAACCTTGATCATTTTACTTCAATTTTGGATATGTTGTAATTGGATATTGCTGCGAAGACGAGCATAGGCTTCTGGTGTACCAGTACATGGAGCGAGGAAACTTAGAAGACCAACTATTTAAAAGTAACCATCTTATCTTTCACTACTACAAATTTCGCTTTTTACGAACGAGGTCCCAGAAAGAGGACCGTGAGCTACTGAATGTTTAGCTACACTTAGATAGTAGGCAGCTAGGAAGGTTACATGCCTCATTAAGTGTATACTATTAAGTAATTGTAATTGTAGTTACTCTTACTAATCCTTGAACTACTCTAGGAGTTTCCTGGAACTTGTGAATTCATGTGGGTTATATCTGGTACTATGATATCTGGTTGAGAAACCCATCCAAATGTTGTTATAGAAAGTCTATTCTTTCAAAAGCTAATGTGATGGCTTATTACTTAAGCTAGTTTGGCTTTTCACTATCCAAAATATGCTTTTCAGATTGTGACAAGTAATTACACCCATTATTGCAAGTATGAGGCTGACCATCGGTGTATAATATGTGGTCATGTAATGGAATGAACTGTTCATATGATAGAAGTCATTTCTCTTATGGTGGTTGGGTCTGATGACTATTTAAGCTTCGGTCTAAGCGTACATATCCAAAAACAAAACAATAGCTAGTTTCTTTCCCATTCGATTGCGAAATCCTTCTGAGTAGCCTCCGGGACTGCTTCCAAGTTCCGATATATTTAGAACTTAGTATGCTATTTTCCAGAACAGGTCCAAATTCTATATTTGAAATACACAGCTCCAGTTATAGTTTGTCTGATTTTTATCTGGAGTTTCCAATGTCCATCTGGCTGTGAAACATGCATAGCCTTTCCCTAAATCCTGAATTTGCAAGCCGGATACAGTTTCAAGTCCTTTCACAACCAGCGGAGGACATAAGCTGTCACACCCCGAATCTATCAAGAATGGGGGATGACATGGTGGTTTTTCCACCCAAATGACTATATCTATATCTATATATATATATATATATATCAACTGAGTCACATCTTTGCACGAAGTCTTCCTCATTAGAAAATTCTCCTCCATAGCTAGCTTCTTCCTTCTTCGAGTTATGTGAAACTTTTAGCTGTTCCATTGTAGCCTCTGCCCTAACATCGGCTCAGCGGACTAGCTATAACTGTAGCGTAGATTGTACTTGAAAAGAATCACCTTTCCAGCAGTCCTCTTATGTTCATGTATGGAATACGTTTTGATGCATTGAAGGGTATGTCGGGATTCTGTATGCAAATGTTCTATCCTCCTCACGCGAGGATGACAGTCATAGCGCACAGGTCACTGAAAATACAGGGAAGAGCAAATGGCTTGGGTAATGTCTTACGCAACGCCACCGAGGATCTCGGCTATCAAGAGATACATTCTCTTAGGTATGCATATGAGCCAGAAGGGGGCTTCGCTGATGCACATATGATTTATGTACAAGGTGATGAGTTTTTAAATGGTTGGTTTCCCTTGAAATTTGCAAGTTTTGACAGGTTTTTCAAAGGCTGATGTATGATGGTGGTTGAGATACAATGTATTCGGTGTCTTGGTCCCGGTTTTTTTTGCATGCCTCCCTTAATGAAAGCCAACAACTGTTAGAAGATGAAGCTTCATATCATGCATTTTAGTACCTGTTCAGGACTTTCCAACTGCTGGGAATAGTTGGAAGAACTGGTGCTGGAAAATCTAGCATGAATCTGGCTCCCTGTCAACATGTCCAAACAGAATTTTGTATCTGTGTACTATCACTTGTTTTTTCTGTGTCAGAAGTGTCATCTTGATATCTCTAATCTTGAAGGAAATGATCTCAGCCGAAAAAAAAAGGAAAAAAAAGAGGGGATTGCCCTTCTCCAACCCTTACTGCCCGACCTAAGAGCAGACTGCTTATGCATTCCACTTATTGAACTGAATTTTATATCGCCATCAATCAAGACAAGACAAGGCGTCTCTCTCTGTCAATTTTCTTGGGCTGAAAAATATCTCTACAATCGATCTCATGCTTCATGTTGTTTTCTAAATAATAATTCAAGTGGTCGAATAATACAACACATACAAGGCAGAATGATCTGGTCATGTATGCTCCACTAACATATGATAAAAAGGGGTTGTACAAGTTGAACAGACTCTTTTGGTGATCATTTTGAATGACCATGGATGGCAATTTAGGGAAAAAATGAAGATCTAATTCGATCGGGGAATTGAGTGGGATCCATATGTACTTTTTGAGTAGATTATCCATGCTAATTGGTATGCAAAATCGACCCTGTAAAAGTTGTAACAGTCAAAATCATTGAATGGTTGTTGAACCAGTCGAAAAGTTATGAGCCATCGATTTCAACATTAATGATACGATTGACAGTCTATTCCTAGGTTCATCACCCTTTGCTTTCATTGTCTAAGGAGACTATCTATTGATTTGCGGTCATCTCGGGTTGCAAGTTTTTCGGCATTTCTTTTTGTTTTGCATTCTGTGGGATATGGCTGACTGCTAATATGCGTCCGCAACATCGTTAGTTGCATTATATGCCCACATGCTAGAGCATGCCAATACTAGTTTCACATCCCTCGCATGATCTTTTGGAGGCATGTGAAGTGGTCTGTCCCATTAGCCGAAGTCAATGATGCTTTAAGTATATTCCAAGTAGTTAATCACTCTTTTGTTGGGTGCAGATTATGCACAACCCAAGATCTCCATAATCAGAACAAAAAGAAGCAATTGTAAATAGAAGGATTGACGTACCTGATTTAGGATCCATTGTTCTTGAGCGGAAGCAGAGGAAACACAATGTTCATTGCGCAAATCTTTCTCCTCTATTACCCTCCGAATCACTGGCTCAATGAGGCGGCCTCTCACGATTGACGTTAGAATAACGTCCCTTAGGTGAGAATATGTGAGATTAGGGCTAGAGGAGAGACTTGAGCACTATTTATAGAGTTTCCAGCCAGTCCCTCTCATTACGGGACAGGCTCAACTCGGCCCACACTAGCCAGCCCCATATTAGACTAATTAAGAAACTTTCTATCTCACCTTAGACCAAACCCCGTAAAATGGTAAACGTTAAACAATAAATAACAATATCAATTAATTTAGTCCACATATTAGGAAAATTCTAACATTCTCCCACTTGGACTATATTAATTGAAATTATATTGTATGTGCGCACATTGGTCCAGAGATAATTCTTAATAGTCAATCCTATCCCATAAAGCCTCCAACACCGAATTATGGCGACTGCATGTATACACATAGAGCCTTCCACGGTCACAAGTGTTTTCAACTTTATTGATATGGATTCAATATGGTAGTGTGGCAAATGGCTAACATCTCTCATAGAGAGATCCATTTGTCAGTCACCATTCTCTTACTTAGGCGACACAAAAGTTTGTGCCACAAGAGAATGAAATTACGGTTCTAATGAACCCACATATGATTCTCTTACTTAGGCGACACAAAAGTTTGTGTCACAAGAGAATGAAATCATGGTTCTAATGAACCTTTGTCAATCATCATTCTCTTACTTAGGTGACACAAAAGCTTATGCCACAAGAGAATGAAGTTATAGTTCAAATGAACCTTTGTCAATCATCATTCTCTTACTTAGGCGACACAAAAACTTGTGTCACAAGAGAATGAAGTTATGGTTCAAATGAACCCACATATGTCTTGTCCTTATGGTTAACCTTTTACAAGAACATATGCACAAGACTAATAATGAATTGCCCCTAGCCTTCACTTAAGGTAATACCTTGAGAATTTATCAATATGTATTCAACATAACAACACATTCAAAATATTTTATTGAATACAAAAGTTGATACATATCAAACCGTTACTAAATATAACGAACCACAGATGTGAACTTTATCAGAGTAAAGCCAAAATAGCTCCCACTAAACAACAGTATCCGAAGATACTCCTAGGCCCACGCTAATGACATGTCACTCAAATACACATGGGCGTAGGCCTTTAGTTAGTGGACCTGCAATCACATCATCTGTGAAGATATGTTAACGTCACCTTTCTATATCATTTCTTTATGGTCAAAAAAAATTTGACCGCCATATATTTAGACCCCTTGAGACATTTGTTATTAAACATATAACAAATTTATTGTCTCAACTCAACCGTATGGGTCTATCCATAAAATCAAAACGGTCAACTCCTTCATAAGGTTCCAAAACATAATAGCTCAATTAACAGCCTAAAATAAAGTTACAAACTCTACTTATATAGTAGACATAGAATTTTATTCACTGCACTGCACTTCTTGCTAACATAAATATGTATCATGTACATAGAATATGAGAAAAATAAATTTTCTCCCACTGAGCTTGCAGTATATTGAATAACTTTGTTCCCAATTGAACAAAATAACAACACTATGAAACTTTATTAATATTGTCTGGAAACTTACATAAAACTATTAATAAGACTTTCAGTCTACACACAAGTTTACTTAAATCTATTGCAAAATCCTCCAGTTGCACTATATAGATTTTGTATCTATTTGGCGTAACTCCAAACTAAAATAAATACCACATTCACTCTGAAAGAATCTTTTAAATAAATAATTATTTCTTCATAATTAACTATCCACCCCTCTTTCAAAGTGAAAACTTTAACTACAAATTTAGTTTGAAACTTTATAATATTTCTTTGAAAACCTTTTAGTTTTGTACGCCAATTTGCAACTAATAAACTTGTGATCTTTAGACAAGTCAGTAAGTTTCCAAACATGTTTCATAGATTATATATCGCCTTTCGGCCAAATCTTTTGTCAGGATTTACAAGTATAGTAATTAAATTACCATCCCAAAATCTACCAAGTATTCGACAAATGACCCTTTAAGCTATTTCGCATTGTCATACTTGCCAAAATACTCACGGCCACTATTAAGCCTGACAACCTTTTAACCATATACTAGATGTATATGTCATTAGGACTTAAACGCAATTATTGCAAATATGTCCTAATTTCGGTATTAGACAAGACATAATTTCAAGCCACTAAGGCTTTCATCATCTCTTAGCAATGCAGTTAGTAGGCAAACCAAATTTCAAGTGTTCCAAAATGGAACGCTTAATGGACAGTAAGCACATTCTATTGCTCTATTCTTAAGCAGCAAATTATTTGTCCACAACTTAGAAAGCCTCAATAATAATTGAGTTATTAATTACAGAAAGGTGACTGAAAAACAAGCAATGTATATAATCAGCATCATGTGAGCACCGTGTAACTTGACGTACAAGTATACATCCAGAGAGTTACACACATAATCATATAATCACCTTTGGGCAGAATACATGACATGCAGTTGTACACTCCCCACATGATAGCGGTTAGGAGAATATATTACAATCTTCGTGAATTCATCACCTTTGGGCAGAAGAACCACTAAGACTAGACAATCCTCCACCACATCATCATATATCCCTCCATGAACTAATACACAATCACCTCCTTTGGGAGTATGACCACGCATTAGACCAGGAGACATCCCAGACAACATACGAGACCGAAATTTCTCAAACCCAATCAAGCGTGCCACTTTGGCGATCACTACTTAATTGAATCCTTGAAACTCTCCTATATCAGGGATATATTTATACCTCACATAAACCATATACATGTAATTCGAACTTCAGTGATAGGGGCACATATCACTCAAATCACATATCATGCTAATTGCATTGTCTTATTCATTAATCATACATATATATATAAAAATATATATATATATATATATATATATATAGAGAATCTAAAAAATAGATTCCAATAAGATCACCTATCACAGCAACACAGGAAACTTCTCTTGTGCACCAAAATTACATATTCCAATTATTCTTCTTAATGTTGATCTAGAGAATCTATCACCAATCAACATCAATAGCAATACATGGCACACTAGATCGAGAAGCCTAACAGCTGATCTATTATAGCTCATGAATTTCATAAGGCAAAACATGACTCCAAGGCCAACAACTAATCAATTAGCCAATTTTAAGTAACAAAAAACATTACTTCAACCAGTGGCCTTTAAATTGAGTCATACCACAGAATCAAATATCTAAACTATAACAGTAGATACTATTGCTCTGCACAAATATTGCCATACCCCTTAACCATAAAATATTCAATTTGATGGATATTAATTAGTGACCAGATGATTTTCTGCAGTACAACGTACAATAACTTAACTGACATGCATTATCCACATTCGGCAAATGTGTAAATTAGTATAATCAGTTTGGTCACAGATTCTTAAGACATCCATCATTTAAAGGTTAAAAGGAATATGCATAAGCAACAAAAGTTTTTCTCCTTATCTCAAGATATAATTCAATAACTATCTCATAATGATTGTATCTCATTAAGCAAGCTTCAATTCACAATAAAGTTTGATTTTTATTGATGAATCACCTTTCTAATGATTATGTGATAATATACCTATAACCCAACACTTGTATTTCCAAAATCACAGAAAATACAAGAAAAATACGCAAAAATACCCTAAAAATACACGTATTTAGGGTTAAATATGCATTTTTACATCAATAAAATCACCAAACATGTAAAATAAATATGCCACAAGATAGGAAATCACCATACGAATCCAACGCCACCAACCACGCGCCGATCCGAGTCCCCATGCGCCCGCACGCGCCTGATGTGTAGCCTGGCAGAAGCCGGTCCGACCGGTGGCGGTTCGGTCGGTTATCCGGTCTGACCGTCCAGTCCCATCGCCTAGTCCGACCGGCTGACCGAACCGGTCAACCGTTGACCGGGTCGGGTCGGACTCCGGGCCGGGTCAGACCGCAGTTCGGGTCGGGTCGGTCGCCGGTTCGGGTCGGTCGCCGACCGGGTCGGGTCGGACCCTGGGTCGGGCGGGTGGCGTCATCGGGCGGTGCGCTAACGTCATTGGGTCAGTCACCGGGTCGGGTCGACCCGGGTTGCTGACGTCACCGTGACGTCAGCGTCACGTGCGACGCACGCATCGGGTCAGACCCGGGTCGCTGACGTCAGCGGCCGCGTGCGACGCACGCCCCGCGCGTGGCGGTGCATGGCCGCGCGTGGGCGCGTGCTCGACACCCCCAGCGGCGCATGGCCGCATGTGGGGGCGCGTGTGGTGTCCCACGGCGACGCGCCGCCGACAGTTTTCACCATCTCATCGAGCCGAGTCCCAATTTGCAATTTAATTTGATTTTTATTGAACTTTAAATCTCGAAAATCGCAAATTAGGGTAAGAATTATACTAATTAGGGCAAATCAATATAATTTAAGGCAAATTCGCACAGATTAGGGTAAAACCAATTGCGTTCACGTTCTAGGGTTATGGAGGCTCTGATACCACATGTTAGATGCAGATTATGCACAACCCAAGATCTCCATAATTAGAACAAGAAGAAGCAATTGTAAATGGAAGGATTGACGCACCTGATTTAGGATCCATTGTTCTTGAGCAGAAGCAGAGGAAACACAATGTTCCTTGCGCAAATCCTTCTCCTCTATTACCTTCCGAATCACTGGCTCAATGAGGCGGCCTCTCACGATTGACGTTAGAATAACGTCCCTTAGGTGAGAATATGTGAGATTAGGGTTAGAGGAGAGACTTGAGCACTATTTATAGAGTTTCCAGCCCGGTCCCCCTCATTACGGGCCAGGCTCAACTCGGCCCACACTAGCCAGCCCCATATTAGACTAATTAAGAAACCTTCTATCTCACCTTAGACCAAACCCCGTAAAACGGTAAACGTTAAACAATAAATAACAATGTCAATTAATTTAGTCCACATATTAGGAAAATTCTAACATCTTTTTCCTATATTAATCAGTTACTTAAGGTGTGGAGAACCCCAACGAACCCGGCATTCAATTCTCCACTCCTAGAACTTCAGAAACTGAGGGGAAAGAACATGATCTTCCACAAGAAAGATCTGGATCTGGTTTTGGTTCCAAGCGGGCTGCTGATCATGTTTGCATACAATCTCTTCTTTCTTTATAAATACCGACATGCCCCAAGAGAAACAATCATGGGCATCGAGAATTGTGACAAGGGAGCTTGGGTCGAAGCAGTCAGTAAGGTAGTTCAAGATCTCGTGGTTGCTCTCAATCCCTCATCACTCTTCTTGCAGATTTGCATAGAATCATAAACCCTTTTGAGATTCCAATTGACGATCCGTTTGTCAATTCTGACAGTGGTTGTTCTTTTGCTCTCTGAATGTGCAAGTAGGTGGAACTCGGCGACAGAAATTTTGCTACCAACGTGATTGCATCGAGCGTGACCGCTGCGACCTTCTTAGCCTCGGTCTGCCTCACTCTCAGCTTTCTACTCAGGGCATGGATCGCAAACTCCACGGTCGATGACATGTTCCGGCAACTCGGGGGGCTCGGGAACGCTGACCCATCGACCACAGCCATCAAGTACATAAGCCTCCTCGCCTTCTTTATCCTGGCCTTCGTATTTTTCCTCTAGTCAGCTAGGCACTTCATCCATATTGAAGGTACAAAACAAAGTAAACAAAGTTCAAGCTCATCACAAAACAGGACAGCTGAATAAAGCTGAAGCAGAGCAAAGCTGAAGCAGAGCAAAACAAGACAAGGCACTCGAAGCAGCAAAATAAAGCAATACAAACTTGAAGAAGTCAATTAGCTTATCGGCTGCAAGAAGACAAGTTAAAGAATTCAAACCTAGAAGGGATAAGGAGACTCTTGTACGTGTAGCAAGCTCCATCTTTCTGCTACCAAAAGTTTGTTTTGTAGTTGTTAATTCTGTTAAAAGAAAAGACTCAGGTTGTTAGAAGCTATAGTATATAAGAAGACTCTTGATATAGAAGAAGGGTAACTCTCTGAACTGATGATTTTTCCTCCCTGTTCTTTCTTTGGAGTCTTTTCTCAAACACTTTCTCTACATCTTTGTATCTGATATACTCGAGAGAGCTCTCCTTGTAAAGGATAATTCAGCATCAATAAAGAAGAAATGTTTACACAACCCTATAACAGATTGATCTGGATTCAACAAACTACAAAGGATAGAATCTCTCATTTACAGGTGATCTTACCAATTCTGATTCTTCTCATGGTATCAGAGCAGATTTGGGAATGCTAGATCTATTATCTACTTCATTGTAAGACGTATGGAGATAATATGAGTAAGAAATGATGAAGATCTTGTTGATTCTGGATTAGTTGATCTTCGAAGTATACAGGATTGTTACTTCTGTTTCTTCAAAGAAGTATACTGGATTGTCTCTTCTGTGTCTTCAAAGATATCTGAACATATAAGAATGGCAACTCAATTACAGAAGTATCCATTTCCTATTCATGTGAATATAGCTAACCTCGTTACAATCAAGTTGAATGAAGAGAACTTTCTATTATGGCAAGCTCAATTCAGCAGATTTCTAAAGAGTCAAGACTTGATTGGTTTCATTAATGGTGAAACACTACCTCCTGCTCAAATGATACGAACTGAGGTAGGTGAAGAAATGAATCTTGACCACTTGGATTGGATAAAAACTGATCAGTTGATATCTTCCTGGATAAGTGGTGCAGTCTCTGAAAACATTCTCAGTCTAATAATTGGGCTGGAAAACTCATTCGAAGTATGGCAGGTTCTAATAAATAGGTTTACACAGAGATCTGTTGCAAAAGAATTTGAGCTAAGAGGTAAATTGCAAGCCTGCAGAAAAAGAGACAGATCATTAAATGACTATCTTCGAGAATTCAAAACCATTTGTGACCAATTAAATGCAATTGGAAAGCCGGTTGATGATATAACTAGGATGTTTGGCATACTTGAAGGATTAGGTCCTGAGTATGAAACATTCAGAACCACAATGTACTGTCTCAAGCCACAGCCAGAGTATGATGAGGTTATTTCTCAACTTGAGAGGTTTGAAACAAGGTTGCAAACATATTCTGTTAACCAATGTAATCCTCACATGGCGTATTATGGACAAAGAAAGACTAGAATAGGATTGCAGAAATTCAATTGTAGAAGTCAAGGAGAAAATATGCGAGGAGGATACAACTCTGGTAGAGGACAATTCAGTAATAGAAGAGATAATGGAAACATGCTTACTGAGATAGGGAGGAATCAAATGAATAGAATGAGTTCTCCTAACTTGATGAAGCAAGATCAGAATAATAAAGACAGCTGGATCAACTATGGACAAGGTTTTAGACCTTATACCAACTCCTTTCAGAGGTACCAAGGTGTGAGATCATATCCACCACAGAGCTCTAATGTTACCAAGCATGTATAGGACACAAAACCAATGAACAATTATCCTTTGGGGTGTCAAATCTGTAAGAAACAAGGTCATACAGCACTCAGATGTTGGTATCGCTTTGATAACTCATATCAAGTAGATGACATACCAGCAGCCTTAACAGTAGTGCATATTGAAAATTCTTCTGGTTCAGAATGGTATCCTGACACAGGGGCCACCTCACATATTATTGCTGAGCCTGGTATGATTCAAAATCATGTTAAATACAATGGATATGATGCAGTAATGATAGGAGATGGATCTTGTTTATCAATTTCATGCATTGGTAATGGAACACTACACACAGCAGTTAGCACATTACCACTAAATGATGTGTTAATAGTTCCTAAAATCAAAAAGAACTTGCTTTCTATATCAAAATTGACAGATGACTATCCCTGTTCTTTTATATTTGACAAACATGGGGTATATGTGAAGGACAATCACAATCATACAACAGTGAAGCTAGGAAGGAAAGTCAAGGGGTGTATCAAGTGGAAGCTAGAGAAGCTGAAGCTTACTTCACACAAATTCAACCTGAAGTGGGAGAAGATGTTTAGGCACCAGAGACTTGCTCATACAAGTTTAAAAACAGTAAAGGCTCTGCAAAACCAACACATGATTCAGTATAGCTCAAAGACTTCAAATATGTGCAGTAGTTGTAAAATTGCAAAAAGCTCAGCTCTGCCATTTCCTTTTTTAGATCATGTTTCTAAAGTTCCCCTAGAAAAGATACACTGTGATGTATGGGGACCATCACCAATTGCTTCTATTCAGAAATTTCGATACTATGTTGTCTTTGTGGATGATTTTTCTTAGTATAGCTGGATATACCCAATGAGAAAGAAATCAGAAGTATATGAAGTACTTGTGTTGTTCCAAAGACTAGTGGAAAATCAACTTGATCATAAAATCAAAGTATTTCAAAGTGATGGAGGTGGAGAATTCACCAGCATCAAGTTTCAGCAACATCTACAACAATGTGGCATTAAACAGCACATCTCCTGTCCTCATACACCAGAGCAAAATGGCGTGTCTGAAAGAAAACACAGACACATTGCTGAACTAGAGTCAAGTTATGCTCATCTACTGGTTTTTGGATCAGCTTGTTATCCAAACCTCAGACCCTATACACAGCATAAACTAGATCCAAGATCCCTCACATGTGTTTTTCTTGGTTACAGTGAAAAACATAAAGGCTACAGGTGCCTTTTGCCAACAAATGGCCATGTCTATATTAGTAGACATGTTATTTTTGATGAAAAAGAGTTTCCTTTCTCTCGAAGGCTCTCTACTGAGTATCAACAGGGTTCTGCTCTATACAAACAATGGATACAAGGTCTGGTGTATTTTATATTAAGTACCTCAGAACAAGCTCAGTCACAAACTCACAATTCGACTGGTTCTACTGGAGTAAGCCAATTTTGTCCAGAAATACAGGACAATGGCTCCAGTACAATGACTAATACAGGCACACAACAAATAAGCACAGTACCTGAAGCTGAGTTGCAAAACACTTCTGAAATTGCATTCAGTAATATTGACTCATCCGTGATATCTTCAACTACTGCAGAACTAGTACCTGCAAATCAAGAGCTTGACTCAGAATATCCAGTCAATACAAAACAAGATCGAAGCAATCTATCCAGAAATGCACAAGGTACATCCTCTATTCACCCTATGCAGACTAGACTAAGGTATGGAATTACTAAAGCAAATCCCAAGTATGCTTGTCTAGCTAAATATCAAATACCGGTTGAACCAAAATTAGTAAAGTCTGCTTTAGCACACAAAAGGTGGTATTAAGCTATGCAAGAAGAAATGAGTGCATTATACCAAAACAAAACCTGGGAGTTAACTCCTAGAACTGAGCAAATGAATGTAGTAGGCTACAAATGGGTGTTTAAAACAAAGCTTGCACCAGATGGGAGCTTGGACAGATTAAAGGCTAGACTTGTAGCTAAAAGGTTTTATCAGGAAGAAGGTCTAGATTTCACAGAAACCTTTAGCCCTGTAGTGAAGCATACTACAATTCGAATAATTCTCTCAGTTGCAAAGATGAAGCAATGGCCTATTCACCAGCTGGATGTCAAAAATGCTTTTTTGTATGGTGACTTAGCTGAAACTGTTTTCATGGAACAGCCACCAGGTTTTAAATATACACAGAGGCCACATCATGTCTGTATATTAAGAAAATCACTCTATGGACTTCGACAAGCTGGAGGAGCTTGGTTTGATAAATTCAACAGCTTTCTACTCGAGTGTGGATTCTTTTGTAGCTCCACTGATCCTTCATTATTCATTCTTCACACTGATACAAACACAATTCTTCTCCTTCTATATGTTGATGATATTATTCTAACTGGCAGTTCAACTCATATGCTTACTGCGCTCATCAATTCTCTCAGTCATAAGTTCTATATGAAGGATCTTGGTACATTACACTATTTCTTGGGCATAGAAGTCAAGCATACATCTGAACATTTGTTTCTTTCTCAAGCCAAATATGCCTTCGATCTTCTCACCCGAGCCAAAATGTTGGAATCTAAACCAGTCTCAACTCCCCTTCCATTAAGACCAACTATTCTAATCAATGATTCCACAGCTTTGACCAATCCTGCTGAATATTGAAGTCTAGTGGGAGGATTACAGTACCTCACAATAACTAAACCAGACATAACTTATGCTACAAATCAACTATGTCAGAAAATGCAAAAGCCTACAACTGCAGACCTTAACAGCTTGAAAAGAGTACTGAGATATGTCAAAGGTACTATCAAACTTGGATTGTTCATTCATTCACAGAGCAGTATGCACCTATATGGTTTCTCGGATGCAGATTGGGCAGGGTGTACAGAAACCAGAAGATCCACAACTGGGTTTTGCACCTATCTCGGTTCCAACCTTGTTTCCTGGACAGCAAAGAAACAGCTCACAGTGAGTCGATCTTCCACAGAGGCTGTATACCGTGCTCTGGCATCAGCCACTGCTGATCTCACCTAGATCAGCTTTGTCTTATGAGACATTGACTGTTCTCTCACTCCTCCTATTCATCTATACTGTGACAATAAATCAGCTATCTCACTCACAGCAAATCCTGTCCTACATGCTAGAACTAAACATATAGAAATCGACTTCCACTTTGTGCGAGAAAATGTGTCCTCTAGCTCATTACATGTCAGCTATGTTCTTAGTCAATACCAGATTGCTGATATCTTCACAAAACCCTTGACACGCCTCACACATTCTCAACTGCGAGACAAATTGGGAATTTCACCTTACTCCATTCCTAATTTGAGGGGGCTATTGAAGATACAAAACAAAGTAAAAAAAGTTCAAGCTTATCACAAAACAGGACAGCTGAATAAAGCTGAAGCAGAGCAAAGCTGAAGCAGAGCAAAACAAGACAAGGCACTCGAAGCAGCAAAATAAAGCAATACAAACTTGAAGAAGTCAATTAGCTTATCGGCTGCAAGAAGACAAGTTAAAGAGTTCAAACCTGGAAGGGATAAGGAAACTCTTGCACGTGTAGCAAGCTCCATCTTTCTGCTACCAAAAGTTTGTTTTGTAGTTGTTAATTCTGTTAAAAGAAAAGACTCAGGTTGTTAGAAGCTATAGTATATAAGAAGACTCTTGATATAGAAGAAGGGTAACTCTCTGAACTGATGATTTTTCCTCTCTGTTCTTTCTTTGCAGTCTTTTCTCAAACACTTTCTCTACATCTTTGTATCTGATATACTCGAAAGAGCTCTCTTTGTAAAGGATGATTCAGCATCAATAAAGAAGAAATGTTTACACAACACTATAGCAGATTGATCTGGATTCAACAAACTACAAAGGATAGAATATCTCATTTACAGGTGATCTTACCAATTCTGATTCTTCTCAATCCACGCAAACTTTCACATCAGCACACAAAAAAGTGATAGCACCAGCGAGGAGGCTGTGAAGCAGAACGCGAAGGTGGTCATCAAAAAGGGCGGTGAGTTCCTGTCACTCAGGCTTAGGGCAATCTACTTTGCTCTTGCTTTGCTCCTCTGGTTCTTCGGTCCGATGCCCATGTTCATCGCGTCCGCCATTTTAGTGAAGATTCTGTATCACCATGACTTCCTCTCCATCCACTTGGCGAGATCCCAACAGCCAAAAACCAGATCGGGAGGAGTTCAGTAGGTGGTCAAGTTGCAGCTTACTACCATTGCAATGGTGCGTCGAGAGGGCGGAGGCGGAGGCGGCGTCGTCGGCGTTGGAGTCGGGGGCGACGGAGGCAACCGGCTTGAGGGGCATCGGAGTCGAGAATGGAGAGAGAGAGCTCGTCGGCGAGAATGAAGAGAGAGAGCAGAGGAGGGGGAAGAGAAGCAGCTATGAGACTTTTGTTCTTCCCCACAACAAAATGAAACGGAGAACGGGGAGAGAGAGAGAGAGGACGATTGGACAACGGCGCAGGCGTCGCAAGGAGAGCAGAGCAGAGGTACATATTTAGACGGCAGTGTGGCTCGCGAGGCCCATAGCTTTCCCGAGGATCGCCGAGGAAAGAGCAGGGAAAGCACGAAGACGAAGCAGATACAGAGAGAGAGAGAGACAGAGACAGAGAGAGCTGATTTTTACTTCGTTGTCTGTGCAGAGTCAATCGTCGTTCTCGCCCTGCCCGTGCCACCCCGCGCTTTAAAAGAATTAAAATTACGTATATTGTTCGAATGTTCGGATGTCTGCCTCGGCCGCACGCGAGCGCGGTGCGAAAAGATTCGTCGCGGAAAACACGTCGGCCCAAATCCAGTCGATCCGTCCGCCTTCCATCCTCTCTCCTCGGCACATGTCCACGTCACCGGGGGCGCGGGGCCCAGCTCCCAGCGCCTCCCCTCCCCGAATCCGCATGTCGCCGTCCCATTGGCTTGCCAGCTCCCACACTCTTTTCCGAAACTTCCTTAACACGGTCTTTTTCTCTGCCACTTCTGCCCCCGGTCGATTTCCCCCTCTTGCCCCTGGAAAGCGCGGCAGGGGAGTGGCACCTTGCGATTAAGGGTCAAGGACGGGGGCAGACATCCGAACATCCGAACATCCTCACGCGGAATATACGTAATTTTAATTCTTTTAAAGCGCGGGGTGGCACGGGCAGGGCGAGAACGACGATTGACTCTGCACAGACGACGAAGTAAAAATCAGCTCTCTCTCTCTCTCTCTCTCTCTCTCTCTCTCTCTCTCTATATCTCTCTCTCGTCTTCGCGCTTTCGCGCTTTCCTCGCTCTTTCCTCGGCGATCCTCGAGAAAGCTATGGGCCTCGCGAGCCACACTGCCGTCTAAATATATACCTCAATTCTCTCTGTAATTTTTCGTTTTTTTTTTTTTTTTTTTTGAAGTAAATGGTTAAAGTTTTATAAGGGAAAATGAATTTTACAATTTGAGTTCTATGAACCCGAGCCCAAGTTAAGGCACAAGTATTAGGGTCTCGAGTCTAACCTCAATGAACCTGACCTCAATAAACCTAACTTACGTAGTTGGAGACCTTGGGCCCCATACTTATTTCTTTAGCAGCCTATTCCTAAGTTAGTAAGCCCGAATAATACATGTCTATTTTGACCCAAAAAAAAAAAAGATAAATATTTTTTAGAAAGCAAATTCCAAACATAAAAAAAATATTATCATTTCCTTGAAAATCACGGATACATGAATGAAGACAGATCACTTCTGGTCAACCCCTTTCTTACCCCACTCCGATGCCCCATCGCAATGGTCGTCAGCTGCAACTTGCCCACCTACTGAACTCCTCCTGATCTGGTTTTTAGTCGGCGGGTTCTCGCCAGAGGGATGGAGTGGAAGTCATGGTGATACAGAATCATCACTAAAATGGCGGACGACACGAACATGGCCACCGGACCGAAGAACCAGAGGAGCAGAGCAAGAGCAGAGCAGATCGCCCTAAGCCCGATCGACCAAAACTCGCCGCCCCTTGCGATGACCGCCTTCGCATTCTCCTTGACGGCCGCACCGCCGGCGCTATCGTCGTGTGCGGTGATGAGATAGTTCGCGTGGATGAAGTGCCTGGCCGACTGGAGGAAGAATGCGAAGGCCAGGATAAAGCAGACCAGGAGGCTTATGTACTTGATGGCCATGGTCGACGGGTTGGCGTCCCCGAACGCCCCGATTCGCCGGAACATGTCGTCGGCGGTGGAGTTCGCGATCCATGCCCCGAGGAGGGAGCTGAGAGCGAGGGAGACCGAGGCCAAGGAGGTCGCGGCCGTCACGCTCGACGCGATCACGTTCGCAGCGAAATTTCTGTCGCCGAGTTTCACCTGCTCGCGAATTCAGAGATCACTCGTCACAGCTTGTCGCCATTTGTCAAAAGGGAAAGCAAAAGACCGACAACCCTGAATTGGAATCTCAAAAGGGTCTATGATTCTAAGCGAAGAAGCAAGAAGAGAGATGAAAGCAGTCGAGAGTAAGCACGAGATCTTAGACTACCTCACTGATTCCATCGATCCAAGCTCTCCTGTCGGCATTCTCGATGCCCATGACCGTCGTTTCAGGGGCGTATCGGTATCTGTGGAGAAAGAAGAGATGGTATGCAAACATGATCACCAGCCCGCCCGGAACCAAAACCAGATCCAGATCGTTCTTAGGGAAGATCATATTCTTTTTTCTTGAGTGCCCACAAGGTGGAAGATTGAATCTGCGCTGTTGGGGTCCTGCGAAACCTCAAGGAACCAATTTATATACAAGGAAAAGCGTGACAAAATGCTTAGAATGTACTCAAAAGGATCATTGACTTCGGCTCATGGGACTGAGACGAGTCCACACGTCTCCATAAAATTATTCTATAGAGAGAGAGAGAGAGAGAGAGAGAGAGATGCGGGCTTCGAGGTACTTCAAATTCAAAAGAAACGATACAAATTGTAATTTTTCAGGGAAACCCAATACATCAACTGCAATTTCACGTCGATGTCTAATACGAAAAGCCGCGTAGCTTCGTCAATCGTTGCTGGCTAAACAACACATGTACATGGAGAACCCAGAATCAAGCCCTCTCGCCTCTGATCCTGCGGGCAAGCTGGATGTCCTTGGGCATGATGGTGACCCGCTTCGCGTGGATGGCGCACAGGTTGGTGTCCTCGAAGAGCCCACCAGGTACGCCTCCGCCGCCTCCTGCAGCGCCGCGACGGCGCTGCTCTGGAACCGGAGGTCCGTCTTGAAGTCCTGCGCGATCTCGCGGACCAGCCGCTGGAAGGGCAGCTTCCGGATCAGCAGCTCCGTGCTCTTCTGGTACTTGCGGATCTCCCTGAGCGCCACCGTGCCGGGGCGGAAGCGGTGGGGCTTCTTCACGCCGCCGGTCGCCGGGGCCGACTTGCGCGCCGCCTTGGTGGCCAGCTGCTTCCTCGGGGCCTTGCCGCCGGTGGACTTCCGGGCCGTCTGCTTCGTTCGCGCCATCGGAGATAAGGGGGCGGAGGAAGGGCGATGTCGTTTAGGGTTCTCCTTCTGTCGTTTCGGAGGTTGAAGAAGATGGTAGTGGGAAACGGAGGGGAGGAGGTCGTATTTAAATTGGGGGAAAAGTGCAGTTTCTCGTGGTAAAGGAGGGAGGATATCGACCGTTGGAGTATGTTTCCCTTGGACGGCTCGGATTGTTCTCGGCGAGGATCGATGACGTGGCTGGGACTCGGCCGCGAGGGAATCGATCGTGAGCGTCGGAGAGGGAGGAAGGGGAGGGAGATCGACGGACACGGTTCGCTTTGTGGCGTTAGCACGCGGATCGCGGATGGACGGGGCGCGGGACTCGATGAGGAGAAGCGTTTTGAAAAAAGGAAAAATTCGGTTTGGATTTGTAAAAACGGGAAAGTACAAAAAAAGTGCGCGTTTGTTCATTAGGCGAAGCATTTGAAAACAGCAAAAATTCGGTTTCGATTGGATTTATAAAAAGGAAAGTACAAAAAATAGTGTGAATTTGTTTCAGAAAAAAACTCACAAATTAGAAAACATTTTTCGAAAAGAGAGGGATATATATATATAGTTTTGTCTTTTAGTAAAATTGAAATAAAGCAAAAAGGAACAAAGTAAGAAACAATCTAAAATCAATAATGATAACATTTTTTGTTAACTAGTTTAGTTAAATGATATAATTAATTATTTTAAAATATCAAATTTAATTTTTTTGTGAAATAAACGCGTCTTGATATATCCTATTTAAAAAACTCAAACTTACACACTTCCCTTCAGTAAAGTTGTCTATGTTTTTACAATTTTGCCATTTCACTTTTCAAAAATATCCTCGCCATTCTCTTGCACCACCACACCACACCTTGGAATCCTTCTTTGCCCCCTAGTCTCTTTGGGTACGTATGATAAAATTTCTACTTTTCTATTTCTCTGTTTCTCTATTCCCCGAAATAGATTTGGAACAGAAATCCATTTCGTAACGCAATTTGATTTTTCTATTTCTTGAACAAATTTATATTCTATAAATAGATTTGAAGAAGAAATCGAAGCTAAAATTTTTAACTTCTCAATTTATGAAATAGAAATTAAGAAATCAATTTCTGGCTAGAAATCAATTTTTGTTTCAGAAATTTTGTCATGCGCGCCCTTTCTCTCCTCTTTCCGCATCTCTCCACCATCTACTATTTATTGCAGCCCATTTGTTTCTACATTTCAAATGGACTTTAGAACTCTAATGTTGCATTTAGTTCGGCTTTCGAAATGGATTTTAAGTAAATGCAAATATCTTTAGTCTAAAGAGTTTTGGAGAAATGCGAATTACGTTTGGTGAAAAATTCTTTATAAAGCTATTTTTCGTAAAGAGTGGTTGACAAATATTTTTTAATAAAGGGCTTTTGGATTTCATTTTTCTTATTTATGAAAAAAATATTAAACTCTTTGCCAACTTTAGTAAAAGGTAAATATAGTTTTGGAACAATGAGAGGTAAAACAGAAAAATTAAAAAATTTATAAGCTTCTGGCTTTCCTAAGACGAGCATTTGACTGAAAGCCCCTTGGACAGGCTTACTAAACACTCTAGCATCTCCCCAAAGGGTTTTGGAGGTTGAAAGCCCCCTGGGAAAGCTGAACCACATACACCCTAAAATTCTTTGGCCAAATGCAAATAGCGTTTGATTCATTTTTTGCTCAACTCTCGAGAAATACAATTGCATTTTCAAATGATCTAAGAACCTTTGACCCAAAGTAAGTCTAGAGGTCTTTTAGGAAATTGCATTCTCAAAATGCATATCTTGGCACCATCACCATTCATCTTCTCCATGGGCTCCATGGGTTTGGATGGAGAAGTCGAATAGATGCTGTTGACTATCAACTAAGGTGTAGCACGAAGCAACAACCGCTAGTTGGGGTCATGCGACCCCAAGCATCGTTTGGGTCATGCGACTCAGGCAACATTGCCTAGGTTGAGTGACCCAAGCAACCTCAGGTGGGGCTGTCCGGTGGCTAACTTCTACTAAAAAATATTTATAACTTAAAAAAAAAATAGCAAAAGTCAATTACAAAATATGATTTTTACCAAAGGGCATTTAAGCCAAAATTTCCCAATACACTTTAAAATTATAATTTAATAAATGTTATTTGCATTTTGAAAAACTTATTTAGCCTAAGGGTTTTTGCATTTTCCTAAGAACATTCCCTTAAAGTCAAACCAAATCGAGCCTGCTCTCCTCATCTAATCTCTTTGTCTTCAAGACTAATCCGAGCTCAAGCTCGAGCTTGTGATGGTTGGAGCTCAAGCTCTAGACAAGGCCACACTAGATATGGTGTATTGTGGCCATGGTCGAGCCAAATCTAAGCTCGTGCCATGGCCATTGGAGCTTGTAGGTCGAGCTCACGACCACAACAAAAAGTTTGGCAACTTGCTGCTAGGAAGGGGTCGATGGTGGAGAGTTGAGTCGATCAGCTCTAACATGGCTTGATTCCTAATTCCAATTTTCTATTTCAAAAGATTGTAATCAAGAATTGAACCCATCACCGGTCTTCAATTGATCCATTTTAAGTTTTGGATAAAACATTAAATTTTTATAAAAAAAAAATTGCACTATTTCACTATAATAACATTTATTGGTTAAATGGCTATATTGTTATTTGTCCATGTTAAAGACCATGTCTTAATTTTCAAGTTTGCGAAAGTATTATTTTTTTAAGCTAGAATGGTTGAAACTGTTGTGGCCTTGAAATCAAGAACTAAACCAATCCTAAGTGAATGATAGGTTTATGGAATTGAGAATCAAACAAGTTTTCCTTCAAAGTGGCTTCAAATCAATCGGTTCAGATCAATTCGATTTGATTCTCATATTAAACTAGACTAGGTACTCATCTTTAGGCTTCGAAACCAATATAATTAGGAAATTGAACTAGTTGAACCAATTCCTATATTGAAACTAAGAAAGAACTACAGTTTTGAGGAAAATGTTTGGACATAAATTGTTATCATTAATGAAATTATACTTAATTACTCAATTATCTTAAATGATACTAACTATCATTATAAAAAAAAAATTCAAAATCATTCACTTTTCATTAAATAAATAGAACATAACACAAAAACATATCCCTTTGTCCTAGCTAATTCCTAACAACTAAAATTGACCTCACATCTAATTTTCCCATATTAATTACCCTATTCACATGTTAAATTTACAGTTATCATCCTGACGTTTTACAATAAATTTCAAGTTACATCTATTATCCCCCACCTTCACAAAAACGCAACATCGACAGACAAATGCTCTCTCATTAGCTCGAGAAGCCTACTTAAACGAACACACCCACCACCACCACGTACCCATGCTGCTTTGCTTAGGCCGTCCCCGACCTTAAATATAGGTAATTCACATTGAACTCGAAAATAACTTGTTAATTAATCTTGCCAAACAAATCGATATGATTTCTACACGAATATAATTAGCATAAACCCGAGCCACCTGATGCTGCGTCATCTCGAGTTGTGTACACTTCTTTTGAGATAGCCAAATGCTATTTAATATAGGAGGCAAAGGCCTTGTTTGTTTATGTTCTTTTTTTTTTGTCATGAACACAATTTCTTTTTTTTATTCCGGGGAACAAAAAAAGAAGAGAAACATATTTATTTGCATTTTTGTTCCAAATTTCTTTTTTATTCCTAGAAACAAATTTGAAATAAAAATAAGAAATAAGAAAAACTTGTTTTTAGTTCATGGAACACTTTTGAGAAAAAAAATTCTCTCTCCTATTTTTTTCTTCTTTTTATTTGGTCGGTTGCCGGCCTCGGCCATGGTCGACAACCATTTGTCAAGTTCCAACGACCTTGCCCACCCTCGGGGAGCGTCGCTTGGTTGTGGCTTAGCGAGGTCGTCGACCCTTGTCGGCTAATTGCCGGTAATGACCGACGTCGACGACTAGCCAAAAGGAAGAAAAAAAAAAAAAATGAAAAAAGGAAAAATAAAAATATTAAAAATTAAAAAAAAAAAAAAAATTATACAAATCTATCAAACGTGTTTTTTTTCCTTTTTTTTTTTTTTTAAGAATAGATTTGCCTAATATTATACTAAATCAAGGTATTATTAGAAATGGAAATAATAAAAAAAAAAGAGGAAAATGGAAAATGGCATAAAATTAAATAACCCTTAAATTTTGGTCAAAGTACAGTCCCTGAACTAATTTACCTTGATGTGCAATGTCATACTTTAATTTTTAACTTGCTCAACATGATATCTAAATTTTCGATATATATTCACTTTGCTCCTACAATGTATGAAAAAGTGAAAATTTATCATTGATCTTAAAATTAATAAAAGGATGGTATTGAATATTTTTACATAATTTAAGGATTAAATTAAATACGTATAAAAAATTGAGTGATTATATTGTACATCACACTAAATTTCGGCCATCTCATTCAAAGACCACAAGAAACTCCTTCCGTCGCTCAGTCAACCCGATACATCAACTGCAATTTCACGTCGATATCTACTACGAAAAGGCCGCGTAGCTCCGTCAATCGTTGCTGACTCAAGAACACATGTACATGGAGAACCCAGAATCAAGCCCTCTCGCCCCTGATCCTGCGGGCGAGCTGGATGTCCTTGGGCATGATGGTGACCCGCTTCGCGTGGATGGCGCACAGGTTGGTGTCCTCGAAGAGCCCCACCAGGTACGCCTCCGCCGCCTCCTGCAGCGCCGCGACGGCGCTGCTCTGGAACCGGAGGTCCGTCTTGAAGTCCTGCGCGATCTCGCGGACCAGCCGCTGGAACGGCAGCTTCCGGATCAGCAGCTCCGTGCTCTTCTGGTACTTGCGGATCTCCCGGAGCGCCACCGTGCCGGGGCGGAAGCGGTGGGGCTTCTTGACGCCGCCGGTCGCCGGGGCCGACTTGCGCGCCGCCTTGGTGGCCAGCTGCTTCCTCGGGGCCTTGCCGCCGGTGGACTTCCGGGCAGTCTGCTTCGTTCGCGCCATCGGAGATGAGGGGACGGAGGAAGGGCGATGTCGTTTAGGGCTTTTCTTCTGTCGTTTCGGTGGTTGAAGAAGATGGTCGTAGGAAACGGAGGGGAGGAGTGGTCGTATTTAAATTGGGGGGAAATGCGCGGTTTCTCGCGGTAATGGAGGGAGGATATCGACCGTTGGAGTCTGTTTCGCTTGGACGGCTCGGATTGTTCTCCGCGAGGATCGATGACGTGGCTGGGACGCGGCCGCGTGGGAATCGATCGTGAGCGTCAGTGAGGGAGAGATCGACGGACGTCGTTCGGTTTGGCATTAGCACACGGATCGCGGATGGAAAGGGCGCGTGAAACAACGAGGTGAAGGATTTGAAAAAAGGAAAATTTCGGTTTTGGATTTTTTGAAAAGGGAAAAATACAAAAAAAGTGCGCGTTTGTTCATTATTCGGTGAGGCGAAGCATTTGAAAAAAGCAAAAATTCGGTTTGGATTGGATTTATAAAAAGGAAAGTACAAAAAATAGTGTGAGTTTGTTTCACCAAAAAAACTAGAAAATTAGAAAATATTTTTCAATAAATGATTTCTCCTATCACTTATAAAAATAAATGAATGAAAACTATTTTCATCACTTACAAAAATAGGGCTTTCATTTTTTCCACCCCATTTTTTTCCTTCTGATGCCTCCAACCACTTTGAATTGATCACATGATTCATTGTGTGTCCTACTCTTGATTTAAAATTATTACTTACATTTTTTTTCTTCTTTTATCAAGTATTAACAGCTAATAATTCAAACCACCCACCTGGGTGGTGCGGTTAACTTTGGGCCTCCTCCCCTCACGAAGGGGAGGGGTTCGAAACCCCAACGCGTCGCGGGGTGACTTACCAGTGGCACGTGTGTGGTGGCAAGCACGTGTCGCCCTGCAGGTGGTTTACTCCCGTCATCCGTCCCATGCGGGGTTCCCACAGGTCACAAAAAAAAAAAAAAAAAAAAAACAGCTAATAATTCAATGTGATCAAGGCAAATACAATAGTCCACAAAACATTTTCTTTTGAATTTTCGTAATAATAATGAATGTTTATAATTTTTAATATAGTTGAATTTATCATACTTTTAAATTTTTTATGATCTCTTTTAGAAAATCGTACAATGATAGCATGAAAATTGGATAAAAAATTGAACTATTACATTCGCCAAAGAAAATGAAAGTAAAGCAGTCAAAATATACAAACTACAATATAATGACAAATATAGTCATAATTAAATTAAATGCCTTCATTAAAACTTGTTGTTGATCCTTTTCTATTTTATTTGTGCTTAGGTTATTTTTAAAATATTGCTAGTACAAAATAAAATAAATAAAGAAGTATGCAACTCCCTAATACCATAATTAGTCGGTTCTTTGTCCAATAAACATTTTTTTTTTCGGAAATTAGTTGGTTATTTGTGTTGGGAAAGGTATTAGAATACATAAAATAATAATAATAATTGGAAATACATTACAAAAGATTAGAAAATAAAAATAAATGTCTGAGGCGTGTAAACACTGTCCTTAAGGATAATTCCGCCCCTCGAAGTACAAAACTCGGTGCGTAAGGCTTTGGCGGCTATCCTCCCAAGATACAAAGACCTTCTTCTATACTGCACCGAATATTAGAAGGAAACAGAACAACTTTTGTGTATAACCCAGCAAAAAGAAAAGGAAATATGTGAGAACAAAAGGAAAGATGTGAGAACATATTGTATCTCCTAAGATTGTGGTTTGAAGTTTGATTTATATATAAGTAAGGAAGTGAGAGCCGTTAGGAGATCACCATAAATTAATTAGTAATTAAAAAGATGACCGTTATAAAGTAATAAAAGAGTTTATGAAGTAATAAATCAAAAGTTATCAAGCCGTTAGACGACCGTTATACAATCATTAGAAAGCCGTTATATGACCGTTAAAAAGCCGTTACAAAAATGATGACTTTCATGACGATCATAATTTCTAATAAATATTTCAAAACTGCTGAAATATCCAACAATTTGTCAGATAAATTATTTTTTTTTAAAAGTGGGATGCCAAATTCGTCCCAAATGGGAAGACAAAAGAAGAAACCGAACTGAATGGTAGTAGGCCACCACACATTTAACCTCTGTGTTTGTCATTAGAGAAGGATATATATAGTTTTGTCTTTTAGCGAAATTGAAATAAATCAAAAATGAACAAAATAAGAAATAATCTAATATGATAACATTTTTTGTTCACTAGTTTAGTTAAACGATATAATTAGTTATTTAAAAAAATCAAATTTAATTTTTTTTTTAGCAAAATAAACGCATCTTGATATATTCTATTCTAAAAACTCGAACTTTCATGCTTCCCTCCGGTAAAGTTGTCTATGTTTTAACAATTTTGCCATTTCACTTTTCAAAAATATCCTCGCCATTCTCCCACACCGCCACACCACATCTTGGAATCCTCCTCTGCCCCCTAGTCTCTTTCTCTCCTCTCTCTCCGCATCTCTCTACCTCTAATGTTTATTGCGACCATGTGGTTCTACATTTCAAATGGGTTTTGGAGGCTGCATTTGGTTCAACTTTTAAAATTTAATATTGAGAAAATGCAAATATCTTTAACTTAAAGGGTTTTGAGAAAATACAAATTACGTTTGGTAAAAAATTCTTTGTAAAGCTATTTTTTCACAAAGAGTGTTTGACAAATATTTTTTCATAAAGGGCTTTTGGATTTCTTTTTTTTTTTTATAAAAAATTATTAAACTCTTTGCCAGCTTTAATAAATGTAAGGGTAGTTTTGGAACAATGAGAGATAAAATAGAAAATTAAAAAATTTATAGGCTTTCAGCTTTCCCAAGACCAGCATTTGACTAAAAGTCCCTTGGACAGGCTTGCTAAACACCCTAGCGTCTCTTCAAAGGGCTTTGGAGGCTGAATACCCTTTGAAAAAGAACACACCCTAAAATTCCTTGGCCAAATGTAAATAGCGTTTGGTTCATTTTTTGCTCAACTTTGGAGAGATACAATTGTATTTCCAAATGATCTTAGAACCTTTGACCCAAAGTAGGTCCAGAGGTCTTTTAGGAAATTGCATTCTCAAAATGCAAATCTTGGCCCCGTCACTATTTATCTTCTCCATGGGCTCCATAGGTTTGGATGGAGAAGTCGAATGGATGTCGTTGACTATCGACTAAGGGGTAGCACGTAGTGACGACTGCCGCTTGGGGTCGTGTGACCTCAGGCATCATTTGGGTCATGCGACTGAGGCGATCAATGGTGCGTTTGATAACGATTCTGTTCCCGAGAACAATTTCTAAGCATTTTAAGCCGTTTGGTAATTGTCCAAAATTTTTAATTCCGAAATAAAATTACGTTTGGTATTGTGCTCAAAATTTATACTCTAAATCATTTTCTTTTTTCTTTTTTTATTTTCTTTTTTTCCTTTCTCTCTCCTATTATTCTTCTTCAAGTGGCTAGTCATCAAACTAGCGACCTCACTGGAATGTCGCCGGCCGAGCCTCACTAGCAGCTAGGTGAGGCTCACCTAGCCATTGGTAGGGTTGGGCAAGGCCCATCTGGCCACCAACGAGGCTTGCCCAACCTTGCCGGTGGCTGGGCTTGCCTCCAACGAGCTTGCCGGACCTCACCCTGGCCTGGTGAGCCTCCGACAAGCTCGCTGAACCGGTTGCCGACGACCAGCGGTGATGGGCAGCAACCGCGGGATGGCGGTAGATGAAGAAGAGAAAAGGGAAGAAGAAAAGAAATATGCTCTTGATTCTTAAATTTGTTCTCAGGAACAAAAATTAAATTTTTTTTTATTCTTGATTCTATTTCAAATCTACTTCCGGAAACAAAAATATAGAAATTTTTTCCCAGGAACAAAAATTTTACCAAACCAATAGTATTTCAAAACTATTATCGGGAACAAAAAATCAAAATCGGCACTATTGAAATGGTTACCAAATAGGGCCCAAGTGACTCAAGTAACCTTAGGCAAGGCTATTCAGTGGTTGACCTCTATTAAAAAATATTTATAACTTCCAAAAAAAAATTAGCAAAAGTCAGTTACGAAATATTATTTTTACCATATGGCATTTAAGCCAAAATTTCCCAATGCACTTTAAAATCATAATTTATTAAATGCTATCTACATTTCAAAAAACTCCTTTAGCATAACGATTTTTGCATTTTCCCAAAAAATTCCCTCAAAGCCAAACCAAACTGGGCTGCTCTCCTCATCTAGTTTCTCTGTCTTCAAGACTGATCCGAGCTCGAGCTCGAGCTTGTGATGGTTGGAGCTCAAGTTGTGGACAAGGCCACACTAGATATGGCGTCTTGTGGCCATGGTCTAGCCAAATCTAAGCTCGTGCCATGGCCATTGGATCTCATAGGTCAAGTTCGCGACCACAATAGAAAATTTGGCCACTCACTACTAGGGAGGGGTTGATGGTGGAGAGTTGAGGCGATTAGCTCTAACATGGATTGATTCCTAATTCCAATTTTCTATTTCAAAAGATTGTAATCAAGAATTCAACCCATCACCGGTCTTGAATTGATCCATTTTATGTTTTGGATAAAACATTAAATTTTTATAAAAAAATAAAAATTGCACTATTTCACTATAATAACATTTATTGGTTAAATGGCTATATTGTTATTTGTCCATGTTAAAGACCATGTCTTGATTTTCAAGTTCGCGAAAGTATTCTTTTTTTAAGCTAGAATGGTTGAAGCTATTGTGGCCTTGAAGTCAAGAACTAAACCAATCCTAAGTGAATCATAGGTTTATGGAATCGAGAATCAAACCAGTTTTCCTTCAAAGTGGCTTCAAATCAATCAGTTCAGATCGGTTCGATTTGATTCTTATATTAAACTATACTAGGTACTCATCTTTAGGCTTCGAAACCAATATAATTAGGAAATTGAACTAGCTGAACCAATTCCTATCTTGAAACTAAGAAAGAACTACAATTTTTAGGAAAATGTTTGGACATAAATTATTATCATTAATGAAATTATACTTAATTACTCAATTATCTTAAATGATGCTAACTATCATTATAAAAAAAAAAATTTCAAAATCATTCACTTTTCATCAAATAAATAGAACATAATAGAAAAACATATCCCTTTGTCCTAGCTAATTCCTAACAACTAAGATCGACCTCACATCTAATTTTCCCATATTAGTTACCCTATTCACATGTTAAATCTACAATTATCATCCTGACGTTTTACAATAAATTTCAAGTTACATCTATTATGCCCACGTTCACAAAAACGCAACACCGACATATGCTCTCTCATTAGCTCGAGAAGCCTACTTAAACGAACACACCCACTGCCACCACCACCAACACGTACCCATGCTGCTTTGCTTAGGCTGTCCCCGACCTTAAATATAGGTAATTCACGTTGAACTCGAAAATGACTTGTTAATTAATCTTGTCAAACAAATCGATATGATTGCTACACGAATATAATTAGCATAAACCCGAGCTATCTGATGTTGCGTCATCTCGAGTCGTGTACACTTCTTTTGAGATAGCCAAATGCTATTTAATATAGGAGGCAAAGACTTTGTTTGTTTATGTTTTTTTTTTTTGGTCATGAACACAATTTCTATTTTTTTTCCCGAGGAATAAAAAATAATAGAAACATATTTATTTGCATTTTTGTTCCAAATTTATTTTTATTCCGAAACAAATTTGAAATAGAAAAAAGAAATAAGAAAAATTTGTTTTTAGTTCATGGAACACTTTTGAGAAAAAAATTCTCTCTCCTATTTTTTTCTTATCTTTATTTTCTTTTTCTTATTTCTTTGGCTGGTTGCCGGCCTTGGCATGGTTGGTGACCGACCCTCGAGTGCCGACGACCTCGCCGGCCCCGGGGAGCGTCGTTTGGTTGTGGCCTGTGAAGCACGGACACGTTGCTGAGGCTCACGTATCGTGTCCGACACGTTTGGACACGCTTGGACACGTTCGGACACGCGGTCAATGCGTGTCGAGAAATCCGACACGCGTGTCCGAGAGAGATTGTTGAATAAGACGATGGTGGGTAGAGGTGAGGCCGAGGAAGCGAAGATGAGGCCGCGACGGCGAGAGGAGGAGCATAAACTGAGGCGAGGCTGCGATGAAGGGCCAGCGGCGAGGCCGCAGCTGCTGCGAAGGAGGAAGGGCCGAAGGCGACAGCGATGAGGCGACCAAAAGAGTTGAGAAGATCGTGAGGAAGAAACTGAGGGGGCGGGGGAGCTGGTTGTGGCGTGGGGGAAGGGGAGGGAGAGAGAGATAGTAGGGAAGAAACTGAGGGGGTGATTGATGGGGGCAGGGAGCAGATGGTGGCGTGGGGGAAAGGGAGGGGGAGGGGGAGAGAAGAGAGGAGAGAAGGGGAAGAAACCGATGGGGATGGGGGCGATTGATGGGGGCGCAGGGAGCAAGTGGTGGCGTGGGGGGGAGGGAGGGAGAGAGAGAGAGAGAGAGAGAGAGGAGAGAAGGGGAAGAAATCGAGGGGGCTAGGGGTGATTGATGGGGGCGTAGGGAGCAAGTGGGGGCATAGGCTAAAGGGGAGGGGGGGAGAGAGAGTGGGGGCAAATCCACAGAAATCGAAGGGGGTGGATTTTGGGGCCGTGGCGTGGGAGAAGAGGAGAGAGGGTTTGAGGGCAATAATTTTTGTTTAAATAAAAAATACATTTTTAAATATGTACACTTATTAATTATGAATATGTTTTTTAAATTTCTTATGAATAGATTTATTAATGTTATTAGTGTGAATTTATTGTAAGTTCTTATTTATTTATTTATTTATTTGTGAATTTAAATCAAATTAATTAAAAATAAAAATATTTATTTAATATATAACGTGTCGGAACGTATCGAAATTCTCTACTTTTTAAGATGTATCGCGTGTCGTGTGTCACGTGTCGGTCTACATAGGTTGTGGCTTAGCGTGGTTGAGCCTCGCCGGGGCGGCGAGCCTTGCCATGGTCGGGCGAGGCCGCCGGCCCTTGTCGGCCGGTTGCCGGTCATGACCAAGGTCGATGACTAGCTAAAAGGAAGAAAAATAAAAAATAAAAAAAGAAAAATATTAAAAAATTAAAAGAAACAAAAAAATTATACAAATCTATCAACATGTTTCTGTCCTTTTTTACCAAATACGTTTTTTCGTTAAAAAATTATTTATTGAAACAGAAATACCCAAAGCCGACGTCTTTTAAAAAGCCCTCTAAAAGCTCTTTCATTTGAATTTTGTGGACAAGCGTAGAATTTTTTTATTTATAAAGTAAAAATTAGGGTTAATACCCTGAAAAACCCCAAACCCAGTACACTTGTGATAAATTTACCCCAAATTATTTTTGACCACCAAAAACCCCAAACTGGTATACTTTTGACAAATTTACCCCAAACTGCAGGTATACTTGTGACAAATTTACCCTCTGTTAATTTTAGTTAAATTTTATTATCAAATTATTAAGTTAAATGACACGTGACAATTGACTAGTATACCAATTTGGGATTTTATGATCCGTTTGTCAGAGTTTACAATTTTTATGATTTTTTTGTGGTATTAATCCAATTTAGCGAAGGGTATATTTGTCACAAATTTATCAGTTTGGGGTTTTTTGCGGTCGAATAAATTAGTTTGGGGTAAATTTGTCATAAATGTACCAATTTAGGGTTTTTTATGATCAGTCGGGGTAAATTTGTCACAAGTGTACCAGTTTGGGGTTTTTCATGGTCAAAAAAATAGTTTGGGGTAAATTTGTCACAAGTGTACCAATTTGAGGTTTTTTGAAAGTATTAACCCTAAAAATTATCCCAATATTATACTAAATCAAGGTATTATTAGAAATGGAAATAATAAAAAACAAAGAAAATGGAAAATGGCATAAAATTAAATAACCCTTAAATTTTGGTCAAAGTACAATCCCTAAACTAATTTATCTTGATGTGCAACATCATGCTTTAATTTTTAATTTGCTCGACATGATATCTAAAATTTCAATATATATTTAATTTGCTGCTACAATGTATGAAAAAGTGAAAATTTATCATTGATCTTAAAATTAATAGAAGGATGGTATTGAATATTTTTACATAATTTAAGGATTAAATTAAATACATATAAAAAATTGAGTGATTATATTATACATCGCACTAAATTTCGGCCATCTCATTCAAAGACCACATATCTATAATCATAGGGTCAGATTTCCAGTGCCCCTTGTCCTTGTCCTTGTCATCCCCCCCCCAAAAAAAAAAAAAAAAAAAAAAAAAAAACAGAGCTCCAACGAATCAAATCCTCCGCTTTGGCCTCCAAGTTGGAACGAACATGTTCGTATTCATGCTTTCTTCTTCGTCTTCCTCCTCCGACCTCTTTCTCTCTCTACATTACAGCCTTCTTCCCCAAGAAACTCCTTCCGTCGCTCAGTCAACCCCATACATCAACTGCAATTTCACGTTGATATCTACTACGAAAGGCCGCGTAGCTTCGTCAATCGTTGCTGACTCAAGAACACATGTACATGGAGAACCCAGAATCAAGCCCTCTCGCCTCTGATCCTGCGGGCAAGCTGGATGTCCTTGGGCATGATGGTGACCCGCTTCGCGTGGATGGCGCACAGGTTGGTGTCCTCGAAGAGCCCCACCAGGTACGCCTCCGCCGCCTCCTGCAGCGCCGCGACGGCGCTGCTCTGGAACCGGAGGTCCGTCTTGAAGTCCTGCGCGATCTCGCGGACCAGCCGCTGGAACGGCAGCTTCCGGATCAGCAGCTCCGTGCTCTTCTGGTACTTGCGGATCTCCCGGAGCGCCACCGTGCCGGGGCGGAAGCGGTGGGGCTTCTTGACGCCGCCGGTCGCCGGGGCCGACTTGCGCGCCGCCTTGGTGGCCAGCTGCTTCCTCGGGGCCTTGCCGCCGGTGGACTTCCGGGCCGTCTGCTTCGTTCGCGCCATCGGAGATGAGGGGGCGGAGGAAGGGCGATGTCGTTTAGGGTTTTTCTTCTGTCGTTTCGGAGGTTGAAGAAGATGGTGGTGGGAAACGGAGGGGAGCAGGGGTCGTATTTAAATTGGGGGGAAAAGTTCAGTTTCTCGCGGTAAAGGAGGGAGGATATCGACCGTTCGAGTCCGTTTCGCTTGGACGGCTCGGATTGTTCTCGGCGAGGATCGATGACGTGGCTGGGACTCGGCCGCGTGGGAATCGATCGTGAGCGTCAGTGAGGGAGAGATCGACGGACGTCGTTCGGTTTGGCATTAGCACACGGATCGCGGACGGAAGGGGCGCGGGATTCGATGAGGGGAAGCATTTTGAAAAAAGGAAAAATTCGGTTTGGATTTGTAAAGAGAGGAAGTGCGAAAAAAAGTGCGCTTTTGTTCATTACTCGATAAGGTGAAGCATTTAAAAAAAGAAAAAAATCGGTTTGGATTGGATTTATAAAAAGGAAAGTACAAAAAATAGTGTGAGTTTGTTTTACAAAAAAACTCACAAATTAGAAAATATTTTTCAAGAAGAGATTTCTTCTATCGCTTACAAAAACAAATAAATGAAAATAATTTTCATCACTTACATAAATAAGACTTGCATTTTTTTCCACTTCATTTTTTGCTTTTGATGCCTCTAACCACTTTGAATTGATCACATGATTCATTGTGTGTCCTACTCTTGATGTAAAATTATCACTTACATTTTTTTTCTTCTTTTTACCAACAGCTAATAATTCAATGTAATCAAGGCAAATGCAACATTCCCCGTAATACTGTTTTATGAACATTTTCTTTTGAATTTTCGTAAAAATAATGGACGTTTATAATTTTTAATATAGTTGACTTTATCATATTTTTAAATTTTTGATGATCTCTTTTAGAAAATCGTCCAGTGTAGCATGAAAATTGAATAAAAATTAAACTATTAAATTCGCCAAATAAAATGAAAGTAAAGCAGTTAAAATATATAGACTATAATGTAATGACAAATATAGTCATAATTAAATTAAAAATGCCTTCTTTAAAACTTGTTGTTGATCCTTTTCTCTTTTATTTGTGCTTAGGTTATTTTTAAAATAACGATTTGCTAGTACAGAATAAAATAAAATAAAGAAGTATGCAACTACCTAATACCATAATTAGTTGTTTCTTTGTCCAATAAGCATTTTTTTTTTTTTTTTTGGAAATTAGTTGGTTATTTGTCTAATGAAATATTATTTTTTTTTTTTTAAAAAAGTGGGATGCCAAATTCGTCCCGAATGGGAAGACAAAAGAAGAAACCGAACTGAATGGTAGTAGGCCACACATTTAACCTCTGTGTTTGTCATTGGAGAGGGATATATATAGTTTTGTCTTTTAGTAAAATTGAAATAAAGCAAGAATGAACAAAATAAGAAATAATCTAAAATCAATAATGATAACATTTTTTGTTAACTAGTTTAGTTAAATGATATACTTAATTATTTTTTAAAATGATTTTCAAATTTTAAGTTTTTGGTGAAATAAATGCATCTTGATATATCATATTCTAAAAACCCGAACTTACATGCTTCCCTCCAGTAAAGTTGTCTATGTTTTTACAATTTTGCCATTTCACTTTTTGTAATATATGGGCAAAAAAAAAAATGGAAAAGGAAAATAGTGGAAGCTTCGCTTGTTTTAAAGATAGGAGAGAGGGAGACCTTAAGTAGAAACGAAAACAGGGGAAATAAAGAAACAAGGGAGAGGAGAGAAAGAAAAGAAAGGAAAAAAGGAAAAAAAAAATTTGGCACACTCGCGATCCGAATGCCTCATTAAGCCGAATCAAGTTTTTTTTTTTGTAATGTCGGTAAGTGATTGAAGCCTTTAATCATCTACTTGAAGCAATCATCGCAATTAGGGCTCGAAATTCGGATTTCTTGGATATTTGTGTTGCGAAGTCCGATTTTTTAGTTGTTGAGCCACGTATTTTGTAGAAATGGTACTTTAGGATGTTGTGAAGCTATAGTATCTTATGGATTGTGATTTGAGTTTGCGGTTTGTCCGGAACAGAATTTTTAAGTTTGGCGCGCATTCTGGAACTGTAGAGAATAGTAGCTTTGGCCCTAAATTTTTGTCGTTTTTGGTGCTATTTTGGGGCGGCTAAGTTAAGGCTGGTGTAACACGTCAAAAGAGCTTTCTAAGAATTATAAGACGATTCGAAACGGAATTTTGTGGAGGAAGTTATAGTGCGACGAAATTAATACGTGCTTTTGTTGGCGCATATGTGTCATTTCATCGACAAATAGACGTAGTATAGTCCAGTCATTATTATAATATAATTTTACTAGATCTTTTAATATTATATTTTCAATTATTTTTTAGGAATTCGAGTGCATTGACTAGAGTTACCATCATAATTGATTTTTGGCTTTTCCTAGATAAGTGACACTATTTCTTCTTTGTATTTTAAACTCATATTTTGAGAAACATGGTGGATTATATATTCTATGATTGATGGTTGATGCTTAATGTCTCTATGAATCTTGAGGGGTGTGTGGGTATATGCATACTAGTTTAGGATATCCTTATGGGCTGAGCCACCAGCTAATAATAGGTAAAGACCTTGCCAAGAGGGGAATCTTGGTCGTTTTGTCATAGATGTTGCGTGACCATAGCTAGACATTTGAGCATGAGTTAGTCATTGGAGTGGACTATTGAGTTTGATCAATGGAATATACCATTGATATGTGATTTGATGAAATTAATTAATGGAATAGACCATTGATATATGTTTTATGAGATTGACCAACGGAGTACACCATTGGTATATTTGGTAATTGAGTTATGATTATATATTATTTTAAATGAGTTATGGCTGTGTTTTAAATGTGTATAGTGATTTCTCGATCCATTTAAAAGAAATGTGTTACTCACTAAGTCGTGGTAGCTTACTTCTCTCATCTATTTGTTTTTTAGGTTCTTTAGCGAGCTGAAAGGTGAGTGTCCATTTTCGGGGAGGATTTTTGTGGTGGGGACTTTATAAATTAATCTTTGTAGAAGGTATATGTTTCGGTTTGGTGGATTATAAAAATACTTTGATATTATAACCAAATGCCTTTTTGTCAAGTATATATATGTGGATGTATATATATTGATATGAGGCTGAAATTTGGTTATGTTGAGACTGCGTCATTTAGTGAAAGGACGTCCGTGTTATGCCCATTTTTCTTGTGAATCGGGGTGTGACACTTTTCAAAAATATCCTCGCCATTCTCTCACACCACCACACCACACCTTGGAATCCTTCTCTGCTCCCTTGGTCTCTCTCCTCTCTTCGCATCTCTCTACCTCTAATGTTTATAGTGGCCCATTTGGTTATGCATTTCAAATGAGCTTTAGAACTCGAAGGTTGCATTTGGTTCGGTTTTGGAAATAGATCTTGAGGAAATGCAAATATCTTTAGCCTAATGGGCTTTGGGGAAATACAAATTGCGTTTGTTAAAAAAAAAATTGTAAAGCTATTTTAGCTTAAAGAATGTTTAACAAATCTTTTTTTATAAAGAGCTTTTGGATTTCATTTTTCTTTTTTATAAAAAATATTAAATTTTTTGCCAACTTCAATAAAAGTAAGGGTAGTTTTGAAATAATGAGAGGTAAAACCAAAAAATTAAATGATTTATGGGCTTTTAGCTTTCTTAAGACCAGTATTTGATTGAAAGTCCCTTGGATAGGCTTGCTAAACACTTCTGCATCTCCCCAAGGGGCTTTAAAAGGAAATGTGAACCAAACACACCCTAAAATTCCTTGACCAAATGCAAATAGCTTTTGGTTCATGTTTTGCTCAACTTTGGAGAAATATAATGGCATTTCTAAATGATCTAAGAAACATTGACCCAAAGTAGGTCTAGAGATCATTTAGGAAATTGCATTCTCAAAATGCAAATCTTGGCCTTGTCACTATTCATCTTCTCCATGGGCTCCATGGGTTTGGATGAGAAGCCAAATGGATGCCGTTGACCATTGACTAAGGGGTAGCACGCAATGACAACCGTCGGTTGGGGTTGCGTGACCTCAGGCTTAGGTCACGCAACTCAGGTAACATTGCTTGGGTCGAGTGACTCAAGCAACCTCAAGAGAGGCTATCTGGTGATTGATCTCTACAAAAAAATACTTATAACTTTTTTTTTAAAAATTAGCAAAAAGTCAGTTACAAAATATTATTTTTATCAGATGGCGTTCAAGCTAAAATTTCCCAATGCATTTTAAAATTACAATCTATTAAATGTTATTTGCATTTTGAAAAACTCCTTTAACCTAACGGTTTTTGCATTTTCCCAAAACATTCCCTTAAAGCCAAACCAAACAAGGCCTGCTCTTCTCATCTAATCTCTTTGTCTTCAAGATTGATCCGAGCTCATGCTTGACCTTGTGATGGTTGGAGCTCAAGCTCTAGACAAGGCCACACTAGATATGGTGTCTTGTGGCCATGGTCGAGCCAAATCTAAGCTCGTGCCATGGCAATTAGAGCTCATAGGTTGAGCTCGCGACCATAATAGAAAATTTGGCGACTCGCTACTAGGGAGAGGTCGATGGTGGAGAGTTGAGGCGATTAGCTCTAACATGGGTTGATTCTTGATATCAATTTTCTATTTCAAAAGATTGTAATCAAGAATTGAGCCCATCACCGGTCTTGAATTGATCCATTTTATGTTTTGGATAAAAAATTAAGTTTTTATTAAAAAAATACACTGTTTCACTATTCTAACATTTATTGGTTAAATGGCTATATTGTTAGTTGTCCATGTTAAAGACCATGTCTTAATTTTTGAGTGTGCAAAAGTATTCTTCTTTTAAATTGGAATGGTTGAAACGGTTTTGGCCTTGCAACCAAGAACTAAACCAATTCCGGGTGAATTATAGGTTTATCGAATTGAGAATCAAACTAGTTTTTCCTTCAAAGTAGCTTCAAACCAATCTATTCAAATTGGTTTGATTTGATTCTCAAGTTAAACTAGACCAAGTACTCATCTTTAAGCTTTGAAACCAATATAATTAGGAAATTGGACTAGTTGAACCAATTCCTATCTTGAAACTAAAAACTACAATTTTTAGGAAAATGTTTAAATATAAATTATTATTGATACTTAATTGCTCAATTATCTTAAATGATACTAACTATCATTTAAAAAAATATATTTTCAAAATCATTAATTTTTCATGAAACAAACGGAATATAAGAAAAAAACATTTCCCCTTGTCCCAGTTAATTCCTAACAACTAAAATCCACTTCACATTTATTTTTTCCATATTAAGTACCCTATTCACATGTTAAATCTACAGTTATCATCCTCACGTTTTACAAAAAATTTCAAGTTACATCTATTATCCCCACCTTCACAAAAACGCAACACCGACAGATGTTCCTCCCTAGCTCGAGAAGCCTACTTAATTGAACACGCCCACCACCACCAGCACGACATTCCCATGCTGCTTTGCTTAGTAGGGGTGTGCAAAATACCCGGGATCCACCCAGACCGCCCGGAACCGAACCGGAACCGCCCGTTCTTGAGGGAACCGGTCCGGTTCCCGGTTCCATGGGCGGATCCGCCCGCCCACCCAACCTTTTTAATATTTAAAAAAAATTACTAAAAGAATGTTGCATTCCATATGTTTGCTTTTTTTTTTTTTTTTTTAATCTACGAGATATATTTATAATTACAATAAATGAATCTTTGTTCTACGTACTTAAATTTGGTTTTTCTTTCTTTAGCTTGCTTTGATGTCACGTAGTCGTTCTATGTTGAAAACCAAAATTTTTTTACATCAAGATCGGATCCATGCAACAAACGGGTGGATCTTGGTTTCAATTTTTCGGAATCGGTCCTTAGCGGGTGGTTCTCGATTCTAGGTCGGGAATCGCTCGCGCGGACCATGCACACCCCTATTGCTTAGGCCGTCCCCGACCTTAAATATATAGGTAATTCACATTGAACTCAAAAATAACTTGTTAATTAGTCTTGTCAAACAAATCAATATGATTGCCACATGAATATAATTAGCATAAACCTGAGCGACCTGATGCTGCGTCATCTTGAGTGGTGTGCACTTCTTTTGAGATAGCTAAATGCCATTCATTATGAAGATGCATGAAAACCGTTCTGTTTCAGAAATAGTTTATGGAGTAGAAATAAATTTTTCTATTTCTATTTATGAAGAGTTTCTAAGCAAAAATAACCGTTTGATAACGATATAAAATTTCTACTCTAAAAATATAAATTCGTTTAATAACGACACAAAATTTATTCCTTTCGGACGGCGGCGGACCAGCGAATAGCGGTGATGGACGGCGGCGAACCGGCAACCGGTCGGCGATCGGCGGCAACAAACGATGAGAAATAAAAATTTCTCATTTTTGAAAATTTTTATTTTTGATTTCTACTTTAAACCTATTTATGAAATAAAAATTTATTTCAGAAATAGAAAAGTGAAATAATTTTACCAAACAAATTTCTATTCCGAATTGTTTCCGAAATAGAAAAACTATTTATTGAATAGAAATTTTTTTATCATGCACCCCTATAGGAGGCAAAGCAGGCATCTTTTAAAAAGCCTTCTGAAAGCTTTTTCATTTGAATTTTGTGGACGAGCCTATAATTTTTTTATTTATGAAGTAACAATTATCCTAATATTATACTAAATCGAGGTATTATTAGAAATGGAAATCATAAAAAAGAGGAAAAAGAAAATGGCATAAAATTAAATAACCCTTAAATTTTGGTCAAAGTACAATCCCGAACCAATTTACCTCGATGTGCAACGTCATATTTTAATTTTTAATTTGTTCGACGTGATTTCGAATTTTCGATATATATTCGATTTGCTCCTACAATGTATGAAAAAGTGAAAATTGATCATTGATTTTAAAATTAATAGAATGATAGCATTAAACATTTTCACATAATTTAAGGATTAAATTGAATACATATAAAAAATTGAGTGATTATATTAAATAAATTAAAAATTGAGTGATTATATTACAAATCGGGCTAAATTTCGGCCATCTCATTCAAAGACCACATATCTATAATTATAGGGTCAGATTTCAAGTGCCCCTTGTCCTTGTCATCCCCCAAAAAAAAAAAAAAAAAAAAAAAAAAAAAAAAAAAAAAAGAGCTCCAACGAATCAAATTCTCCACTTTCGCCTCCAAGTTGGAACGAACATCTTCGTACCCATGCTGTCTTCTTCGTCTTCCTCCTCCGACCTCTTTCTCTCTCTTCTTTCTCTCTCTACATCACAGCCTTCTTCCCCAAGAAACTCCTTCCGTCGCTCAGTCAACCCACCTTCCTTCCCCCCCGCCAGTCCCCCTTTATATGCCCGCTTTCCCTCCGCCGCATCATAGCTTCTCGCCCAATCACAGAACCCCCGCGAGAACCGCCGCTTTCTTGACCCGCCGCCGCCGACCGCCGCCGCCGCCATCGCCGGCTCCCGGAGAATCGCTAGATGGTGCTCCCGCTGCTGAAGCTCGGGACCCTCGTCGTCAAGACGCTGAGCAAGCCCGTCGCCAGCCGGCTCAAGCAGCAGGCCGCCCTCCACCCGCGCTTCCGCGGGCTCATCGTCGGCTTCGCTCAGGTTAGGCCGTCTGCTGAGGCTCGTTAGCGTCGAAATTTAGGATCTTTCGAGGTGCCCGGATCGGGGTTTCGCGAAGTTCGTGGTCTGAGTGCGGTCGCGGAGTTGATTTTAGGCGTTTCGCGGTGAAGTGGGCGAGGCTGGCGTGAGTCAATTGAAGAGAATGGAGAGAAATGAATGTGGTGATCGTGCTTTTAGTGTGGATTGTCGATCAATGTAGGATTCTAGTTGTTGCAGATGAATGTCTTTCGTAGAACGATCGGTGCGGGGAGTTTGGTTGGATTTTAGAGACTGGGTTTTAGCTTAGTCTGATTTACGGGGATTAATGGCTGCTTTTCGATCGGACCAGCAGACCCGAGAAGCGCTTCAGGTTTTTCTGGTCTGGAGAAATGCGCGATGTTAAGGTTTTGATTGGGCTTTGCTTTCTAGTAACTAAACTTGGATTTTACAGTGAACTGTGGATATCTTCAGCTGATAGTCTTTGAGAGTTGATGTTTAGTTACGCTGCTTTAGACCAGAATGTTGCAGATTCTCATTTGTGAATGCCTGTATTTCCACTTGCCAAGGCTGGCTATTGCATTTCATATCCAAGTTTTCTGTTTAGGCTTTAATTTTGAAATTGAGAAAGATGCTGCATTTTCTCTTATGGTGCGGAGAAGATGTTGAAGCATCGTGCAACTGGAAATGCTAATCCTTTTGGCACCATTCTGGCCTTCAAAACCTTCTCCTTTTTGTAGGTCATGGATTCACCGATAGTTATTTTCTGATCATTCTAATGGGTACTAACTAGTGAGTGGTTATGTTGTTGCATTCTGTAATGCTGAAATTCTAAAATAGTACATGCTAAAGAGGAGCAAATTTTCAGCTACTCTAGATCTATTCCTGGTTAAGGTTGTGGTTTTCTTTCCTCCTTGGAAATGGCAGCACTGGCAACGGTTCCCTTGCCATTCTTTTGTTTTAGAATTGGAAGTTATCCTCTTGATAGCAATGCTTCTTCATAGTGGATCAGTGGTTCAAGTGGCTGTGGCTGTTGTCTGTAATGACTCACATGCAACTGTTTCCCTTCATTTAGAGTTTAAAGTACTTCTCAGTATTGTAGCAGTATCATGCCCATAATTATTCACCAATTTTCCTCTCCTCGTACCTTACCTGAAGCTCTTTAATATAGCACATCCCAGGAGGTTTTTCCCCCCCTGATATTTATGTGAAGATACAAGTTATGGTTGGCTACATCTGAGATCTGATGGACACTAATAACTTGATCATACAGGCTAACCATCGAATGACGACAAACATACAAAGAAGGATCTATGGTCACGCAACTGACGTGGAGATCCGGCCTCTAAATGAACAGAAAGCTGTACAGGCTGCAGTGGACCTTATTGGAGAAGTCTTTGTTTTTTCGGTAGGCTAACTTCTCAGATAGCCATATCTGTAACTTAGAATGTGTTTAGATTATGCATGAGTTGAGTTCCTGGCATTCTTGCTATTGTCAATAAGTTGTTTTCCACTGGTAGGTTCAACGTGAACTTCAGAAAGTTCCTTGTCCAGCAAAATGCCTTTTCCAAAATATCTTTTGCTTATTCTGCTTTACATTTTTCACAGAGCACGGCTGATATTTACGTTCATTCCATCCTAAAGCAGTGATTCAGCGATTCACTTCTTACTCTATTTTTGCATGGCCATTTGTCTCTGTGGACAGGTTGCTGGAGCTCTTGTGATCTTTGAGGTGCAACGAAGTGCTAAATCAGAAGCTAGAAAGGAGGAAAAACGCAGGGAAGAACTGGAGGTATGTTGCAAGATCCTAGTCATATTTTTCCATCTTTTGTTGGTTTTCATTCCCACATTGAACTTTGTCACCTGTATATCCTAATAAACTGAAATTAATCATGGCTTTCAGCTGTAACTGAAAATTCAGTGGTGAGTTTTTGCTAACACTGAAGGTTCATAAATTTCCTGTATTGGGTTGAATGTGCTTCTTATTTATCATTATTGTTGGGTTAGCAAACATGAAGCAGTCACTTATGATGAATTCTGTCAAACTGTTGCACTTTATTTGAAAAAATCTGCTGAATTGGTTGTGGGAACCGCACCATACTGCTCCTTTGATATTACCGCATTGCATGGGCTTTACTTGATCAAACAGGCTTCTTAATACGTTCAGATATTCTAATGATCAATTTGTACAGAATAGATTCCCCCCTTCTCTTCTATCTTATTGTCTAATCAAGTCTGAACTAGAATTTACCCTCCCCCCCCTCTCTCTCTCTCTGCAATTTGGGTAATAATCAAGCCACCCATGCAGTCTCTTGGCTTGATCACTCAACACTGATGTTGTGGACTACCCTAGGCTTGAATTGCACAAAAAATGGAGATGTGTAACAGTTTGTTCAGTGTCCTTTACTTACAGGAGTTCAATAGGTACTGTAAGTTCAATAGGTACTTCCAGGTACCAAGCTTAATGCATAACTAGGAAAAAAAATGAAACCAGTATTTTCCTCATGCTAGGGTTGTATATCTTGTCTCATCTTCGTAAATTTTCCTGGCTAGATTTCTCTTATACCAAAAAGATGGAAAATCCAATGATTTGGCTTCTTGGATGCCTGAGATGGATTGATTAGGATCCAATAGAATGAGCCCAAATGCCAGATAATTACTGCAGAACAACCAAGTTGCTTTCAGACGAGATGAATTGTCTTTCAGCTTATTCAGCTTGAAGACAGCAGTAGTTCATGGTATTTGTCTAGTATTGTGCCATGGGAAGTTTGATGTAGCTGATGTAGCTGTTGTTTTCAGTTAATTTCAGGCGACATGGGGCTTAGGATGCATATATATATATATATATATATATGCATATTGTGAATGACCAAATCCAGTTCATTGTGTATTTCATCATTTTCCTAGAAAGTTGACTGGAATCCTTCTGAAGCAATCACATGTATTTTGTGGTCAAAAAGTTTCAGAAAATTGATTAAGTCAAACAGGAATATCATCAGTCCAAGAAGTTGATAGTTCTCTGCTCAATTGCTTTGATCAGGATTAGAAAATATAGTTTTTTCAAAGTTCATATCCAGTACTGTTAATGGTTACAAATCATCCACTCATAGGCAATGAGGCAAAGGGATGAAGCTTTGGAGAAGGAGGTGGAACTTCTTAAGCAAAAACTTGAAGAGCTTGAGCAACTTGCCAAGGGACGAGGCCTTACAGGCCTTTTCAACTTCAAACAGGCTATTAGTGAAGATGCAAAAATAGCGAAACCAGTTTGAGGCTTTGACCAGCAGAGTAGGAGCCTTTACTATAATAAAAACAGGATTCATCCATACCATCCTCTCAACTGTGAAAAGCAATTCTTCCGGTCTCTTTTTGTCAATTCTTTGATTTGTATCTTGCTTGGTTTGTTTCTTCAGAAATAGAAGGCCACATGGTCAGACATTTTTGGAAGATGAGAGGAAGGTGCTTACTCCTCGAGTTTGTAACAATTGTTCCTTGCAATAACATTAGAATTAAGAGTGCCATTCCTGCAGATAACTGTTATATTTTGTAATTTAACTTCTGTTGACCCAGAAATCTGATCATGCAAATTTCACAGGCAATTGAATGCAACGGTGGAGGATCCGTGTCACCAGAACAATTAACATTGAAGAGTTTGTTTTCTTAATTCAACTGCAACTTAGCTGAAAATCGGATTCTACAGCAGATTTGATGAGCTGATTGCAGAAAGTCACCGACATAATAATCTTGTAGATTTTGCTTTTCATCTAAAACCGGGTTCTCATGGTCTATAGAGGACAATTTGAGCAACAATGCCTGCATTTGCAGGATGTGCATCAAAATAAGAACAACCGTCAGTTGGGGTTCCGAGAAAATCTGAAGAAAATTTTACTGCTCAAAAAGGGCAAAAAATGTTTTCCTTTTTACCAAAAAAATCAAGGGCAGAAAATGTTCAACCATAGAAATTTCATGATAAATCGTCAAGAAATCAGTATTTAAGCATCTTAAGGAATGTTTTGGGACGTCAATTGGTCTCAATTCTTCACAAGAATAACGCTCTCTGGTTCTTTTCAAGCAATTTAATTTCTTCTGAACTTATGTTCTGTTGAGATGGTAAACTTACTACGCGTTTCTCATGTAAAAACATGTAATTTTCCTGGCTTTGCGCTTGAGGAATGGTTTGAGACGTCCTGAAGTCATCTGAAGTACGTGACTTTCTTGGGAATTGAAGAAAATCAAGCAGCAATATAATCGAGTCAAGTGAAAGCTCTTCGAGCATCTGTAATAATTGAAATTCTTAGTATACAAAGAGTTCTCTAAATAAGAAATGAATGCTGAATTTCCTCCCTGTGCCCTGCCAGCTTCAGCTGTCCATCCAATTCATCCAGCAACAAATAAATTTCGCTGGAATCCGGATGATCTTTATCAGAAGCTGCAAACTGATGAATCTCACCTTCCATTTCAATTGAACTAGCCCCGGGAAATTCCTTTTCCACTCTCTGTTCTTTCATGGATGCTCTGATCTTTGCAACCTCTCCCCACCGACTCACTTCTGCATGCATATTAACCAAAAGAGCATGATACCCACTATTTTCTGGCTGCAAAACCTTCAATGCATTAGCAGCAACATGAGCTATCTCCAAATTTCGATGGAGCTTGCACCCGCCAAGCAATGCACCCCAGATAACAGAATTTGGTTCAACTTTCATATTCTGAATCAATTCAAGGGCATCTTCCAGCAATCCGGCTCTGCTCAACAAATCAACCATGCATCCGTAGTGTTCAACCCCGGGAGTGATGTTATAATCATCAGTCATGCTATGGAACCACCGACGGCCTTCATCTACTAGCCCGGCATGAGTGCACGCACTTAAAACACTAACAAATGTCACTCCATTAGGCTCGATCTTTTCTCTTCCCATCAGCTTGAACATTTGAAGTGCATCTTCTGCATAACCATGCATCGCAAGCCCTTCAATAACTGAATTCCAACAGAACAGGTTTTTCTCTTGCAACTTATAAAACACCACGAGGGAACTGTCTAAGCTCCCGCACTTGGCATACATATCGACCAAGGCAGATCCAATGTAAACATCAATGCAGAATTGATGCTGCATTGCATAATGATGGATTTCCCTCCCTGCATCTAGTGCGCCAAGATGAGCACAAGCCGAAATTACAGCAGCAATGCTCACTTCATCAGGGGTAATTCCATGAGCAGTCATTTCTCGAAACGTGGTTAATGCTTCTCTGAATCGCCTGTTCTGAGAATAGCAAGTGATCATAGTCGTCCATGAGATGATATCCCTTACCATCATCCCTTCAAACAGCGACTCAGCCAACCCAACATTACCCAACCTCGCGTACCCATCTATCATAGCATTCCGAGCAGCCACATTTCTTTCGGGCATTTCCTCAAACAATGCCCTGGCAGCGCTCATGTCGCCCGAACGAGCATGAGCCGTGACCATCGCAGTCCATGCAAAACCATCTCTTTCGGGCATTTCATCGAACACCTTCCTCGACTCCCTCATTTTACCCAAACCCGCATACAAATCGATCAGAGCCGTCTGCACGAACACATGCGAGTCGAACCCATTTCTCCAGGCGTGCCCGTGAACGCTCTCTCCCAACCCCAGACCCCGCGTCGCGCCGCAAGCCTTGACCAGCGACGAAAGAGTGTAGCTCGTGGGACGGACACCGTCCCTCAGCATGGACCTGTAACACTCGAGAGCCGGAACCGGCGAACAACCGCGATGCGCCAGGCATCGGATCATCGCGTTGTAGACGAAACCATTGGGGCTCTCCACGCGGTCGAAGGCCGCGACGGCGAAGGCCGCGCGGCGCGCGGCGGAAGCGGCGGAGATGAGCTGGTTCATCAAGAAACAATCTTGGTCCGCGCCCTTCTTGATCATGGAGGCGTAGACGGATTCGAGCTCGCCGCTGCTCGCGCATCTTCTCAGTCGGTCGACGAGGGATTGCTTCCAGATTGGGATCTTGGATGGCTGGATCATAGCCTCGTGGGGGTCATGGCAAAACCTGTGAAAACGTGCAGAGCTTTCGATTCTTGAAGAAATGCGTGCAGCTTTGGTTCTTTCCTCCTCTCTTTTCCCGCTCTCTTTGAAAAATGCGTATGGCTTTTGATTCTTGAGATGAAATGAGGCGTGTATGTATGTTTCGCGGGAATGTAATAAAGATGGAAAATATTAACATCGGTACAATACTTTGAAAAATTCTCAATTTTAGTTCTAATCTCTCATCTACCCTAATTTTTTTCTATCTCATAAAAAACCCTCAACTTTTAGTCATTTTCTAATTCTACCCTAAACATTTTTTCTCGTAAAAGAACACTCCAATCCAATTCCATTCTAAACTAAATTTTTATGAAAAACTATCAATTTTACTTGAATTCCATACCAGCTCCACTGTCACTCCATCCACAATCGCCTTTGTGACATTTCCATGTCATTGCAATAGTTTTTAACCAAATTTTAGATACAGTAAGACACCTTTTGGAGACGAATTTTCGCAATAACGTCTTCTTAGATCTGAAATTTGGTTAAAAATTAGAGCACATAGGGTTGACCTTCTTCAATTGTTCAAAGTCTTCCTTTCATCTCATTTTGGAATTTTTGATTTTATGCTTAGTATTCAATTTATTGTGCTTGGGAGTCTTACATCTATCAAGATTGGAGAGCTTATGCTCTAGACACTTGAACAATTCATGCTCTAAAGTTTTTCATTTCTCATTTTGGGATTTTTGATTTTATGCTTAGTATTCGATCTATTGTGCTTGGGAGTCTTACATCTATTGCGATTGGAGAGCTTATGCTCTAGATACTCGAATAGCTCATGCTCTGAAGTTTTTCATTTCTCAATTGTCTAGTGAAATTTGGGATAGAAGGTAGACGATGTTAGATTTAGAACTCAAGTAAATATTGATTATTTTTTATAAGAAAAAAAAAAGTTTAGGATAAATTGTGATTGGATCTAAAATTGAGGATTAAAAAAAATTAAGACAAAGTTGATATTGAATCTAAAAGTTGGATTTTTTTTAGGGTATTAGGCCTATTAAAATATGCATTCTTCACTTTTCTTTTTTTTTTTTTTTTTTGGTGGCCAGATAACATTTTTTGATTGAGATGTAGAATAGTTTGTTTGGAACCGTTTTCTCGTTAAAATTCCAAATGTTATTTAAATTTCGATGTTATGAAAAATATATGTGGCCTTACGTGTCATTTGTCGTATAGTACGAAATTTCAGGTATTAATATTTAAAAAAAAAAGAGCTTTGCTACTTTTTGATTACCCTCATCGCTCGATGGATGGTGTAGACTAATTTTTGTTATTTAGATTCTTCATTTTGCCATATCTTAGGTTCGCTGAGTCTCGGTCGATGTAAACCGAAATTGGAACATTTGGAAGTACTTAATGATTTTTTTTTTTGGTAAATAGTACTTAATGATTTTGATAAGGAGGTAAAAGAAAAATGCAAAATATTGCAGAAAATCTGCTCATCACTATGCAGTAAACTTCTTTAGACAGATACAAATATTAGATTGTATCGTAAGATTGTCCATTCATAGGAATTCAATCAGTTTTCTCTTTCACACAAAAGAAATTATATGGACTATTTCTTTAAGAAGACAAAAAAAAAAAAAAATCCAATAAATAACACCAATATCACGTGATATAATAACGTGATGTCATTCATCTGATGAAATATTCTTACCAACATATTCTAAAAAAATCACGACAAATGATGACACCTTTCTTTCTACGGTCGAATGGATGATACCGTATCGACATCCCCCACTTGGCGTATATCTCACCTCGGATGATTTTGTCTATCTTTATGGAAGTCCCATCTCCCATGCTGGCAACCATCGCTTCAATGGCAAATGTAATAAGTAATAAAAGATGAACAATTTGGGTCGAATGATATCGAGATGAATGATTGGGCCCATGGGCGTGTAAAATACATGGGCCCGACAAGTATGAAATATCTGCCCAGACCCAGAAAGTTCTATTCTTGTACATTTTGTTCTAAGGGCGAGAGGTTTCTCTTTTCGTCTCTTAATTTAATTTACCTCGATTATTTAGATAGTACCTTTTTTTTTGGTAAAAAGTAATAAATATATTGAGGATATTTAGATAGTACGTTTGTAATTTTCTTTTGAGAAATCAATTAAATTCGTTGATTGAGATTCAGCTCTTATAAGCTAGGCGTCTACATATACTCAAAAGTGAATTTCTAAATTCATCTATAAATGCATAAAACTTTTATCACATGATTTATTAATATGATAATTTGCTGATCTGATGTTATAGGAATAAGATGGAAAGAGCAGATGTGGCTAATATTTTCACTATCCCTCATTCAATTTTTTCTTGCTGTAGTTGCGCAATGTTGCTCGTGCAATGACAACTTCACGAGCTGCCTACTCCTTGCATTGTGCGAAGGTTTGCAATGCGTGCACACGGGCAACCATGGAAAAATCACCAATTTTCGACTACTATTAACTACTACGTACTAAGTCAGACTGAAAGAATTAGAAAAGTATCGACTTTTTCGTATCACGTAGAGACTGATGGTGCCAATTTTTCATGGGTCTGCAATGTGGTTTAAGCCGACACTTGAGATCGTGAGCATGCGACACTTACAAGTCCAAAGAGGAAGAAAATATTTATAGTGAGAAGCTCTAAAGAGAGTCGTGTAAGAAACTATTGCGAAGTGCTATTAGAACTTTATTTACTTTCCAGCCTACTTCATTTGTGAACCAAAAAGCTCCATACTGTCGCATTGAAGAGCAGGCAAAACAATTAGACTATCAGTAGTCACAAAATCAAGATGGCCAAGCCACGGAAATACATTGTTTCTGTACTTCTAAACAAATTTTAGAAGAGAGTGAAAAAACACAAACTCGAGAACCCTACATAAAACTTTAGGCCAAAAATAATTCTCATGGTTTGATCCTATCTTCACGGCCTAATCATTAAAACGGCAGCTTCAGATACTGATAATGCATCTCTCTGCTAGATGATTTTAGTGACTTCATAGGATACTAACCGATGTTTCCTTGGAATGGGAGCAAGACAGGCACCGATCCTGTAAGTACTCATGGTGGATGGAATCCTGTTGCTATCTTCAGGCTATACTTTTGCTTGATCAGACGGCCCATCATGCGAACTGTCAATTTCAGATGGAGGAGTTCCATGTCCATCCAGGTATCTCTTGTCCTTGGCAAACTGAGGCAAAAACCCATGACCAAAAGCTTTGAGAGCAACGGCAAAAATCACACCAACAAAGGCAAGAGATAGCATCTTTAATAAGGATGAGCTCCACTGCACGGATGAATAAAACTATTATTGTTAAATAAAAGTTACAGCATCCCATCAGCTAAGTACAAATTAGTAAAGCAAACACATGATGTTCTACTACTGTTAATGAAGCGTATGTTACAGCATACAATAAACGAAGATCTCATACTCATACACGGGACAGTGCACAGAGAAGTTCTAAAATTGCTAATGGTAAACTAACTCTATTCTAATATTTGACCCTAAAAAAGAAAAATAAACTACATCTATTCTAATCCAAAGGATGTGTCATGTCAAATCATCTTTCAGCAACTGTTTCTCAGCGGACTGAATCGAACAATGTTTAGCCACCAGTTTCCCCTAATAATCTGAATGGCTCAACAATTCAAAAATTCCAATTTTACGAGTAACATCTTATCTAGTGGCAAACCCCAGATTTAGAAAGAGGGTTGAGAAATATGCGCACATTAATGCACAGGTTTTTATGTGTGATTCAGGTGCATGATGGGATTCGAATCCCATTTTACCGATTACACTTTTAACAGATCCATGAGATTACTAAAATATTCTACATCCTAGGTTTGCTCACCTAAAGAGTTTCCTAGAAAAAAGGCAAAAGAAAAAAAAAATGACTGCCTGAATACAATTTAAGGCCAAAAACATGTAAATTTTCCTATTCTTCGCGACAGACCATAGTAATGTTCATATCATTTTTAATAAGTTGCTACAAACTGCATGGAAGCTAATTTTATTCGCAATCACTAAGGGCCACTTTCATGGTCAATTAGTGCCAGTATCTTGTCATTAATTTTGGCATGAAGAATGCATACGTTGAATCGATTAGTAGGTTAATCCAATTGAATTTGGTCATCAACGCATCTTGGACAATTGAAAATTGCTTATCAAATACATAAAAATACTTGGGCATGTATGGTATCAGAGAAATTGACAACATAAAGACTGTGGAACATAAATGAAATAACACGGCATGCAATCTCTCAGGGAGAGTAAACTTTTCTATGTAAGGGAGAGAATAAAAAAACTCATTATCTAGTCAAAGAAGAGAAATGAAGTATCGTTCATTTTGTGCTTAAAAAGATAACGGAAAACCACATGAGCATTGAACAAAACAGAGCAAATATCAAAGGTGCAAGGTGGGCAAAAGTCAATAAATCACTCTGTTAATTAACAAAAACCACACCTAAAGGTGATAGTTTCTACATTAGTCACCCTAGCTCAAACTAAAAATTTCTGCCAAGTTTTGATGGCATCTGAAATCCAATCTCATAAAAAAATTTCTCTCATTAAGACCAATGATAACGAGCAAGATTCTGCGACTTAACAATGGTATCTCATGGATGTGGGCAAAAGCCATGTTCCCTTGTTCAATAAGGAGTCCATAGACTACTTAAATAGTTTGCTGTCTCCACTCCATTCTTTTAACCAATCTGCAAGCACTCTGTTGGATACAGAACTCCACATATAAAGTAACGATCATGAAGCATGGTTATATAGGGTCATCGATGATTTACTCTAGTTCTAGTAATTAAAAAAAAAACTAGAACATGCTTCAGCTAACCTTTTCATTGGACAAGATGGTAGGATTCACAACCATGTGACATGAAAGCTCTTTGGTGGGCAGTGTATAAACGTCTTCATAGAACAAATCTAGCATGTCAGCCAATCCAGCCTGCAAATTCCATCAAGAGTCAAAATGCATGATGCACATCATTTACTGCTGAAATTTAGACGGAACAACCAAACGCATAAATAATTTCCAAGTATGAGACTGCATAAGGGCAATTAGTTTGAAAAGGAAATCAACATTTAGTTTCCGAATAATCACTTATAGACTTCAAAGATCAAATTAATATTCATACTGGAGTGCTGACAAAAGGCATCTGCTAAAAATAACAAAAATACAGTTGAGGCATAAGCCTAAAAACAAGAAGAAAGGTACCATCTGGGACTGGGTCAAAAGAACCTCTTGCATATTCTCGTCGAGTTGTCTCCAGCCATCTAATTTCAGATCCTGCAGCTTTTGAGTATCAACTTGAAGCCGGTAGGCAGGTACATATTCACTTAACCAACCACAGAAGTCAGGACCACCAATCTTCTCCAGTTTAGACTGCACGGCCCATGTCCACCCAAAGAACTTTGATCCCGGTTTATGAAGCCGAATCTTTCTCTTGCTTGCGCTAAATTGTTCCAACAAAATTGTGGCATTTTCAACCATCTCATCTTCAAATAACTTCCACAAAATAACTGAAGAATCCTTTGAAGAAAACCTTCTGGGTTTCCTAAACCATCGCGAGACAGCACTAAAAAATTCGCCATGTGCATTATCAAGTACAAGTTGTTCAGTACTTTGAAGAGCAGATGTACAAACAACTTCAGCAAGCATAGAAATGACTTGTTCATCTGATGAGCTGAGGGCAAAGGACACAGGGACCTAATGCATAAGAGAACTGAAGCCATCAGTATCATGTTGCACCTGCAGGACAGACATGCTAGCATAAAGTCATATTAGACTGATATAAATGGTAAATTTATAAACGCTAAAAAGCTATCAATAGAAAGAAGTTTCACCTCTCTGGGGCTTTCAAGATCTTCCATATTTCGCTCAGCTCCAGGATGAAACAATACTAGTTGAAAATTCCAAAGCTGATGCACAACTACTTGTCTAAATGTCATGGCAAGTATGTTACTTGATGTTGGGCTGCCCAGCATGTCTTTGGTAATTTTGAGTTTGCTTGCCTTCTCTTCAACTTTCCTGGCCGGCAGAAACTAAAGAAAAGATGGTATGAATAAGTATATTTGAGTAAGATGGTAGTTCATTATAGTTCATTACATGATTATTGAAATACTATTTCAGATAAACCTATTTTTGAGATTTGAAGCAGTTGAGTAAAAGCCGTAAAACCAAAATTATCAAATCAATCCGTCAGAAGGTGACAATTTTTATAACCTGAGGGCCTGTTGAAGAGCACCGTATTACAAGCAAGTGCTTACAGAAAAATTTAAAATACTGGGAGGAAAAGAGATCTATATCACATTTACAAATTGATTTTTTGAAAACATTCACAATTGTGGTATCAGTATAGCTGTCCTTCCACCTGTAATATCTCAAGCCATTCTTTCACAACTGGTAGTTGGACAGCTAGAAAAAATGCATTGCCTACACTGAAGCATAATAAAACACTATTTTAGAAGTAATACTTTCTTTCATTCAGGTGAAATGGTCCAACCTGACTGGGCACATACATCATCTTTGTATCCAAATCACAGAGGGACATGATATGCAGAAAATAATTTGATGCACAATTGAAGTTTACTGTCACAGAAGACCGTCTGCAACTTATGTTCCAAAAAGGTGCTGCAATAGGATGAAGGAAAGAGGAAATACTGCTCAAACAACATCATTCACTAGTCAAGAATCCGTGATTCGGCTAGAAAAGATATCGATTGATCAGGTTCATGCAATGTCAAATTCCATGGAAACTTTCAGTCTCCGTAGCCAGTACTTCGGATTTAACGATACCCATAATAGCAAAACACAAATCAGGAATGACAACCAAAATGCAAACCAACCACAGTGAAACATGTTTAAGGAATTCAGAACTTATGCTTCCTAATTTCCTAGCACATGTATCGATCACATGTCATTCTCAAACCATGAGTTCCTCAAGTGAGAAGAACATCAATTTCAGGAAAGAATGCTGATTCATGTTGCCTCATTGCAGATGGCTGTAACTCCTATTGGCTCAGTTCATTATTAATCTTACTCGAAAAACCTAATTAACATCATCAGAAAATGAGTTCTACCATGATACATTCACGACATTCCGCATCATTTTTTGAATTGATCAAATTCAAAACGTATCTAAACACGTCACTCTCCAGTCAATCGCAATCATGTCTAGTCAAATCTACATTTCCTTCGCTATTTCCGCCCATATCATGCCTCAAACAGCAAGCAAAAGCCTGAGATTACAACAAGAGAAAATAAGGAGACTCGCGGCTTCAGCAATCAAAGCTCACCAATCGCGTCGAGACGGTGCTCCGGCCATCGGCGCCTCCCGGATACACGGTCTCGACCACCATCGCGCGCGCGCCGGACTCGACGTGCCCCCGCGCGGCCTCGCCGCCGTCGGCGGCGGCCGCGGTCAGGGCCTGCCCGAAGTCGACGGCTCCGACGAGGCCGAGCCGAGCGGCGTCGTTCTCGTACGTCCTGACGCAGGGCAGCAGCCTCTCGTCGGAGTCGGCGATGGCCTCCAGGAACTCCTGCTCCGACGACGGGAGGGCTCGCGGGTGGCCGCCGCGGCAGGTGGCGGCGGCGGAGGGCGGCCGTCGTAGGCGGTCGAGGCGGGCGGCGGAGCGACGCCGGTGACGGTGGCGGTGGTGGAGGGCGAAGAGAGAGGATGAGTGCGAGAGAGAGTGAAGGAGCGACATTTCCTCAGTAATGGAGAAGGAGAAGGAGAAGGAGGAGAGGCAGAAGAGCGAAGGCTAAGGGGCGGGGGTCGTTTTGCAAACGCTCTTCAGAGGGAAGTACGAAAATGGACCAATTTGCAAAACGCTAATTTCTAGATTGACCTGCGAGTATTTCTTTGTCGGCCCATACGATGTCCATGAAATTTCAGATTGCCCCAGTTGTTAAAACTTTTCTCTCAAATAACCTCGGGACTTAAACTCATTCTTTATTTCATGATCAAAATCTTAGTCTACTAAACGACTCTGAACTTTTGCTTTTCGATCCTACGGTGAAAATCTATGGAGTCACGATACTCACAAGGGACCATAATTTTGTGATGATGTAAATTATATATATCATGTATGTATGTATGACTATGTAAGAAAGGATGCAAGTTGAGAGGAGCATTCAAAAGTAAACATGTTGCTCATAGTGTTTTAAGATTATTTGAGCTTAATCACTAATAAAAATTTCAAGAGGTCATTTTAAAGGTATTATTTTAAAATATCTAAAATCATCCTTCCAATTTCTTAATGTATCGTAGGTACTTTTTTAATGTGCAATGTCACTGTCAAACTTTTAATTTATATAATATGATTCATCAATTTTGATATATAATGTTGTCCATAAATTTTTAATTTATTTTATATGATCCTTAAAAATCCTCGATAATTATATAAAAATATTTAAAATTTCATGAATCGTATTAAATATTGAGTCAAAGCTCGAAGATTACATCAAATAAATTAAAAACTAAGGTATAATATTATATATTGAACTTGGAATTGACCAAAAAAAAACTTGGAATTATATTAAATAAATTGTAAACTTAGGGCCTGTTTGTTTATACTTCTTTTTTTCGTTTATAAACAAAATTTCTGCTTTTTTATTCTAGGGAACAAAAAAAGAATAGAAACATGTTTGTTTGTATTTTTGTTCCAAATTCATTTTTTTGTTGTTAGGAACACATTTAGAATAGAAACAAAAATCGTGTTTATTGTTTCGAAACAATTTTAAGAACAAATTTTATCTTTCCTCTCTTTTTCTTATCTTTTTTTCCTTCTTCTTTTCTTTTTTCTTTGGCTGGTCGCCGACCTTCACCATGATCGACGACCAGCCGTCCAGGGCCGGTGACCTCGCCGTGGTCGGGCGGGGCCGCCACCCTAAGCCAACGATTGGCCAAAAGAAGAAAAAAAGAAAAGAAAAGAGGAAAAATAAAATAAAAATATTTAAAAATTAAAAGAAATAAAAAATTATAAAAGTTTAGGCCGCGTTTGTTTTTGTTTCTAAAATTTGTTTTTAAACAGATTTTTTTTTTTTTGTTCCAGGGAACAAAAAAGAAACAGAAACACGTTTGTTTGCGTTTTTGTTTCAAGAAACACATTTGGAATTTTTGTTTCGGAACAATTTTTCTCTCTTCTCTTTTTCTTTCTTTTTTTTCTTTGGCCGGTCGTCGACCTCGGCCATGGCCGACGACTGGCTGTCAAGGGCCGGCGACCTCGTCGGAGCGTCGCCAGCCCCCGACGAGGCCAAGCGTCACCGGCCCCTAGCGAGGCTCGACCTCGCGTCGGCCGGGCGAGCTTGATCTCGCCCAGATTCGGCGAGGCCGACCTCGCCCCGGCGGCCGGTGAGGCCGAACCTTGCAGGGCCACCACCGGGTCGGCGTTGCTTGGCGATGCCGAGCCTCGCCGGCCGTTGGGCGAGCTCGGCCTTGTCGAATCTAGGCGAGCTCGAGCTCACCTAGCTACGGCAAGCCTCGTGGCGGGCGAGGCCACCGGTTATGGCCAAGGCCGGCGGACCAGGCCAAAAGAAGAAAAAAAAAAAAAAAAAAAAAAAGAAAGAAAATAGAAAAAAATAAAATAAAAATATTAAAAAATTTAAAAGAAATAAAAAAAAATTATACAAATTTACCAAACGTGTTTATGTTCTTTTTATATTTCGGCGCAGATTTACTAAATGCATTTTTTGTTCAAAAATTGTTCTCCGGAGCGAAATACTTTTTTCTATTTCTGTTAGAAATAATTTTTGAATAGAAACGTTACCAAACGTACCTTTATCAAATATATTTATATTCTTTTTTTATTTCTGGAACAAATTTACCAAACGTGTTTTTTATGCAAAAATTATTCCTCGGAGTAGAAGTACTATTTTATTTCTGCTCCCTAGAATAATTTTTAAAGAGAAATACGGACAAACACATCCTTAGAGTTTTTTTTTTTTTTTTTTTGGTCGAAGCACCCTTAGAGTTTAGGCGCCGTAAATGGTATTTTCTTTTTTTCCCAAGGAATGGACGGCACAAAATGACAAGTCGAGAGTAGAAACGACGTTCGGAAACTTCCCTCCTCTCGTCCGGCCTCTTCTTTCGTCTCCTTTTAGCCTTTTCTCCAATTCCACCACTTCTTCCTCCTCCACTTCCTGCGTCCCTCCTCGACAGAGCTCGCCATCTCTAGGGTTTCCATCGACGCGCGACCTCCGGGGGCGCTCCTCTCTCTCCGATCTCGGTAATCTCCCCCTTCCCTCTCTCCTCTGCTTTCGACCGCTCCGCGGATACCTATCGGCTTTAGTCAGCCGCGCGTGGGGGGGTTTATTGCTTTTCCGACGGCGGCGCCGACCGAGTGCGGCGGCGGTTCCTGAGGGAAATACCCGAAATTGAGGTTCGGTTTTTGCGGGCGACCGCGATCGAGTTCCGGGGTTTGTCCCGGTTGATCCGATTGAGTTCTTGGGGGACTCTCTCGGTGATGTCGGAACCGACTTCGACGTCATCGGTTGCCCTTGCCCTGTGCTTGAAGGGGCGTGGATTAGATCGGCTTAGTCGTTAGAAGGCATGGTGTGAGGGAAGGAATCTCGTATGTGGGTGGTGTGGATTAAGGAAGTATGATCAAGTTAGGTGCTTGGTTGCCGACTGAATAGGGGAGAGAGAGAGAGATGCTTGGGTTTGATGGAAGCTGAAAGAGGGAACCTGGGTAGTTGCTAGATCGTAATAGTTTCTAAATTTATGGAGTTCTTGAGGGCTGAGTTTCAGCTGGCTTCGAGGCTTCTGTGTGGAATTTGTGGGTATTAATTTGTGAGTCAGATATTTGTCAAGTTGTTTATAGCTAGATTTGCAGCTTTTCCTTCTGTAGCACGCTTTGATCTTTGTGAAGATCAGTAAGAGTCCTTTCTAGTGTGTGTTTTCTGTATGATATGGATATCCCGCAATTTTTATTGTAAACCTGGGACACCGAGCGTTATCATGCTGGAATTTCTGCTTGGATAGAAAATTGTCACCGTAGAATCCAGCTTCTTGAGGAAAGTAGTTCTTGTTCCGAGAGCACACTCGATTTCTTTTTAATGCATGGCACGTTTAGTCCTTCTGGGAGGGATTGTATGGCCTTTTTCCTGGTCTAGAACTACAGCTTATGGGGTTGTTCCTGAGTCCTTTTGGTTAAGCTCTTGATTTTTGCATTTTGTGGAATTTTGTATGCTACTATATTTTGCTCTTAGCTACTGACTCTCTTGGTAAAATATCTATGCAGAAGGAACTTAAGCCATGGGAAAGAGGAAGTCAAGGGCGAAGCCACCTCCTAAGAAGCGAATGGACAAGCTAGATACGGTCTTCAGTTGTCCATTCTGCAACCATGGCACAAGTGTTGAATGTCGCATGCAAGTATCTCTTGAATTCGTTTTCTCCCTTTTTACCTTATTTCTGGACAGTTTCTGTTGGAGCCTCGCATGTCTGGAAATTGTAATATCATGTGCTTGCCAAGAAACTCTAGTTGCTTGAACTCAAGGTTTAGAAATATTTTGTCGCCAGAGTTGCAATGTCACCGATAATTCTGCTCTTTGGAGGTGTTGAATTGAAATTAGAAGGGAATTAACATGGCAACGGAGAGGGGAGGGAAAATGGATGATTGAGAGGGAATGTCATTGTAGCCAGAAAATTTAAGTTTAGAGTATTGCCCTCCTGATGTTGATTTAGAGATATTGCAGTCTCATCTTCAGGTTTTGATTTCAGTGATATGAAGAACCTCATTGGTGAAGCCATATGCGGAATCTGCCAGGAAAGCTTTAGCACTTCCATCACAGGTATACTTCCCCCTGTACTTTGTGCTGATTGCAACTTGTAGTATATGTTTATGATGACACTGGTAAAAACTACTTATGTTTTCATAATGACTCAATGAAGTTCTGGCGACATCTATGTGCCTTTTGATAGGATGATTCGTGGGCAATACAAATACTTTCTGCATGCAAGACGTCTAGAATGCCCTTTTTAATGTATATCTTGATCAAAAGAGATCAAGAGCCATCAGTATTGTTTTAACTGTATAGATTTGGTTTGTCATAAGGAAGCAGAGAAGACCATAATCTACTGACACTGGAATTCTGGTTTAGACTATCATCTTTGCCAAAAGTCATAACTGGAGCTAAATGATGTTTGTTTGGTACTCTTCCTCTATTTTTGTGCAATGTGAAAGCTGCGAGTTGCAATTCGTTTGATAAGAGCTCTCTGCACTTGACTGCCTCAATGTTTCGGGTGATTTAGATGCTGAGAATGTGTAGTTCCTTAAACTATATACGGTTGAATCTGTTTCTTTCGTTTTTGCTCCTCTCCAGAAAAGATTGTTTTGTGTATTCGTCCTGACCCACTTTTCTTTGTAATTTTTGCAGCTTTAACTGAGGCGATAGACATGTAAGTTCATTGTGGCCATAGCTTCCTCTTCATTTCTGCTTATACCTCTCTTTCTCCCTCTTACTCTCAAAAGAATTTAAAATTTTTGCAGATACAGTGAATGGATTGATGAATGCGAACGGGTTAACAACCTTGAAGAGGAAGCTGCTTAGGACAGAACCAAGATGCATGCAGAAGCTACTCTGTTGAATAGATAAGCTTGGTGCATGAGTTTCTAAAGCATGTAATTACTGATCATGTGTGGTTTCCGGTGGCTGTAAGCGCTTGAGTGTGAGCGTCGGCACGGGGGTGACCTAAAGAATAATTTGTAAGGTGAGGCGACGGAATCACCTAGTGTGCATGTTGGCTTGTTGTACTTTATGAAAATCATATAGTAATACACTATTATGCTGTTGTCTCGAATATGATGCTCCTTCAGTTGTATATGCCATGGTTGGTGCTTTCTCCTGTACTTTCAACTAGAAAGCATGATGTTTATTCGGCTGCTGATTATATGTTCTGAGCTGGTGCTAGTGCTGTGCTGCATCACTAATTTAGGCAGATTAAGCTTATAACATTCCTCGGCTTGTGTCATCGGGCAAGCACAAACAAGAATGAACTAGGTTGAACAAGAATGAGCTAGGTTTTCTCGTGCCTCCAGCGAAGTTGGGTTGAGTAGATCCTGAACGGCCGGTGCCGGCGGCGGATTGCAACGGTATCGGCTAAACAGGGTTTAGTGTCCCAAATGGCCAAGGATGGTATAGACAAACGGATTTGGGATTCCGAGGTTTATGCAAATATTTGAACTTGAAATCAAATGGACCACCAAATCATAAAAACTAAAACATCTTACATATTTGTTGCATATATTGTTAAAATTAGACTCTCTGTAATAGATAGTTCGTAATATGTCCTCTCGTACTCGACCAGTGGTGCTTCAAATTACGCATTGTGATCGTCACACATTGCGATTGTCACGATGCTAGAGACATGACATCCTTGTTCAATATTGCATTTATTTAAATTGATTTTTTTTTAATGACCGAGGAACTGTCGGAAATCATCTTTCGGGATCACACGATTCTCTAGACCGTTGGGCCTCGCTGCAAGCCGCTATTTAAATTGATTTTTCATCCAAAGAAAATTTTATTTCTTATTAGAATTAAATTTTAAAAGATGAGTAGTTTGAAAGTAGCTTTAAATATATTCTTAAGTGATGTTATACACAATAATTAATTTCTTCAATATATGTTTCGGTGTTATGTTTTTTATTAAAACCAAATTGTTCATATAATTTACTTCACTCAAATCTATATTCAAGTAATATATTTTGTGTAATTCGGCAAATCTAATGTGTATCGATCAGAGATAAAAATTGCAGGCATCATATAGAGTAAAAATGAATTTTTCTCTACTATCCTTTTTTGTTGTCTTTAAAGTTTTTCGCACGTGGGATACGCACGTGTCGTGCGGCCGGTGCTACGTGTCCTTCGCCTTCTCAAACAGACGGACGCCGTGTCGCGCGGTGCAGACTCGTCTGAACCCGCGTCCACCGATCACATGTAACCGTCGCCGTCGATTACATCAAGTCTACAGCGATCAACGGCCGCGATCAAAGACGAGCGATTCTCACCCGAGCCACGCTTTCATGCGCAGCTCTCGACGCTCATTTCGGCCTCAATCAGCGCGCTCGAAATCGCCGCCATGACCGATCGCCAGGACCCCAGCCCCGCCGCCGCCCCCCGCCCTCCTCCGCCGCCCACGGCGGAGCTCCCGAGCGGCGGGCCCCACTCCCAGGAGTTCTCCGGCCACCGGATCAAGTACCCGAACCCGCCGGACGCGGCGAACCCCGACCCGGTCTCGCTGCGGGAGCAGTGGCGGTTCGCGATCCGGCAGTACAGCCGGTGGTACTCCCACGCCTGGGGGACGGCGATCCTCGCCGGCGCCGCGTTCTTCGCCCTGGGCTGGTTCATCAAGGGCGGCAACCCGCTGCCGTCGCTCGGGGACGATTCTCACGCGCCGCCGACGCGTCCGGGCGGCGCCGATTCGCCGAAGAAGGACGCGCCGGAGAAAGCGAGCGGGTAGACGGATTGACGTTGCGGTTGGCGTTGTAGGTACTATAGTCCTTTACTTCTTTCCTTTTCCATGGTGAATTGTGAGATTTTGTTGGTAATGTTGATGCTGTAGTGAGGAGTGCTATAATTATTGGTTTCGCTGCGGCTTAATTTGTAGAAGATGGATAGTATTATGAGTGCGATTATACTAAAGACCGGTAATTTGGGTGCTTTCCTAAGTTGTTACAGCTCTATGATGTTGTGAAGAGTGATAGGTTAATGGGGGAGATTATGGTTTTGTTTATGAGCATTTGCATTTGGTGAATTGATGTCGATGTTGTGTCACGAATGAGGTTAATTAAAGAAGTGAATTCTAATTGTACGGCCCCACGAAATGGTGTTGACGAGGTGCTGCGCTTAGATAGTTGCAACGTCAAGCTGCCATTTTCTTTAGAGGTAGGCTTGCCAACTAAGTTGGGGGGAGGTTCTCTGCTTCTACCACGCCTGCAGATCTGTTGGGGACCTTGAATCTGAAATGGGGGGAACAATCTTCAGATATCAAAAGCTCCCATTGACAACATTGAGGTTTCTTGCCATATTCGAGGAAACATTCCTGGGACTAGAGGTACAAAGTTAGGAGGGAGTGAGAGCTTAATACTATTGCCAGTTGATTGGTCATATAGTTCTTGATTATTGATGCAGCATCGCTCACCAGAGTTACTGAAATGTGGAAACTTCCTGGTGATGTTGAATATTCTTTGGTCCATAGCCTTTTCTTGTCTTTGGTCATGGTCAGGCCTGTAGAATGACGGGCCGTCCTTTTTGTATTTTGTCAGACTTTGCTTAGTGGATTCATATTAAATATGAAAAAGAAAAAAGTTGATGGTCTCTACATAGGCAAGATTTTGCCATGGTCTGACCAAGATTTGCATCGCGCTGAGTCTATCTTATTCAGATGCCACCTTGCATCCATAAACTTGGTTTCTTCCAAGTGGACCAAAACAAAAATAAAGGACTTTCTTTGAAGATAGTATGAATGGACCTTTTATCTTGTACAAAAATTCTTTTTTCTTCGTTCTTTTTTTGTTTTCTTTCCCGGAATTGTCTTGCATGCATATCAATGATCATAGGACCTGTTTCTTCTTTAACATCATTCACGTTAGAGAGCTTGCTGTATGCTTATCATGCAATCCAGAACATGTTGTGGATTTTATTGGAAAGGTAATCAAACTGCTGTTTATTTGGTAATGGCCTTAGCTTTGGTTCTTTGATTTTATATGGCTCTTATGATCGATCTCTTCCTTGAGATAAGGTTTTTCTTTCTTTTATATTTCCTCATTATTATTCTCTCTGATTGCAAGTTTGGTGGTCCTTTTCTCAGCCATTACTACTGTATGCTGTGAAGAACGTGCTGAGCTTTTCTGGCTAGTTGTAGACTATTACCTGGTGCCTAGATATTACTGGTCTCACAAAAAAAAGAAGGGAATGTGTTATAGAACGGACTATGGAGAGTAATTCCAGTTTTATACTTTCTTTCTAGCTTTCCATTGCGACCTGCGACATCTGCACTAGACCTACTAATCTGACATCAGGCATATACTTCTCTTTCTTTCCTGGAATCAGGCTTTATATTTCGTTGCTCTTGTTGTTCTAAAGCTGTTCTCAGTGTGATGCTGTTCTTTTACAAGGTTAGAATAGTATCTTTTGCAGTCCGTTCTTTGCATAGGCCTCAAGTCCTTGCCTTGGTGCTCATTAATCCCTGACATGTTTCTCCCAGTTTGCCATCCAGTCTGTTACATTTTTCTCCTGGTCCAATATTGATCAAGATACATGGTTATAATTTAATGAGGAGGAGAAATATGAGACCCCTCACAATGTATGAACCTGGTCTGTGTGGCGGCATTGTGTTATTACATGTTTTCGTTATGGAACTTCTGATTGGTTGCTGACCATTCTTCTGTTGCAGATATTTCCAGTCTTAGGCGATAAGATTTTGCACACAGAAGAGATGTCTAAACTCTTTTTCATTGCATGAGACTGGAATGTGGTAGCAGGATCTCTGTTCCATGGATCTGAAGGAAACACAAGACTGTATATGGTAATTTAATGCGCAGTGTTTCTTTGCAAGTTTTCTCTCGTGAAATGAATGTCCATTTCGATCAACATCACTCTAATGTAAATCCAGAGCGCCCCTCAAGTCCCTAATAAAAGGTCCAATGTAAATGAATGGCACTTCCCCACAGTGAGTATAAACCCATGGCCAGTTTTGTTTTTGTTTAAATACTGTTCATTCGGGTTTGGTTTGTTTGTCCGTTCATTCCCAAAGATTTGGAAAGCAGAATTTCAGCCTATCGCTTCTTTTTGATTTGTAATACTGTCCCCTGTTGCTGCTAGAAGAATGTGGAGGGTCATTGAGGAAGTTGGTTTGGATCTACGAACTGGGGATGGCAAATTAGCCCCTAAGTAAAAGCTCATACTTGTCCCATATTCGAGATTGCTTGCTAAATGCACCTGAAATCCCATTCCAATCGACACCGGAACTTGAAACGTGCCTAATAGATATATTTATATAGAAATAGACCATAATTATCTAAAATAACTCAGTTTATACTAGATCTAGGAGAATAATGATATTGGGGACGAGGTATCCGCTGGTTAAATTCTGAATCAGCCTAGAACAATCCATATAGTGCATTTCTTTGTTCCAAAGCCTGTCTCGAGACCATTAACTTGATTGCAGCTATGTAGTATTGGGGCTGCTCTGGTACTCTGATTTGATGTCATTCTTAAATATCTCGCAAAATCTCCTTATCTGCTCATACATCACTCCCATATTTATTCGGATGTCCTCTGTTTTTCTACATATGGGGTCCCTGATTGGTGGGTATAGACGTGGACATCATCCACGATCTTGGGTGATTCACACACACGGATCCTATCGATCAGAATGTTCTCTCGGAGTTAAACATGACCTTCGTGGATGTATCTTTGTAAATGCGGGAGACTGGGCGATTGGCCGACCGACAGAATGATGAGGCAGCTCTTTACTTTTCTTCTGTTCTAAGCCAAGGAAGAAGGAATATTCATAGTAGGGTGGATAACATTCACGTGGATGGGAGCCAACTAATGCGTTGGATTAAATGTAAAAATCTAAACGTACCCTGCGAAGGCGATTGAAAGAAACCGAGAGCCGGAGGCGGGGCCGATCCTAGCAATGAGGAAGTCCATGTCGATCCCTCTACAAAAATGCGAATTTCTTAATTGGCCATAACTACTAGGGCGCCAAGCTCGCGCACGCAATCTTTTTTGTATTCCTCGTCTCAAGCTAGGAGTTAGACCTCCATAGACTAACCACATTCGATGTGGACACGACATTCGAGTATCGCGGACCAATTTGAACCGAGGTTCGCATCCGCTATAGCCTCACTCTATCAGCACAATTTGCACCATTCGCATCACGCCAAGGTCACTGTAAGATGGAGATGTTGGATGCGTACGAAGAACGAAGGACCAGCGAAAAAGGAATGCTGACGACCTCCGGTCGCTCGATTTTCAGTGCCCGAAGAAGAGGAGACGTAGTGAGGACAGGCCCACGTATGACGAAGCATGGGCGAGAGAGAGAGAGAGAGCGGATTGAGCGCAATTAATGGCCGCATGTTGGTGTCGTGCGAGAGTGCGTATTTACTGCTCGCACGTTTGCAACAAGAGCTCCAGCTCGTTCAGCGCATTTCCAGCTTCGACACACATACCCATCTCATTCGGCATTTTTAGACATTTACCCCCCACTTCTCCCCCTCCTCATTCAATGCAATCATGTGCCCCCCTCCAATATAATTTATTGTCCAAACAAGGACAGATATCTATTGAAGAGGGATTAGTCGAGGCGACGTGGTTATTTCCGAGTTTTCGCTCCTCGAGAAGCGTCGAGACTGTGATGCGATTCGAACTCGGGGGTTAACTTGATGGATCGAAGGTGTCGTTGGGTTTACAAGTTGGGGCATTCTAATGCTGAAATTCTATGATGACATCGAACTTAGGCGAAAAACGTGGTTTCAATAGAAATTTTGTGCGGTGAGAAGCGGGGAGAATCCAACATAGTGTGCCCTGCTCAGGTAATTAACACTACTGTTCAGCTGTACAAGACAAATTGACAATTCATTTGAAGATTTGGGTCATCATATTCCGTCTTTTTGATATATAAATTCACGGGCCATTCCTTTTTAAGTGCCTATATATTTTTGTGATTTTGTTCGCATTATTCTTTGTTCTTCTATTTCATGTGCATGATATATATTAGAGACGTGAAAAAAGAATTGCCAAAATCGAAAGAAAAATTCCAGTCTTTTCGAGTTGGATTTCTTTTCGGAAGTTAGGAAAACAATGGTTGAGTTTAACTTTAAGTTATAAATCCTGAAACACATTACTGATCTAATTTCGAAATCAAAACAATTAGATCAAACAATGTTTATTAAACACCGATCGTATTCATATAAACACAAAAAAGGAAACCCTAAACAGCTCCATCACCATCCTCTCCTCTACATGCCCTCCCTCCCTCAGCACCTCCGCCTCCTTTCTCTCTCTCTCTCTCTCTCTCTCTCTCTCTCTCTCTCTCTTTCTGACTCCCTGTTCGCTCGCTCATTCGATTAGTTTTTTTGTTGTTGGTGAATTAGGGTTTTGAGGATTTCGGAAAGTTACAATAAGAAATTGCTCGACAAAGTACATGCAAATTTGGCTGGCGCAAAAATGTCATGGAGCAAGATAAGAACTTTGCGAATCTCAATTTAGGGTGGTGAGGGAGGAAAAATGTTTATATGGAAATACAACGAATATGCTAAGGAGTTTTTGTGCATCCAAGGGGGAAAAAGTATCCTGTCGGCTCTCTCGACGTCCAAACCTACCATTTTTCATCTAATAACTTAAGTATTTTATATGTGATTTTTTTTGATAATATACTCGAATTAAGTAGCGAGAATAGAATTATGTAATTTTTTTCTCGACACCAATGATGTCTTTCTCAATTTGAAAAGAGAGGAAAAGATAATTTGACAAATAAGCAAACCAGCTAGGAGAGAATTCACATTCATTGAACCTGAGATAGTGAGTAGGACTAATTATTCATAAAATTGTCATGTAAGTTTGGTAAATATTAGGGGTGAGCGGTGTTAAGATTAGGCTAGGCTAATTTTGAAATTAAAACCTACCCACACATGATTGGTTCTCATATTTTAAAATCGGAAACTGATCATGTAGACTCTAAAGGCAACCTTGTTGGTCCAGTCTGGTTCTAGGTCGGTCCATGGAATTGTTTGATTTTTTTTCTCTTTTATTTCAACTTTTTGTATTCCTTGAAGGACAAACTTATTATTTCAAGTTTTGTATTCCTTCCACTTAGTATGACCTGTTGTCTTGTTGAGTGCAAGTTTTGTGGCTCCGGATCTTGTGTATATTGTTGGTAAAGCTCAATATATTATTACCTTTCACCAAAAAAAAAAAAAAAAACTTATTATTTCAATGTATACATCCATCAACACGCAATATTTTGACACTTAACAACAAAACGTCTAGAAGTAAAATACCAATAAAAGCCAAACAAAAATCTCAAGCAACAAGGATTTATCCAACTTATTCATTAGTCAAGCAAAATGAAAGCAAAAATAATAGTAGAAATCTCCACTTTCCAAAAGCAACAATCCATAAAAGATGAACACTAAAAATGAAATAAACATAAAAAAGTTTGAAACACATAAGATGAAACATTAATTGTAGAACTTAATTCCCCATTTATCTATAAAAGATTGCTCCAAATTTAAATTACTTGAAAGTAAAACTAACAACAAACATAGTTTAAGTGGATTAGATCCCAAGGTTAGTTTGCCAGTTTGGTTAAGCACCTTGACCTTGGAACCAGATCGCACATTACTAGTGTCCAATTTTTGGGACTGAGGATTGGATTGTTTCTTGTGGGAATTGAATTGCATTGTTTGGTCTGGTTTGGTTCAAGGTCTACCCTAAATCGATGCTCACTCTTAATGAATATCGTTATAACTTAGTATCTATTATTAAGGTCCAAATTTTTAATACAATGTACATAAAGAGGATGATAAAAATCATATAATCTTTTGGCAAGCATATCTGTCATTAATTCAAAAATTATTAAAACAACCGGTTTAGCAGTTTAGTGTTTTGACTACTAAAGTATCCCGCATTGCTTACTTATGGATCTTTAATAGGCTTTATACTCATGTAATGTGCCTCCACATGTTAATTCAGGCTTTTGGCTTTGAGTTTCTAAGATGCCTGCAGAGCCAATTTCCCGTGTGAGGCTCCCAAACACTCCACATGTGTTATTAGTTTGAGCTTTTGCGATGACTTCCATGTAAACGAAGTGATTTGCCTATATCCGTAAGGTTAGTTGAGTTGAAAGATTCGGATATCCTATGTAATATAGAAAAATACAAAGAAAATGTTTTGCTTTGGTTCTTCTTTTTGCGTTGTAAGGAATACCGTAAGCCATATATCATTAGTTCCTCATATGTATTTGGGAAAAGTATCCAAAAAGTCTTAAACCTATTGCTTAAGTACTAATTCAGTCTTAAATTTTTTAATTGGATCGATCCTTATCACATTAGTACCAATTTAGTCAATTCGATTAATTTAGATTAGAAATTGCTAACATGTACATTGATTGTCTTAAGTGGTAAAGCCGATACTAACATAGACATTTTAAAATAATATTTTGAATTTTTTTATAGTTTATTTTATCATCATCATCATCATCATCATCATCATTAATTTTCCTTTCTTTTTGTTTCCTTCATTTTGGCCGGCAAGGGTTGAAAATGGAGTTGAAATGTTATAATTCAAATATCGCGGCCTTATATTATATAATTCAAACTCGAGAATACCATGATATATTATTATTCAGGGAGGGATGAGGTGGGGACGCGCAAGTTTCAGGAGTGGATTTCGACTCCCACGCTCTACAAGAGGCAGAGCAAAAGTCTGAGAGTGAGTGTAGGGTGGGTATAGAATAGGACTGACAAAAAAAAAACCTAATGAAAATTGAGAGGAAGAATTAAATTAAACTTGCTCAAAGTTATTAATTCTGTCCAGCTTACCTTAGAATTACCTACATGGATGACGAAGATCAAGACTCGTGACTAGGGTACGCCATTGCCACAAAAAGGTATTTGATCAATTCAAAATGTGGAGCTCGAAACCGACTTAAAAGAAATAAAGAAGAGGAGCTTTAACGGACACATTCTTTGAGATAAAATTCGGAAATTTGACCAATGGGAAGGCATCATTTAGAACAAAGGGTTAATTAACGACCCAAAACTTAATTAACCTCGAGTCAATCCAACCCAAGAAGATAAGAGGCCCTCTCTTGCTATGCTCGAAAAACCAATTTCCCTTTTTTTCTTTGCAATTAATTTCCCACCGCTTTATCAATCAAAACAACAAAAAACCCTAAAAAGCTCTCTCTCTCTCTCTCTCTCTCTCTCTCGTTGACTTTCAAACACTAAGACTAACTCATATTCATCACCACCACCCCCGTATTTATTTCTGCAACAACCGCTTCCATTAGAATAATCTCACTTCTTCTTCTCCTTCTCACTCACCCATAAATACTCCCTGCAAGCAAACCCAAGCGACACAATGTAAAGAGAGAGAGAGAGAATAGAAAAGGTAATAATAATTGCAACAGACAATGGAAAGAAAGAGACAAACTGATCAGATCAAGACTCAAGAGTTCTACACGTTCTCTCTCCTCTTTGTTCAACCCACATAGCTTTTGCATTAACATCTCTCTCTCTCTCTCTCATAGCCTGAAAAATTCCCAATAAAAATCCCAACATGCGTAGCTTTCCATGTTCACTCTGCTTCTCCTCCTGAGGGGAAGGAATTGGGAAAAGTTGTTGTACTTTGAGTATGCACACAAGTAATGATAATAATTTCAGTCCTATTGCGGAAATATATACGTAAGGCAAAGCAAAGGTATGGGTGTTATTGTACTCATCCCAAACTTTTCATTTAATTCCATTTCCCTTCTTGTTTATGTTTCCACAGATGATTCTTGTTGCTGGTCTTGCCTATTTTAATCAACTTGATAAATTTTCACTTCTCATTATTGGGTTTTTATTTTTTTTTATTTTTTATTTTTGATATGTATAATCAGTTAGGGTTTCTTTCTTTCCTTCTCTTTCTTTTTGAAAAACAAAATTCTTGGGGGGATGGGTTAAGGACTGTGTACTTAATTGAAAAAATGGACTGAATTTGCAGAGGGTAGGTGAAAGTGAAGAGGCTATAAGAAGAGAGGAGGTGCTTTTAGCTATTGAAGTTGCAGTGACCCTAAAAAAAAGAGAGCGACAAAAGAGTTCTTTGCAGTGTCGTTCTCTCTTTCTCTCTCTTTGGCTGACTGTTCAGAGAGATCATCTTCTTCATATTCCTATTGCTGCTTGTTATCATTGCAAGAGATTATCGATGGCTTCATCAAATAGACACTGGCCTAGCATGTTCAAGTCCAAGCCCTGCAACACTCAGCATCATCAATGGCAACATGATCTCAACCCTTCTCTCCTGTCATCAAGTGGATGCCACAGAACTTCGCCGTACTCATCAGGTAATAACGATATTAATTAATTTGACACAAGGATGTGAACTTCCTTTTCTTTTATGCGTGCCAAATATAGGGTTTTTACCCTTTTTCTGAGGTATACAATGCGAATTATGATTTTCTCTCATCGTTTTCTGAACCCCCTTCTGATCCTCAACTCGTCAGTCTATCCCTCTAGCCCACCATGCAAAAACAACCCATGATATTGCCAATCATGGCTTTGCTGTTACCCTTTCTTCATTTTCAGATTGATTTTGACACAGTAATATGGTCCTCAAAATCAATTCTCAAGACCCAACATAACTGAACAGTCTTGGATACACAATAAAAGTCACATAACTGAAACATATCCAACTCAACTCGAGTGTGCCGGCCAACCTTTTCCATGGCTTATTTATGTAGAGCTTGCTTGATGGTGAAGATGTGTAATTAAGGGCTCATTTATGTTTCTTTCAAGGTTGTGAGGAGCGAACCCCGGAGCCAAAGCCGAGGTGGAACCCGAAGCCGGAGCAAATCCGCATACTGGAGGCGATCTTCGACTCCGGGATGGTCAACCCCCCAAGGGAGGAGATTCGGAAGATCAGGGCTCAATTGCAAGAGTATGGGCAAGTGGGCGACGCCAATGTGTTCTATTGGTTCCAAAACCGGAAATCTAGAAGCAAGCACAAGCTCCGTCACCTCCAGACCTCGAAGCAACAGAAGCAACAACAAAACCAAAACACCAACACCAGCAACAACCAAAATTTCAATCCAATCACATCTTCAATGTCGCACACCGTCACAGCTCCAAATTCATCTTCGTCGTCCTCCTCGTCTGACAGGACCTCTCCAACCGGGTCCGGGAAGACAAACTTGTCCCTAGGTTCGTGTTCTACGGACGTTCTTGATGTCCCAAATCCGGTTATCTCCATGAACCAGGCCTATTTCTCTCAGACTCATCATGGGGACTTTTTCACCCAGCCGGCCTTGCTTTTCCCACAACCAAGTCATCAGGGCGTAAGCACTTGTGGTTTCACTCAATCTGGTCAAGGGTTTTGCTTCTCTCCACTGACAAGTGTGGTTCAAGTTCCTCATGAGCAAAGCCCTAATATTGGCCCTTGCACAAGCCTTTTACTTAGTGAGATCATGAACAACAACAACAACAACAATAATGCAGCTGGTTCTGAGAAACTTGGGCAAGGTGATCATCACAAAATGAAGATGATGCAATTGCCAACAAGCTCTCTGGGTAATAACTATTCTGTGATCAACCCTTTAGGGACGACTCACTCTGCTGTTCCTGCAACTGTCACTACTAGCCTTCCTCTTCCAAGCACCAACATCGACAATGTTCAGGGTAAGAAAGCTCTTCACTTAGATATGACTGGAGAATAAATTTCTATCACATATAGAGAAAAGTAGGCCTAGCTCCTTGATGGGCTTTCTTCTTGCAAAAATTTCTGCGCTAATTGTATTTAAAAATACTATTTAAAGGGTGTAAGCAGACAATGTCTGCCTCCTGTGGGTGTGCAGCTCCATTAGCGCAAGGTTTATTTTTGGAAACATAAGATAAAAACAAAGAATGTAAGGTCAAAGGGAGGATAAGCAAGGGCATAAGAATATATGTTTGTCTCCCTAAATTTGTTTAAAGATCATGTGTGATACATACACGTCAGTCTAGGTCTGGTCTAATGGAAGTGACTGATGTATCAAAACTATAAAACAAAGAAAAAAAAATTGTATGTCTGTCACTATTCCAATTAATCGTGAAGAGTGGGAATTAGATTTTGAATCCGGGTTTTGCGATCTGCCTGGATGAACGTGTGCATGGGTGATGAAACAGCAGCAACAAAAAAGAAAGTAAAAAAAAAAAAAAAAAAAAAAGCAGAGGAAAACGGAAACTGAGTCTTTGAATTTGATGTATTTGACCACTGCGTTGGACTGATGTGCGTATGCGTGCGTATAAACTGGCAAATGCATGCGTGCGTTAGAGTCGAGACTCTTGAGAGAAGGAGAGAGCTGATCGCGTGCCTGCAGGTGTCCCGGAGGCCAGTAACGAGGCGAAATCCACGGTGTTCATCAATGACGTGGCGTTCCAGGTGGCATCCGGGCCGTTCAACGTGAGGGAGGCCTTCGGGGATGACGCAGTGCTCATCAACGCCTCGGGTCAGCTCGTTCTCACCACCGAGTGGGGTCTCACGCTCCAGTCGCTCCAGCACGGCGCCTCTTACTATCTGGTGACTATCATTATAATATCTTTGAATCCCTGCTGCTCTTGACGTAGAGTATGTTTTCTGTACAAGATCTTTCGCGGTTGAGAAACTTTTGACTGGTGCATCGAAAAGATGTGTTGGGCAGTGAGAACTGATTGATTTGTTAGTTCCTGTTTGAGCTGAACTTGGCTCGTTAATCAGCATTTACTATCTTTTGATTTCGACTCACTTGCGTCTTTCTCGGGTTGCAGATATGAGCACGCGTGGAGGCTAAGGAGGTAAAGCAGAAGCTGTCTTAGCTGTGGTCACTGTGCTGCCTTCAAATCTCTCTCTCTCTCTCTCTCTCTCTCTCTCTATCTTTATCTATTACGGTTTACATTGCCGTGAGTCCAAGTTAAGTTTCCGTATGAATCGGGTTTGTGGTTGGTCTTGGAAAACTTGAAGTTTGACGAACTATGTAGTAGCTCATTAAGATCAACATGGTTAAATGCTCCTTTTGCGTCTGTCTTTGGTATCCCATTTTTTTTCTCCTTTTTCTCCTTTTCTTTTAGTCCACAAAGCGCGCTTGCTTTGTCGAATCTTGTAATTGTGATGAACGTCAGAAACCCTAGGCGATCATCGTGTTATAGCAATGTTACATGGCTATGCCATTTATTGCCCCATAAGTCGAGCAGGAGTGATTATATATCTGTATGTTCATGGAAATGTTTCTTAACTTGGCACCTGCTAGTTTTTCTAGCTAAATTTTTTTTCAAAACCCGTTCGACTTAGCTATTCAGTGACAGAAGTGGGAATGAAGTAGCCGACATGAATTTCAGCACTAATTAGATTGTTGACGAATCTGGAGTGGAATGATCTAAAAAATTAAGATTCTATTCCTTAGCTAATGCATGTAATTTCCAGATCACTTGTTTACACGATTAAACTGATAAATGTGATTAGGGCAAAGAAACTATGTAATTAGGCTACTGGTCATGGTCTTAGCTAGGGAAAGGCATGTGGGAGGCGGAGTTGGATCCCGAACTCTAGGTTTTCTGGGGATGTTTACCTAGCCGATGCACTTTGCGGGGGGGCGCGCACAAGGAAAACCAAAGTAATGAGAAGTTTTATCAGATTAATCATATGATAAAGGAAGTATTCTCCATGCTTTTCGTAAAGAAATTCCGCATTCATCATAAATAAAGGTCAAGAAAGATGGTGAGGCATCCTGACTATTTGTGACAAACAATTAAATAATCGTGGCACCGCATGTAATCGGTCACATACTGCTAATTGCACGTCACACAAACCATTGCAATTCTCTGATAACATTATTCGTGCACTGGATCAAATCTATTGACAACCAAACATGACGGTCGAACCATGAAATATGTTCTCATGTCAATGTGACATTGAATGACCTCATTTGAGTTGTCACCCTTAGTTATTGATAAGTCATTGATGCATCTAATCAGTCTCATGGATCCTATTATGCAAAATGTGCCGAAATGCATTTCAATCAAGGACCGCGAGAGAGAATCAATGACCCTTTTGCATTCCTGGTATGAATAGAACTCCAGTAAGACGAGTGCACACGATAGAGTACCGGTATACACAGTAGCTGGAGTCAGAACGAGGGAAAAGGGGCCACAAGAGACTGAGATTGGCCAATCTCAGCACACGTTGGAGTGATAAAAGAGACTGATTGAATCCCTGAAAGCAGTCCGCTTTCGAACTGCCCTTTTTTTTCCAATCCTTATCTTCCTTGCACGTTTTTGAAGGGTCTGACCGTCAAACGCAAAAAGAAGTATTAATTTCTCTCTCTCTCTCTCTCTCTCTCTCTGTCTGAAAGTTTCGGCATCTGTGTTGTATAATGAGCTTGAGTATGGGGAAATCAGTAGCACTGTACAAAAAGGGTCCGGCGGAAAAATAGAAGAGACGGGAGTGGTTGGTTGACGATCGTTGTTGTGTGGGACTGGTGCAGATTTTTTACGTGCGAACTGGTTCCAACAGTCTTGAGTCTGATTGAGTGATTGAGATATAACGGACAGCTATCCCTGCTTCGGAGGTTTCGAAAAAAGAAGAGAAAAATACATAACATAAGATGAATAATAAAAAGATATATACTAATATCGAGTATTCAATAAGGTCGATAATATAACTAAAATATTTTGAAAGACCAATGAGGTAATTGGCCCAATATTGGGAGAAGGGCGATCGTTTTTTTCCATTAGATAATGAATTCAATGTTTCGAATTATTATTTGAATAACCCGTGTTATGTTGCCTAATTTTAACGTACCCATTAGATTAACTTTAACTCTTGCCGACATTGGACCTTTTGAATTCGGATATTTATAGGGAAATATTGGAATTCAAAGGAACTGCTCCTCGTCGATCAATTAGATAATGAGTTCAATGTTTTGAATTATTATTTGAATAACTCGTGTTATGTTGCTAATTTCAACATATCCATTAGATTAACTTTAACTCTTGTCGACATTGAACCTTTTGAATTTGGATATTTATAGGGAAATGTTGGAATTCGAAGGAATCGCTCCTCGTCGATCAATTGGATAATGAGTTCAATATTTTGAATCATTATTTGAATAACTCGTGTTATGTTGACTAATTTCAATGTATCCATTAGATTAACTTTAACTCTTGCTGACATTGGACCTTTTGAATTTGGATATTTATAGGGAAATGTTGGAATTCGGAGGAACCGCTCCTCGTCGATCAATTCAAAGGAAATTAGGCATTTCTCTCTCGTAACATCGCCATCGCCATCATCAGAATCAAGAATCATCAAAGATGAGTGACGATGGCACCTCCCCATCAAAGATGACTTCCTTCGAAGGTCAAAATGGCTTTCCCCTGACACGGGAGAGACACGTGGCCAACAGCAATTTGCGGACGAGCGCTTTTGCGTATTATCAGGACCCCTTTCCCTCCCGACCACGAGGGGGCGGAGGAATTAGGTCTGCAAACAGTGGAGCGATGGCGACGTTGTTGGTCTGGCCTTTTGCTCAGACGTTTTGCACGCATGAATGATGGATGATGATGAGGAGGAGGAAAAGAAAACATTAACGAGATATGTCGAGCGTGTAAGTCAATGGGGAAATCAAGAAGGTGGGGGGAGAGAGAGAAATCTGCGTTTCTTGTTCTTTCTCTTCCGGCGTCGGCCACATACGGACAGAAGGAAAGAGCGAGTGGCAGTTCTTGCGACTGTGTTTTCTCTTGTCAGCTTTCACTTCATAGGTCTCTCTGCCTCTGGTCCTACCTACATAATTAAAACCCAAACCCCCCAACATCAGAGGCTATTCCGTTCCAAATGTTCCAATTTTTATCCGGTTCGAAGAAACTCGAACACTGGAGTTAGTACGTGCATGCCGGTCAGCTAGGATTCGACTGAACGACGAGTTTAAGATGTTACCGGAGATTAAGGGTGCGTTTCGTTGAATTTCTGATGAAAATCTTTAGGAAAATATAAAGGATTTTAAGTTAAAAGAGATTTTTAAAATGCAAACTGTGTTTGGTAAATTATAATTTGAAAGCTCATTATAAAATAACTTTGAATAAAATAGTGTTTAGAAATATTATATTTACCAAGAACTTTGGTGATTAATAAAAAAATAAAATAAAAAAGTTCCGGCGGTCTCAGGCAGCCGTTGGAGACGACCGATGAGGGCCGCCTAGGATTTGGGCGACCCCCGGCGGCCTTTCACGGAGGTCGCCTGACCTAAATTTGGGTCCGTCGGAAGTCGCAGGACCTCAAACGTGACCCAGATTTGGGTCACGCCAGTCGCTCCGAGGTCGCGTGACCTTAAGCACGACCCAGATTTGGTTGCCACAAGGTCGCGCGACCTTCGGAGACCAGATTTGGGTTGCGCCGGTCGCCGCGAGGTCACGTGACCTCTGGTGATCTAGATCTGGGTCGTGTTTGAGGTCGCACGACCCAAAGTTGGGTAGCGACAATGCGACTCGCGGGTGGTTGCCGGGACTCGCGAGCGGTCGCCGCAACTCGCTGGGGTCGCATGACTAGCCGGTGATGGTCGCCGCGACCTCGCCGACCTCAACCGTGACCTCACTGAAGCTCGTCTCTAATTAGCCTTGCTGCTAGAGAAGAAGATGAACAGTAGAAATGAACACTGACATGAGGCATTTTGAGAATGCTGAAAGCCCAAGGCAGCCTAGGACTTGCCTTGGGCTTTTAGCCTTGCAAATGCCGGCTTTGCCTTAATGCCCATTGGAAAGCAATTCCCAAACACCTCCATTTTAGCCCAAAGGCCTTTAGCCCCCAAAAGTCCCTTGGAAAGCAGTTTCCAAACTGAGCCTAAATTGGTCATTTGAAAGTTTTATATGAGATAAGATTCATTATGAAATTCTTTTTAAGAAAACAATCCCATTTTGGGCATTTACTTGAGATTTTTCCATAAAACAAGATATAGCACCAAAGTAAAATAGGCGGACAATTGGCTGAAATCTCTTTGAAATTTTACAGGAGAAGAGCAAGATTAGTATTTTAGATTCGGATTGGCCATCAATTGATTTTGTTAAAAAAGCCATCCATCACAAATTTCAAACTCAATTTTCCAATGGTGTGACATGAGCAATTTGGATCAAATCTAGTGATTGTGTAAGCGAAAATTACCTAATTAGTGCTAAATTTATTATATATATGTCAATTCAATACTAAATTTTCTAATTATATTAATTTAGTTCTAAATTTTTACATGAAATTCTAGTATAAATTCTTTCGATTGATTTTTGCTTGAAATCACTAATATCACAATCTAGTCACAGTTGGCGGTTCTACTTGGTACATCGCTACATCGGCGAATTCTAACGAGAATTGACTGGATGGACTATACTGAAATTTTGCATAAATTTAGGACTGACTTCGAATAATTGAGAAATTTAGGATTGATTTGATAAATTTTTCTGCTTGTGTAATCATTCCGAATTTTTTGCTTTGAAGCATTTTTCGCTTCTCTGAGAACTGGCGATCATAAATGGTTACGACTTGGGGATTCGAAGGAGGCGTTGGATCACTTAGAAGACTCCAGAAAATAGTCATAATAGAACAAATTTAGGTTATGAGCTTAACGTGGCACGATGAGATGATATTAAATTCGCAATTCAATTTTGATGTTTGGATGGTTGGAGACAGCACCGCTACAATGGTTTAAATGTTAGTCCCGTGATCCACGGATACATACTCCTCGGGAATTGCAACTTGTTTAAAAGTCAATAAACCGAAAAAGAAAAGGCAAATTAATTCTGGTCGTTGGATATTGGATAGTGAATGGAGTTGACTATTGTTTTTCAGCTTTTTATAAAGTGAAATTGTTGACCATTTGTCAAATGGGAAGAGCCGATTAATTAGACTCAACGAGAAGTTCTTGCATCGAGGATTGTCATATTGGATTTTATGATTTTGAGGTAATTGGGGAAATATCAGAAGCCCTTCAAGAGCTAGAAGTTTGCAGTGATTAGTGAAATGTCAGTCAAATATTGCGGAATCATTGTATCGTTTGTCTTTGATAAATAATAGGGCGAAAGTTAGAAGGAGCGATCGGCAACCAGCTGAGACTTTTGTATAATATTCCACATTATCTGTTTGAGGCCTAGATGATGATAGTAAACCGAGGTGAGCCGAGGCTAAGTTGTCGGATGGAGAAGCCTTTCATCGTAGTACCACTGAAATTCTAATTTTGTGAGGCTTTTGCGCAAGGAGATTGAATTAGGGATAATACTATTATAAGCAGGTGCATAATTGTGAATGCCGAGGAAGAGAAGACATCTTGGCTATAAGACTTAATCAACTAGACCAAACACTTTGATGATGAATTATACTCATGTTAATAGGCATATTTTTTCAGGTAAGAAAATGGGTATGACTCGAAAATTACATCGTTATTCTCCTAACAAAACACGATCCAATTTGATCTACTAGCAACAAAGAAAGCAAACCTATTGGTGGCCCATCTATTACAGCATTATCACTTGTATTGTTGGGTTGGATAACCCAATTTGCTAGCCAATCTGCACATGCATTTCACTCTTTAAAATAATGAAAAATATTGACCGATTTAAGTGTACTTCCAATTTGAGAAATGAGGGTATCACCAAGATAGGCGATGAAATTGATGTTTGAAGTAGAGAAATTAACTGGCACATTTGATTAGTAAAAGTTTGACACATAAAGCATCATGTCATGAGAAAATCAAAACAATAAAATTCATATTTCCTTATTTGGTTGCATGAAAATTAATAAGACTCTTTGACTGAATCCTCATTACAGAACTTATAGTTATGAACTTATCGTGAAGATGATGGGGGAAAAGTTGGTGATTCTTAATTGTCACTAGCCTTGTTAATTGGACCTGTTTGAATATGGATGACAATTCGTATCCATGTCATTTCATGTAATCTATATGATAGGATAACTTTGAGACAACAATGTCAAATTCATTTTAATAAAAGGAATACAATGGTGTCAATCTCCTTAGTTTTAAGTTACTCATATGCTTGTGTTCTGTCTCATGCGTTGTGAAGTATGAAGTATATCATGCTCGCTCAGAAATTACCGCCTCTAGTTTAAAGGTAGGTAAAAGCAATAAGAGCGTACATAATATAAGACAGATTAAAAAGCCTTACCTTACATCCAAAGTAATCGGATTAGTCACAAATAAAAATTATGTAGTATTTATGTTGCATTTTACGAATGCACATGCATGTCCCAACCACACAACATATGACGTCATGTAGGGAGAGGTAAACGGTCAGAAGAGCTGTTTTTTAACTGGTAACATAGGAGTCCAACACCTACTGGAGAATATTTGACTCGAGTTATAGCTGCTCCTATCGATGTCTCGATCTTAAAAGAATTATTGGTGTAGGGACTTTGGGAGGAAAGGCCGTCGAACAGTTGGCTCGTGGGTCGATTCAAGGACTACATAACATACAATGTAAACTAAATATCACGATAAAGAACTGTTCACTTTGATGCCCTAATTCTTAGGCTTAATTCGTTCTATCTATCATACACAGTTAAAGCCTGAGTTGGGATAATATTCGCTTTTGTGCTCATCACGTGGCACTACACTGTGCCTCTTTGCTCGCCACATGACCCAATGAGTATAATGATTATTTATCAGCCATCCCACGATTCTATTATGTGTTGAGTCTAAATATTAAAAAAAGAAGAAGGAGGAGATGAAGTAGATTTTAATATAATCTCTAGTTTTATCTTTAGACAGTGGATCAAGTGAAAGTTTATAGATCTCCAGTGAGATATATTTAGTTATATTTTTCATATATAAATTCAGATATATTTATTCACAAATGATATAGGTTACAGTTTATTGAGGAAAAACTAAAGCCAGCCATATGGTTCAGGTCATATAGTTTGAATCTTACCTTAGTCAGATACTACATACAAAAGAAATTTTGTTAGAAATTTACTTTTGCTATTTTAGGTTTTACATTTTCACCTTGCATTCGATTCTATGAATATTTTATGCAACTATTTCTCTCAATACCAATAAGCATTAGTAGGAATTTAGTTTTACTCGGTAAAATACAACATTGCCCACATGAAACAAGAGTAGAGTATCTAATTATACGCTAAAGCGTCTGTCTAACTTTGGTCATATCTAGTGATAATTTTTTTAGAAAGAGTAAAAGATAGTTATATAAGCAACGAGGAACAATTTGAAAATGCTCATTTTTTTTTTTTTTTTGGCATTTTAAAGCAAAATATAGATATTTCCAAATATAGTAATTACTTAGCTTAACGAAAGCCAGAGAAAAGCCAAGAGGCCAGAGTCGAAATCTTAAACTACCTAAAACAGGTCCAGCCTATTTTGAGCCCAAATTTGGGATGGGGCCCAGGTATACCCTTTTGAGCCCAGCACTCGACACCACTAGAGAAGAACATTGTGCCAAATGCAAAGCTTTAAATTATACATATCTCTATCGTTAATCTAGGGGACAAAAGTAGTACTACCGATTTATACGGACGGATCTTTATCATTAGGTTTAGGTTTTGTCGGGATTACTTTTGGAGTAATACCTGAATGTAATAGGTCAATGTGGGGAATGTGCTCTTAAGATCTCACAAAGAGTGATTGATTAGTTGAGTTGCATGAAACTTGGCTGGATATCACGCGATCTTTAATTCAAAAAAAAATTTCTATGGAAAAAAAAGTGTTACCCGTGACGAGTTCTAAAAATGATGTTACCTTAGGAGTTTATGTCAAGTGAGTTTGAATTGAGGGAAAAAATGCACATGTTGAATCAAGTCCTTATAAGTTAACCAAAATTGTCATAAATTTTGGTATCTAGAAATTGGTTATTACTTTTGCTAGCTAATTAGAGATCAAGAGTAGTTACGAGTATAAGGTTATTTGAAAGTATTATCCTAAGAATTTAAAGTGACACCATCTCATTTTTAATATATAAATCCAAATCCATATATAGTATGACTATATATGCAGCTTAATGGTTTAAAATTAGAAAATAAATTACTTATGAATGAGTATAATCATGTGTATAGTATTGCCACACAAATATATCAAGTTCTTTTTTCAACATACGCTCAATTTATTGTAGATCGCGTGCTTTTGTGGATTAAACGTAAAAGTACGAGTATTTTACTTTTAATAATTGTCTACGAAAGTTTTGTCTCCACAACCACAATATTCCTAGCTACATAAAGATTGCATTCATCCTCGAGCAAGTACATTGATGGCCTAAATCTAATTAAGGAGGCTAAAAAAATAGCAAAAAAGAAAAAAAATTCCAGCCTCATGATTTGGCAAGAAATATTGCGTGGTATCGTACTTTTTCCTAAAAAAAATTATTCTATTGGATTGGGGTAATGTGAGAAAGCAACCCAACTTTTTAGAAAAATTCCAAATAAAGACTCGAAATGTCCTCATTTTTTAAAATAAGGGTCCAAAGTGGGTCTTATGTCAAATAATGACCTAAAATGGCCATGGTTGTTTCATATAGAGCCTTATCTCGTTGGTCACTGGCTGGCTAAACATTTTGACTAGTGAAGGGCATTTTCATCCAATTACCATTTTATACTATTTTTATTTTTTTCTTTTCTTTCCTTTTTTTTTTTTCTCGACAAGGGCCAACGGCTGCCGGAGAGTGCTTGACCCTCTCATCGGCCGTAGGCAAGGCCACCTTGCCAGATTTGGGAAGGATTGGCCTCGCCTGGGGTTTATGAGGGCTAGGCGACCCTTTTTGGCCATTGGTGAGGCAATCCTCGCCCACATCTTGTGAGGGCCGACCTTGCTAATGGACGAGAGGTGGCCTCCCCTAAGGCAAGGCAACCTTTGTCCAAGTGAGGCTATCCCTTGCTAGCAGTTGATGAGGGCTTGGCAATGGCCGATGAGGGCACCGAGCCCTCATCAAACCTTTTAAAAACTATGACTTAGGAAGAAATTCCTGAGAATGAACCCTAACCAAAAAAAAAAAAAAAAAAAAAATGTTGAATCAAATGGATTCTAAATAACTTAGTGATTTTCGGCGTTCAAGAATGAGGATCAAATTCATTTCCTACAGAAACCTTTCATCTTTACTAGCACTAAGATTTGTCCCAATTCATTTCCTACGGAAACTTTTAATCTTTATTAGCACTAAGATTTGCTATTAGGTCATGTTATGCACCTCATTTTTGCGATCCTTTTTCCCGATGTGATTAGTTCCCGTTTCTATCAAAGATCTTTGGGCCCATAAATAGACCATTGTAGCCCAATTCCATGAGGAGTAGCGCATCATCCATGATCCTCTCAATCCCTTGGCCTCCACCACACGATCCAAAAAGTGGGCCGGTTGGACCTTCACGTCCTCATTGATGACTCTCCTTAAGGCCTCGAGGTCTTGACAACCACAAACCCGCTCATGCTTATTTAGGAGGTTATCCTTGTCGGCGACATTGAGGAGCTCGCTCTCGTCAATGAACTAGGAGCCGATTGATCCTGATATGCCTGCCTCATGAGTAGACCCGATGCTAGCAATTTGGGAGGTGATTCATGATTCGCATGACTAGATTGTTGAACGTATTGCAGCCGCTGCCTACAGAGATAGCATTGTCATGAGGACGCACCACGTCCGGCGAATTCGACAAGCACGGTCTATTCGAGATTCTTGACTCTTTTAATGACGCCTCCTCAAAACATTGACCAAGAGTTGACCAAGTAGGAGGAAGAGCGGTTGCTTCCCATGGCTGATTGGAGGTTTCTTAAGTTAAGAATAATAATATGTCCAAAGAAGATAGATGGAATTCTTTGTATATTTCATGTATGATGATGAAGATGACTATTTAAGATAATATATCAATCGAGATATGTTCAATCAATGGAGTCTAGAGATATATGCGCAATCTTGAGCAATTTGAAACAATAGAACTATCGTAATTATCTCTGCATTGGAAAATTTTCTAGAGAATTATTATGATTATGTTGAACATTACAAGAGAACTTACGGTTTCGATTATACAAATGTGTGTTGCGTGGTGGGGCGGGGAAAGGACATAAATTTTATGGCATCACACTTGTATTATGCATCCGAGCCTTTAGATGATCGGATGGAGATTGTCGTAGTCAACTGTTGAGAGGCATGGCCTCTAAAATCGTCGATGTCTGCATAATTGTACAAGTGCGGGAGCGTGCTGAACTTTTTTCATGCATTCTAATCTATTTAGAAGCGAAAGCAAGTTGGTAGTCAGCCGAAAAACATGCCTAAACCTCTTTCGACCTCGAGCGCACTAAAGTGCTGCTTACTTTGCTTGGGTTGCAATGAAATTCATTGTGGATTTCATCAACAAGGTATCGACAATTACTTAACTACTTTAAATAATTTTTTTTGCCACTTATGTCATGCCGAAAATAGCTCAGGAGTGATGGTCGATCCGACGACCATCCCTTGGACTTCTATGAGTACTCTATATAACTACTGTGTTGATGGTTCAAAATTCTTCATACGGTAAATAACAATAACCGTGTTCATACCCATATCAAGTAACTACTTCATCATGATAAACAACTTCTCTTGCATTATTCTCATTATAAAACCCGACGGTAACTTTCTAATGGACTTAGTAACTTTCAAGTTGCATAGTAATAACTGGAGTTAGACAATTTTTTTTTTTTCGGTAAGTGAGAAGACCTGAGACAGGCGTTCTACACTACGATCCCTAAATACTTTCGGAAGCTCCACACTTGCCTTGAAATAATCCTTTTGAGCTACAATCATTTAATTTTACCTAACCCCATCAGTGCCCCGATAGCACGTAAATATCTTGTATGAAGGAAAGGAACACCCATATTAACTTGATGCAATACGTAGCCAACTTCTGGAACTGGCTACCGCGAGAAGCCGATCCAACACACATCAATCTGGCCAAGGCATTTACCACCTCATCGTGAAGTGTTTTTCTCGCATAATCAATTCATCATAGCCGGGCTCCATACAGCCAGACAAACTATGATGAACGAGGCGCACATCAGTTCATGAAAAGGAAGCCACTCCCAGAACAGAACCTGATTAAGCAAAACTAGAGACTACAGAAATGACGTTCGAACAAAGCTCTTCAAAATGATTAGTAGAGTGATACGAGCCACGGTGGCGACTGGTGATTAGTGACTGCTACTTGTCTCGCCTTTTCTACACTCAAAGCACGAAGGCCCAGCTATGAAAGAAGCGAACAATGAAGACGACCATTCAGTTGTACAAAATCTTTTATATACTTGTATTCTTTCGATGTAGGAAGTAACGATTTTTCAGGTAACCATTTAATTTTAAAAAATGTCATTTTATTAGGACGGTGCTATTTCCACACCCTTTTGATTAAAACATACCTTTTTGAGGTAATTGACTAGTACACCCTTGTAACATCATGTTTGACAAGAATATACTATTTTCCTCTCATTCCTAATTTATGAGCGAACATTTCTATTTCCGCTTCTTCTTTGTATGGTACAAGGTAAACTCGTATTTTTCCTCTAAAGAGAAAAATGCATGATCAAAATAATTTTGAAAGGAGCATGGTCAATCTTTAGACATGCTTATCTTGAATATCATATCTCCACATTAACGAAAGATAAGCTCAAAGGGAAAAGAAAAAGGGAACATCTTGCTATTCTACTTCTAGCCTAATTTATCGAATCAGCAAAACTTGAAACTAACAGAGGTTGGCGGGGAGGATTGTATCAATCGAGTCAGTTCGTAATTGTAAAGGTGGTCGAAAGGGTTTTGTCCGTCGTAGAGTCTTAGAAATGACGAGTATTAAGACAATATGGTTCCTATGGGGATAATTTTAAGGCAGGAGATGCACCATCGTGAAATTTTCTCCCACACATTGAGCTGGAATGATCAATAATTCAACTCACTAAGGGTTTATTTTTTTTTTATTTTTTTTTGTTGGTCCTACTCTACTTGTATACTAATTCTCACTCTCAGACTTTTACCATGCCTCCTTGCAACGCGTGGGAGTTGAAACCCACATTTGAAATAATATCGTCTCCACTCCAATCCTCCAAGAAGGTGGGGATTTAAACCCCCCACCTCCCCCTTCCATGTTAGAAGGGTTGCTATTGGAGTAAACCCCAATGGTTATTAAGGGTTTATTTGTTGCAGAGAAAATTTATTATTGGGAAACATTCCTGTGCACATTACTTTATGTGAAATGACCCCCTTGTACTTGATAAATGCGTATTAATGAGCCACATATGCTCCTCGCCTGTGGAAAAAAAAAAATGTCAGATACGGTCCGCGTGCAACTCTTTATTTTAATTTGTGCCCAAATTGATATTGAAATTGAATTCATTTGGCTTGATGAGATTTTGGACGTGTCCGATGAGTATATTGAGAAAAGTTAACTGTAGCCCTGAATTCGAGTTCGAATGCTGGCCGACTCATTGAGCTCAAAATTCTGAAATTAGCTTGAAAATCTTGCATTATTATAGTCCTTGAATTGAATGCCCTAAAAAAGGAATCAAATCAATGAATTTTGAAAAAATTGTTGGCGAAAGTTAAGGTGCCAACAGCGGTCCTGGAGGTCCCAGGGGTACTTTCGGAGGCTGACAGTCCTCGTCTTCTTGATAATCTGTTAACCACCTTGAAGTAAAGACACCTAAATATTTCCCCTCGAGAGTCACAACTCGCATTGCACCCAACATTTATAACTGTTGGTGCAATTTTCCCTGAAAAGAAATAATAAATCAAACAGATCGGTCTATTCTGGCCATTGGAAGAGTACCAAAAAGTACCAAAAAGTACCAAAAAATTCAGTTTTAAACATTTTGACTGAATTGATTTAGTTTTAGTCATAGATATTTTTATATTGGTACCAATTGAGTCTATTCAATCAATTTATGTTAGAAATTGCTGATGTGAATACTGAGTGTTTTACATGGTATGGCTGATGTTAATGTGGATATTTTAATAAAAATTTTGATTTTTTTAATTAATTTTCCCTTTTTTTCCTTTCTTTTTTTTTCCTTCTCTTTCCTTTGACTTGGAGTTGGTACTCAGCCATATTGGCGATTGGCCACGGGCCAAAGGAAAAAAAAAGGACTAAGATAAAATAAAAGAAAATTTTATTAAAAAATAAAAAATACAAATAAATAAAAAATTATTAAAAATTATTCATGTCAATATCGGTAGTGCCATGTAAAACAATTAACGTCCACTTTAACAATTTTTAGTATAAATTGATCAAATGGACTGAATTGATATCAATACAAAAAGATTTAGAATTAAATTAGTCCAATTAAAAGATTTATGATTATATTAATTTTAATAAAATAAGTTTAGGGCCTTTTTGTTTTTTTTTTTTTTTTTCCAAAATAAAGAATGTGCTAGTCAAAATATGGTAGGAATGGTCCCATCTTTAATCAACATCTCTTCTTTTCATGTAGAATGGGAAGTTGCCCCTCCACCTTTTCTTCGTGGAGGGGCAACTTGCCATGGTGGCGGTGGTGGCTGGGCATGGATGGCTGAGATGATTTTACAAAAATCTAGCGAAAATACAAGATGATATAGGAGGAAGACCTTTCGAGGATTGAGTCCTAGATCGAGTTATAAGTTAACTAGTAGGTTATCAACCAGTAAACAACTGTTCCTCTTTACCCAATGACCTTGACTTGTCATCTCTTTAGGTAAGACCTATAGTGAACAGACTTCAATTTGATATGTCTCGGTCCCCCCATCACATCATAAAAAATATCTCTACGTCTTTGTTTGCATGATTTGACACATTTGGAGACAAAAATAATCTTTACATACTTCAGATTAAATTCATTCCGCTGTGGGTTTGTCGTTGCTGGGGATTGAACTTCCGAAGACAGCTCTTCTCTTGAAAAAAATCTTACATGCTTCGAATTAAATTCGACAACTTCAGCCCTTCTCCAGAAAGCACGCTGACACTAGGGTCTATCGTGGTCCCGTGATTAAATGACCTGAAAAGTCCACTAGATAGAATTGGTGAACGACATAACTACGTAATTAAATCATTTGAGCATGCCCAATAACTCATCTGTCAGTAATTAAGTTTTGATGCCGTACAACTTTAGTTAGAAAACACTGACATAACATTTTAATTATGACTCGTTATTTAAATAGCACCGACATCAATACGGGACACGACACAACACGATAAAACACGTTGTTTCTAAGAAAATAGAGAGTTCTGACATATTGGGATACGTTGTATATTATATGTATATTTTATATATAAATAATAAATTATTATTTAATCTTATTCAAATTCACAAATAAATAAAAAATAAAAAATCATATAATAAATTTATATTAAAAAAATTAATCTACCATTTATTAATATCCGTCATTTTTTTTTTTTCAATTTGATAAATTTAACTACATTTAAATAAATCCATAAAAATTGCAAAGAAAAAAATAATTCACATTCTAGACTTGTGTGTCTGATGTTTTGAAAGAAAAAAAGAATTTGAGGGTAAATTATGTATCATGGAAAGTGAGAGTCAAAAGAGAAAAAGAAGAAAATATTGGGTTTTTTTTTTTTCTTTCCTAATTTTTTATTTTTATTATTGATTTTTATTTTTTTACATATATATTTTGATCATTCATTTATTGAAAATTTTTAAAATTAACATCGCATGACTTGTATGTTGGAATTCTAACTCGAGTATCGAAGAGTGTCGAAAAAATTGATCAAGTGTTGGAAGTGTCAAAGAGTGTTCGAGAATGTCGGAGAGTGTCGGATATGTGTTGAAGTGTTCGACATGACATGAAGGTTTCTGAAGGGTGTCAGTGTTTTTTAGCTCTCCGTTTTATGTAAAACTGTGTCAACAATCTTCGATAAAAATTGACCAATGGTATTGTATTGGAATTTACGCGAAAACTTATAACTAAATTAATAAAATTCAAAATTGAATTGGTATTCACAGAACAGATATAATATTGATCAATGATTTTTGTCGGTTGGGAGGAGCAGTAAGAGTAATGGTACGATGGCCCATTCCGTAGGCTGTGACACAGAGAACCTTATAAAAGTGGCCCCAAAAATAACATGACAGGTAACTTTTCAGTAGGCCACCTATTGTATGGTCTACGTGGTCATACATGATCTGTCTATTGTGAACATAAAGCTGTCCTTTCTTGTGGACATTTATTGTTTCCGATAGCAGTTGGTAGACGAAGAAACTGAAATTAGGGCAATGTCATTTCCTTTTGGAAATTGCGGATATATGATTGGCAAGACTTTTATCGAGGATCAAGTGGCTGGGGTTGGGGCGACCATCGCTGGCATCCCTCAGGACCTTGGATCCATCCATGCTCATAAGGGTTGTTGATGGCGGGACGCGAGTCGGTCGATCATCTCTACCTTACTTCATGATGAGGAAGATTAATAGCTCATTTCGTATAGAGGAGGAGGTCCGTCGCATGCCAAGACGGGCCCACCTTCACCCTAATGCTGTCACATCATTGTTACTCTATGGTAATAATCCACGCTTAGTTTCGTCTATTGAGAACCGTGGTTACCAATGGACAAACCAGATCTTTAATTTTGTATGTACAAATTTAATTAATTATAAATATTGGTGATGTCTGTATATGTAACTCACCAATTAGATGACTGGTAGGAGGAACTTTCCTTTGGATAATGAAAAGGTGACTTCTGGAAAAAGGAAGACGTGATTAACTTAAGTAGCACGAAAATAGATGCATGATCAATTTTGTGTCACAAGGTTTAGGAAAACTAAATTGTTATTATGTGAACATATAAACAACGTTAATGCAAACATCAAGTTGTTAATGGATAAATATACAGTCATTTCCTCGCTCAAGAATCACTGTAGTTGTGTATTCTCTCGAGCCCAGTCTGAAAATAATTTACATGGTATGATTCACTTAAAGAAGATTAAGTATCTTTGCATTTTGGCAAGTTGTAATGTGATCCTAAATACACGAACGACTCAAATTTTACTTCGATTAGGTCTCTTCTATTTATAGTCTGGACAAAATGGCATTGACTTAATTTTCACTTAGATTAGGGTTGCTTATGGAGCAACCTCTTCCATTTTCGGTCTGGTAAAACAAGCAAGCACAGATTTTTTTAATATTTATTTTATTTCCTTTTAAAGGGTATAATTTAGGGGTGAGCACGGTTCCAGTTCTAGGGAGAAAGGCTCCTGTTCCCGTTTCCTCTTTTTTCAGGACCGGTGGTTCTTGGTTCCTATAGAAATTGGAATCAAAATCAGGAACCAGAATCGGAACCGGATCGGAATCGGATTGAGATTCCTAAGCTTAGAATTGTTTATGCCTTTTGCTTTCTTTTTGCCTTTTTGCTAATGCGTTTTGGTTCTTATGGGATTTCCATCATCGAATTCATGGAACATAACACTAATGGACTCCATCCATTTGTTTAATTGAGTCATGCACATTTGTGGGTCAATTTAATGAGCTCTTTGCAAAAACAAATAAGATATGAATTCAAGTTTATTTCCCATAATTTGTTATGTAATTTAGTGAGATACCTATTGGGTTAAGGAGTAAAATTTGTTTTGTGTTCTGGTTGCTTTATCATTCTTCACCGAACAAGTATTTTCTAAATAAGATATTTGGATAGTCTACAAGGATCTAGATTCATCTTTGTTCTCTTTCCTTTGCTTTTTTCATGATTGTAGCTGCAACCTACTTATGGTTTCTCTTAAAAGAGTGTGGGATGAATGAAATAACAATGGAGAACTCATAGATGAATAATTATCCAAATGCTAGAAAAATTTGAAGTTGATAGTCAATAGGGTTTCTCTATTTTGCTTTTAAGAAGTTCTTTTGCCGCTTTTCCATCATTTTTAAGAAGCCAAACATGTCTAAGCATGTTCATTATTGTTACATTCATTTTTTGTTTAACTAAAAGTGAAAAGAATCTATTTGACCTTAAAATCAACTTTGGAACCTGTAACATGGTAGGTTCTAGATTTCAACATATAATCTTTAAATTTAAAAAAATGAGGAATCTATACTTGAGGGTTGGTTCCAGGTTCCAAGTGGAACTTGGAACAACTCACCCTTAGGTATAATGGCCTCATCCTTATTTTGTGTGGTAGTTTATTTTTTTTTTTTTTGAAGGAGGCTGCACTCTAGAGGTTGCTCATGAATGACCTTTTATAGATTCTACCAGTCATAGTGTGAGAGAATACACAAATATATATTTTAATATTAAGGATTCATTTATTTTGCAGAAAATTTATGTATTGAAAAATAATTTCCTAGAAATAATTACTTAAATCATTTACAAAAATAAATGAATAAAAAATAATTTCATTGTTCGTGAAAATGTTTAAATATAAATTGCAGTTGATAATATAACATTTTTTGTTAGCTTATTATTTCAAATGATATAATTGATCATTTTTAGGAAAATATTTTCCAAATAGTTCATTTTTCATTAAACAAATGAATTTGAGGAAAATTGGTCTTTGATTTTTTTTTTTTAAAAATAATTACTTGTATTACTTTAAAAAATGAATGACCAAAATATAATTTCACTGTCCATAAAAACATTTAGGTTAAATTGTTGTCGAGAATGAATATATTTTTATTAGCTAATTATTTTAAGTGATACAAGCAATCATTTTAAGAAAATATTTTTCAAATAATTTATTTTTACAAAATAAACGAAGCCTAAATTTTCAGTCTTGAAGCATTGTAATGAATCTTCAATTAATGTGGCAGTTTTGTAATTATTATTTGGGCAAACTATTGAGTGACATATGACGAGGCTTAGGGCGCGCATGATTGCCCACAATTTCTATTCCGAAACAATTCGGAATAGAAATCCGTTTGGTAAAATTATTTTACTTTTCTATATCGAAATAGATTCTTGTTCGAAATAGATCGGATTAGAAATAGAAATAGAAAATATTTATTTTTTATTTCGACGGGCAAAATGAGAAATAAAAAATTTTCATCGTTCATCGCGCATTTGTCGCCACCGGTTGCCTCGGTCGTCGCCGGTCGCCGGTCGCCGGTTGCGCCGCCGATCGCCGCCGCCGGCTGCCCGGCCGCCGGTCGAAAGAAAAAATTTTATATCATTATCAAACGAATTTCTATTTTTAGAGTATAAATTTTGTGTCATTATCAAATGGTTATTTTTGCTTAGAAACTCATCTAGAACTAGAAATAGAAAAATCTATTTCTGTTCAAAAACTATTTCGGAATAGAAATGATTTCATGCGCGCCCTTAGCATCCCCTTCATCGTGACATTCTATTGAAACAAAGTATAATTTTTTTTTTAAATTTAATGCATATGTATCGATAAGTTTTCAAACTTTAAAATTGACAAATTTAGTTTTAAATCTTTTAATAAATTACTAATTTATTCCATTTGACCAATTTTAGGCAAGAATTAGTGATGTAACGCTAACCATCTTATGTGGCATGGTCGGGATGACATGAAAATTTTTAAATTTTTGATTTTTTGGAAATTTTCTTTTCTTTTCATTATTAAGGGTTGGTAGGGGCCGTAGGCCATTGGCCAAGGCCTAATGACCCCCACTAATCATTGAGTAAGGGGTCGTGGTCCTCATTTAGAACTAGGCAAGGGTTGTGACCCTCAAACTACGCCAGGGTGGCCCTTGCCTACCAGTAGGTGAGCATTGTCAGTCGTCGCTAGCCATAGTGAGGTCACTGTTCTCGTCTAATGATCGATAAGGGCTTGTTACCCTCGCACATGGCTAGTAAGGCCTCGCACACCCTCACCTTGTGGTGGTTTATGGGTGTCTTCTAATGGTGTTGGTTCCTTGCCGGCTCTTCACAATAAAAAAAGGGGGAAAAAAGAGGAAAAAGTAATGAAATATTTAGAAAAATTCATTTTTTTTTCCATGTTAGCACTGGTTGTATCACGTATGATGACCAACGTTTACATCATCAATTTTTGGCTAAAATTGATCGGATGGATTAAATTAGTAAATTGTCAAAATAAATTATCCAAATTAAAGGGTTTATGATTAAATTGATACATGTGTAATATGCTTATTGTTGTAAAATGTTGCATTATAGAGAAGAGATTGAGAAGAGAAAGCAAGTGAACACCAGAGATAGTAGAGAAAGCCAGATGAAAGAGTTTTATTTCCATTATCTCATTATTGTTCTGTGTTGTTCTATGTTGTTATTTTTGTACATAAAAACTAGACTCCTATTTATAGAAGAACAAGAATGTTCTTGTCATTAATATCAATATATTGAATGATACATGTATTGGATAAGGGAGATGAACATTCATTGTATAAATGTATGATACAAATGTACCATAATAAATACATTATAAGATGAATATAATGAATATTCATTCATGTAATTCATTCATTCATATATTTCATAACACTCCCCCTTGAATATTTATTGTATTCATTACGAATGTGCATCAAATGATACTGCCTCATTAAAAACCTTAAGCCGGAAAAACCTAGTGGGACACAAACCGGACAAAAGGGAAAAAGTGTACAGAGCACAAATGTTATGATCTCTCCCTTTTATAAATGCATTAATTGCCTCATTAAAAACTTTAAGTTGGAAAAATCCCGTGGGAAAAAAGCTGGACAAAAAGAAAAAAGAGTGCAATGCATATATAGCCACTGCTGGGGCTAATCAATCTTACATCTTGTGAACTGGCCGCATATCAAGGCTGCAATGCATAGTTCATAATATTCCCCCCTCAATTGAGCCATATAACCACTTCTGAGGCTAATCAATCTTGCATCTTAGTTATAGAGTCAAATAAATATTATATAAGGTTCATAAGTATTTCATAACCATATGAAAGAACAATAAGAAATAATATATTTAAAGCGAAAACAACTAAAAAGAAATTATTAGAATCATAAAATTCGAAATTCAAATTATCATCCACCAATCTGATGTCTCATCAAAGTAATCAGAGGTCCTCACATTTGCTACTTCAGGAGCAAGAGGAGTCCCACCACGAAAATATTGTTAGTCTCAATAGTGGTTATAGTAGTAGGATTGATTTCAATGGCATGAGATTCACCATGCTTGCCCGTATTATTTAAAGATGCCTAGTATAGGTCAATAAAGTGTTTTGGCGTATGACAGGTACGTGACTAGTGCCCAGTCATGCCACAACGATGACAAATATTTTCATAAATCACCTCATTTGACTTATTTTATTTGTCATGATTCAGGCCAAAGTTTGATTTCATAGGGCGGTTAAATTTCTTGCCATCCCTTCTAGGATTATGTTCTTGCCTACGCTTATAGCCATTAAAATGGCTAGTATTTTTATGAAAATTAGCATGTGCTTCAGGCAATGCTTTTGAGCCAGCAGGTCTAATATCATGATTTTTGAGCAGTAATTCATTAGTTTGCTTAGCAGTGAGAAGCACAATAATTAATTTAGAATATGTGGCAAACTGACATTGCTGATATTGCCGTTGCAATACAATATTCGAAGCATGAAAGATGGAGAAAGTTTTCTTTAATAATTCTACACCAGCGAGTTTGATACCGCATAACTCAAGCCGAGAAAAAATATCAAATAAAGTGGAATTATTTTCAGACACTGATTTAAAATCTTGCAGTTTGAGATTTTGCTAGTCATATTGTGCTTGAGGGAGGATAACAATCTTATTATGATTATACCTATCCTTCATCGTCCTCCACAGGATCTAAGGGTCTTGAATGGATAAATATTGAGTTTGTAGGCTCTCATGCAAATGATGACGAATAAAAATCAGTGCATTTGCTTTATCCTTTTCATTTGAGGTTCCATCCTTTGTAATTGCATTAGCGAGACTTTGCCCTTGGAGGTACATTTCCATGTCAAGGCACTAGGATAGATAATTCTTTCCATTCACTTCCAAGATGTGGAATTTGGGCTTTTCAATATTTGCCATAATTTTTGCAAAAATAAATCCTTATTAATTAAAAGGATTTCCAAATATTCACCGCCACTTTAGGAGCATAATGATACTTTTAGATTTGAAATTGGTTTCGGGCCAAGAAAAATAAATATGAAGAATTGATAGAAGAAGATGAAGTATAAGTTGATTAATAAAAAAAAATACCCACCTTGCAAAAATTACTTACTCAGTCAGTAGATTCTCGTGCATGCAGAAATTACTTACTTAGTTGGTAGATCCTTATGCATGCAGAAATTACTTACTTAGTTGGTAGATTCTGTGTTGATAACATGTTGTAAAATGTTGCGTTGCGAATATATGATAGAGAAGAGATTGAGAAGAGAAAGCAAGTGAACACCAGAGATAGTAGAGAAAGCCAGAGGAGAGAGTTTTATTTCCAGTATCTCACTGTTGTTCTGTATTGTTCTATGTTGTTATTTTTGTACATCAAAACTAAACTCCTATTTATAGGAGAATAAGAATGTACTTGTCATTAATATCAATGTATCGAATGATACATGTACTGGATAAGGGAGATGAACATTTATTGTATAGGGAGATGTACTTAGAATGTATGATACAAATGTACCATAATAAGTACATTAGATAAGATGAATATAATGAATATTCATTCATATATTTCATTCATTCATGTATTTCATAACACTTACGACTTTTTTTGATAATTTTCTCAAATCTCAAGGGAGTGTTTTCAAACTTTTCTTCTTCCAGTTCTGCTCTTCATGATTTATTACATTGTTTGATATCCCAAAAAGTGCATCCTTTGAGATCATAACACATAGAAGACCTCTCTTCATGCACGCTCCAACTTATATAAATGTCAATCAAAATTCAAGTCCTTTATAAGCGAGACAAAACGACCCTTACCCCTATATCTTGTATGTCGAAAAGAAAACAACTTTTATCGTCAAATATATTTACCAAAATTTGCCATTGAAACATGCATCAAAATTAAAGAATCTGTACCGTCTGCAACTATTTATAGCAAAATGATAGTGACAAGGCCATCCCAAAAGGCCCACATGGTTTCCAGCAAAATGATAATGAAGATGCCATTCGAAAGGCACCCACATGTCTTTCGTCCCTTTCTTATCTTGTTTTTCCTTCCTGTGAAAGAAAAAATCTATCATTATGTTAAATGTTATATAAATGATTTTTCTCCTCTTTTCGTAGACGCCTCTTTTCATTGCTAAAACTATAATTTTACGACAATTAATTCAATGACTATTCGAGTTGACATTCATGGGATCTATTCAACAAACAATAACTTACTAAACTCTCATTGGCCAAGCCTAAAGATTTTTTTTTCTTTTTCTATAAACCGATTTTGATAGATTAATAACTCAGAAAAGTGCTTTCTTTGAGTATAGGGTCCTACTTTATTGTCAAGAATAACAATTGTGCTCAAGGGAAAAATGAAAATCACTTATCAAGAAACTACAAAAAAATTAGGGGAAAATTATTTAAAAAGTTTTAAACCCATTACACTTATGTCAATTTGATCTTAAACCTTATAACTATGCCAATTAAGTTTTAAGCCTTTTGATAATTTGTCAATTTAGTAATTTTAGCCAATTTTGACTTGAAATTATTTATATGGATGTCAGTTATTTACATGATACAACTAACATTGGCATGGACAATTTTTTTTTTTTTTTTATAATAAAAAACTCAATGTTTAAATATTCATATATAATTTTTTTCTTTTTATTTTCTTCTTCCTCAGCTAGTTGGCATGCTTTAACAACAGGCCACAGGAAAGGGTCGATGAGGATGACATTGCTTGCCTCAAGCGAAACTCCATTTGGCTAGATTCGGCAAGAATGAGCCTTGCTCCAAGTTGAGGCTAGTGAGGCTTCACCTCACTAAATCCTGACAAGGGTGAGCTTTGCTCAAAGTCGGTGAGGTGGGCCTTCACCTATGGCTAGTTGTTGGATCTCGGCGATTGTTGGAGGAAAAAGGAAAAATAAAAAGAAAGAAAAGAAAAATTATTTAAAAAATTATTTTTTAAAATTATCTATCTTAACGTTAGTTGTGTCATGTCGGACAGTCAACATCATTTTCAGCAATTTCCTATCAAAATTAGCTAGAAGAATTCAATTGAAAAAAAATGTTTAAGACTAAATTGTCATATTATCAAAATATTTATGATTCAATTGACATAATTGTAAAAATTTAAAACTGAAGTAGTAGAAGTGCAATAGGTTTAGAATTTTTTTGTATTTCCCCCAAAATTAATGTTTACAGTAGCACTGTCACCAATAGGAATGACAATGACTGCCACCTTAGCAAGACTTTATAATATATAGATGTTTTCGATTTTTATGATTGCTTGTACGAAAAATATTTTACATCGATGGTACTTCTATAGAATGAAATTACTAGGATTTAATCATGTAAAAGGTTTAGGAAATTCAATGTATTTATTTTTTCCCAAAACTTGGAGGAGGATGACAATTAATGATTGTCCCTACATGTCCATTCAAAATAGGGTCCCCAAAAGGCAGTATCTAGGAGGAGATTTGTTTTTGCCACCGTACTGTTGCCAAACAAGACATGAACAAAGAGACCGAAATCACAATCTCGTTCAAGCCTCCTCAATTCTTACAAACGTAACCTTAAGAAGGCATCGCGCATTGCTTCACGCATCAATTTCACAAGATGAAATCTCGGGGGTTATGTGCACGAAAAGCAATCACATTGGCCGGTTCCATGTGCTCTAGATCTAATTGAAAATTTGGTAAATTATATGTTAAAACTTGATTAAATCTCATGTTAGAGCTACCAATTCAATGAGATGCATTTAGGTGTCCAAAATTATATCATTGTAAATACAAACTGCATGTATGCTTGCCATAGAGAAGACCCGTTCTTTAATTCACATTTAGTGGGTTAGGTTGTACATGTTTTAGGTAAAGTTGCAATAATGGGTTATTATTGATTTAGAGTAGCAAGACGCAACTAAATATGAATTTTAACAGGTTTGAACTACACTCACCTACTGACCAAAAAAAAAAAAAAAAAAAAAAAAAAAAAGAACTACACTCACCTGCCAGTCGCAGTTTGTAAGGACCATATACTATATACGTACATATTTTCACATGGAATAAAACCAAAGTATAAAATACAAAATTAAATTAACTATCTGTAGTCTAGGGAAGCCATTCTGACCTTCACGTGTCGGATGAATGTGAACTTACATCTACATGTGAAACTGTGACGTGGGGACTCTGGAGGCGAGTTGATACGACAAGGAATGTGAAATTGGACCTTCTCCTTCAGAGGTAGAATTAACGTTATATTATACGATGCTGAATTGAAGGCGTAGAAGGCTGGAGACAAAGAGAGAGTTGGCTTCTTCTTTCTGGTAAGTCCAGTCTGTAATCAAAGATGAAGATGATGGACCGTTCATGCAAGCTGCCAAGAGTTTCAGGGGGTACGTGGAAATAGAAGGTGAAAACGCAGACGGGCGAAGAAGGCGAGAGGCTCTTTTCACGAGACAAGGAAACAGTCCAAACAAATGGTGGGAATTGCGATTTGTCCGAAGAAGAACATTTAGAGAGACTCCTGTGCTAACACCGCCCCAAGTTTGCATCGCTGGCTGTTGGCTTTCGGCGGTTTTTGAGTCATCAAAGGAAAAAAAAAAAACATTTAGAGAGACTTGTGATGATCCAAAACGGAGGAATGAACGTGTGTGCAAGGACTAGGATCGTATACATGGAATTTCTATGATACTATCCACAATATCATTGAGTCGTGGTTTTTATAACAAGGGTAGATACAATTGGTTGATGTAAAAGAATGAACGGTTAAGTTGCGAAATGATGGAAGCTAGGTATACAAGGTGCGAACATTTAAATTCACATATATTGTTGACTGTGAAGCTTGCATTCTCATGCATTGTACTGGTGACCCTAATTCGACAAATTTTACCAAAGATATGCTTGAGTTAAACAAGTTTCTTGAAGGTGTTTAGAGATAAAAATCGAGGGTCTTGGCAGAGTATGAGAAATTTGGTTGAAACCGAACTAAGCGTACACATGTAGGTATCATTTAGATAAACTTGAACATGGAGTTTATAAGGGGTCTAATGTCCTTGCGCGGTGCACCTACTACCATCATCGATTAGCTTAAGCTTTCTTTAGTAGAAATTCTTTATATCAAAGCCCAGCTAAATCAAATTCTATTTATTTAATGTCTTCTACTTTGAATCTTTAATGTACTAGTACCACACTTATTTTACGAAGACATTCTCCGCACGTGAGACAAGAAATGTTAAACGGTAAACCCTTGCTCCAATAACTAGCACAACTCATGCTTATTGAAGCGTCACATCTTCTTTACCCTAGCGATGAGTATGCCTCCGCTACAGTAGTAAGGTAGTTGGGAGACAGATAAAGACTTAACAAGGCAAAAATAGAAACGTAAAATTTCCAAACCATAGCGAACCCACCACAAAGCAAAGAAAGAGACAACCAACCATGCCTAAGTCACCGCAAATTTCCTTTTGTAAGCTCACCAGTCACCGCAATTTCCTCTTTTAAGCTGACCCACTTCTTCAATCCTTGCCACGTCGCGTCCAACTCATGCAGGAACCCACCCTCCCGAGCGCAGCTATAAAGACGGAGTCCCAGCTCGCGGCAACCCCTTGTTCTCTCGATTGCTTCCACGACCAAAGATGAAGATGGATCGTTCATGCAATGCCCAACGCTTCCTCTGGAGAGCCCTCGTTCTCTTTCTATCCCTACCTGCCCATCAAGCTCTCTCCTCGAAGAGCACTCAGGCCTTGAACAAAAGGGCCTCGGCTTTTCTTGTCTTCGGGGACTCCACGGTCGACCCGGGGAACAACAATCACTTGAGGACGGTGTTCAAGAGCAATTTCCCGCCTTATGGCAGGGATTTTACCAATCGGGTGCCGACTGGGAGGTTCACGAACGGCCGGCTTGCGAGCGATTTCATGGGTGAGCTATACATTTTTTTTTTTTCTTTGTGCGAATGATGGTGTTGGCCATGTCGCTCTGCCTCTCTCACGCACGCAAACTGCAAGATATCAAGGGAGCACATTAAGCTAAGCTGCATGAATCTTCAAAAGAGCGCTGTATTCATTGTAATGATTTCCTGAATTCATGCAGCATCGTATATCGGAGTCAAGGACTACGTGCCGGCGTATTTTGCACCAAGCCTTAGCTTTGAGGATTTGAAGACCGGTGTGAGCTTTGCCTCTGCTGGTTCTGGATACGACCCTCTGACACCGAAGATTAGCGTACTTCTCTCTGTCTCTCTAAGAGTCCTTCTATCCTTGCCTTGAGAGAACAAGATCCTTAAACATATGCATAGAGAACAAAATCCTTTAATCATAAGCAATAAATGTCGCTGCCGACGCATCGACCGTAGTTGGTTTCAACGATGACTTTATTGCGCAAGGTTGCCGGGGCCGGCACGAGGCGGACCCTTCCCTGGCGAGTGGCTTGTAAATGGGAAGAAAAGCTGTCCCTGGTAAGTGCGCATCAGAAAATGCACGAGCCATAGACTGCAAATGGGCACCTAAATTTTTTTCTTTTCATTAGCGCAATTGTGTATTAAAGACTACGTTTTTGTTTGCACAATTTGCAGAATGTGTTGTCAATGCCCAAGCAACTGGAGTATTTCAAAGAGTACAAGAAGCGGCTCATGTCGAGGATGGGGAAGGAAAGCACAACGGACCACATCAACAATGCCGTCTTCCTCTTGAGCGCTGGCACCAACGATTTCGTCGTCAATTACTTCACCCTCCCCATCCGGCGGCGGAGCTTCACCATCGCCGCGTACCAGCAATTCGTGTTGCAACATTTGAAAGACCTCATTAAGGTATATCGTTCTCTTTGAACCTGCATCTAATTACCCTGCTTCCATTTCAACTTCATTAATTTCAGTCAGTCAAAGACAATCCTCTGTGACATAATATAGATAATGCTTGAAAGTTAAGTGACTTATATTGAATAGGTGAGTAAGTATTAAATGTTAAGTAACCAGAAATGAAAGTTATTTGAAATTGAGTGATCTATATTAAATATGTACCAAAGTCGCCCTTATGTCTACCACAATATTTTTCAGTGTCCACATAAGCTGGCGATTGAGATTGGGATTGGCCAGACATCAAAATGACTGGATTGAAAGCCTATTCGAATATTTTGGAATTTGATGGTATAAATTGTTGGTTTTCTCATAGAAAGCTCATGTAAACTCTCCATCTTCAATTTGTGGTTGGGGCACTAAAGGGTGGTGGTTGGGAAAGATTATCCGCAATTGGATAGGTGCGTCTATTAAGTTGATAGTATGGTTGAGAATAGTCGTCACTAGTCAACTGCTCTGGGTCCCATCAGCCTAAGTATTCACTGATCCACAGAGGGAAAGTCCTAAACCCAACTTAAAAGAATGTTGTTAAGTCATAGATCTTTTCAATCGCGTGCAATGTAATCTCAAGTCACAAAACAATGATAATTATATTTTAAAGTGTTTCAAATAGTGCAAGCGAAGTCCTCAACCTTTACTAGAAGAGCAGCTAGAAGTCCCAAATCCATATTGAAAGCGTAACTACTAAGGTGGTCATGTAGGGAAAAGTGTTAAAAAAGTCATAAACCTTTTACATTTATGTCAATTTAGTCATAAACTTTTTTTTGGTGTCAATTAAGTCCTAAACCTTTTTACGTTATACTAATTCAGTCATTTCTTGCCAATTTTGGTCGGATTTTGCTGACTGAATGCTGGCTGGCTAACGTGGCCTGATCGGCTTTTTTTTTTTTTTTTGTCGAAAGATGGATAATATTTATAGCTAGCCCAAAAAAGGGGCACCCACAGTCGGTACATCAAGGCATAAAATAGAAACTAAAGGCATAGGAGGATAGTTCACCCAATTGGAAGGAAGGGTATTTGAGTGGTGAGCACGCGCAACCCAATTAGCAGCCATGTTCGTCGACCGGCCAGAGGCGACGGAGGTCGAGGTCGAGGTCGACCTCGCCGGCCACCTCGCCAGTGGTCGCGAGGGCGGCCTCGTGTTGGGCGACGAGGCTCGCCCATGGCTAGCGAGGGCGAGCCTTGCCCACCTGGCACAAGGCCACCCTTGAGGCCTAGGCGGCAAGGGCGTGAGGGTGAGCCTCGCGCCCGGCGCGAGGCCGCCCTCGCGGTCACTGGAGAGGTGGCCGGTCACTGAGGTCTGATGACCGGTCGAAGGAAGAAGGAGGAGAAGGAAAAAAGAAAAAAAGAAAAAAAAAAAAAATCAAAAATATTAAAATATTATTAAAAGTTATTCACGTCGGTGCCGATTAGGCCACGTTAGCCGGCCGATGTCTAGTTAGCAAAATTTGGCCAAAATTGAGCGGAAAGGATTGAATTGGCACAACGTAAAAATATTTATGATTTGATTGGTACTAAAAAAAGGTTTATGATTAAATTGGCACAAATACAAAATATTTAAGACTTTTTAACACTTTTCCCCTGTCATGTACATAATGGACAGAGCAAATCGATTGTACTAGTCAAAAGGTTTCAGTCATGATCGATTTAGTTTAGATAGTTCAAGTTCTGAGGGTCGATTGTGCAATTATTTTTGACGTGGCTCTATTATTTTGCTTTTTCCCGCTTTTTAATTTCCTTAATTCAGGGTTTGTGGGAGGAAGGAGCGAGAAGGATGGTAGTGACGGGACTGGGTCCAATGGGCTGCTTGCCAATCATGATCACCCTCAACTCAAACGACGCCCTCCTGCAGAGGGGTTGCTTGGACCGATTCTCATCGGTGGCAAGAGACTTCAACGTACTCCTCCAGATGGAGTTGGCCTCCATGCAAAGCAGCTTGGCAAGTCAAGGTTCCAGAATCTATTATGCAGATACATATAACCTTCCGAACGACATGATTCAGAGATACCCGAGTTATGGTGAGTCCCTTGATCTTTACCCTTTCTCATTTGATCAGATCTCTCTTTTCTTGAACTTTGGATCAAAAACCATGCAGGATTCGATGAAGCTCTAAGCGGATGCTGTGGGACTGGGCTACTGGAAACATCGTTCCTGTGCAACCCCGATTCGTACGTGTGCCCAGATGCGTCCAAGTACGTGTTCTGGGATTCAATACACCCCACAGAGAAGACTTATTATCTGACCTTCCAGTCGCTTCGCCCTGTCCTTGATGCTCTCATTCAAGACTAGCTCAATCTTCGACCTCGCCTCGTTATTACTAAATTGTTTTTCCCACAAATCTTTGGTGGCTCTCTGCGAAGAATGTGCTAATTCTCTGGATGTAAAGCGCTCCTCAGAGAAGAGTATATGTAAGCCTCGAAATCAACACCCAACCATAGCTATGATTTTAGAACACAATAAAGGAGATGAAGTGATTCGCCCACCTATTTTGCAATCTATTATTCTTGATGCAGAAAAACAATGGTCCTCTCTAGTCTCAGGCCTTCTCCTCTATTGCCCCACCTTAACACTAGCTTCAATGAGACTACCCTCACTCTCTCCTTATGCCAGGTTGTGTGTGCCATTTATGTTAAAAAAGACACTTGAACACTATTTATGGAGTTTTCAGTCACGGATCATCTCATCACTAGCCAAGTAAACTAGTCCAAAATTAGACTTATTAAAAGTCTTTATATTTTACCTTATTAGATCAACCCGGTATGATGATAAATTATAATATCAATTAATTTATCTCACATTATAAAAACTCGTACATTCTCTCATTTGGGCTATAATTATTGATACTCTATTGTGTGTGCGCACCTTTATGTTGATCTAGAGGTTATTTTTAATAGTCATTCCAATCTTATAAAATTTCAAATATCGAATCATAATGGCAACTGTATGTATATATACAGAATCTTCCATGATTATGATTATTTTTAACTTACTCATATAGATTCAATATGGTAATGTGGTAAATATAACACCCCGTTGAGAGTAATACCTTTTGTATTATCCCATTTGTCAATCAATATTCTCTCTCCTTAAGTGTCACAAAACCTGATGTGTCATTAAATAATATTTTATGGTTTAAATGAATCTATATATATCATTGGGAGCTAACAATTTGAGCAATCCATTAGATATATTGTAGCAACCAACCTTCTTCGAATTAAAAGAACATAAAAACTACATTTTTATTTATTTCAAAAGAGTAGCCACACATATCCAGGCTCAATACAGAAACTAAGTTCCATCTAAATGAAAGTATATAAAAATGTATTTCTCAACATCAAATTAAAACCAAAATCTAGAATGAAATTAACATCTCCGATGAACTCAACATCGATTTTGTTATTGTTTCCTACAATAAGCTTTGATTCATCTTGATTAGGCTTCCTTTGATTTATGAATCATTGTTTCGTAAATGCAACATGATTAGTTGTACTACTATCTATCTACCATGACCGATGGTTTAAGAAATTCCTTTATGAGTATGATTTTTAAACCCCTTACTCCTCTTATTGCTAGAATTAAAGGCATGAAGGGCAATGTGCCCTCTTTCTTTCTTCAATTTCTATTCGTCTGTCACCACCCTAAATATCATATCATTAATTGACTAGTTCTCATCTTTGGAGTTGTAATCGGTCATGATAATACCAAAATTAGGTGAAAGGGCGTTTAGGAATTTATGCACAATGCAAGTATCGGGAATGGTAACTCGAAAGGTTTGGAGTTTTGTTTGTAGGGCTACCATCCTAAGCACGTAATCTTTAATCCTATCAAAGTTATCATACCTCATATTGAAGAGTCTTTGTAGAATTGTCTCAATCTTAACATTAGACGAGATGCGGTTTGTAATGTCCTCGATTTCAACCCCTTTTTAGCCCGACCACTAGGCCAAAATTCCGGTATGCCAATGGCGAGACTTGGCCATGAGCTGGCTTGAGGGTTAGTCATAAGTCAAGTGGTCGTTCAGGGATCGGCAACCCAAGGTTCAATTATAGAGTATTCGACTATGGAATGATTATTTGACCATAAGGATCGATTGTGGGACAATCATGTACCATCATGGATCGGTGGACGGTCATGGCTTGATTCCACCAGGTTAATACACCAGCTACAGGTGATCCTGCTCGGCCATTGTACCAACAATGGACAACCATGAGTTGATTCAAGGCGATCGTGAGTCAGGACTAATTTATCGATTTGACGCACTCATATGACAATTGATAATCGACCATGAATCAGACAAACTCAACAATGTTTAATGTCAGATTGACTTTGACTTGTGATGTGGCACCTTGGATTGGCCATAAGACAGGCCACGGAACTGGTCGATTGGCCCAAGGATTGGCCACAGGCTTGGCCGAGAGGGACTGGCCTATGGACTAGCCCATGAATTGGTTAGAGAACCGATCGACTAGGCCAAGGTACGGCCTTAAGACCCAATCGCAAGCCCCTTTTTCTCAAAAGGGAGAGCTCAAACTTGATTTGGGCGATTGAGCCAAATTGCATTAGGCTTCATAAGAGCATGGCTTAAGCATAAACCTCAGACTAAATAATATAGTTGATCGCGATTGAACTCGATTGGATCCCTACCCATGACAAGGCTTTTATAAACTTAGATATTTTTCCAAGTTACTTTAAAACATGCGTCATGTGGTAAATTAAGAGGCATGGACATTTGGTGCATTGAAATTTTACTGTAATAAGGGAATTGTGGAAAAAGGAAGATCCTAGAGCCTAGGCCTCTTGCTATACTAGAACCTAAGTATGAAAGGTGCACTTTGGAATCCACAAGAAAGGCGCTACACGCCTAAAGAGAGAGAGGGGGAAAACCAAGACTAGTCCAACTTTGGAAAAGTCTATCTTATCTCTTTTTGACTTTAGCCAATTAATAATCGAGATGAGGTATCCAAGCTGGTTTAGGGCCTAATTAGAATCATGGGAGATAAGATTGTACAACCATTGATGACCCTTGACTCAAGATTAAGTGGGAACACTCCTCTTTCTAATAAGGATCTACCACTTTTGATTTTTGAAATTTTTAGACCTTTATTGTTTGCCAATTTTACAAAGTCTTTTGTGCTAAGAATTTGAATAAACTCCCTCTTTCTAACAAGAATTTACCACATTTGGTTTTCGAAATTTCTGAACCTTTGTTGTTTGCTAATTTTATAGAATTTTTTTTTAGTAAGAATTTGAAAAAACTTCCTTCATGATAGTTGTTCCAAACATCCTTTCAAATTTTTCTAAGTTTAAACGGTAGGGACAAAGGTCCAATTATTCACTGTCTAGAACCTGCTCCATTTGGTTAAAACGATGACCGGATTACTTTCTCAATTTTTTTTTTTTTTTTTTTTAGATTTGTACATGCTTCCTTCATGAAAGTTTAAAAAGACATCTATGTCTATAACATATAAAAATTTCAAATAGTTTTGAAAAGAATTGGATTTCGAAATGGATTTTTCTTTGTGGACATTGGATTTGTCGGATGGATAGGATTTCAGGGAATGTTTAGTGATTTTTGCTCTTTCTACAACATGAATTGGACTTAGCTTCTTTCATGAAAAAATGTTAATTAAGATCTTCCTATAACATACTGAAATTTCATAATTTTTGAATTCCATTTGATAAGGCAATGACATTAATTTCGGAAACCGGTCAAAATTATTTTTCTTGCTTAGGGGATGTGAATCACACCCAACTTGGATTCTAATCCTTAATTTCCTTCTTGAGGTGTCCTAACTTACCAAGCTATAGTCCTACCTATCTCAAGGCTTGATGACTAAGTAATACTTATCATAAATGCCTCTTGATTGGTTTCTTTGAGGACCGGTCATAATGCAAGTCTATTGGGAGACCTACAACACCTATTAAGGGGAGGGTAGACAAGTGTGACAATTTATTAATTATGAGACTAGGTGAACCAATCGGAAAGTAGTCACATCAATTTCTCACTTTTCAACTAAGCCACCTTCATTTATGATTGTTTGGATTGTTCTTGGGAAAAGATTTCTATAAATAGAGGTAGAACCCATTCACCCCATCATAGATTTAACCAAAGCCATCCTCCTCTCTATTCCTCTATCACTGACCATCACTTTAACTTCCTCTCATAGTACGGCCCTCTTCTTGCCATTGCCTTTGCCACCTTTCTCCCTTTAATTCAAAGCCGTTAGCTTAGAAAGTACTAAGTAGACTTACTACTATTTGGTTAGGATGTTGTGTTACGCTAGTCCAAGCTTGTAATAAGTCCATGTTTGATTTGTTGTTTTTTATTATGACTTATGTGTGCTTGCTTGAGTTGGTTTTGGATCGACGTTGGGCCTTAGTTTGACATTTGACCTTTGAAATTGAAGTGACCTAGTTTGGATGTTTGATTGTTATGTTTCAGCTTAAACTTTGAAGTAGTTAGGTTCCATGTCATGTCCCAATCCTCTGAGCACGTGCCCATCCCTGCTTGATTGATATAATAGCGACGTCTTAGGACGCATTGCCGACCCTTTCATTTTAATACGCATGTGGAAGGGAATAAATAAATTCCCAGACAACAACAAGATGGGATAGGAAAGTAGGTCCATAAATTTTTCAAACCACAACATGCTTATACATACATATATATATATATCAAGCCATGTCATATACAAATACCGGACTTTAGAAGCAGGGTCTACAAAACAGGGGGGTTTCAAAATTACAGGCACACTAGGCAGTCGAGTCATACACTAGGTAGTCGAGTCATCCTCTGAATACATCAGGGATCCTGGATTCGACGGACTTGGGTCCATCACCGAACCACCGGAGGATCTATAGTGTTTTTCCCAAAAGCAACCTCCAACACAAACTGAGGTACCTTAAATTTCGGTATGAGGCCCTCTCTCCATCCATTTTACTCTCAATGGAACCATGATCGATAATGATGGGGCACCTTGTGGGGTAGACCCACATCAACCTAGACCACAGACTGCACGAGTGCGTATTCCCATCCCTTAGGGTCCCCATGCATCGAAATATAAGTTACTTGTTCTCCGATCTTCTTCGGTCGTCCAAAATGCTCGGGAGGAGCTGCTATCTAAGGACCTAAAAATTGTTATCCCATAATGAGGTGAGATAACATCTCAGCAAGTTCACCCCTTAAGACTTGACTAGGAAGAAAATACGCCACAAGGGCTGCCTAAACATAACCACGAGTCAGAGGGCTTACTTTAGCCTTAGCTCCTTCTTGTAAGTCAATACAATTCACAATTTCATGAAATTACATCAATAATTCAAATCATTAAATCGGATTGAATCATCGATCATTCAACCTAGTCGATTTCATGTCGTCAGGACTATCACATGGTCATCTCAATTACTCACTCCAACTATTAATTACTGCCCAGCGGGCATGGCCTACTAAATATTTACCGGTGAATTACGGCCCAACGGGCACAGCCATACTTTGGCGGTTAGTTACGGCCCAATGGGTACGGCCATACTTCGGCGGTTAATTACGGCCTAACATGCACGGGCATACTTCGACGTTTAATTATGGCCTAATGGACATGGTCATACTTTGGCGGTTATCTTGATCTAGCTCATAACTTCACGCATAACATGCGTCATTTTAGCTTTCGATAGTCAACTTCCTACGACTATAAACCATCACACGATTAATCACTCGTGGTTAAGAATGTGGTGTTCCACGCTTAAATTCCTCGATTAACATAATACTTCGGCCTATTTTCCTTGTGTTAGAGATATCTGATAAAATAATCATGTGTGGGTATACGGTCGGCTTTAGCCAAAAATATGATATCTTTACTTTCAAAACTCCCATCATTTATATAGTTGATAAAAACATTTTTGGTGCTGTAAACCGTCGCTTGGTTATTTTCTAATTAATCACATAAAATATAAAATTTTGGGATAAATATCCCAAAATTGCAAATCACACTCAATTTGCACAAAATAGTAGTCAATTAAATAAATCAATCACACCACTGCAATCAGCATAGAATTCTAGTTATCGTCTATTCCGGTCTAATTTCTAGAAAATAAATAAATAATTAAATGTAAGTAAACAGGATTTAGGCCCGTAAAGCCTAATTAAAAACTGAGACGGGTTCGGAAAATTTCCGAACCTATCTAAATAAATACTACAGCCTATTTACTTGCTAATTGCACCAATCTAACCAGCTAACATGCATCAAGGATTAACTAATTCACTAATCCATTCTAACTAACCACCTACTCCTACCTTAAACTAAACAACTCTTAAGCATCATTAATTTACTAAGCAGGGATTAGTGAGTTAAACTCACTTGATTGACAATCCGCTCGAATAAAGAGGTGGTTCATAAACTCCAAAGCAAGTTCACCTTTCGAGGTCCGAAAGGCCACAAAAACATGCCAAATGGTGTTAGAAATACCCACACTGTTCGGTTCTAGTTGGGGGCTGAAGGAGGCGCTCCGGTGGTTGGTTGAGTTAGAAACGGGCAAGCAAGGACTGGTGGTGGCTGCAGCGAGCTTGGCGGAGCTCAGTGGGCGTCCAAGCGACTTGGGCGATGGCAAGGAGGGTCCAAATGGCTCGGGGGAAGGCCTAGGCTCACGGTTGAAGCAAGACGACGGCCCGAGATGACGGTGATGTGCGGGCTTGCGGTTGAATGTGTGACAGGCAGCGATGGCAACACGGTGAGTTGACGGAGGACGGACGGGCTGGCGGCAACTTCAGCTGGCTGCTGGCTCATTCTCTCGGAAATTTTGAAGCTTCTGGGGGCTGGAGAAGGGGGCTTGGTCGACCAAAATGGAGGGGGAATGAGAAGGGGGACAAACTTGGGCTTGAGGGGACCACTTGGTCTTCAACCTCATCCCATGGTTCCCTTGACTTGGCCCCACCAAGTAGTTGGCTTCCTTAGCAATTTCAAATAGCCAACTCATCTTCTAGAAGCCTTGAAGTGGTCCAAAAGTTGGGTCTTGTGACATCCAGATTTTTGGGTTCTGAATTCGATTAGATAGATTGGGCATTTCATCGACGCGACTATGGTGCTTTTCTCTGAGTTGGCCACTCACGAGATAACTAGGCTAGCCGGGGTAAGTTATTGAGGACTTTAGGGCAAATAGACTTGAGAATTCGACCATGAATCGACTTTTCGATCGTGCTCATCTTTAGAGATCATTGCGGCACAGTATAAAATCGATTTGAAATCAAAGATAGATCGGTTCGACTAAGATGAATGACCGATCGTGGGTGACTCCACTAAATTGGAAAACTCTCGTCGACTGACACTAAATTGATTTTATTGTCGTTTTGGTACCCTGTGTCCGTATTTGAATCTTCGAGATTTTCACGACAATCGAGAGTCGCCAATGTGTCGAGTGGGTTCATCGTGGCTCGAAGAAAATCGATCACGGGTCTTTTGTCCCAAAAAGTTTTAAAAACTACTCGGTAGCCTAGGTCACACTAAATGCACGTCGGAATGAAATTAACCATCAATTTGAGTTCGATTTCAGAAATTGGAAGTTCTGTGATGTCACGAGCTATTCTAGGAACATCGACTCACCTTTTGAGGAAATTTCGGCGAGTTTAGGATTTTTACGGAAAACCGGGTCGGAAATGCGGAAAATGAATGAAAACTCAGATTGGCCATTTTGAAGAGACTTTTGACATGTGGTGTAAGTGATTCGGTGAATGGAAGTTGTTTGGGCTTTTTCTGACTTCAATTTGGACCCCAATGGAATTTATTTGTTCAGAAAATCGAATTCCGAGAAAATTAAAATAAAAGCTGGTTTCGAAGAAAATTCGTGGGATCAAAGGATCGTCTTATTTTGGACTTCAATTGTGCAAGTTGATGCAGAAATCGGTCCTGGGGTGACCAAGTGACAAAGTTGTTTTGAAACCAACCAAGATTTCAATTTTAGTTCTAATGTGATTTCTTCTTTTAATTCTTTTGAACCACACCCTACACGTACACGCACACCCCTTCGGCCGGCCTTATCTCTGCTACAATCTTCTTGTTTAATTTTCTTTGACTGAGCCCATGCGTATCCCACCTTCTTTCTTCCTCTTTTATTAGTTTTTTGTTTTTATATGCATATTTGTTGCTCCTTAGCTGACACCTAGCTGCACCAGTCTTCAATTATTCTTGATTTTGTTGACTATGATCAACCAGCTGGCCTCCTTGCTATCCGCACATTAACTCTCTCTCTCTCCTCGTGCGAAATTTCCCCCCACCGACGTCTCTCTTCCCCTGCCGTATCCTATTTCCCCTCCTCTCTCAATTGCTTTGATTTTAGTCAAAGCTTATCTCTCTTCCTCTGCACGTCTTGGACCATTGGTCTTTGCTTTGCTTTCATTCTTCTTTTTATATTTCGCCCGAAGTCTGCAGCTCGACTTCCTTCCTGCTGCTGCCGCGAGTTCAACGCCAGCAACGCCGCTTGAAGAAGCCACGTTTTCATCAAGTCAAAATCCTCCCTGCTAGCTGCAGTTGTTGACCGCCTAGCCTCCACGTGAAGCCGTCCATCCCCACGAAGTCACTCCACTGAAGTCTCCAGCTCGTTGAAGACTGATGCCATTCCCTTCGGTCTTCACGCCTACGGCTCGTTGATCCATGCATCACTGTCGGTCAACAAGTCAGTTCATGCAGCCACCGAAGTCGACTCCATCGCCCACTCTCCACCGAAGCTTGTAGTCCACCCACGAAGCAAGCCGTGATTTCCTGTAGTCTACGGCCCCGCGTGTCTTCAGCGGCAACTTCGGCCCAAAGATTTAGTAAATCAGTCCAGCAATAGCCCACATAAATTCTAACTCGGCCAAGAGAAATTTTTAGTCCAGCGAGCCAAAAAGGCCAGTCCAGTTTTGAAGCCCATGTTCGGTTGTGGTTCATCCAGGTTGAAACCCAGTTCAGCCCATTAATTTCAATCGGCCCAATCCAACAGGTCTTGACCTATTTGAAGCCCGGCCCAATTCGGTGAAGTCCAACAAGCCTATTTAAAGCCCACGACCTTGAAGCCCGTTTAGTTCAGTCCATTTTCAGTAGGTCCAAGCCCAAGTTTAAGTCCAGAATTTTCTGTGGGCTTGCAAGGTTTCTTGGCCTGGCTCGAGGGTACATCGTCACTGCCGAAATTTTTGGAGTTCGGCCACCGTCACGTCACCGTCGCGGTTTTCGATCTTCGTTTTGCCCTGTGAGTTTTACTCACTGATGTCTTCTTAGTTTGCTAATGATGCCTAAGGGTTGATTAGATTTATTTAATTGCAAGTAGGTGGTCAGATTAGATTACAATAATTAAATTAGTGACTTATTAGTGCTTGTTAGTTAAATTGAAGGTGCATTTAGCAAGTAGACTTGTTCTATTAATTATTGGATGCTTCTTGGGATTTTTCCCGTCCCTTATCGGGTGTTAATTTAATAATTCGGGCCTAAAATGAATTTTTAGGAATTAATTATTAATTTTCGAAATTAATTTAATTAATTAATTATTTTCCGAAATTTCAACTGGATGGCCAGGGACTGGAATTTTATGGTGATGATAGTGGTGCAGCCCGTTTATTTAATTGAGCTTTATATTGTGCTAAATTGAATTTATTGTATTCATTTATTTAATTTCCGAAATTAATTATTTAATTATTTATTTTTCGGAAATTCAACCGGGATGGCCGGTGACTGGAATTTTGTGCTGATTGTCATGGTGCAGTTCATTTATTTAATTGAGCTTTATTTTGTGCTGAATTGAATTATTTGTGAAATTGGGAATTATTCTCCAATGGAATAATCTTTGATTATTAATTAGAAAATAACCGGGTGTCGGTTGATAGCACCAAAAGTGTTTTGGTGGACTACAGAAAATGTGGGAGTTATGGAAAGGAAAATATTATTTTTGGCTAAGGCCGACCCTGTCCCCACAGACGGCTATTTTATCGAAAATGATAAAAGACGGAATTGATTGAATGATCATAACAGTATACTATATCATCCTACGGGCTCTGATATGTCAGCTTAGTGAGAGCAGTATACTAGTGTACTATATCGGCCTACGGGCGATATGTCAGCTTAGCGCGAGTAGTACACTTTATCAGCTTAGAGTGAGCATCGGGGGTATACTATATCAGCCTGCGGGCGATATGTCGGCTTAGTGAGAGCAGTATACCGGTATATTATATCAGCCTACGGGCGATATGTCAGCTTAGCGAGAGTAGTATACCTTAACCCTATCAGCTTAGTGCGAGCTATACTATCTATATATCAGCTTAGAGTGAGCAGTCCTGGACTATGGTCGGACTTATAGATAGTATTGAATGTGCCGATCAAGCATAGGTCGTGATGACATGTAATCGACTAAGTCGATTGATTATTGGTTCATTCTGATGATGTGAATTGATTGATCGAATGGAAATGACCGTAAGTGGTCTTGTTGGCGTGTGATCGACTAAGTCGATTTGATCGATGCTTCGATCTATGATGTGATTGCTTGGGTGCCTATTTGATGTGTGCTAACATGCAGGTGGAATCTGAGACCAAGGTAAGTCCTTTGACTCATGTTGTGCTTAGGCAGGCCTAAGGTGTATTAGTTTACTAATCGGGTCTTAGGGGGTAGAACTTGCTGAGACATAGTCTCATCCCGGTTGTGGGATTATATTTCAGGCCCCTAGATTTCCCGAAGGTTGGCCGGCATTTGAAGTTGAGGATGAGCGAGAAGAAGGAGATGAAGAGTTTGAAGAAATTGAGCCTAGTGGTGAAAGACCTGAGGAGGATTGGGATGATGATCCCGAGCATGGTCCTATCCTCTTTGTGAACCTTGTACATGTGAAGTTGTGAATTTCAATAAGTAAAGTTATGGCTTGCTACCACCGCCTGCGGTGGCCCAGCTGGATAAGAGCTTCCCATGATCCTAAGCGGAAGGGGAGGAGTTCGAATCCTGCTGGCTGCACGGGATCCTAAGCGTGACGTTAGGGTGGTGGGTCCTCCGCTAGCGTCGCTCCAGGGTTTACCTTCAACGTCACCCCGGGCCTATCGGGCCGTCCGCGTTGGTACGGGGAGGGGTTCCCTGGGTATCAAAAAAAAAAAAGTTATGGCTTGCTTTTCTATCCCATTGATTTATTGTCTGGGGATTTTTAATTACTTTCGCATGTGCATATATAAAAAAATGAAAGGGTCGGCAATACAAGGTCCTGGGATATCGCATTTTAAAATCGACCAAAGATAAGGGATGTGCACGTGCCTGAGGATCGGGGCGTGATAGGTCCAAGGGGGAGTTACGAATTTTGGAAGTAATTCCCTCAAATTGGACTTCAATTCCTTCTTGAATCAACTCAAATCGGCTCCCATAAATTCTATTATTGAGTCATTGATCAAATTGGCATTTTTTTTGGCCAATAGAACCCACTTGCATTCCAATTTCGTAATAAAAAATGGTCCTTTGAATCTTTCGATCGAGAATAGTCCTATCTTGACTTTTTCCATCAAAATTTCGATTTGCAGAAAAATTTTCGAAGACTGAGCTGACGTTCCTAAAAAGACTTATGATATGACAGAACTTTCAATTTCTAAAATCGGATTCAAATTCGCGGTTAATTTCAATCTGGGGCGATTCGAGCGTGATCTAAGCTAGTGGGTAGCTTTCAGAAATTTTTAGTGCAAATGATCCATGGTCAATTTTCTTCAAACCACAATGAACCTCTTCAACACATTGGCGACTTTCGGTGGTCGTGAAAATCTCAAGCTTTCAAATACGGATATAGGATATCAAAACGATAAAAAAAATTAGTCTACTGCCGATCGATCGATAAGAATTTTGCAATTTAGTGGAATCACCCACGTTTAACCACACATCTTAGGTGGACCGACCTATCTCTGATCTTTAATCGATTTTTAACTGTGCCGTAATGATCTCTGCAGATGAGTATGGTCGAGTAGCCAATTCTTGATCGAATTCCCAAGTCTATTGCATTAAAATCTCTTAATAACTTCCCCAGATAGTTTAATTATTCCACGTGTGATCAACTCTGAGAATAGCACTATAAGCGCGTCGATAAAAGGCCCGATTTATTCAATTGAAAGTAGAAGTGAAAATCTAGAATGTCACATTCTATGCCTGTTTTACTATGCCCTCATTTTACTTTGATTCCAACAGTTTAAAAAAATTTATTTTTAAAGAAAGCTTGATATTGTTCTATGAACTATTTTAGACCACTTTTGAAAGTGTGAATTCACGTCTTGAGTTTCGAATAGAGACTTTATTGGCCTTGGACGGACATAAGACCACTATAGATTGGTCATTTCTTGGTTTTGGGGCGATATTGAGGTGTGTAGTTTTCTCAAGCCAAGTTGATATTAAATCGGTGTATCGTGTGGATCAGACCAAGTCATGAACCTCCATTTGTGCTCAGCATATTTAATGATTTGAAACCACTAAGACATTCTACACACTTATGCATGGCATGCCTTTGAGTTTTAAACTAAAAATGAAGATAAAAACTGGCTTATGATGCTGGATGCCTGGACACACGAGGTACTAAATTATGTTGTTGACCGATGGATTTCGGCGATGATACCCAATGGATTTTGGATACTCGATGGATTTTGAATGCTCGGTGGATTATGGAGAGGTTGATGGATTTCGATCACTAATAAATGAATGTTGTGTGTATGAATCACTCATATGTGTAATGGATCCTTGATGTATGCTTGCATTTAGTTGTTTTGAGGATCTCTCTTATTTTTACTAAGTTGTAGCTTTTATTTTAGCTATTAATCTACCATCGACAACCAATGAGGCACGGACACGCGACACGGACACGTGACACGACACGACACGACACGTCGACACGTCATTTCTAAAAAATAGAGAATTCCGGCACGTTGCGACACGTTGTATATTAAATGAATATTTTTATTTTTAATTAATTTGATTCAAATTCATAAATAAATAATTAATTAAAAAGAGTCTATAATAAAATTTATCATTATTCAAAATTCAAAATTTTTATTTTTCGAAATTATTTTTTTATTTCATTTTCCAATTAAAAAAAATCCCCAAAATCCACCCCCTTCTTTCCTTCTCCATTTCCCTTCACCCCAAATTTATTTTACTTTTTTCCCTCCCCCACCACTTACAGGCTGTCAGTCTTTACTTTCCCTCCCCAAAACTCAAACGTCACGCGTCGCCCCCTTCTTTTATTATTTTTTAATTCCTTCAGAAACCCTAGTTACCCATCTTTTCCTCCTCCTTCTGCCGCTCGCCGCACCTCTTCGGCCCTTCCTCTCCTCTTCCTCTCGATCTTTCTCCTCCTCCTCCTCGCCGCACGAGCCCCTTCCTCTCTCTCCTCTTCTTCTTGATCCTTCTCCTCTTCCTCCTTGTTGCTGATCCATCGCAACAGTGGCAGCCCTCGCCGCTCTCTCTAGCCGTCTCTCGCCGTCGCGGTGGTTCGTTTGTGGCTTCGTCTCACCAGCCGGAGCTTGCTTTCTCTCTCTTCTTTCTCTTTGTTCGGCTCAGCCGTCTCTCACCGTCACTCGCGGCCTCTGCTCCCTTGCCCTCCTTTGCCTCCATCTCCATTGTCTTCCGGACACGAGTCGACACGCGTGTCGAGAAAAGTTGACCGCGTGTCGGAAAATCCGACACGCGTTCAACGCGTGTCCGACCGTGTCGCCGTGTCTGACATGTGTCGGCACGTGTCGGACACGACACGGAAGCACGGACAACGTGTCTGTGCTTCGTTGTCGACAACTACTTGGACAAAGTTATTTACTTGTTGAAGGGCGAGGCCATCATCTTACCCGCATTTTAGTAGGTTTACTTATTGAGTTATACTCACTCATTGTTTTTTTCAGACTTGTAGGATGACTGTACCTCTCGAAAGGTTTAGCATTCCTGTGGATATGACAGTATTAGAAATTGCTATTTATTTTGCAAGTATTAATAAGATTCGGTATTACAACCATTTGGGTATATAAATGATTGGATGAATTCGTTCCTCACAAATACCATGCCCGGTATGAGTGGGTCGAAGGTGGTTTTGTTGGTCCTCTTCGAGGCTTTGACCACCAAGGCTTGAGAGCGATACTTTACCCAATTGTACTTTAGAAGACTAATTTAGTAATCGTTCTTTAGGGGTAGCAATTTCGATAGAATCTCATTAGAGGAAATTAGGATACCTCGAAGATAGCATATATGTATTAGTTAATATGAAACCTGACCCAAGTAAGTGGGTTTGTAAGATAAATAAGGCATGTATATAAAATTACCAGTAATTTTATATACATGCCTTATTTATCTTACAAACCCATTTACTACTGACTTGTTGTGATGTTTTGTGATCGAATGTTGATTGCTTCTGCATGTATATAACTTGAAGATCCATAAAAGAAAGAAATATAGGTTGGCGACATGCCTAGAATGTCGTGAAAAATAACCCTCAACGCTCATGACCTTGGAGATGGAGTTAGGGTCCTTACATGATTTCTAGCCTACAAGGTTTTCATCATCTGCTTAATAGTGCAGTCAGCTGACAAGCCACTTTTCAAGTGCTCCCAAATGGACCGTTTCATAATCAACAAGCAAATCCTATTGCTCTCTTCCTAAGCGGCAAAGTGTTCTATTTGGGTTTTCGAGCTAGTCTTAGTAAAATCTCCTGACCTATCCTCAATAACAGTAATATGAACTTTATTCCATAAAAATCCTTTTACCAATTCTTAAAGTTTGAACTAGTGAAAATCCTAATTGTAATGGAGTTGTTATTTATAGAGAAGGTGATTGGACAATAAATAATGTGTACAATCAACATTATGTGAGTACCCGAAACTTAAAATTGTATAAGTACACATCATGAGAGTTATATACATCATTATATAATCACATTTGGACAGAATACATAACATACAGCTGTATAGTTTTCACATGATAACGATCATGAGAATATGCTCAAGTCTTCGTGAATTTATCACATTTAAGTGTATGAACCAATAGGATTAGTCACTTCTCATATGCTATACATGTGACCCTCCATAAACAAATACACAATTACCTCATTTAGGAGTATGATCACATATTAGAATATGAGAAATTCCACTACAATATGAGATCGATTTTCTTAAACTTAATTAAGTGTGTTACTTTGGCAGTCACAACCAATTAAATCCTTGTAAATCTCTTATACTAGGGATATAAACTTTAGGTTTCACATTCACAATATACATGTAATTTAGACTCAATGACACGGACAAATTATCTCTAAAATAACATCCATGCTAATTATATTATTTTATTCACTGATACATATTAAACCTTATAAATGTTCTCAACGGATCGCATTTACACATTTTGTATGTGATGATTTTACATGTGATCTTGCATCCGTGTTTCCGAAACCATAGAAAAATGTAGGAAAATATGCATAAATGCCCCAAATATACAAATATATAGGGTTTTGTATGTACTTTCACATCTTTAAAAGTATCAAACATGTAAAATAAATACACTTCAGTGTAGAGTATCTTGATATGAGCACGTCGGTACCAAGAATGCCCCAAATGGAGTTCGGATGTGCTCTCATAGGTCGTCAGAGTGCATAGCATGTGTAATACATGCGCTTGTGTGCCTGAATAAGTTGAATAGCCGATCCAACTAGGTTTGATTGGTTAATGTCCCAATCGATTGATTGGGTTCGGCCAACGATGATCCATGGGTTGGATCCTGGGTCGGGTCAGTTAATGAATTGCCCTAATCCATGCATGGGGACCTTGTGCATGGGCTACCACAGCAATGCGTGAAGCATCCCTTGGAGACATGCTACCACTCAAAATGGTTGTTTTGACGAGTCTTTTCGGTTTATTTAATCAAAATTCATCGAATAAAAATTTCAAGAACAAATAAAAGCAATATTTTCTAGCCCTAGACTATGGCGGTTCTAATATCACATGTAAGCCTCGAAATGGGCACCCTAAAATCACCATAGCCAGGATTTTAGAACATATTAACGGTAAAGAAGTGATTAGTGCACTTATTTTGGAGTCCATCATTTTTAAGCAGAATAGCGATGGTCCACTTTAGTCTCAAGCCTTCTCTTTTCTTGCCCCACTTAACCCTAACTTCAATGAGACTACCCCTTACTCTCTCCTTAAGTAAGGTCTTGTGTAACTTTGGGGTTGGATGAGAGATTTGACTACTATTTATAAAGTTGTCAGCCATGAACCCTCTTGTCAAAGACTAGGCTTTGCTTAGCCCATATTAGCTAGTCCTATATTAGACTTATTAAGAATCTTTATATCTTACATTATTATATCAATCCCGTATAATAGTAAATTACAATATTAATTAATTGAGCCCACATTAAAAAAACTCTTGTAGTATATTCGTATATTATACATGATGAGCTGTGTACCGTTAAGATTCATTGCACAAACAAAAGTTTACTATGATGGTGACAAATCATCAAAATGTTTAGGAGTAAGTTTGTACTATTGATTGCTATATAACATGGATGTTTTCATTCTTATAATTGCTTGTGTTAATAATATTTTACATCGATGATACCTTTTATGAGATGAAATTATTAGGATTTTTTTTTTTTTTGTTCTATTCTAACTTTTAATTCAATTTCAAACTTTTTGCCCTGTCTATTTGCAGAACATGGGAGTCGAACCCAACATCTGTAACTAAACATCCCCACCCTCTAAAAAGGTGCGAAATCGAACTCCCCACTTCCCCCATTTTATGTGGGAAGGTTGGTTGCTAGGGCAACCCCTACCATTTAAACATGTAAAAAGTTTAGAAGATTCAAAGCATTTATTTTTTCCTAAAACTTTGAGGACGATGACAATTAATTCTTCCTACACGTCCATTCAAAATTGGGTCTGCCAAAGGCAATAAATCAGAGGAGAAGTCGTATTTGTCGCCGTACTATAGCCAAACAAGACAAGAAAAAAAGAGACCGAAATCGCAATTTCATTCAACCCTCCTCAATTCTTACAATCATACCCTCCTCAAGACAAGAAGGCATCACGCGTAGCTTCACGCATCAATTTCACAAGATGAAATCTCAGGGGTTATGTGCACGAAAAGCAATCACGTCGACCAGTTCCATGTGCTCTAGATCTATTTGAATAAATTTGGTAAATTATATGTTTAAACCTGGTTAAATCTCACATCGGAGTTACCAATCCAATGGGATAGATGTATTTAGGTGTCCGTAATTATGTCATTGGAAACACAAACTTCATGTATGCTTGCTTTAGAGGTGTCAAAATATCAAAGACCCGTTTTTTAATTCGTATTTAGTGAGCTGGTGTCGTACATGTGTTGGGTAAAGCTTGAATGATAGGTTTTTAAAAATTTAGAGCAGCAAAACTCAATTAAATATGAATTTTAGTAGGTTTGAACTGCAAGTTGCAGCTTGTAAGGATCATATATTATATGCATATAAATTCTCACATGGAATTAAACCAAACTATAAAATACAGAATTAAATTAACTATCTGTAGACAGCAGTCTAGCGAAGCCATTCTGACCTACAATTGTCGGATGAATGTGAACTAACGTCTACATGTGAAGCTGTGATGGAGGACTTTGGAGGCGAGTTGATACGACAAGCAATGTGAAATCTGACCTTCTTCTTCAGAGGTAGAGTTAACGTTATGTGTATGATGCTGAATTGGAGGCGTAGAAGAATGGAGACAAAAGAGAGAGTTGGCTGCTTCTTTCTGCTAAGTCAAGTCTGTGATCAAAGATGAAGATGATGGATCGTTCATGCAAGCTGCAAAGAGTTTCCCGGGGGGAGGGTACGTGGAAATAGAAGGTTAACCGCAGACTGGCGAAGAAGACGAGAGGCTCTATTCACGAGAGAAGAAAGAGTCCAAAGAAATGTTGGGAATTGCGATTTGTCCGAAGAAGACATTTAGAGAGACTTGTGATGATCCGGGACGGAAGACTGAACAAGTGTGCAAAGACTTGGATTAGGTGTATCTGGAATTCCTATGATACCGTCGACGATATCATCAAGTGGTCAATTCTATAACAAAGTCAATCCAATGGTTGGTATAAGTGAATCAATGGCTAAGTCGTGGAATGATCGAAGTGCCTTAGGTATACAAGGTGCAAACATTTAAAATTCATGCACTGCGATGCTTGCATTCTTGTGTGTTGGATTGGTGATTCAATTCAATAAATGTTATCAATGATATGCTTGAGTTAAAGAAATTTCTTCTTGGAGGTGTTTGGGGATAGAAATTGAGGGTATTGGCTACAACCTGAGAAATTTGGATAAAAGCGAACTCGGTGTACACATGTCCGAGTACATGCATCCACCATTATCATTGATTAGCTTAAGCTTTCTTTAGTAGATATTCTTTATATCAAAGCTCGGCTAAATCAAATTCGATTAATCTAAATGTCTTCTATTTTTTAATATACTACTTCCACACTCATTTGACGAAGACATGCTCTGCAAGACAAGAAATGTTACACGGTAAACCCTAGCTACGATAACTTGCAGGACTTATGCTTCTTGAAACAGCACATCTTCTTTACCTAGCGATGAACATGCCTTCGCTCTAGTACTCAGGTAGTTGAGAGAGACATAAAGACTCGACAAGGCAGAATGGAGACGAATAATTTCCAAACCATTACCGACCCACCACAACGCAAAGAAAGGGACAACCAATAATGCCTGAGTCACCACAAGTTTCCTCTTGTAAGCTGACCCACTTCTTCAATACTTGCCACGTCATGTCCAAACTCATGCAGGAGCTCACCCTCCGAATGCAGCTATAAAGATGGAGTCCCCGCTCGCGGCACCCTTGTTCTCTCGATCACTCCCATGACCAAAGATGAAGATGGATCGTTCATGCAATGCCCAGCGCTTCCTCTGGAGAGCCCTCGTTCTCTTTCTATCCCTACCTGCCCATCAAGCTCTCTCCTCGAAGAGCGCCCGGGCCTTGAACAATACAGTCTCGGCTTTTATCGTCTTTGGGGACTCCACGGTTGATCCCGGGAACAACAACAACTTGAGGACGATGTTCAAGAGCGATTTCCTGCCATATGGCAGGGATTTCGCCAACCGGGTGCCAACCGGGAGGTTCACGAACGGCCGGCTTGCCACCGATTACATTGGTGAGCTAAAAGAGTTTTTTTTTTTTTGGGTGAATGATGGTGTTGACCATGCATCTATAATTATCTCACGCACGCAAACTGCAAGATATCAGGAAGCACATATAGCTAAGCTGCATGAATCTTTAAAAGAGCGCTATATTCATTGTAATGATTTTCTGAATTTATGCAGCATCGTATGTCGGGATTAAAGACTATTTGCCAGCGTATTTGGAACCGAGTCTTAGCTTCGAGGATTTGAAGACTGGTGTGAGCTTTGCTTCTGCTGGCACTGGATACGACCCTATGACACCAACCCTTAGCGTATCTCTCTCTCTCTCTCTCTCTAAGTTTCCTTCTTTTTTTGCCATAGAGAACAAGATCCTTAAACGTATGCATAGAGAACAAAATCCTTAATCATAAGCAATAAATGTCGCTGTCGAGGCATCAACCGTAGTTGGCTTCAGCTATGACATTATTCCGCAAGGTTGCTGGTGCGGCACTAGGCCAACCCTCCGCCGCTGAGTGGCTCGTAGATGAGAAGAATAGCTGTCACCGGCCCGCATGCACCAAAAATATGCACGAGCCATATACTGCAAATGGGCTCCTAAGGTTCTTTCTTTTCATTATTGCAAATATGTATTAAAGACTACGTCTGTGTTTGAACAATTTGCAGAATGTGGTGTCATTGCCACAGCAACTGGAGTATTTCAAAGAGTACAAGAAGCGGCTCATGTCAACAATGGGGAAGCAAGGCACGATGGACCACATCAACAAGGCTGTCTTCCTTGTGAGCGCCGGCACTAACGATTTCGTCGTCAATTACTTCACCATCCCCATCCGGCCGCGGAGCTTCACCATCGCCGCATACCAGCAATTCTTGTTACAGCACGTGAAAGACCTCATTAAGGTATATCATTCTCTTTGACCCAGCTTTGTCCCCAACAATGCGACATCAAATTACCCCCCTTCCATTTCATATACGACAACATGTAGATAATGCTTGAAAGCAAAACTTAAAGTTAAGTGACCTATATTGAACAGGCAAGTAAGTAATTACAAGTTAAAGTGACCGTAAAATGAAAGTAATCTGAAATTGAGGGACCTATGTTAAATCCGTACCAAAGTCACCCTTTTGTCTACCGCAGCCTTTTTTCGCATCCACATAAGCTGGCGATCGAGATTGTGATTGGCCAATCATCCGAATGATGGGATCGAAAGCGAGCTCGAATATTTTGGAATTCGAAGGCCTAAATTGTTGGCTTTCTCATAGAAAGTACATCTGAACTCTCCATCTTCAATTTGTGGTTGGAGCACTGAAGGAGGTGGTTGGGAAAGATTATCCGCAATTGAATGGTGGGTCTCAAAAGTTGGTAGTACAGTTGAGACTAGTCGTCACTAGTCAACGAGATCTCGGTCCCGTCAGCCTAAGAATTCACTAATCCACAGAAAGAAGGTCCTAAACCTAACTTAAAAGACATGTTAAGTCATAAACCTTTTCAATCGGTGCAATGAAATCTTAAGTCACAAAAAAAGGGTAATTATGTTCTAAAAATTTTAAATAGTGTAAGTGAAGTCCTAAACCTTCACCAAGAAGTGCAGCTAGAAGTCCCAAATCGATATTGAAAGTGCAACTACTAAGACTGTCATGTACAAAACGTAAAGAGCATAATTGCAATTTTTAAAAAAAGTTAAAGGATCTATATAGATTGTACCGATCTAAAGGTTTCAGACATGATCGATTTAGTTTAGATAGTTCTAGTGTTGAAGGTCGATTAGTGCAATTATCTTCGACTTGCCTCTATTTTTTTCCTTTTCCCGCTTTTTAATTTCCTTAATTCAGGGTTTATGGGAGGAAGGAGCGAGAAGGATTGCAGTGGCGGGACTGCCCCCAATGGGTTGCTTGCCAATCATGATCTCACTCAACTCAAACAACGCCGTCCTGCAGAGGGGTTGCATGGACCAGTACTCATCGGTGGCGAGAGACTACAACGCGCTCCTCCAGACGGAGTTGGCTTCCATGCAAAGCAGCTTGGCAAATCAAGGCTCCAGAATCTATTATGCAGATATATACAAGCCCATAAGCGACATGATTCTGAGGTTCCCAAGTTATGGCGAGTCCCTCGATCTTACCCTCTTTCTCATTTGATCAGATCTCCCTTTTTCTGAACTCCGGATCCAATACCATGCAGGATTCGATGAAGCTCTGAGCGGATGCTGCGGGACTGGGCTGCTGGAAGCAGCGTTCCTGTGCAACCCCAATTCGTATGTGTGCCCAGATGCATCCAAATACGTGTTCTGGGATTCAATACACCCCACAGAGAAGGCTTATTACCTGATCTTTCAGTTGCTTCGCCCCATCGTTAATGCTCTCATTCAAGACTAGCTCAGTCTTCGACTTCGACTCATTATCGCTGCATTGTTTTTCCCACAAATCTTTGTTGGCTCGCTGCGAAGTATGTGCTAATTCTCTGGATGTTAAGCGCTCCTTGGAGAAGAGTATATTCGTATAATGTACATGATGAGCTATGTATCGTAAAGATTCATTGCACAAATAGAAGTTCAGTATGGATATGTTCTTTTTTCTCGCCGTAGATTTTGAGGATAATGAGGTACATGTGTGAGAGTGTGGCGAAAAAGTCCTACATTAGACTAGTGTTGTGGTGAGCAGTAGCTAACAATATTTAGTAAGGCAAAGCAGTTGGGCCGATCCAACTCAGGAACTAGACCAAACTGGCCTTTTACCTTGATCCGTTCAAAAAAGAATTAGTGCGGGGTTCGTTCCAATCGGAAGCCAACCAAGTAGGCCAATTTTAGGACTGAATGATCTTATACATCATATTTGCATTAAGAAAATATGAGATGCAACCAGGGAGAATGAAACTCATAATCGGAAAACAAACCCATTCCATACACAAGTATATTCAACCAACAAGACTTTACTAATCATGAGTTATATCTAGTTATGATTTCTACAAAACAAATCCATGCTGTACCTAATCGATTCCAAGTATAATTAGTTCGCTTATAAGTTCCAATTTTTGAGAATCAAAGCCTATAGGATAGATTCCAAGTTCGGATCTCAGAACCAATCCACCATGGAACCGATTACCCTTGATGTCTAGTGAACCCATTGTGGCATCCAAGAATTTCGACAATCCTTAAGGATGTGATGACTGTAGCCGATCGATAGAGACATTGATGGATTTTAGTCAATGATTTCATAAGTCACAATTGAGTCAAGGGCTGGACATTTGATGAGTTATAGTTTTGTATGTTCACTTATGACCATGATGTGTATTGGAAAATAAATTGATGAATCGTGAGACCATGAGGACTGATGAGCTACAATTGAACTATTCTTGATTTATCTTGTAGTCATGTGATGTGGCCGAAGGTTATGAGGCATTTACTTGAAGGAAAAGGTTATGTTTATGTGAGATACGAAGTTGAAATTTAAAGTTCAAGCTAGACTTAAGCTTATAGATTATTTAAGCTAATGATTTTACTTAACTAAGATTTAATTTATTTGAGGATTAAACTTAGGAACTTTGGGCTTGAAGACTTGGGCCAAGCCAAGCCCATGATGGACCGGCCAAGCCCAAGGAGGGTCGGCCAAGGCTTCTTGAGGAAGCCAAGGGGTGGCCGAAAATGAGAGGGAGAGTGAGGGAGTGTCCATGTGTCCTCCAAGCTTTGCCAAGTGTCTAAAATGCATGTAATTTAATCATTACTTCTAATTATAATTAGAGAGGCATATAAAAGGAGTGGCCGGTGATTTGTGAGGGTCTTCGACCGGTTTGGAGAGTGAGAGGAGAGAGAAACAAGAAGAAAACGTAAAGAAGAAGGAGAAGCAGCTACCGTCCGTGAGCTGGCCGAGGGACTTGCTGCTGATTTCTTCACATTTTAGCTCAATTCTAAGGCAAGATTGATCTCTTGATTGCTCATGCATGCTGTGGTCTTGTTGTTGTGCTGATTGCTGGTCGAAATTTTGGGTTTGATGGATGAAAATTGAAGTATTGAGGCCGTTCTTGCTGTGGTTGTGATTCTGGCCGAATGAATTTGCATGTACCCGAATCTTGTTTGAGTTTGTAGATAAGCTTAGGATTAGAATTCGGCTTCAGTTTCTAAATGAAAGTTGTAGATCAGGTCTTGAATTACAACATACTCAAATTTGAAGTAAATTGAACAAGATTTGAGGGGTGAAATCAATTTTCTAAGGAACCGGGTGAAAATCGGCTTGCATGTCGACCTTTGTTGCTTGTGGGTTGTTGCATATGGTTTTCTGTTGGATATTTCTCTTCGACCTCTTCATATGAAATGTTAAGGACATCCTAATGAACATCATAATAAAATTTTAGGCAAATATAACCGGTATAACCTAAGGAAAAGCTTGATTTCTTACGGACATGAATTCTGGAGTATTTCTGTGGAACGTCAGTAGATTTTATGGGTTATAAGGTGACTTTTTCTTGAAAATCTTGCTCCGACCTCTAAAGGAAAGTTGTAGAAAACATGTGAAACTATAACATATCCAAAAATCAGGGAAAAAGAAGGAGGTTAAGTTGCTAAATTGAGGAGATTTCGTTGATAGTTGATTCTGTACGGTTCGGGAATTGAATCAGAAGCTTGTGATTTTTATAGTAAATTATGTAGGATGAATTTGGTGATTATGTCTTCATGAGAAATGTTCTTTAGACTCTTGGATATGACATAATGAAATTTCATAATTTTTAAATGAGATTTGGATATTTAAATTAATGAAATTCGAGAGCAGTGTAAACTGGGAAGTCCTATTGATCCTGTATGGTTCGGTAATTGAGACAGAAGCTTGTGATTTCTATAGCAAATTATGTAGGACGAATTTGATGATTATGTCTTCATGAGAAATGTTATGTAGGATCTTGGCTATAATATAGTGAAATTTCATAATTTTTGAGTGACGTTTGAGTATTTAATTCCATGAAATTCGAAAACTGTGCAAACTAGGAAGTCCTAAACTCTAATCTGTCTTGCTGAGTTTATATCTTTTTATGTGAGAATTTTTTGAACATAGTTTCTTAATGAAAGTTGTGCTTTAACGTCTCCATGGTAATGTGGTGAAATTTCAGGATTTTTAGTGGCCAATTGGATGGTCAATTTAGATTTCTTTTGTGATTGCGCAAACTGTTTTGTTTGGAATTTGCTGCGTTGACATGGTTGAACAATATCTTTATTGTATAATGACATCCAGAACATACTTTCTTCATGAAACATGTGTCATTTTGTCTTGGCTGTTATGTGGGTGAGTTTTATAATCTTTGGAAATTATTTGGCATTTAATTTAGACGTTTCCTTGGAATTGTGTGTGCTAAATTTTATGCACGTATGAGGAAGGGATGGAAATTGGTTGAATGAAGTGTTTCATGTGAGTTCCATGCCATATGAATGAGAATGTTGGCATTGCATGATGTTATGAGTGATGAGTATTATGTTGTATGCCATGAACCATGCATGTGAGAAGGCCATCGGATGGTGTGAGCCGATGATGCCTCGGGAGTTATCGGGATGCCCGGCCAGGGAGTGAAAATGCCGGATGCCTAGTAGCCCTGTGTGCGTAAATCTGGATGGCCTCGGAGTTGAGATGCCCGGAGCGTAAGGGATGCTGGAAGCACGGATGGTGTGTGCCGTGAATTCCTCGTGATGCCAGGTGGGGTGCAAGATGCTCGGCCAGGGAGTGTAAATGCCGGAAGCACGGATGGTGTGTGCCGTGAATTCCTCGTGATGCCAGTTGGGATGCGAGATGCCTGGAATGTGGGGGGGCCAGAAGCTCGGATGGTGTGTGCCGGGAGTGCATTAAAAGCTCACTAATATTGTGAAAATTAAAAATGTGATGTGCATCTGGTGAAAATATGGTATGCATGGACATTGAATGGTATATGTGCACATGGTGAAATGTATGCATGGCATTGGATGATACATGTATGTGCATATGATGAGATGTATGCCAGATTGTTGATAATTTACATACATGGTACGAGTATGAGCACTGAATATAGAATGCATGAATTTACCTGATGTTACTGTTACGTGATGATGTGACTTGTCTGATTGTCTTGTGTGTTGTATGAGTAGCCATAGAGATTATATCTTTGTTGAGTCGATATACTCACCCCTTTTGGGGAAATACTTTCAGACTAGATATGCCGCTTGCTCCAGTTTCTCCGGGTACCTTCTACGGGATCCCTTCCGATGTGGAGGTGGGGATCACTCAGATAGACAGCCCGGTCGTCGCTGGGTTGATCTTTTTCCGTGTTCGAGTGATCGTACGGTTTGAGATAGGGCTTGAGGATGGCCCTGTATTTCAGGAGTTCGTCTTTGTTTTTGTGTAGCGAGATGGAGTCATGAGAGGTATGCTGCCACCACCACCGTCTGGCGGATCAGGAAATTTATATGATGCATGAAAATACTAATGTAAATGATAAAGGAATTTACCTGGAATTACTTACCTTCTAAGAGGATAGAGTAACTCAAGATAGATTGGTGTTACATGTCTAGGACCCGTACCATTCTACGGTCGCCTAAATGAAAAAATGTTTTCCAGGACCCGTATCATTCTACGGTCGCCTGAGTGTTGTCTAGGATCCGTACCATTCTACGGTCGCCTAAATGAAAAAAGGTTTTTCAGGACTCATACCATTCTACGATCGCCTGGGTGTTGCCTAGGACCCGTACCATTCTAGGACCTAAAAAAAAAAAGGTTTTTCAGGACCATTCTACGGTCGCCTGGGTGTTGTCTAGGATCCGTACCATTCTACGGTCGCCTAAACTGAGGTTTTGCTTGACTAGAACCCGTACCATTCTACGGTCGGCCAGTCTTGCAACAGAGATCACTTGACCAGGACCCGAACCATTCTTCGGTCGCCTTAATCATATTGAATCTGGAGAAAAAATCTTTGGGGGGCAACTCCATCGAGTGCCGATGCTTGAAAAGGAATACCTGCACAATGACAAGTATTTAAGGTTTGGATAGAGATGTACTTACCTGGTGACATCTTCATTCCTTGAGGGATATGTCTCTTGTAAAGTCAAATTAATGAGGTGACTCTGGGCTACGGAAGCACACAGGTCATACCAAGGGATACCGGGCTATGGAAGCACACCGAGTCAATAAAGAGGGACATTGGGCTACGGAAGCACGACGAATTGATGAAAGGGACTTTAGGCTACGAAAGCACGCCAGGTCAATATAAAGGACACCGGGCTATGGAAGCACGCCGGGTCGGTGAAAGGGACTCTGGGCTACAAAAGCACACCAGGTTAATATAAAGCACATCGGGCTACGGAAGCACGCCGAGTCGGTGAAAGGGACTCTGGGCTACAAAAGCACGCTAGGTCAATATAAAGGACACCGGGCTACGGAAGCACGCCGAGTCGATGAAAGAGACTCTGGGCTACAAAAGCACGCCGGGTTTATTTGAAGGGATATCGGGCTACGGAAGCACGCCGAGTCAATTGAAGAGACTTTGGGCTACAAAAGCACGCCAGGTCGACATAAAGAATACCGGGCTATAGAAGCACGCCGGGTCAATGAAAAGGACAGCTTGACCAAGTGAAGTATCTATGCACTTGAGAGAGAATACCTGCACAAGGACAAGTATTTAGAGTATGCATAGAGATATACTTACCTGATGATATCTCTGATTCTTGAATATGTCTTTTGGAATTTAGATATTTTGTGGAGGTCTCTCACCTCCTGGTAGGAACATTAAGGATGCACCTTGAATGTCCATGATGGTTTCTCATGTTCTAATATCACGATGCATTCTAAAAAGAATCCGAATGTCAGGAGTTCTTGGGCCTTTAAGAAAACCTTACCATCGTCGACATGATTAGAACAAAAGTGCATTCACCAAAGAAATAAGCAATTAAGGTTATTAAGGAACGCACACTTCAAAATCCACTGAAGTTTTTATCAATTCAATTGGGGTTTATGCACAATGACTTTTGCATCACCCAAATTTCCACTGGAGAGAGTCATTGTTCAAGACAATTTTCACTCATGACATGGATTTCCTAAGAATACTAAATGAGAGACTTTCAGTTAGAAAGGACTTTCACTCACTCTCATTCAAAATTGCTATTTTAGGAGAATCATTCCATCTTATCATATCGACAAGGGTCCGAGTATTCTCGCAAGCGGTACGATCTTACCAATCTGAGGGGTCTTTAACATGGACCGTAATGTAGGCTTGGTCAATGGCTTAACAACTGGACTTTTTGAGTCAAGGCTATTGAAAGAATAGCTTCGAAATTATTTTCGGGTTTATAAGTCAAGAATCCTGCAAAATGAAAAAGAGATAATCCTGCTTGCACTTCTTCGAGCAATACTTATAAACATATGAACTCTCATGCTAATTCAAGTGCCATAATCTGAAGAGACTTTGTAAGGGACGTAACATAGGCTGAGTTCATGCGTTGAGAAACGAAAGGATTATTAGGCTGAAAAATGTGTATAAGGGTCAAAGTTGATGATCATCTAGGCATTGCCACCGGTCTTTTCTTTCACCAGGGATGCGTCATTGATCTTGACTCTTTGAATACTACTCCATTGAGATCCAACCTTTTGCAAATGATAGACTCTTTCTTTTCTATTTTAATTGGCCTTGCTTCTTCTAGGCACATCACTTTTTTTATGCCCCTAGTTTTCATGCATTTTTTCTTCACTTCTTTTCATGAGCATTGGCCTTGCTTTTACTAGGCACACTACTTTTCATGCCCCTTAGTTCTATTTTGATTTCAATTCTTGCGCACAGTGTGTCAAGCAATTGCACTTTGAATGACACTCAAACTTTTCAAGAGTCTTCATCTGCGTTTTGCCTTGCCCCAGTATGGGGGATGATCACCAACTAGGTTTGAAGAAATGAAATCGTAGGCTCAAGTGGGCTAAGCAACGGATATATGATAGAGAAAGAAATGCTCTTCGTTATCCTAAGGCACTTAAATTACCACATGAATTCAATGTAAAAGTACGACTTGAAGATTGATGCAAGTGAAAGCAAGAAATTTTTTTTCCATTTTCTCACCTTGTGATGCCACCTTATTTCCAATTTGTCCCGATGTGGGGTGGTTCTTGACAGGGATAATTTGAAAATAATCTCCATAAGTGTGTGGGCCTCAAAGAGGTTAAGCAAGGATCACCTGTAGTGTTTGGGATAAAGAAATAAACTACCCCTCATCATTTCAGTTGTCATACCTTTTGCAAGAGAACCCTTTACCTCATGGATATGAATCTTCTTACACTCACCTCACAAGTGTATGAGTAGGGGACGGTGTATAGGATAGGGTTTGCCTTTCATCATCCTGACTTGTCTCATTTAGTATGCTCAATTCGTTCCACATCACTCATTAAATCAGTCCATCTTGATGTTCTTTAGTGGAATTGGTGGACAAAACATGTAAGAGTCACTATGCATAATCTTCTTTAAAAGAGCTCAACAGCTTTAGGTATGAAAAATTGTCAACTTTAAAACAAACAGTTCTTCACACTAAAAAATGGTTTTAAGCATTCATGTTTTTTCCACAATGGGATTGCCTCAGCAGTTGATGTCTTTGGATTGTCCCTATTCAAGATTGAAAATCCACTTTTGCCCCTGCACAAGAGAACGTGCATGAATATGATACTATGCAACATCAAAGTAAAAACAAGTGGAATATCCATTTCTGGCTTGGGACGAGATTTTCTCTTAGTCAGGTCACTACCAAAATTTACCACATTAGAAATGTGTCCTTGACAATTGGGCCAATTGCAACCTCGTACGCCTTTTTCAGATGTTTTCTCATTAGATCGAGAAAGTGATGCTCTGAAACATGAAGTAAATGTATCAGAAAATTAAATAGGACTAACCGAATGCATGCTTTTGAAAATGGTTTCAAAAATGATTTTTTTATTCTCTCTTTTTTTGGAATTTTTTTTTGATGAGGAAGTATGAAGAAGCCCAGTCCTCAGAATTTCTCCATGGATGATATTTTCTTTTCATTGTTGGATATCGTCACTGGACTGGTTTGGTGTACCTCATCATGCCCTAAAAAAAAAAATTTGTAATTTCATTGAAATTCATCAATTAATTACATTTATTGAATGGAAAAATGCAACACTTAATCACTAAGGAAATTGAAAACATCACTCAGAGAATAATAAAAATTCCCACGCAGGGGAAATATACAAAAATAGTAAAAGAGCTACTTTTGTGGGCTAGGGCCCATATCTTCTGGGAGTCCTTCGTCAATTACTCCTACGAGGAGGCCATCGAATAGATTGGCGATTCCTTCTAGCACATCATCAGGGTTCTCTGTCTTTGGGGGTGTTGGATCATCCATGCCACCCCATCCATCTGGGACAATATCTCGAGGGTCGATGTAGAAGCTTGGAGGAGCTAAGTACTTCACATAATAGTCGAATTTGCCACTTGGCTGCCCCAGGGTGTCTATCACTTCTACTTCATTCTACATCATCCTTGGAGGGTCAGGAAACGTCTCACGAATAGTGGGAGGTAATGAATTTTGCATCCCCTACCCTTGCTCAGGTGGCGGGTTCCTCCTTCCCTGTCTTTGTCCTCCGGACCTTCCTCCACCTCTTCCATGGTATCCTAATCCAGCAGAACGAGATCTCTGAGGGGCTTTAGTGGGGTTTCGAATGTCTTGACCCCTTCTTCCAAGACCATATGGCATCATCTTGAGACTTCAAAAGTAGAAATGAACGGTACGACGACTTTCCTAAGAGTAAAACATTGTCATGAACCGATCGCAATAAAGTATGTAAATTGCAAAGGGAAAGTTCGTACAGCTTACCTTTACCAAGAGTGGATGACAATCACATAGACACACTGATGAAATGTGAGGCTCAATTTCTACCTAAATGGTTTAGCAAAGTGGAGCTAAGAGGATGATCTAGCCGCCGCAGTCTCGCGTAACGTGTCAGGTCCCCTTAACTCCGGCTCAGTCGAATGGAATATCCAATAATCCTGTAGTCTCGCGGATATGGACAAACACATTCGACACCATGAAAAATTTTCGGGGAAAAGAAGGTCAACCTCCATATAGCGGTCTCGCTTTGGAGGAAGTATCATTCTCAACACCATCCTAAAAATCCTATCGCGGTCCAAGTCCGACTGCAGGTTGTGTGTGTAATAGTGTAGTGCTAAGAATAATACAACATGCACATCAGTTTAAATGCAAACAACACTTCTATAGTTTAAATTCAAACATTCATCCATAAACCCAATCTCCAAGACAAGGGTTAGCAAAGACTACTCCCCTTATACCTCCCATATGCAAAAACATTTAACACCTTATAATTAGGGACGTACCTGGGATCCTCGCTGCCAAACAAAAACATTTTTCAAATGAAAAGAAAAATTGGCCTAAGTCCACTAAGAGTTTTAACTCAAGTCCCCAGCGGAGTCGCCAAGCTGTCATGACCTAATTTTTCCGGGTGAACCACCTAGAATTTAGGTTAATGGACTACTAAGTTTTAAACTTAGCTCGGGCCTTCCAGACCCATACTAATTCGCGACTTAGGGTTCAAGTTTTTTAAATATGCAGATGAATTTTATCTAGGAGTCGCCACTAATCATTTTTCGGTAGGCTGATTAGATACCTAAGTAAAATAATGGGAGAATTATTTTACTCCTATGAACTAGAGACTAAGGGTATGGAGACTTGGTTAAATTAGATTTCTCTAATGCCCTTTCGATACTATTTCTTTTTATTTTTTGAAAATATTTTATGTAGGCAGCTTTGATTTATTTTAACCTAAATTACTATCATGCAATGGGGTGATCACACAGATGCTCAATCACCATTAAACATTCAATAAAAACAAATGAATAAATAAATTGCATCACACAAGATAAGAAATTATTATTTTTGGGTTTTTCTTGAAATTAGGATTCTACCATATGCATTTTAACTAAATGACTTAATTTTCTAATATGCAAATTCTGATTAAATGATCCTATTATGCAAACTAGTCAACATGCACCTAGTATTTTGTATTTTTTATTGAAATTTAGAATTAATAAAAACCCTAATTAAACTATCTAAAAAGGGATAAGTTTCTAATTTATTCTAGGGATTAATTTGACCTAAACCCTATCCTATCTTGGAAAACTATTTTTTTTTTTTGAAAAATGAGATAATTAAAATGTGCGAACATTATCTAAAAAATTAATTTAGGTCCAACCCTAACTTATTTTAAAAGGATTTATTAAAAAAATAATCCTAAAAAGGCAATCATGATTTACTAAACCTAAAAATGCAATTTAATTTATTAAACCTACGTGGCTAATTTGCTAATTCTATATGTCTAATTTACTAAACCTATATGTTCATGCAAGGTTTTAACTTTTTTTTAAATTTTTTTATGATTTTATGATTTTTTATTTTTTTAAGACAAGTAAATATTAAATCTAAACTATCAACAAAATAAAGGATTAAAATAATCGAAAAAAATAACCTGTTGTCTTCACAGGTCAAATTAACGATTATCATAACCCTAATTATCACAACAAAGAGTTCAAAATAATTAAAAATCTGATCCGAAATCTTATGGATCAAATTAATAATTATAATGATTTAACAATTAAAATTCTACCGAAAAGTCCAAAAATTAATATAATTAACAAAATGATCCGATGTCTCTTGGATCAAATTAATAACTATAATAATTCCGGACAAAATCATTGTGGATAATGCCTACAAAATGCACAAATATTAACATTGATAAACCACACTCCAACTTAAACAATAAAAATGAAACTTAAAATAAGTAAAATAAGATAAAATAAAGATAAAAATAAACCAACTATGACGTGGGCGCTTGAGCTGTGACGCGGGTGCTGGGGGTGACGAGCGGATCGGCAATAGCAAGAGTGAGCAAAGGTCTAGGTGCATGGGTGACGCGGATGGGATGATTGGTGGACAAGCTGGACGTCTCTAGTTGTTGACTTCAATGCGATTTGCTATGTGGCTTTTGCTGAGTTTGAGCACAACCTGCCCAGGACGCCTGGGATTCTGTGCAAGGACCCTCTTAGAGACCACCACGAACGGCCACCGCGAGAATGAATCAAGCTCACTGGAAGGTCATGGTTGCTGAAGTTGCTGTTCGTTGGGGCTTCGTGGACAAACATCTCCTTAAAAAATGTATCTCTACCAGCCCCACCCTCACTTTTGTTGTTTTATTTTCTTTATTCTTGAGTCTTCTACCCCCAGAGCACGTGGCTTTGGGATTTGCTGCAAAGGTGGATATCTTCACAAAAGAACAACAAGTGGGAGCATTGCTATCGGTGAAAAGCTGAAATTGGCAGGATTGCTCACCAACGCAAATCCTACGCACAAGGTACGTATTGCGACTCGTCGAGGACCGACAAAACAGAAGCACAAGCAGATTGCTAGCTAGGCTAAGGAGCGATCTTTTTATCAAGAGCCAACGGGATCCGTCACAGCTCCCGGGCTTGTGAAGGCAGCAGCGTCATCACCGGTATGGGCGTGATGATGGCAAGGTGCGACCCTTTTTTTTCTCTTATCTCATGTGTGTGTATGTGTGTTGCGAGATCTCCCTCAATGTGGCCTTCTGAATGATGAATTCCCGACCCCCCTGCTCACAAAAAATTATGACCCTTTTATAGTGACTTTTAGACGGTCACTTTTTAGCAACTTTTAGATTTCCATTTTCTCCTGCATTAAATCAAGGATGCAAATCAGAGCATGATTTCGCAATCAGCTCGATTTTGCTCAGATTTCTTTCACTTTGTAAAATCCTTGCCCTTTTTTCACTTGATTTCAAAATTGTTGCTGCATTTAACAAAATCCGGATATCCATCAGAATTCAATATTTCCTTGCATGATTCAATCAAATCAATTTCCCCCATTTTCATTTTTTTTCTTTTTATTTATTCAAAATGCAATTTTATTTTTCCAAAATTAGATGTCAACAATCCAGAACATACTTTCTTCATGAAACATGTGTCATTTTGTCTTGGCTGTTATGTGGGTGAGTTTTATAATTTTTGGAAATTATTTGGCATTTAATTTAGACGTTTCCTTGGAATTGTGTGTGCTAAATTTTATGCACGTATGAGGAAGGGATGGAAATTGGTTGAATGAAGTGTTTCATGTGAGTTCCATGCCATATGAATGAGAATGTTGGCATTGCATGATGTTATGAGTGATAAGTATTATGTTGTATGCCATGAACCATGCATGTGAGAAGGCCATCGGATGGTGTGAGCCGATGATGTTCCGGGAGTTATCGAGATGCCCGGCCAGGGAGTGAAAATGCCGGATGCCCAATAGTCCTGTGTGCGTAAATCTGGATGGCCTCAGAGTTGAGATGCCCGGAGCATAAGGGATGCCGGAAGCACGGATGGTGTGTGCCGTGAATTCCTCGTGATGCCAGTTGGGGTGCGAGATGCCCGGCTAGGGAGTGTAAATGCCGGAAGCACGGATGGTGTGTGCCGTGAATTCCTCGTGATGCCAGTTGGGATGTGAGATGCCCGGAATGTGGGGGGGCCGGAAGCCCGGATGGTGTGTGCCAGGAGTGCATTAAAAGCTCACTAATATTGTGAAAAAATTGAAAATGTGATGTGCATCTGGTGAAAATGTGGTATGCATGGACATTGAATGGTATATGTGCACATGGTGAAATGTATGCATGGCATTGGATGATACATGTATGTGCATATGATGAGATGTATGCCAGATTGTTGATGATTTACATACATGGTACGAGTATGAGCACTGAATATAGAATGCATGACTTTACGTGAAGTTACTGTTACGTGATGATGTGACTTGTCTGATTGTCTTGTGTGTTGTATGAGTAGCCATAGAGATTATATCTTTGCTGAGTCGATATACTCACCCCTTTTGGGGAAATACTTTCAGACTAGATATGCCACTTGCTCCAGTTTCTCCGGGTACCTTTTACGGGATCCCTTCCGATGTGGAGGTGGGGATCACTCAGATAGACAGCCCGATCGTCGCTGGGTTGATCTTTTTCCGTGTTCGAGTGATTGTACGGTTTGAGGTAGGGCTTGAGGATGGCCTTGTATTTCAGGAGTTCGTCTCTATTTTTGTGTAGCGAGATGGAGTCATGAGAGGTATGCTGCCACCACCACCGTCTGGCGGATCAGGGAGGAGGAGGTAGGGCCCGAGAGATGAGCTGGGAGAGAGCTGAGGACTGACATTTTTGGCAGACCAGGACCGAGAGATGGATTTAGCCAGTTTTTGAGGGTTCTTTTGGAAGGGTAGATGTGTTTACTCTTTTTTTGAGTTTAAGCCATGTCAGCATGAGTTGGCTTTCCGATGTACCTACCCCGATAAAATCCATCTTTTAGTTATATAAATAAAAGAGGTCCGGTTCTACTATTCTATGATTTCTTTTAGTGTGTGCATTGCTCATCTTGAACCTTTTTGAAAAGGGAATTGAAGGGAGATGTATTCGCTTCCACAAAAATGTTGAACGCGCTGGGACCGTTTGTAAAAAAAAAAAAAAAAAAAAGAGAGAGCCTAAGGATTTATAGGTCAAAGTTGAATACTAAGAGTACAAGGATGACTGTAGCAACCTTAAAGGGGGTTTTAGGGGTGTTACACCCATGCTTTCACAAAGGTTATTTTTGAAAGTTTAGGGTTAACATCTCTTTTCTTTTCTTTTTTCTTTTTTTAAATTCCTTTCACACTTTGATTCTAGTTTTTTAATATTACATAGCCTGTGCTAGTTCGAAAGCATTTTTTGTGCTTCTAGTGTTAAGTGTGCCTGGAAAATGGGAGAAAGTATACTAGAAGTACCAAAAGTTGTATACGGCGCATACTTTGGTGTCAAAAGTTTCCATTGGATCACTTAAGTGCCAAATATGAGAAAAACGATCATTTTAGTGCCACTAACGAGAGATTCTGGCCAAATTGGTTACGTGGCATTTATATATATTTTTTAAAAAGTAGACGTGTGTTGATGCCTCAATTTTAGTTAGGTTTATTTTATTTTTATTTGGTCTTTTTTTCGAATAAAAAACAAAACAAAATAATAATTAAAAAAAAAAAGCAAAAGCCCAGCCCTTCTTCTTTTTCTTCCGCACGGGCCCCAAGCCCACTCTCCTCCTTCTTCACCCCCCAGCCTAGCCCCCTCTCTCTTCTTCTTCCTCCTTCCCTCTTCTTCGCCTCTGCAACTCACGCGCGCGAGGGAGGCCGACGTGCGAAGGACGACCTACGGCCGAGGAGAGTGGCCGATGTCGGCCGGAGAGGATAGGATCTCAGGCACCATTAATGGCTGCCTTCAATGCCGAGGAGGCTTCGCTAGAAAGCTTGATGGGACATCGGTTTAGCAAGGGGAACCGGTCGACAAGCTGAAAGTTGGCGGCCGAGGCCCTTCATCGACCGGATCCCTTTCGCCTATAAATAGGTGGCCGCAAGCTCCTTCGAGGGGGGTGGCAAACTTGGAGACCTTCCACTGAGAGACATCGGGGAAGATTGAAGAGTGAGCACAGGGGAGAACTCGGGTCGTGAGCTTAGCCAACCTTCCACTGAGAGATTTTGGGGGAGGCCGGCGACAAGCGAGTCCGAGAGGATCAGATCTGGCCGGAGTGAGAGAAATCAAGGCCGAAGAAGGTTCGGCCGAGATCTGTGCCTCGAATCTGGGGTGATTGAGCCCCTTCGCGGCCCTGACGTCGTGCCACTGCCCCCACGCCGTCCCCGCGATTGAGTCGTGCCCTGACGCTGTCACCGTTGCTCGCCGTGCCATCGTTGCTCGATTGTCGCCGCTAGGTGGGAACTGTTCTTCGCCGTTGCTCTTCCCCCCATAAACCCTAGTTGCCGTCGTCGTCGCCGCCGTGACGCCTCAACCCTTCCTCGGCGCCGCGAATCGAGAACTCTAGGGTTCCCGATTTTTCCGGGTCGTAGCCCCCAGTCGTCGGGTCGAACCCAGGCCAAGGGCCGGGTAGGGATCCCACGTTTTGGGGGGCGACGGAAACCGGGTTGTAAACCGGGTCGGATCTGGGTAGGGTTTCGCCGAAAAACTGGGTCGTGGACTCGGGTTGGATCCCGGTAGGGTTTCGCCAGAAAATCGGGTCGCGGAGCTGGGTCGTTAGGTCGGGCCAAGCCGAATCATTCCCCAGAAACGATAGGCCATCGTGCCGTTTTAGTAATAAGTAATTAAAAAAAAAAGTCGAGCCCATTACGCAGGCTCGTCTACGTTTTGGGGTAGATAGCCTGGGTCGGACGCAACCCGCGGATCCAACCCGGGTCTTTTTTTTTTTTTAAATTATAAATAATATTTTAATAAATAAAAATAAATAATTTATTTTCAAAAAAATAAAAAAGATGATTTATTTTCGAAAAATAATAAAAAATATTTTATTTTCCTTAAAATCGAAAAATAATAAAAAAATAGTAAAAATATTTTATTTTCCAGAAGATCGAAAATATTAAAAAACGATAAAAAAATATTTTGTTCAAAAAATAAAAAAATAAAAAATACTTCATATTTTCCAAAAAAATGCCAAAAATCTTAAAAAGCCAAAATTTCATAAAAAGCCAAAAAATTCATAAAAAGCCAAAGAGACTTGTATTTTCTAAAAATATCAAAAAAATCCAAAATTCCCTTTTATGTTCAAAAAATAGAAAAAGACCAAAAATAATGTTTTTCCTCCCCAAAATGCACGAAAATCCCTCAAGCATCCAAAAAACCTTAGGGTTTAAATAAGATTAGATACCGGAATGGCATTAGTGATTAACTAGTGTAATCAAGTTCTCGATCCTAATTTCTCTTGTTGCGCAGGAGCGAGTATTTCTCCTAATATTTCGCATGGGTTTCTAATCAACCCACCCCAAATTGATTAGTGGCAACTCCGTTTTAAAATTTAACTTACAGGTTAAAAACTTAGACTATTAAAGTTGTGAATTGGTGGACTTGGGAGAGTCCGGGCATAATAAATTTAGCCAAATCATTAGCCTCCACCAACGCCCGTACCTAATAACGGGCGCAAAAAAAAGAGGTCGCGACAACGTGGCTTTTAAACGACATCGTTTTTCATCCTCCTTAAGAAAACGACGTCGTTTTGCCGTCATATGTAGATGGCCTCACAAAAACAATGCCGCATAGCTCATATGAGGATTGAAATTAGGGTTTTTTTTGTCCGATCCTCACCCAACGCCAACCTAGCTCGCTCGGCTACCGTCGCTTGGCCTCCATCATAGTTGCTCGATTAGGTGAGCGAGGAGAGGTTGAGGTTGTTGCTTGGGCAAGAAGGACGGGAAGAATATGAGGTGAGGGCAGAGGAGGAGGAGAAAGAAGGGGGGTCGAAGGTGGAGAAAGCAAAGATGAGGAGGGCGAGGGAAACAAGGAGGGCATAGATAGAGATAGTGGATTGGACTCTGCTCAAGGAGTGGCTAAAATGGGTCCTTTTGAAGGGGGAAGGAGGGGGACAAGAGCTTGGGCTTGTCAACAATGTTGGACGAACTAGAGGCGGAGTTGTGCAGATGTTGGTGCCAGTGCCGCTGTTAGTGTTGGTGTTGGTGTTGTTCTTCGGGGAAGAAGACGACATGCCATGCTCTCTCTCTCTCTCTCTCTCTCTCTCTGGGGATTTAGGGTTCTGACTTGGAGGAAAGGCACCAAACGACGTCGTTTTGTTGTTTAGATGTTGACTATACCCTTTGGTGAGCCACATCAACGTAAAAAATTAATAAAAAAGTGTCACGTCGGATTTCCAGTTAATCGGATCGACGTTGGCACTAAAATGATCATTTTTAAAGCTTTTTATACTTAAATGATTCAAAATAAACTTTTGATATTAAAGTGAACGTTGTATACAAATTTTGGCACTTCTAATGTACTTATTCCCCGGAAGATACTATAAAAATGCAAGCGTTAAATTTTGTTAACTTATTATTAGTTTTTTTTTAATTGAATGCGATTTCTAGATCTTGGGCTTTTTTCGTTCTCATTCGGGCCTTCCAAGTATCAACGTGGTCAAGTTGCCAATTTCAAAATTTGGTGGGCCCGAAATCCACAAAAAGATGGATGTAATACTTGAAACCCTAGCGCAATTTCTGAAATTCGCGTTTCTGAACGTAAGAATTTTATTTGATTCGGTCAGTAGTCGATGGATAAAAAGTTGGGAACAGATAGACTATTCTCATTGGCAACTGAACCGAATCATTGGGGAACGACGGATCGTCCTACGATCCTAGAAGTAAACTTCCGGCGAAATATATTATTCGGTGGGGACACGAGTCAACAGTATACATCAAACATATTGGCGTTAACAGTATACATCAAACATATTGGCTAGAACACTGAAATCACATGCCCACCTAGTCTAGAATCACGTACTAGGAGTAAGACGAATTCGACGATGCAAATCGAAAATCACAAAAGACATGGGAGAGCTGTTCTAGGAAATAACGTTTTCACCGATCAATGCAAGGGCCTTAATAGCAAGGATCTTGTACATCTTCTCAGTAGGATGAACAGCGTCCCAGAAGACATACTTCTCCGGCTCAGAACATGTGGTAAGCCCTTTGCATGTGTCCCCGTACTCCACCATTCCTGTCCCGCAACATCCTTTGCTCGTCTCCGTCAAACCTGTTATATTTCACGACAAACTTAGTCTCTTTGTATGCTTGACATGAACAGATTGAATATCTAGGTTGGGATCACGGCCTTTGATGTATGGTGCACACTGACCGTATCTGTGGGGGCGGTTGATAGCATCGAGCACGATGGCATAAACATCCACGAAGGCAGTCTTCAGTCCCATGCTTTTCCCGAGAGAGTGCAGTTTTCTCCTGATCAAAGAATTCAACGAGAAGGATAACTTGTTGTAGGCTTGGTAGCAGCTGGTTGTGTCCATTAGGGTTTTGACAAGCGGCATGCATCCCAAAGGCGGGACTCCAACGATAACCACTCTCCTAGCCCCCATTCTGTGCATTTCCTGCAAGACGAGATGGGCAAAAAACAAATCATCCTCATATATACATTACATTTTGCGGGGCCCCCATTTACTGCAGCCTTTATGCTTCTGTCTGCCCATTGCCTTCTCTCGTACAAAACAGGGAGCGGGGGAGAAGATCATGGTCATCCATGGAACCCTTTTCGCTTTACCATGGCCCGTAAAATGGGACCAGTATTACTATCAAATGACCTTGGACCAACTTGTGTAAGTTAGCGGTCCGTAGATCTAGTGACTCAAAAGAATTCTGTATGTACTTGCTTGTTGTCCATTTATTGACAATTTAGATGAACTAAACAAAAAGGAAGGAAGATTTGTCTTTTAGATAGTCTCATTATTATTAAGTCTCACATATTCTGATATTTAGTTAGTTTTGTTATGCATAATGTACTAAAGTGTTAATTTCCCATACATGTGTGCGCAAGCACACGTATGGGCAAAGTAATTAACCAGATCTGATCCGTGCTGGATCGAGTGAAGCTCGGTCATTGATCATAACACTAGTCCATAACAATCGGTTGCGATTCATCCAGTTTACATGGACTCGGACTAGACAAGAATTTGACGTTATTCTTGTAGAGAGAGAGAGAGAGAGAGAGAGAGAGAGAGAGAGAGGAACCTGAACGTCACGAGACATGCAAGAGACCAAGAAGTTTAGGTAGGCTCGCAAGGAGTACTGCTTGGCGCGAGTTGGGTCCAGGAAGTAATTCTGGAGGAAGTCATTTGTTCCCATGCTCATGATCAACACGGCATTGTTGATGATCTCTTCTGCCTTCTCTACGCCCACCAACTTCCTTAGGTGGATCTTGTAATGCAGAAAATACTTTAGCTGCTGCGACACCGGGAGCACACTCTATCCACAAATCAAACCAATTCATCAATTAATAATTAAGAAACATGTCCTATAAGTTGTATAAAAGAAATTAAATTTACAAGGCTTACCGAGATATTGGCAGTGAGATCGTCATACCCGGAAGCAGCGGATGCAAAACTGACCCCGTGAAGCAGATCTGATTTGGTCAGCTTCGGGTCAAGAAATGCTGGGAGTGCCTTGGTATACCCAAGCGCCTCGGCTGAAATAACGAGGGAGATATAGAATCAATTACCAACTTTTATTGTGAAACAAAATAGATTCGGACATAGTTGACTTTAAATTTGTACTTTAAATATAGTGATGGACCATTTGAAGAACTAATACCGTATGCACAACCTAGAAAGCAATGGCTTATGTGTAAATCAAATAAAGGATGGAGGCTGGCTGTTTGAGTTAACTATGTTCATGTCGTGTCAAAGTTGGGGTTTTCACGATAAACTCTCTCTTCCTGGCTTCGCGCAGGGACATTACCTTAGTGTTGACTTGTGTATTACTTTACATATAAAAGATTAGCGAGATATTTCGTGGCTTAGTAATTTAGTTTGTTCTTAAATGGTAGTTAGAAGAAAATTCAAGCATGTAAAATAAGATATAGTTGAAGCTGCAGTCTGGTCCACTGAAATCTTCAACACTCTAGATGGGCATTGCTGTCCTTTCTCATTGATTGGCTGAGAAAATCTTTAACTTAGCATAAATTTCTGAAATTTCTTTTACTACAAAAAAAGAAAAAGAAAAGAGATACAAGAGAGAGAGAGAGAGAGAGAGAGAGAGAGAGAGAGAGAGAGAGAACTGAAACTTATGCGGTTTTCTCTGCATCACTTGATAATCAACTTCTCTCCTTGTCCCATTTGTCACAGAGGTGACTTGGTTTTTTGAAATGTCATAAAGTGCGGAAGCCAAAATTACTCGTGCACGTTCTCAAACTCTCATGAACTTTTTGCTAATTCCCAGAAAGGCGTAAGTAAATGACAGTGCGGATTCAACAGTAAAAATGAAAGTTGCTTCCTTAACTTCTTCAGTGTCTGCACTTACTGCTTTTCATACTAGGACAGAAAAATGAGATAAGTCATAGCTCCTCTCATGTTGCTTAAAAACATGGAGGAATTCCCTATTTTCCATTCAGCATTATATGGAAAAAGGGTTAGCTTCTTCCTATATATGTTGCTAAAATAATCCAAGGATCTATTCAAGTAATTAGGGATGAGCAATCAAATAATTGAATTTGGGAATTGGACCAAATCGGCCTTACTAGACTTATTCAGGTCCTGATTGTGTATTGAGAATTGATTGCATGAAAAAGATATATTAGACATGGATTTCGAAAATGAGAAGGTACGAAAATCCATCAATACCTTAACTACCTTTCCACATATTGTTCACATGGTATATTTTTTTTCTCTAAAATAATAGTTATATTACCTATTCAAAATTTATTTAAATAGTCAAAAAAAAAAAAAAAAAAAAAAGATAGGGCTTGTTTCTAAGTCAATCCTAAAAGTAGTTCGTTTCCGATTTAACTGATTCTAAGTGGTAGGTTCTATAGCTTTTTGTTTGGAATTACTCACCTTGCAATTATCACCTCTATAAGTAACATTACAAATATCACCTTTTTTTACCAAGACCATCACTTTCACCATTATTGGCATCAGATCAAGCAGATTCAAGAAAATACTTTCTTTTTCTGAATCCAGGGTAACAATGAGGGCCCCATACCTTTTCTAAGCCTCCTATGCTTTTCATTGGGTTCTAAGGTGTACTTTGGCTCAAATGCGCCACGCAAAAACATCATCGTTTGCATTTAATCTAAAAATCTATGCAAAAGCTAGGAGAGAGGGGGCACTTTGGTCCAATTCTGTCGTATGAAAAGAAGAATCATGAAGGGGAAATATCAGAGAAAAGGGGCATAAATTGATTATTACCAATGAAATCAGTGGCAAGCCTGCCATTGCTGAACCTTCCGCTTGGGCGGCCATTGAAGAAGTCTTTTCCATAAGGAGGGTAGTTGCCCTTGAAGGGGGTCTGAAGCACATTGTTGTTCCCAGGGTCAACACTCGAGTCCCCAAAGACCAGTATGCAGGTCACATTGTTTTTAGCTGCCAATTGTTTCACTTTGTCCATGGCAATGGCCTGTGCAAGCAGTGGCATCAATGCCAACAGTGCCGCGACCGCAACCGCAACCACAGCCGCCGCCGTCCCCGCCCCTGCTGACCTCATCTTCGCGGCTGTTGCGGCGGCGACCACCGCTCAAGCAAAAAGCGCTGAGGAGCTTGAGAGACAGCGGGAGGAGGGTGCCTGTGTGTTTGGGAGTGATGGGCGGGCAAAGTCAGATGCACTCCCTCTTGCCAATAAATAGGGATGTAGGTGATATTGGTGATGTTAGTTGGGCATTTAACATGTGTCAACAGTAGATTTCTGCGCTTGGGTTGGGCTACCCCTATGTGAAGTTGGCCTTTGTATGTTTTTTTTTTTTTTTTTTTTTTAGTGATTCAGGGAACCCCGCACGGCCGGATGTCGGGAGTAAATCACGGGGGCGACACGTGTTAGCCACCACACACGTGCCACCAGGTAAGTCACTCTGCGACGCGTTGGGGTTTCGAACTCCTCCCCTTCATGAGGGAAGACGAAGTCAATTTTCTGGCCTCTGTATGTTAAATTCAAAAGATGTGCTAAAATTCGAATTAATGCAGCAGATACTTTTTAGGTGTCTGTACAGTACCAGCTTATGGAAATACGCAGTACTTCAAGCACCCACTCACGATTTTTACAAGTTATTTTTTGAATAAAAGCCCCACAATAACTGGCATGTCAGATCCCCACCGGTTTCTAGATCGTGATCGACTTAGGACAAATTTGGATTTTTCTTTTTTTAATGTTGAGGAGAGATTTTACGTGGTGTGGCCCCTATTGTCTTTGATTGGGACAATTCGCGTTTGAGTAAGAAGATTTTATTTTATACGCCTGCAGTGAAACTTCCGCATAAAAAACATTTCTGGAATGTTGAGAGTATCGTACTATCGTACTCATTGATAAAAAATAGGAAAAATTACAAAAAAAAATTCTAAACCTATCATTGAATGTTAATTTAATTCTAAAATTTTTAATATAGCCAATTTAGATTTAAAATTTTTGATGATTTGTTAATATATAATCATTTTAGCCGATTTTGATTGGCAATTACTAACATGGAGATTGATTGTCCAACGCAACATGGTTATAGCTGGCGTTGACATAAATAATTTATGCATTTTTTAATTTTCTGAATTTTTCTTTTTAAATATCTTAATTTCTTTTCTTCCTTTTTATTTTTTTAGTGTGGGCTGGTGTATTGACTGTGAGCAAGGGTTTCACAACCCTAACTATGGTGAGAGTTGTGAAACCCTTGCCAACCACGAGTGAGGGTCACGGTCCTCATTTAGAGCCCTTGTTGGGCTTCAGTTTAAAAGGATAAAAAAAAAAAAAAGGAAAAGGAAAACAATTAAAAATTCATAACTTTTTTTCTCCATCTTAGTAGCGGCCATTTCACATAAGACGATTGACATCACATCAAAGATTTATGCCAAAATTGGCCAAAAGGATAATGTTGGGATATTGTTAAAGTTTTAAAATTAAATTAGTCAAATTGAAAAGTTTATTATTTAATTGACATACATATAATAGGTTTAAGATTTTTTGAAATTATTCTCTCATAAGTAAAATGCTTTCTTGCGCATTGTTAGGAAGATAACGCTGATCATTATGAACTATAAAATTGCGTTGTGAAGAAGGGTGACAGAAGTCAAAAAAAATCACTAAACTTTGACTTCCATTTTTTAAAATTAGAATTACATAAACAAAAAGATCAATTAGACCTTTTCTTCTCTTCATCCAAAATTAGGTATTGAGATCGATCTATCAGTGTTCAAGTACCAACCTAATCCTCATGAGGGTGAGATGGAATCCATCTGTTTTGATACACAGCCACGTGATCGTTGGAATGAAACTGTGCCATCAATGACACTAGTTGCTCCAAGGAAAAGAATTAATGCCAATGCTGCGATCTGGTCATGTGCATTGAATAAGGAAAACGAACCAACGCCCAACATAGCCTGAGCATCCTCATTATGTGGATGGTTTTGCTGTACCAATAACTCTCCAAATCATTGCCTGTCCAATTCAAATTTTTGGATTGAGAAAGATGAAATACATATGATATCTGCATATCTTGATGCCGCAAGAGAAGGCAATGGAAAATGGCATGCACCTAATCATTTTTCAGTTGTTTCCACCCAGCAAACCACATTAGCAAGAGAGGAGAATTATATCGTTGGACAAAGGCCTCGACAGCTACTTCTGTTTTGTGCTCTCGCTGTTCGGGATAGCCTGAATTGGCCATTAGTTGGATCGACTGAGTTGGCCTTTTCATCTGTCTGTAGCATTTATTGCGGCGCCACAAGTTGGCCAGCTAACTCTTTTGCTGAGTCGATTTTCCCTTCGACGCGCATATAAATTCCACATGCAAATGGCAATAAAATCTAAAGTCTCTCTTCATTTTTTTTTTGGTTGGTAATTATGGCATTTACGAGTAGTTTTATCTATCTTCCGAGTAGTTTTATCTATCTTCCATTTGATGACTAGAAAGAGAGTTAGTGATTAAAACGCTCAAATCAATGATAAACATAACGACGTGTAAATTTTTTTCTTGATACCACCATGCATGCTCTTTTTTTTTCCTTCTTTCCCTTTAGGTATACAAGACCATCTAATTTTTTTTTTTTTTTTTTACATTTTCTGTGTTTTTTTCTATTCCAAAATTGAGCTGTCCCCTGAAATTTGGATTGATTATAATAATTCTCCTATCCAGAGCAGATGCCCAATTGAAACTAGCTAGAAGAGCGGAGAATTCTGTTCGAGGAATTGAATTTTCTGACCTACCCTTTTGACAAAGTACGCATCTTTGATGAGATGATCCACAGGCCGGTGTAATGCACAGTGTATACAATAATGATGGGCGCACAAGCAGGTTGGTCTATATAAAGGATTACGTATGGGCAATATTGAAACCGTCCTTTCCAGTAGTATTGCTGCTGTCTTTTTTGCAGCTTTTGTTGTTGCTGGAACTATGTGGTATGGTTCAGCAACTACCCCTATCGAATTATTTGGTCCCACTCGTTATCAATGGGATCAGGGATACTTCCAGCAAGAAATATATCGAAGAGTTGGTGCTGGGCTATCCAAAAATCAAAGTTTATCAGAAGCTTGGTCTAAAATTCCTGAAAAATTAGCTTTTTATGATTATATCGGTAATAATCCGGCAAAGGGGGGATTATTCAGAGCGGGTTCAATGGACAACGGGGATGGAATAGCTGTTGGGTGGTTAGGACATCCTATCTTTCGAGATAAAGAAGGGCGTGAACTTTTTGTACGTCGTATGCCTACTTTTTTTGAAACATTTCCGGTTGTTTTGGTAGACGGAGACGGAATTGTTCGAGCCGACGTTCCTTTTCGAAGGGCGGAATCAAAGTATAGTGTTGAACAAGTGGGTGTAACTGTTGAGTTCTATGGTGGGGAACTCGATGGAGTCAGTTATAGTGATCCTGCTACTGTGAAAAAATATGCTAGACGTGCCCAATTAGGTGAAATTTTTGAATTCGATCGTGCTACTTTGAAATCCGATGGTGTTTTTCGTAGCAGTCCAAGGGGTTGGTTTACTTTTGGACATGCTTCGTTTGCTCTGCTCTTCTTCTTCGGACACATTTGGCATGGTGCTAGAACCTTGTTCAGAGATGTTTTTGCTGGTATTGACCCCGATTTGGATGCTCAAGTGGAATTTGGAGCATTCCAAAAACTTGGAGATCCAACTACAAGAAGACAAGTAGTCTGATACAAGATTTCTCTATTATCTTTTTCCTTTATTTTTTTGTCTTGCTCTTTGGGAGATAATCCCAAATAAACAGAACAGGTATGGAAGCTATAATTGTAAAGCACGATCGAATTTATGGAAGCATTGGTTTACTTTGGGGAGACAAACATCATCCCAAGATACCTTAGCACCCCCCCGTCCCAAGGTAGTACCCTTCCATAGGAATTGTCTCAGGATACGCTCAATGGTCATTAGAACCGAAGAAGGCATGGAGAAAACACTGGCCCAAAAGGCTTGTATGGAGTGTAGGACTGACCTTATGAGCTGAAGCCTACCTGCAAAGGATAGAAAAAAAAAAAAAAAAAATGGTTTGCATAGCCATATAGCCCTAATGGTCTATTTGTAAGTTTTATTGGTATGCTTTATATATTATTTTTGGAAAATCCTCCTAACAATAAGAAATCCATTCGAAGAACACGGGGACTAGTTGAAGTAATGAGCCGCCCAACATTGGGAGGCTCATTACTTCAATTCAATTGATATAATGAAAAATCATTTCACCTTTTTAGTTGGAACTTTAGGTGGTTCTCGAAAAAAGATAGCGAAAAAGATTATCCCTAGAGTCGAGACTAAGAGGAATGTATAAACCAATGCTTCCATAAATTCGATCGTGCTTTACAATTATAGCTTCCATACCTGTTCTGTTTATTTGGGATTATCTCCCAAAGAGCAAGACAAAAAAATAAAGGAAAAAGATATCGGACTGTTTGTCATCACATTAGAGGTTTCTATTAGAAGCACTTGGGAGGGAAAAAAAAAATACATAAGTACTGCAACCTTCAAATTAGAAAGATTGCTTTTAATAGTGGAAGAAATGCACTCTAAAATTAATAAATTGGATAGAAATTATCTAATTTTGATCATGCATACTACACAGCAAAATGGGTTACGAATTTTTTTTCTTATCAATGAAAATGTTTAGCGTAAATTGTTATTAATAATAAATAAATTTTCCATAGATTCATTTTTAGAGATATTCCGTAGAAAATTTACTCGGACCAAGTTGTCAACTCACAGATACGATCTTGCCAAATGTGGTGACAAGACGGATTAAGCACCGAAAATTGAGTTCCACATTGAAGAGCTACAACCACCAACCACCTAATTAAGTGTAAAAATCAATTGATCTTGTACAATAAACACTCTCCCAATTCAATCGCCCGAACCCCACTGCTCACCTCATCTGTCTCGTCAATCACTTGCAAAAAAGGTCATTACTCGACGCTGAAATTGAAGGGGGCGTTCTCAATAATTGAGAATGCCAAGAGCGATACCATTCACGAAGAAGCTAAGCGAATAAAACAGAAGACAAGACACACACGCTTCTCTGTGTAGAACACAGAGGGCATCCATGACCGTTTTGGAGTGGGTCTTATTCATGAATAGTCTCTTATTGTCGATACCTTTCAGCACTTGACTCGGGTATGATAGGCTTTCCCCTAGTTTAGTGCATCAATGGTCTTGTTGAAGTTGAGACGGCATGGTCCAATGATACTCCCCCATAATTCAATGTGTTATCTAGTTAAGATTTAATGCGCTCGCCGAAACCTATATCTTGTCACATGATCACTATCCTATCCTTGTTAAATTGATTGAGAGTCCAATAGGCTTGGTGCATGTTGAATTGTACATATGCTAGGGGGTTGTCATGATAAAGATGTAACAATTGCTGATCTACATGGATTGAGTCTTATAAAAAATTATTTAAAGTGGTTATCATTTGAGGGTTAGCTTTATTTATGAATTACTTCATTAATTTTCTCCATTTTGACGTGTCACTTCGAAAATTATGGTAATTATTACATTTTAGAGGAAGGGTTATTCTTACCAACACTTTTATCTCGATTGAAATGGCATGTGTCTAAACGAATATGAATGCGTTCAAAAACACATACGACAAAGATATAAGTGGTCTTTGAATTTTGGCGAAATATGCAACGTGGTTATTGAATTTTTAATTTGTTTAATGTAGTCTATGAATTTTAGCTCAAAGTAAAATATGATCCATAGATTTTTAATTTGTTTCATGCGTTATCTAGACTTTTGATACATGTTCAACATATTTCTTGAATTATATGAAAATGTATATATTCATGAGTTTTTAATTTGTTCAATACTATTCACGAACTTTAGCCTATGGACTATATTGAACAATTAAAAATTTAAAGACCACATTGTCCATTAAGCTAGATTGAACATATAATAAAGGTTTACGGACCATATTGAATAAATTAAAAGTTGATAGATCATATGCACATTGGACTAAAATTCAAAGATTATTTATGTCATTTTTCCAAAATAAGGAGGATTGTTCAGAACACCTGACGCAGGGAACGTCCCAAACCTTCGACAACTTTCTTCGTACTTTAACTTTTACAATTGTCTTTATATTAGTTAATTTCAAAGCCTCTAGAATTGCAGATCTTATTCAAATTTCTCCAAAAATCCCATTTTGGGGCCTTCATTTTGTAAAATCGCGAATTTACCCCTAATATCAAATGCGCCATTGCCTGGGGGTGTCAGAAAAGCGCCCAACCCACCCAGCCCAGCCCAGCCCGAAAATATCAGCTATTTCAAGGATGGGCCTTAGTCTTCTTTGATAAAATTTTTAGATATTGATATTAATGGGATTGGGGTCGGGTCGGGTCGGGTTGGGCTGGCATAAGCTTTTCTGACACTTCTATATAGAATAGCTTCAAATAGATTTCCAATTTTACCCCTGGAACAAGCTCATGATATTACCAACCCGTTCTCTTATATCATATGATATTCTGACCTCGGGTTGATCGGATTGGATCAATCGCGTCCCTCGTATGGTATCGGGTCGGGTCAATATCACGAAGACCCGGACCGGCCCGGCCCGACCCGTTTCCTGAACACCCCTACAGTGCTACCTGGTACTTGTTCGACGAAATTCCCTAATATTACCACGAAGAGCTGATCGGCCGAGACCTCGCTTTGATAGCTCGGAATCAGAGCGACACTTGTTCCGAACAACGTTCGGTCCAACGCACGAACGACGGCATTCGTACAATTAATTACGAGCGCCTTCCTCGCCCGGTCGAGCATTTCGCAATGCAGCGCTTGTCGTCGCGAGCGTCGCGAGGCATTGGTTCTTCGCTGAAGCTCCTCCGCCGCGCGCCGTCACCCGCATCTCCTGCTTCCCCTCCTTCTCCTTCTTCTTTCGTGCCCAGATGCTGCTTCGCCGTGTCGGCTCTAAACCTCCGAAAGACGCGGCAGCCAGCGATCCCGGGCGATTTCTTGAGATGGGTTTCGCTCGGTTGCTGCCGAACGTCGAGATTCGCCACTGGGTTCGCGCCGCTGGAGCCCAAGCCGTTGGATTCGATCATGGACGTGGGGAGGGTGAAGGATCGTTCGGCCGAGGAGATAGCCTCGGCTTGGGATGATGTAAGCATTTCAAGTCCATTGCTTCTGTACTGTTATTGTTGATGTGTCCAAAATGCGTGCTTTCGTAATTTTTATGATGCATTATAGACATTTATTAGTTCTGGGGGGCTAGGAATTGCAAGAAAAGTTAATTCGGAAACTCGTTAGATGGACGCCTATCTGTTTGATGTTATTCCCCAGTTTAGCATAGTCACTAGGTTAGCAGTGGGGTGCCTTAGTTTTTGTATACCAAGAATCTTTGCAGTCTAGCGGCAAATGATATAGTGTAGCTCTGCATAAAGTGGTGGAGTGTCCTTGCATAAGTTGCTCATCAATCTCAGTTGTATGATTTCAGGTGTTGGCTCTTCTGCTTATGAATTGTGATTGATTCTATTGTTTGTTCAAAAAATCAATTCTAGTGCCGGTAAATCATTGCAAACTTTTGTAAATTGGTAGTCATATGCTGTGATATTACATGGCTTGTTGTTGGATATGGAGCAATGCGGAACAAGCAGTGACAATTCTAAGTTTCCTGCCCTCACATTCTAATAAAATCTCATGTTTGCCGCTGTTAAAAGACCAAAATGGCTAATGAAGTTATCAATTGAGAAGCTATTCATGCACTTCCTCTCCTGCAGTGGCAGACATTAGTGGCATTTAAGGGCTTGCTTCATGTTGACAATCCCTTGGTGTGGATTAGACATTTGTTTTTATTCAATATGAGTTGTATGCATTAATACTGCTTTCAATTTATTGTGTTATTTTATGTGGATGAATATTCTAATCAAAAACACTAAATATATGGAATTATGCTACGAGTGAACTTGTAAACTTTTGTTAGATAATATTTTGAGAAAAATATGTTGGCTCAGAAGGCCTGAGCAGATGAGTGATGGTTGCCAAATCCTGTGTATTACTACTGATTAAAATTTCCCTGTTCCTCTAATTACATGATAAAAATCACATGTTGGGAGTAAAATTCTTCTGGGCCTCAAACAAAGCTTTATAAAGCACAATGCCCAGCATATGATATTAAAATTTCACTTTTGGTTCTCAAGGAAATATTTATATTTTCTGGGTTCATCCAGGGTGAAGAAGGTCTTAAGGAAATTTTGGTGACTGGTAAACTGAAATGTGTCTTGATGTTTTTCTAATATGGTAAGAATCTTGTGATCTCCTAAACCTGAAACTTTTGTGTCATCAGGAAAATTAAGGCATGATGAAGTTTGGCATTTCATGAATATAAGACATGAAATTGACTGAAAGTTGATGTGTTGCTTGTAGTTGTATTCTCCCATATTCGTCTTTCTCATAGTTTTTTGGCTTTCAAAAGGTTGACACTATGTTTCTAGCTGGCCACATCTTGTATTAAATAATTGACCGACCAAAAAGTATGTTTTATGGAAGGCACCAGAATAATATAGTGAATGTTGCATGAGTTCATTATGATATCTCATGGCACTTATCGTCTTAAAGCTGTTCTTGTGCTTTGAGTACCTCTGTCCTCAATATCATGCCATTGTATTGGTGAATCATTGTGGGAATTCTTTCAGAGTTCAATGTTGTCTCTTTCATTCACATTAGGCTTTGCTTTTACCGTTGTGATATCTCAGTAAACTTTAGTTAAAATCAAGTTTTTGGTGAAGCTTGGCTCAGTGAATTTGAATTTGCAATTGGTTGTACTTTCTCAGTATCACATTGGGCGAGGTCATGTTGGCACCTCTATGAAGGCAAAACTTTATCATCTGCTTGAGCAAAGATCAGTTGATTGGTAATGCTTTCACTGTCTATCTAAATTATCTTCTCTTTCCCTGGACATGTCAGATATGTGATTGTTCTGTTTATGTACAGCCGATATTTTGTCATTCCTTTATGGAGAGGAAGTGGCTATGTAACAATGTTTGCTCAAGGTACTCTCTCTAATCACCGAGCATATATATCAGCACATCAATTGCTTTTACTTGCATAGAATGCATGATTATAATTCTCATCCAGATGAATGACTTAGGGTAGGTTATTTAGTCTTAAGCATGATATGAATATCCTAGCATCAAGAGCACCTATGCTGTTCTCTGTTAAAGCTTGCTTCTTTTTCCCCTGGGATGCTATTATTTCAGCAGCATAGCTGCTTATTTAATTTGTTGTTCTTACGAGTAATTCGCTTCCTTTTCAAATAACTGATCATACAAACTACTGTTTACAAATAAGTAGAGTGATGGAATGGTATTTGGTCTGGCATCGATCACTAAATTGGACCTTCAAGCCTCTATGACTCTCGTGTCCAGCTGATAAGTAGGAATGGCTTGGTATACCGCCTAATAACTTTGGCGCTTCTATACTTTTGAAGATAGGATGTCTTTCATTTCTCAGCAATTAGTTTGGTACAATGATTGGTGTAAAAAATCTTGAGAATCATGGAACTAGAATTTACAATATTTCCAACTTCTTCTGTATCATAACCCCTTAATATGAGCTTCAGCTGTTGAAATCCTGTCCACTAGGTCATCCTCTCTTTTAATAGAACTACCACTGCTAATTTTCCATTATTATCTTTCTGATTATATCACCTACACGACAGTTGCTGATGAAGAAGCATCAACACTTCTTTGGAATTTGCTTGTCATGGCCTTGTGTGAATTTTCAATATGTCCAAAAATGTAAAATTACTAGTGCTTAGGGAAGCATCTTGCCGTGCTTGTTCTGCTTCAGTGCATTTGTTGGAAGACTATCTTAAAGGACTCTGACTTCAAATGATTGTTAGCCGTCTTTCTGATTAGTGGCACTGGCTTCAGATTAAAACGTTTTGTGTTAAAGATGGAACGGTCATGATGCAATCATTTACTTAAGCCAGCCCTAGCTGAAAAAAGTATTTTGGAAATATGTTAAGTATTATGGATGCTGTGAATGGCTGTCATTTTGAAATCAGTGTTCATGTTTGATTTTTCTCCGATATTTAAAGACCTCTAGAAATCTCAGAAGACAGAACTATCTCTTCTAAATTACTAATCTAGACTTTGTTTCAACATTTTTATTTTACAGTACAAATGCCACACATGCTTTTCACCGGTCTTGAAGATTACAAGGCAAGCGGAACTCAAGCATCTCCTTATATGACCGTTACTTTCTACATGGAGTTTGCAGAAAGCAAGGACTTGGTTCTTATTCGTGGAGATGTTGTGTTCACCAGCAAGCTGAGCGATGCAGAGGCAGAATGGCTTCTGGAGACAACCCAGTCCTTCTATTTGAACGATACAAGGTACAAGCTGGTCGAGCGGTTCAACAAACAGACGCTGGATTTTGAATTCAAGGATGTTTTACAAGCATTGGACATGCCCATTCTGTAATCTCTCATTCTTTCCGGACGAGTTACTAACAGGGCAATAAGAGTTGAGGTGGCTCGCTGACACCAACGAATGTCATACTGATTAATAGAGAGTAGATGCAAATTTTCTCCTCATGAATTTTCTGGTCTTTTGGAATGGTGGGGCTTGTTCTTCTTAATAATTTGTCCCGCTAATCTATAAGTGGTCTTGGTATCTCTCTCTCTCTCTGTCTCAGGCACAATATTATGAGGAGTGGAATTTATCTTTGCCTTTTGATAATTTGAAATCTGTGAGGGAAGACAATCAGCCATGCAAGTTAGAAAAGTCCCACGTCGAAGAATTTGTATGGTGTGGAGTAATTAGTGTATTTTAGTTTGTATCTTAGTTGGTTCATAAATATTAACTTAAGTTTAAGTTTTTGAGTGAAGGTGAATTTAATTGAATGTGTTTGACAGTTTTGGATTCGGCTGTGTTTTGGTACAACGATCTATCCATACGAAGGTATTAGACCGTCAAGAAATATACTAGGAAGATTTTGGTATGTCTTAGGAAAGAGTGAGGCTATCGTGAAGAAGATCACTATAGTGGAGGACTCAGTAGATATAATGATTAAGCCCATTCCTTTGGTGAAGATTGAGCTTTGCTTGGGCATTGGCGTCTTTATCAAGTTTGAGTTCTTTAACTTCTGAACCTATCAACATATTTAATCAGATTTATCTTCAAAAGCTTAAACTAATTAGTTATGAGTCGATTAAAATATATATTAACTACTTCAAGTCAAACAAATTCTCCAACTTGAGACTTTTTTAACACAACTCATGTGTATTTTAACAATCTCCTATTCACGTTTGAGCTTAGTATTGGGTCAATTTTGTCTTAATTTAGTTTATTTTTCACCAACGTATCTCAATGTGAATCTCCATTAATGGCCATCTTCACCTCCATATCTCTTTTGCCATATCAAAACTTCAAGGTTGCTATTGGGATAGCATTGTTGCACTACAACGCGAACTTTCACCTCGGGTCTCTTTCTCCATATCAAGCTATAAAGGTTGCCTAAAACCACATTGGTCACGAAATTCCGTGACTGAGATATTTATCAAATATTGATATGTATAGGAGCAGGCTAGCAATTAATCATCAAATTTGATACTATTTTACTATTTGATTGATTCAAGAAGCTTAAGGCATTGATTGAGTAAAAGTCAAGCAAACAAATCGAGTGTGAGAGAACCGATAACGGCATAGAGTTATGTGGTAAATATTTCAACAATCGTTGTGAGAAAGAATGGATTGTGAGATGCCATATAATGCTCAAAACACCACAGCAAAATGGCATCATAGAATGTAAGTGCATAATTTTATTTGAGTGAGCTCAATGCATGCTTTCTCATGGAGGGTTGGGCGGGAAATTTTATGTCGAAGTGGTAAACATTACTAACTACTTGTTTAATCGATCCATCATTTGCTAAAGAGTGGAAGGCTCTTGAGAAAATATTGTCGAAAACCTGTTAATTGCTCCGAATTATGAGTATTTAGATATGGTGCAATACTCATGTGAGTGATGGTAAGTCTGAGTTGAGTGCTAACTGCTAAGAAATGTATCTTTCTAAATTATACATATTGGTGAAAGGATATCCATTTGGAACCATATATGAGAGTTGATTCTTGAGTACCTAAAATCGAAAAGAGGGCATTCTAGCGTTAAAGTAATGAGATGTAAGATGAAACTTATTATGAAATGATATATGCAAAGGGAGGGCATTGACTACATCGATAACGAATCTTTTGAGAAACAAAATTTCAAAAGAGTATGCCCTTCGTATATTCAATCTACAAGTGGATTTCTTCTGGGCGGCGATCCTTTCGTAATCATCCAGTGTTTGACCAAGACTTGGACTCCTCAACGTGGGCGTTCCTTTCTTTGTCGTGGTCGGTACTCAGTAAGAGTGCAAATTTGGGACTTCTTTAATAAAACCCTAAAGCGGACGTGTTGTATAAAAGAATATTTGGCCGCACGGTATGGTGGTGGGGACGCTTCTTGTCGTGGGCAGAGGATTATCGTGTGTTTTGTCACTCCTTTTCAAGTTGCACAATTGGAGTAAGTATCGATATTTTATTCGAATTATATAAATTTTAGATGTTCTTTTGTTGTTCTTCGTTTATTTCTATGATGATTTTATATTGATTTAAATTACAAGATCCTCTTGGTATCCGCATTAATTTTACAATAGAAGCAAAACGAAATCTCTTAAAGCAGACCCTAAAAGCAAAGTTATTAACTAAACAAAGTTGAGGTCGATTGTGAGTATCGACTTTGTCAACAAGGAAAAGAATAAATGCTACATCGATGGTTAAACATTAGTTAAGAAGTAAGTAGAATTAAGTCAACGTTGGATGGCAAAAGCTTTTGTCTCCGAGTGTTGGCGAGGCAATGGGCCAAGTCAATGTCGGTCAAGTTGAGAAGCATTAGCATCGGCCCGTGAAAATTTACTAAAATCAAATGAGATATGTGTATTATAAGTTTTAGAACTTGTCGCAAAAGTGCAATTGAATTTAAAACTTTCAAAATGTATAATTAAATGAGATATGTGCATTATAAGTTTTAGAACTTGTCGCAAAAGTGCAATTGAATGTAAAACTTTCAAAATATATAATTAAGTCCTAAATTTGTTACGAGAGGGCAATCGAGTCTTAAAATTTTTAAAAAGTATAATTAAATTTTGGGAAAAAACACGAAAAACCTCAAACTTTGCTTTGAGTAACACATTTACCCCAAACCTTTTTTTGTACCGTGAAAAACCCCAAACTTTACAAACCGTGACACATTTACCCCAAACTTTTTTTGCGACACCAAAATACTTTCAAGTGTGACACATTTACCCCAAAATTGGAGGGCATTTTGGTCTTTTCATTTTTAAAAAATTTTCTTTTTTCTTTTTTTCTTCTTCTTCTTCCCTCCGCCTAGGCCATGGCGGAGGGAAGCCCGGCGCCGGCGTCGGGCGAGGGCCGCCCAACGCTAGATGCGGCGTCGGGCGGCCCTCGCCTCTCCGCCGGCGAGGGTCACCCTCACCGGCGCGGCTTCTCTCCGCCGGCTCCGCCATGGCGGCGGAGGGAAGAAGAAGAAAAAAAGAAAAAAAGAAAAAGACAAAACAGAAACTAAAAAGACAAAAATGCCCTCATGGGGTAAATGTGTCGCGGTTTGGAAAGTTTGGGGTTTTCACGGCACAAAAAAAAAAAGTTTGGGGTTTTTCGTAATTTTTTCCCTTAAATTTTAAAACTTATGATGAACATGTAATTGAGTTTTAAAATTTTCAAAATGTATTATCAATGGAAGGATTTGATTTGATCAATTTGATAAGTTTTAAAAACTTGATCACATTTTTTTGAAGATTTTAGGACTTGATTGTACTTTCATAATAATTTTAAGATTTAATTGTATTTTCGAAAATTTCAGGACTAAACTGCATTTTGTAGATAAGTTTTAGGATTTTCAAAATACTTATCCCCAGTCAAATCAGTTGAAAGAACAAAGAGCGGGAGCAGTTAAAGCAGTGAAACTCTCACATGGGAACACTCACTAAAGATGTAGATTGACCGCTGTAACTGCTTGTTCTAGTCAAACAATATAATGGTCCAAATGAAGAAGTCCTCGCAGTCGAGCTCCTATGGCAGGAACAGTCATTAACATCAAATATGGAGTCCAAATTTGATTACAAATGAGTTGAAGTGGTTATCGAAAGAGGCTAGCCATCCATGGACGCATCAGGAGCACATCGAAGAGGAAGGGGACACGCGAACGCGGCAAAGCACAAGATTTATTTCCTTCACTTTCAATAAATTTACTTTCCTTTTAACTTAAATTGAGTTCTTGCTCTTTTCTCGGTTATAATCATTTATCAACCAGAGTATGAAGGCTACGATGTGACTTCAAAAGTCGTCAATTGGTTTCACGAGTTAATGCTGTTGGATTGGCAATCGCTATTGATGAATCTTGAGCAAATATAGGACATGAGGGGACCTCTAATGAGCGATCAAGCTTTTTCCAATGTAGTGACTCTTCCTTTAGGATGAAAGCAACTAATGATTATAACACCACAAACGTCTTAGAGCGTGGCTCATGAAAAAGTACCTCGTTGGATGGATAAACTAGATGACAGTTCATTCGAAAAAAGAAAAGAAAAGAAAAACTAAATGATGGTGATGACGTTGCATAATTGATCACATTATTGGTAGGTTGATAGCATTGCTATGAGTCTCATTCATAGCGTCATTGTGTCTTACGCGTGAAGATACAATCCATTACTTTTGGATAAATGCATTCACTAGTTAGAACATTTTTTTCTGAAAAGGAGAATAATGCCATTATCTATTCATATTCAAGAATAATAATACATCAAACTCATCTCAACTGTGGATTATGCGAGCCTTGTATAGTTATTTCAAACTGTAATATATAAAAGGTAAAAATGAAAAACCTAGTCCTGGATAATGATCACATGAAAAGAAGAAATGCGAGATTCGGCCCAAGGAGCATGGAGGACATTACTTTGTCATTTCGCCTCTCACGCTCCGTCATTTCGATGTCTGTCCCACGAGCCCCCATTGCTCCATGATTCAGCTGAGGCCACCAGGAAAAGGCCTTTTTCTTCTGTTGGCCCCTCTCAAGTCACCCAACGCCTCCGCTCTCTGCTCCAACCTCCCTCCTCATCGCCAAAAGACCATTAAAAACAAATGGGTCAATAAACAAAAGGAGGGCATTTCGATCTCAAGGCATTCAAGATCTAAGACGATACTTATAATGAAAGGATATACATAATGAGAGGGCATTGACTACATCAACACTGGATCTTTTAGGAAATAAAATCCAAAAGACTTGTGCCCTTCTTTTCATCAATCTGTTGGTTCTTCTGGGCGGTTGATTTTTTTGGTAATCATGCGGTGTTTTGACCTAGACTTGGACACCTTATTGTGGGCGTTCCTTTCTTTGTCGTGGTCAATAAGAGTTCGAAAAAAGGTGAGCATTTTTATTCTCTGTTTTCAAAGTGGCTTGGAAGCTTCTTGTTGCTGGGCGGAGGATAACTCCTTTTCAAGTCGCCCAACAGGATCTCCGAACACAGGGATTTTTTGTCAGCGAATTTTACATCCAATTAAATTGTTTATTTAAGGATATGTATAACATAAGAACGATAATTTTTGTACAACTCTCATTTGAAGATCATAATTTTTTTTTTGGTCACTCAAGTATAATATTAAAATAAAATCGATCGTTTGAGTGGCACTTTTGATAAATTATCCCAAGTGAAATTTTTGCATTTTTATTATTTTTTTAATTTTTTTAGTTTTTATCTTTTATTTTATTTTTATTTTTGTTTTTTTCTCTGTGCGCCAGCCATAATCTACAAAGGCCCTAGGGAGGGTGAGGCCATTGCCGGCTACGAGTGAGGCCTTTGCGACAAGACCACTCATGAGGGTGCCAAGGCCTTGGCCAAAGCTAGGCAAGGCTGCATCGCTCGCACATGGTGGGGCCATGAAGGCCCTTGATAAATCTAAACGAGGTCAGCGAGATTTTCTAGTGAGGCAAATTATTAATGGCGGTTAAGTGGTACCACATTAGGATAATTGATGTTTACGTCAATTTTTCTAGCAAAACAAATCGTTGATGGTACTTAAGTAATCGATTTTTCAAATTTATGATACTTAAGTAAGCGAAAAAAGGTTATGACATACGAGTGGCGTTGTCACTCCAGCTGTACTTGTCTCATTTATTTATAATAATCACTGATTCTTCCTATTGAATAGATATGACATTCATGTCGAATCATGTAAATCTCGTGTCTTTTATTATTTCATTGGTGATTTCGCATTGATTTTGATCGCAAGACCTTGTCAATTTCCACATTAGTTTTACAATAGAGGCAAAGCGAAGTCTCTTAAAGCGGGCCCTAGTGACAGAGCAAAGTCAAGGCCATTCGTGAGTATCGACTGCGTAATGCAACATGTCGCATGTCAATTAGGAAAGGAGTAAGTGCTACATCGACGGTCAAGCATCAATTAAAAGGCCAATAGAATTAAGTCAAGGTCAGATGGCAACGATTTTTGTCTCCAAGTGATGGATGGATGGATGGATGGGTCGTATCAATATCAGTCGAGAAGCATTAGAATCGGCTCATGAAATTTGACCGAAATCAGATCGATGGGAAGGATAAAAGGGCTGGAGAAATTAATGGAGCAAAACTCTCAGATGGGACCAATCGCTAAAGATGTCGGCTAACCGTTGTCATACTTATTCTAGTCGAACGTTTGTGTAGTCCAATGAAGAAGTTATAGCAGTTGAGCTCCTTAGGCAGAAACAGTTATTACCATCAAATCTGGAGTCGAAATTTGATTACAAAATGAGTGGAAATCGTTATTGGGAGAGGCTAGCCCTCCATGGACCTATTAGGAGCACGTAGAAGAGGGAGAGGACACAGAACGTAGCAAGGCACAAGATTTATTACTTCCTTTGCTTTCGATCAATTTACTTTCTTGTAATTTATTTCGAGTTCTTGCACTTTTATGGTGGTTGTAATTGTTTGTCAATCAAAGCACAAGAGCTCTGAAGTGACTTCAGAAATCGTCAATGGGGTTCCCGAGTTATGGCTGTCCAATTGACGCCCACTATTGTTGACTTTTGAGTAGACATGTAATAAGGAGGATTCTCTAAAGGAAAAAGCGCAAATAAATAGTCGCATATTTTATTTCGATGTCGATTTTGTCCCGAACTTTCGATCGGCTCAATTTGGTCCTGAACTATTGATAAAATGTCCGTCTAGTCGAACTTTCGAACGGCTCAATTTAGTCCCCGAACTATTGATAAAAGATCCGATCTAGTCCTTCGTTACTATTTTTCTTTTTTATTTTTTCCTTTTTGCCCTTTTTTCCTTTTTTTTTTTTTTTCCCTTTTTTGCCTTTTTTTTTTTTTTTTGGGCTTTCCCTCCGGGCCGGCCGGCGGAGGGCCCCGGTCCGGCGAGGGAGCCCCTCGCGGGAGAGCCTCCCTCGCCGGATCGGTGAGGAGAGCCCCTCGCCGGCGTCGGGCGAGGGGCTCCCTCGCAGATCGGGCTCTGCGAGGGAGCCCCTCGCCGACGCCGGCGAGGGGCTCCCTCGCAAATCGGGCTTTGTGAGGGAGCCCCTCCGACACTCTGGCGAGCGAGGACGGCCCCTCACGGATCCGGCGAGGGGCCGTCCTCGCCGGCCCCGTGAGGGAGAGCCCCTCGCGGCGTCGGGCGAGGGGCTCTCCTCGCCGGGGCTCCCTCGCCGATGTGGCGAGGGAGGCTCTCCGGCGAGGGGGCTCCCTCGCCGGCCCTCCGGAGCGGCGGAGGGAAAGCCCAAAAAAAAAAAAAAAAAGGTAAAAAAAAAAAAAGAAAAAAAAAAAAAAAGTAACGAAGGACTAGATCGGACCTTTTATCAATAGTTCGGGGACTAAATTGAGCCGTTGAAAGTTCATGGACTAGATTGGACATTTTATCAATAGTTCGAGGACCAAATGAGCCGATCGAAAGTTCGAGGATTTAAATGACATTGAGTGAAAATATAGGGACTATTTGTGCCTTTTCCCATTCTCTAACTAGGTGTCTGGGCTCTTCAATGTAGCAACTCTTATTTCCTTTTGCATTAAAAAAAAAAAAAAACTAACGATCAGAATTATAATCATTTTAGGGTTTGAAATATGAAAAAGTTATTTATAGGATGGATAAACTAGGTGATGGTGATGATGGGGCATAGTTGACTATCTTACTGACAGGCTAACGAAGTTATTATGAGTCTTATCCATAGCCTTATTTGTGTAGTATATGTGTGTAGGCCACTGCCCATTGCTAGGGCTGAGCGATTTTAAGGCTCATGCAAATTTCACATGAAGTCTACTTATTAGAACATATTCTTCATTTTTTTAAAAAAAAAATTTGAAACCTATCTCATCACAAATTTCAGAGTTTACCCATGTTTCACTTGTATTATTAATTAAATGATTGCAATGAATTATTGTCTTTAATGATCACTTCTTGCTATTATAATTAGCCGACCATAACTTTTAATAAAGTAAAAGTCCCGATCATAAACTATAAATTTAAACTAGTGATTCTAGATTATATACTCATAATCGAACGCTACAAAATAATATTGGATCATGTGAAGACATAAACTAAGATCAAATTCCAATTTCAACTACCCTAGAATCTAGAATTTATTCATTGAAATATGTTCCTTAATTTTTGAAACTTGAAATCTATTTTGCATATCTTTAAATCTAGAACTGGATAAGTTTCCATTAGTTTAATTCCCAAGTTCTACCTGAACACCATGCTTACGTCTACCCGGATTACGCATTCATCACTTAAAAACATTTTTGTTTGTGAAAAAATGAATGGTGCCATTATCCATTCATATAATTATTAATCGGATTCATCTCAACCGTCGATCACGTGGGCCCCGCACAGTCATTCCAAACCGCAATTCAGAAAAAAGTTAAAAGCGAAAAACCTAAAAATCTCGGATAGCGAGAGATCCGACCCGAGGAGCACGGCACAGAGAGAGAGAGAGAGAGAGAGAGAGAGAGAGAGAGAGAGCGGGGGCGATTACTCTGTCGTTTCGCCCCTCACGCCGCGTCGTTTCGACGCCCCTCCTCCTCCTCCGCGTGCCCCGCGATTCCTCCTCCTTTTCCTTCTGGACGTTTCCGTTACACAAACCCTCTCACTCCTCCTCCGTTGCTGGCCGCCCGCCCGCCGCCGCCTCCTCCTCCGCCGCTCCGACCTCCCTCCTCCTCCTCCTCCCGCCGCCCCCAATTCCCTTCCAAAACCCTAGCAAGTACGTACCTTCTTTCTCTCTTCCTTCCTTCCTTCCTTAACGCTCCGATCGCGTGCGTTCGATTTTTTAGAGCTGCAGACGGGAAGACGGCCTCCTCCCCCGTCCCGCGACCGGCTCCCTCCTTCTGCCCCACCTGCATTCGGGATGAAGTACTCACGCTCTCGTTTTTTCTTTCGGTTTCGCTCTCAGTCATGTCCGACCCCGCCGCCGACGACGCCAAGCGCATCGAGAAGCTCTACGAGTTCGGGGAGCGGCTCAACGAGTCCAAGGACAAGTCGCAGGTCGATTCCTCTTATTCCGTAGCCGCTTTGATTGGGGATGATTGGGGGTTTTGAGGTGGGCGGTTTGATGTGCGTTGCGGCGTCGTGTGAGCTGGTTTGCTTATTTTTTGTTTGTTCTGGTGTGGGTGTGTCGGTTCTTGCAGAACGTGGAGGACTATCAGGGGATCATCGACGCTGCGAAGTCGAGCATCAAGGCGAAGCAGCTGGCGGCGCAGCTGATTCCGAGGTTCTTCAAGTTCTTCCCCGACCTGCGGGACGCGGCTGTTGAGTGCCTCGTCGATTTGCTCGAGGAAGAAGATCTCGGGGTGGGTGGTTTGACTACTTAAGCGTCGACTCGATTGTTGATGTGCTTATGATTTGCTGGAGTCTGTTGTGGAGCAGTCTGTTGTGGAGCGGCATTCAGTTGCTAAGATGTGGGGTGGGTGTAGGGAGTTAAGAGTAGGAAACATGTTGATATCGAATGGAATTATTTCCTCCAATTAGTTAAGTGAGACTGGAAATAAATGTGCAGTTTGTTGTGAGGAGTCTCAAATTGTTTGATTTTCTAGTTTTGTGTCGGCAAAGTCATGCTGTTTCATTCATGCTAAACTGGCTGGAATACAGTTGTGTTGTATTGTGTGGACATTGACTGCCCTTTCTTGTATTGGGGATGATATGAGGTTTGATGACTAGCATGTTATGCAGGTCCGAGTGCAAGCCATTCGGGGGCTTCCACTTTTTTGCAAGGATACACCCCAGTACATTCCTAAGATTGTTTACCTTCTCGTGCAGCTCCTTGCCGCTGGTAAATCTAGATTTCTGTCTGATTTGCTTATTTGTACATTGAGTGATCTCAATGGTTTACAATAGATCTGTTTTTTTATAGATAAACCTCGACCTAAGCTGAAGTCTCTGGTTTTATATTGTAGAGGATTTTGTTGAGCGTGATGCGGTGCACAAGGCTCTCATGTCATTGTTGAGACAGGATGTGAAAGGTGATAATCCACATACCTGAACTCAATGTTGAAGTCTCCTATTTCATGCTCTTGAGCTCAGGATGTTAGTGTTTTTCCATAGTTTCATGTGTTGTCTGAGGTTAATGAATGTGTTAGAAGGGCATAGTGATGTTTGACTTCTTATACATGAATTTTGTGAGTTTGTTAGTGGATAATGATTTGCCAGGATTAAGTTATGCATGGTTGTTGTCTATTAGGATGCTTTTCTCGCTCGAATCATTCTTGTCTGTCACTTGAGAACTTCAGTTAAACTCAACCATCTAATGGTAATATGAATGTTGCTTAGATGTCGAGGAGTGTATTATTATTGCAGTAGGAGAAACTATAGAATATCATAATTAGTATATTCCTTTTCCCAAAAGATAAGTGTTCGTCCATTTGGAATTTTATACAGTATATAATCGAAGTTAATGACAGTGGGAGTTAGAATTATATATACTGAACATATTTTCATTTCGGGAAGTAAATAAAAACAGTCATAGATTATGTCAACCTCAATTTTGCAAACATGAAGGTGCCTTTTTGAACCTCAAGCCAAGTATATAGTTAGTCCATGATTTTGTGTCCTGCTACCCTGCACTTAAGTAAGAAAAGGAGTGAGCATCTCATGTTATGAAGAACAAACAAAATGGATCAAATTCTGATCTACATTTCCCTTATAGTTTCAGTCAGTACTTGCATGCCTTCTGCTGATTCTTATCAGTTTCAAGTGCAAAATTTGGTGCATGAGAATTGAGATCTTCGGTAGCATCTCAGACTAGTGGTCAGGCCTGTAATCATATGCATAGACCTTGCTTCTGTTTTCTTATAATTTACTTGGGCCATTCTGACATTGAATTAAATGTTTGTGGTTTTTATAGATAGCAATTGGAAACGCTCTATTTTAAACTTGTGGACTTCTTTGTTTTCTTTTCTCTTTCATGAAGATCATTCTTGCAGGATGAGCAGCATGGGCCTGTTTTGACTTGTCTGTTTGAGAACATTTTGAACCTGATTGATTAGCAGAGATAAGCTAATGCTTGACATGCGCTGCTTTTTGTCAAACTTTTTGCTTGGTGCAGCCTCCTTGTCAGCCTTGTTTGGCCGCATTGCGAATGTCGATGAACCAAGTGCAGATGACTTGATTCGGGAGAAGATATTAAACTACATGAAAGATAAGGTTGGAAGGCTTGTTGAAAAAGATAAGATTTGACAGTTTTTGACGTCCACTTCCACCATACATTGGGACATTCTCGTGTTATTGAAAGGTTATTTAGGACTAATGGACTGGATTTGCAGGTGTTCCCAATAAAGGCAGAACTTTTGAAACCTCAGGAGGAGATGGAAAGACATATAACGGATTTAATTAAAAAAGTATGCTTTTCTGCACTTTTTTATTTTTATAGTCCCTTCACTGATGTTTATTTCTTAATTGAGTGAATGTGCCTTAATAGAATTAGCCCAGACTTTTCTTATTGCCATGTCTCATTAGATGTGGCTGACTCATATTTCAGTGTTTGGAAGATGTAACTGGAGCAGAATTTAGAATGTTTATGGACTTTCTGAAAAGCCTAACTATATTTGGGGACAAAGCACCTCCGGAGCGCATGAAAGAACTTGTGGGGCTTATCGAAGCACAGGCAGATTTAAATGCACAATTCACGGTATGTGCCTGATTACGAACAAATTCTTGAGTGGTATCTTTGTTAGAAATATAACTCTCTATTAATGGTTCTGTTACTGGGAACTTTAGTGGAGATGGTCTGCTTTTTTATCATCAATTATAGCTTTTTTGTTTTTCCATTTGTTGTTTTTCCATGTACTTGAATCCTTCTTTGAGAGCAACAACTCATCCATCTTATGATGGTTGCTATTGACTTAAAAAGGGAGAAAAAACACCAGAATGAAAACTGCTACAATCAGTAAATTCTGATTAGCCATAAATGTCTGATATGCTTCACACACAATTTAATGGCCTATGGCTGTGTATGGGAGGATTATAATATGCCTTATGAGCTAAACTCTTGGTGAGATATATGGCTTCTTGCTGGTGACAATGTATCCACTATTTAGGTCACTTCTATCAAGTAAAATGTTGCTAAGTGCCCTATCTCAGATCGGTATCAGTAATAATCCGAATGTGCATGCATTGAATAGATTGGTGACTTATTATTGTCCTCTTAGAATTGATGAAGTCTTAAGTGTCAGATTATATTGAGTTGTTAAGGAGCCGAAAAGGTAAGTGTATGTGGTTGAGCATTCAAACATTGCTTATTGATATAAATAACTGCATGAATAATGCAATTTCACATCAGTAGAAAAACCCAGGGAATTTCCCTCCTTTTCCAAGGATTGGGAGGAAAGGGTTGGGAGAAAAAAGAAAGAAAAAAAGGGGGGGTGGGTGGCTAGTTGGACTTGGAAGGGTGCACTAGTGGAAATATTAGGGGTGATACAAGGGCCTGCAAAGGACTAGTACCCATGTGGTGATATTTTTTGAATGGAAAAGAAACAGAATGTATAACCTTCTGTAGCAGTCTAATCCGGCTGTTTTCTGTGTTCCTAAGACATTTATTTCGTGAATTTATCTGTTTCTGAATATTTAATGAGAAAGTTCTTTTCCATTCTTTTATTTTCTAGTTGCTACTTGACCTCTTGTTAAGGACATGCGTATTTGTTCTAGATAACAACTAAAAAAGACCATGGAAGTTGTGGTAAGAGAGGTGACAAAGATAACTACTAAGCCCTTACTCTGTGGTGTTGACTGCATGGATTTTAGAGCCCATTGTGCTTTTTATTTTGATCTATATCCATTCCTCAATAAGAACAAAAAAGTCGAGATTTTTCACTATACTAGTAAAGTCCATGATTGTGCCCTTTTTTTTTTGGGAGGGGGGAGGGTGTGGTCAGAAATGATTGTGTCCTAACATTCTCATATTTATGGATGAGTAGAGAATGGTTGGGGTGGAAGAGGTTGCCGAATCACTTCAAAGAGAATTGCTTCTCTATAGACACTGGAGAATCAGTAGCCATTTTGGAGTGTATAGAAAAAATCATCGTACATCAAAAGAGTGGCAGATTGGGGTTTGTCCAGCTTACCAGCCTCCCTTGGAGGAGTTGGTTGTGGGCTAAGAGAGCACTCATGAAATTTCATTTGAGGGAAGTAAAAGATATTGTTTTTGGGTGTTAATTATGAGAAATAGCTGAAGGCTGATCTCCAAAGTTTCTGACTAATGGAATTAGGTTAAATTAAGAGGTTATTCATTCTCTACCCTGATGGCTATCTAGCCATCCCTAACATTTTTGAATTTCTGACAAAATTGTTTATTCTCATGCATTAAATTTTAATGCTTTATAACAACCTTATCTTGCTTAGTAGGATAAGGCTCTGTTTGTTCTTATTGTGATTTCATGGCATGATCTGCAATGTTCAAAATGCAGGTCTCAGATACAGACCACATAGACAGATTGATATCATGTTTGTTCATGGCCATTCCTTTTTTTGTGGTAAGCTTTGTACTTTTGGCTGTTATTTTGAGTACTGTCCATATTTAATCAGATTATGTCAACTTATAATGAACTTCAATGACAGAGGGGTGCGTCAAGTAGCAAGTTCTTCAATTATCTTAATAAGGAGGTCCTGCCTCTTTTTGATCAGGTATTGGTTAACTAACATCTGGTTGATCTTGCCTGCATGGCTTTGAAAATAAAGATGATCGGCTGCACATGATTTACTTGTGTACCTAGTCTTGCAACATGTTTTGTTCTTTTTCTTTGCACTTGATTTCACATCCTTATTTTGTTAACCTTTTGGGTTTTTTTCTTTTTTTTCCTAAATGTTTAACATCGGCCTTAGTTTTTTGGCTTGGAGGTCATATATTTCATGATCGACTATGGCTCAGTGTGGATTCTTGTATTGTACAACTCAAATTTTTGAAATTTTGGCATTTGAAGTCATTCAAATGTTTTATATTTCTGAAGAATAACAATGTTTCTAACTAATAGTCATGAGCCTTCTCCAAACAAACACACAGTACATCATTGGCCCCCATAAGTGTGGGCCTCTTGGACCTAGTTTCCTCTTTGTAACAAGAAGGAACCATTTGGAAGGTAATATTTGACAGAGCTTGTCCTGGCAGCTTCCTGAGGAACGAAAGCTAGATCTGCTCAAAGCTCTTGCTGAGATTTCACCTTACACGATGCCACAGGATTCACGCCAAACTCTTCCTTCAATTGTTCAACTTCTAAAGGTACTTATATTATGCTTTAAGAAACTGATAGGTCGATGAGTTTCAAAGTAGTGAGCCTAATTTGATTGAGAACTTGAAGAGAACTGATGGAGAACAATGTCTTCAAATGATCATATTTTCGTTAGGCTTCATATAATAAAGATTCCTAATCTTAACACCGGTCACTGTGGGGAAATGAATACTAAACTCTTACTTGAATAGAGAAAACATCTCCAGTCACTGTCTAATCATTAATTCTCAATTGAACACCCGTTCCCTAGGTCTTCGAACAATGTGTCAGAGACATGTAACATCATAGGCTCCAGTGGAAATATGTATTTCTTCCTGTCTTTGTAATTTCCAGTTTATGTTGAAAATGCATTGGATACGTTAGTTATCTTGATGCAATATAGACTTGACAGAACACTGGCATTTTGTTTGTAACATAGGTTTTATGTGTATATCTTGGATCTTACTTATCATGTTTTTCTTTCAGAAGTACATGCCTCGAAGAAAGACTGGAGAAGAAATGAATTTTACTTACGTGGAATGCTTGTTGTATGCATTTCACCATTTGGCACACAAGGTTAGTCGGACTTTCCCATCCTGCTTTGCCAACTTATAGCCAAAGTATATGCAGGTTTTATTCTGATAATGTTGCATTATAGGCACCAAATGCAACCAATAGTCTGTGTGGTTACAAGATAGTGACTGGCCAACCATCTGACAGGCTTGGGGAGGACTTCTCAGAACATTATAAGGACTTCACTGAGAGGTAATGATTCCTTATCATCTCCAGTTTAATTGAGTTTTAGGTTTCTTCTAATGCCAGGCTGTTTTTCCTTTCCTGTCCAATGGATGTCATGCATGCATTGGGTATGGTTAATTGATTTCACATTTTCAACAATGCTTGGTAGATTGCGATGCTATACAGCTTCTATGATAGCTTCTATATTAGTTGAAGGATTGACTTTAACCTGAAACTAGCCGAAAGTACTGCAACATTTATGCTAAATTGCTCTTGCATGTTCCCTGTTAACTTGTTTTCTTGCAATTAGTTTTGCTATGGCCACATAGCATTTTTGATTCTCCTCTTGCCTTTCATGTCCTCATGAATGATAAGTCGGAGGGAATAATTTGATCCGGGAGTTCTGATATTCATTGCAATTTACTTGTTTTGGGTAAGTTGGTGTTTTGAAGTGTGTAATTTGCCTCCTGATCTTTCCATGGCATTTTTGCTGCAGATTAACTACGGTTGAGGAGTTAACTAGGGCCACCATGAAAAAGCTAACTCAGGGAATGGCTGAGCACAATAAAGCAATGTCAGCTGCCAAGACCGATGAGGAGAAGAATACCATTGTCTGTTTGTCATCATAATGCTCGCATCTTTTATTGTTAAATGGTTCTGCTCCATGCAACTGACACCACGTACTTTATGCAGAAAACTCAGAAGCAGAACACTACATCTGGACTGCGAACCTGCAATAATATCCTTGCCATGACTAAGGTGAATAAGTCAACTTATTACTGACTGTTTTTGTCTTCATGGCATGTGAGGACTAACTCATTATGGTTTATTGATTTAGCCATTGCATTCAAAGACACCTTCATTTATTGGAGACAAGAGCATCAGCCTCTCCTGGAAAGAGGCAGTCAAAGCTTCTGCACCTGCAACAAATACAGGGACTGGGTAGGAGAAATACTGATCCTTATGTTTTTTTCATTCCTCAGCGAGTTTGTTATTGGATTTGTTTGTGGTGAGTTATATATCGATTCTAGTTGCTGATTCTTCAGCTACTTCCCTCGTTAGTGACAGGTCTACATCTACACTAGGAAATCACTGTAATTATGTTGGTCACTGTCGAATATGTTCATGGAAAATTGATGTGAATGTCTTCCTCAAAATTTGACTGATTGTTCCAACTAACAGCATTGGTGACAAGTGCAGGAGGAGCAGAAAGATTGTTGAGAATGACTTGCATATCTTCGCTTTATCTTCTGTTGTGATGATCAATGGGGTCTCTTCTCGCATATCATCTTATTGATATCATCATTTATGCAGAGGAAAACGACCTGCTAGTGTCGTGAATGGTTCCGGTAATGTGGCATCAAAAAAGGGACGTGGAGCGGGCGGTATGCAAAACCAGCTTGTTAATAGAGCATTTGAAGGTTTGTCCCAGGGTGGGCGTGGTGGTGGGAGAGGAAGAGGAAGGGGTTGGGGTGGACGTGGAAGAGGAAGAAATTATCGGTAGATTGCAGCCATGCCTGATGCAACAGATGCGGAACTTTGTATTAGATATGAGGTCAGAAGAGAAATTGTTACTGGTGAGAACGAAGTTTTGGATGTGCGCCAAAATATTTAGCTGGTAGCTTTGACCTGGACGCACATTACTGATTGTAATTTATTCAAAGCTAGTCGACATAGTTTGGTTTGAGCTACCTGCAGCCTTCAGTTCTACATTCACCTTCCATTAGTCAAATGAAGTAGATGGGTGCTCATGTAACTTGGGGACGTTCGCCTCACTTGTAGAGTGACATTGTTTGATTTAAGCTTGAATACAGACTAGTCTGATTGCATGATCAACAGACTGTGTGACCTATATCATTTGAACCCATTAATTATGTTGTTGGTTTAGACCTTAGAATATTTTCCCGTTGTCTGATTTTGCCTGCTTTCCAGTTGTTACCAACCTGAAGAATTACTTTGTTGCTGTACCTTATTCAGACGGTTGTGCATTTTGGATGACTTAGCTGACGGTCGCAGCAAAACGAATTGTAGTAGTTGAATTTGGCTCACAATCTGACCGTTTTAGCTCCCAGTAAAGTTAGAATAGAACGGCTTTCAAGAACCTAAGATATAAGCCCTACACAGCTCTGGTTTTCCTTTTTTCAAATGTAGTTCATTTGACCATTTGGACAGGTTTACTTATAATTACTTGGAAGAGTACCTCTCTGTTTTGTTTGTTCTTTCTAGAAATGTTCAAGTTAGGTTGGAATAGAACAGCTTCCAAGAGCCTATCGATATAAGCCCTACGCAGCTCTGATTTTCCATTTTGCAAATGTAGTACTACTGTTTGGACAGGTTTACTTACAATTACTTGGAATAGTACCTCTCTCTTTTGTTTGTTCTTTTTAGAAATGTTCTCCTGGGTCTTAGTTTTCATAGTTTATACGAACGCTAACTTTTTCCGTGTGGATGTAAATTCAGTTTAGCTAGATGAAGTCCTAGGTTGTATAATATGAAGTGGGTTTGTAACCAATTCAATCTATATTTTGTTTTTCAAGGATAACCAATGCGGACAATTGAGTTCTATTTAAAGATTTTAACAGAAAATTACAGGTTTAATTACAATTATTGCTTTGGTGAACCTTATCATCATTGCTTACGAAGCATCATAGTATACGTCACTCTTTTTTAAATAATGTGGAATTCAAGATTGCTGCGGAACATGTGCATTTATAGATAAATTGGTAACTAGAATAAAAGTATATAGGTGTTTAGATGCCATATGTTTGGAAACTTACTGATTTGTCTAAAGATCACAAGTTCTTTCGTTGCAAATTGACGTACAAAACTAAAAGATTTCAAAGAAAATTGTGGAGTTTCAAACTAAATTTGTAGTTAAAGTTTTCACTCTGAAAGAGGGGTGGATAGTTAATAGTAAAGAAATAATTATTTCTTTACAAGATTTTTTTAGAATGAATGTGATATTTATTTTGGTTTGGAGTTACGCCAAATAGATACAAGATCTATATGGTGCAACTGGAGGATTTTGCAATAGATTTAAGTAAACTTGTGTGTAAACTGAAAAGTCTTATTAATAGTTTTATGTAAGTTTCCAGACAATATTAATAAAGTTTCATAGTGTTGTTATTTTGTTCAATTGAGAACAAAGTAATTTAATACACTGCAAGATCAATGGAAGGAAATTTATTTTTCTCATATTCTATGTACATGGTACATATTTATGTTAGTAGGAAGTGCAGTGCAGTGAATAAAGTTTTATTCTACTGTGTAAGTAGAATTTGTAACTTTATTTTAGGCTGTTAATTGAGCTATTATGCTTCGAAACCTCATGAAGGAGTTGACCGTTTTGACTTTATGAATAGACCTATACGGTTAAGTTGAGACAATAAATTTGTTGTATTTTTATTAATAACAAATGTCTCAAGGGGTCTAAATATATGGCGGTCAAATATTTTTGACCATAAAGAAACGGTACAGAAAGGTGACGTTAACATATTTTACAAATGATGTGATTGCAGGTCCACTAACTAAAGGCCTACGTCCATGTGTATTTGAGTGACATGTCATTAGCATGGGCCTAGGAGTATCTTCGGATACTGTTGTTTAGTGTGAGCTACTTTGGCTTTACTCTGATAAAGTTCACATCTGTGGTTTGTTACATTTAGTAACGGTTTGATATGTATCAACTTTTGCATTCAATAAAATATTTTGAATGTGTTGTCAAATTGATAAAAGTCTCAAGGTATTACCTTGAGTGAAGGCTAGGGGCAATTCATTATTAGTCTTGTGCATATGTTCTTGTGATACATAAAGAAAGGTTAACCATAAGGACAAGACTTATGTGGGTTCATTAGAACCATAATTTCATTTTCTTGTGGCACAAATTTTTGTGTCGCCTAAGTAAGAGAATAGTTCTCTTGTGGCACAAGCTTTTGTGTCGCCTAAGTAAGAGAATGGTGACTGACAAATGGATCTCTCCATGAGAGATGTTAGCCATTTGCCACACTACCATATTTGATCCATATCAAATAAAGTTGAAAACACTTGTAACCATGGAAGGCTCTGTGTGTGTACATGCAGTTACCGCCATGATTTGGTGTTGGAGGCTTTATGGGATAGGATTGACTATTAAGAATTATCTCTGGACCAATGTGCGCACATACAATACAATTTCAATTAATATAGTCCAAGTGGGAGAATGTTAGAATTTTCCTAATATGTGGACTAAAATTAATTGACATTGTTATTGTAATTTACCATTTAACGTTTACCATTTTACGGGGTTTGGTCTTAGGTGAGATAGAAGGTTTCTTAATTAGTCTAATATGGGACTGGCTAGTGTGGGCCGAGTTGAGCCTGGCCCGTAATGAGGGGGAGTGGCTGGAAACTCTATAAATAGTGCTCAAGTTTCTCCTCTAACTCTAATCTCACATATCCTCACCTAAGGGGCGTTACTCTAACGCTAATCGTGAGGGGCCGCCTCATTGAGCCAGTGACTCAGAGGGCAATAGAGGAGAAGGATTTGATGCGTGGATAAACCCCTTGAGTGTGGGCAATCCCTTTCTGCTTCCGCTTTCAAGAACGAGATCCTAAAACATGTGCGTTAATCTTCTACTCTTTAGTGTATGTTCTTGTTCTAGTTATGGAGATCTTGGGGTTGCGCAATTTGCGTCATTTTTTTTTTTTGTCAGTCTTGCTCTATACCTACTCTACATCTACTCTACACTCACTCTTAGACTTTTGTCCTACAACTTGTGTGTCCCTACCCCATTCCCCCTGAGAAGGTGGGGGTTTGAACCCCTCACCTCCCCCTTCCATGTTGGAAGGGTGGCCGCTAGGGCAGTTTAAGACGCCTTGGATTGTTGATGGAAGCATGACTTTTTTATGGGCTAATTTCCTTGAAAGATGCCCAACTTTAATTTTAATCTCATTCTGCCATGATTTTCTTTTGAAAAAATTCGGAACTTTAATTAAGACCTCATACTTGGACATAGGATCACCATTTGATGCCACATGGTCCAATCATAGTTGCGGTCGCATCGAAGCCTCCCCTAAGACCCTTGGGAAATTTTGAGAGAGAGAGAGAGAGAGAGAGAGAGAGAGAGGTGTAGTCGATGATGGGGACTCAGGAAGTTTTTGAAGAGTGGTTTATGTGTCCATGCATATGCACAGCCTAGTAGAAGAGAATAAATATGATAAAAAGATAGAATTCTTCTTCTTTTGCCTCAAAAAAAGGACTTGAACTAGTTCAAATCAAGGTAGGACCTTGATTAGTATAATAAATTCAAATTTTTAGCAAAAGAAACATATAAATTAGTGCAATGAAGATGATACATCACAGATGAAAAATATGTGTGCATCATAATCTTTATTTCATCCAAACTGAATCATAAATATCATCTTTTTGAGAAAATAGAAAAAACAAGGTATAGGGGAGGATGCCCTTGTGTCGGCATCAACTAAAGCAAGACCGAAGCAAGACCAAATAAAGGGCTTAAACGATACACTTGGGCCTAGGCTTATTGTTTTGCTTAAATCTTGAATGTATTAGACTAATCAAGGTCCTACCTTGTTTGACCTTTTTCTGAGGCAAAAAAAGAAAAAAATGAAGAAGAAGAAGACAAAGTTCTCTCTTTTTATAATATTTATTCTCTCCTGCTAGGGGGTGCTCATGTATGTATACATAAACCTCTCTTCAAAAACTTCTGAGTCTCCCTAATTGACTATCCCAATTCAGTTTCTTTGTGAACAAGACTTAGTCATTAGATTTCCACTCATGCCCTTCCCCATTCCTTCCCCCTTTTACTCACCCCTCATCCCCCGCTATGCTTTCACGTGGCCTCCCCTATGCTTTCACGTGGCCTCCCCCATTTCTCTCTCTTATTTAAAAGTTTCCACAAATATTCCTCCCCTATAAATTAGTGGAATGAAGATGGTACATCACAGATGAAAAATACGTGTGCATCATAATCTTTATTTCATCCAAACTGAATCATAAATATAATCTTTTTGAGAAAATAGAAAAAACAAGGTATAGGGGAGGAATATTTGTGGAAACTTTTAAATAAGAGAGAGAAATGGGGAGGCCACGTGAAAGCATAGGGGAGGCCACGTGAAAGCATAATGGGGGATGAGGGGTGAGTAAAAGGGGGAAGGAATGGGGAAGGGCATGAGTGGAAATCTAATGACTAAGTCTTGTTCACAAAGAAACTGAATTGGGATAGTCAATTAGGGAGACTCAGAAGTTTTTGAAGAGAGGTTTATGTATACATACATGCGCACCCCGTAGCAGGAGAGAATAAATATTATAAAAAGAGAGAACTTTGTCTTCTTCTTCATTTTTTTTCTTTTTTTGCCTCAGAAATGTTAAGGAAATCCCTTATGATGTTTTGAAGATGACAAAATAAATCAAAGGCTACTAACGTGTTTGATTATTGAGTAATAGACTATGCAGATGATGGAATATGTAAATGATATTATCAAAGTCTATGCTTGGAAGAATCAGATTGTAAAGTCTATCGCATAAAAAAGGTTCAGACCCAAAGTTCGGTCTGAAGGATGTCAAGACCCAGTTTCCGTCTAAAGACTGTCAAGACTCAGTTTCAGTCTGAAGACTGTCAAGACCCAAATCAAAGTCTGAAGACAGTTAGACCCAGAGTTACGGTCTGAAGATCTCCAGACCGAACGCGATTAAGAATGAAGACGAAGACAGATTCAAGTTATCTTCAATTCTTCAAAGCCTTGGTTTATTCTAGGATGAATAACGACTAGTGATTTGATTTGGATTCTACATCAAGATGATTTGATTGAATCTAATTGATTAACGATTGGATCATGAAGACAAGATCTTTCTATACGAAGAAGCTCTACTTATGGAAACCAAGATTCCTTTTGTATGGGTGATCGGAATCAATTTGGGATTTTACTTTTGTCACTCAACGGCTACCAAATCTTCTAGATACAGATCTGTCCAACTGGTTGATTGGAAGACGATCCTCAAGATATTGTCCAACGGGTACTTTGGAAGTGGAGGAAGTATTTAAGGAGATGAAGGACCAATGAACAAGTAAGAGACAGAGCGTAGAATTTATAATTCCAAAGTCTGAGCAACTTCGATCATACACTTGTCTCTTGTGAACTTAAAACGTTTGTGATCTTGAGAAAAATACCAAAAGAGTGACTTAGTGAGATAATATGATCTACTACTAAGTGTTTGCACTCAAAGTTGTAATTTCTTGTTGATTGCATAGTGGAATCCAGCAGAAGGCTGTTAGCATGGGAGAGTGGACGTAGGCTTACATTAAGCCGAACCACTATAAACCTTGTGTTCTTATTCCTTTCCCTTAACTCTTTTATTTTGCTTAAAGTTTATTTTATTCCGCATATATTTGCCAAGGTTTATTTTGAGCACCTATTCACCCCCTCTAGGTGGATTCACTAGCCTATATCAAGAAAAAGGTCAAACAAGGTAGGACCTTGATTAGTCTAATACATTCAAGATTTAAGCAAAACAGTAAGCCTAGGCCCAAGTGTATCGTTTAAGCCCTTTATTTGGTCTTGCTTCGGTCTTGCTTTAGTTGATGCCGTCACAAGGGCATCTCTAGAGCAAGAGGAGAGAAAGAAAGAAAGAAAGAAAACAGAGTCCGACCAAGAAGAACCCCCCCCCAAAAAAAAAAAAGAAGAAGAAGAAAAAGGAAAGTAGAGTATTGGAGAAACCAACAAAAACATAGAGAGAGGAAAATTAATGGAAGATAAGCCCAACGCAACATGTATCACCCAATGAATGGACTAATGATTTGATGAGTTAGCCTCTCTATTATACCCAATATTTTCTCAAGACAATGGGGGCTCCCAATGCATGCACGTTTGAGAGGCTTGGTCAAGCCCGATTATTTTTGTTTCATGGCAATTGGTAAGGATTTGAAACTTTTATTTATCTAATGGAAGAAGTTTTTGTAGTTAATCTATAAATTAGGTTTTGTATAGACTCTACGTTTCTAGGTTGATTTTGGAGGTTTGCAAGTTGTGAAATTATGTTGTAAATGTGACAACTCCTCTTGTTTCACATCACCTAGGGAGAGAGTCTTGAGCTAGCTTATAAGGCAATGGGCCCTCTAACTGTACATACGCGTTTTGTCGGGTAGTATGGGTTGCTTTGAGGAAAATAAAACCGTGAGGACTTAGTGTCCAAAACGGACAATATGTGTACAGTGGAGACCCAGAGTGTTACAAGTGGTATTAGAGCCAATTCCCGACTGCGTGTGAGGCCACAGCAAGGATGCTATTCTGTTAAGGGGTGGAGAGTGTGACAGCCTCTCTCGTCCCACATCGCCTAGGGAGGGAGTCCTAGGCTTAGTTTATAAGGCAATGGGCCTTCTAATTGTACATACGCGTTTTCTCGGGTAGTATGGGCTGCCCCGAGGATAACAAAACCATGAGGACTTAGTGTCCAAAGCGGACAATATGTGTACAGTGGAGACCCAGGGTGTTACAAGTGGTATCAAAGCCGGCTCCCAATCGCGTTTGGGGCCACAGTGTCCTTCTGTTAAGGGGTGGAGAGTGTGATAGCCCCTTTTGTCCCACATCGCCTAGGGAGGGAGTCCTAGGCTAGCTTATAAGGCAATGGGCCTTTTAACTTTACATACGTGTTTTCTCGGGTAGTATGGGCTGCCCCGAGGAGAACAAAACCGTGAAAGCGGACAATATGTGTATAGTGGAGTGTCCTAGGCTAGCTTATAAGGCAATGGGCCTTCTAACTTTACATACGTGTTTTCTCGGGTAGCATGGGCTGCCCTGAGGAGAACAAAACCGTGAAAGCGGACAATATGTGTACAGTGGAGACCCAGGGTGTTATAGTAAAGAAATTTTAGGGTGTTGCATAGTAGGACTTCATGAAAGTTGATTTAGGTTTATGGTTTGGTTATGATAAATTTTTGAAGTTTTGCATGTTGTTAGAAACAATTTTCCAATTACTGTGTTTGGCAATGGACTTTGCCCTTCTCTGGCCATCTTTTGGCATTGTGGAATCTTAATAATTTGAAAGAGTTTTCTATTGAAAATAAGCTCCCTTGAATTTGAGTTCTGAAATGAGGTTGACTCTATTTGCAAAGTAGTTGTTAAGAGCTCTTTTGTTAAGTGAGCGATTTGACTCAAGACTATGGCATCGCCTACTGAAGTTTTAGTCGAGGTTAGTTGACACGTAAGTTTGAATATGGCATTGCCTCCAATAGGATTTTAAACTTTTTGATCGATGTCACTTTCGATTTGGATTTTGGTTCTAGGTAAGTTGTAATATTCTATAAATTTGTAAACTCATGTTTTAAAAGGTATATATTATATGTTAGGAAAGGGATTGCATGATATGATTTTGTTAAAACGAAAAAGTATAGTTTAAAATATATTTGTTGCATGAAGTTGGATGGAGCATTTACTACCCTTTTGGTATTTGAAATTTGAATGAATATTTCCAATCAATATAAAGCCGAGTTGAAGTGATATCGCTCATATTTGGATTTTCCTATAATTATATATTGGATTTCGATAAATGAGTCTCTAGTAGTACTTCATAATATGCATGGTGGATGCTCCATTTACTTAGAATAGATTTGTGTTAGTCACTGAGTTGTGGTTGCTCCCATTATCTATGTCAAATCTTTTTCAAATTCTTCAACTAAGGTAGGATGTGAGAGTTATTGGTGAGAAAATTTTACTGTTGGATTTTGATATGAGTTTAGATAATTGTATATGTCTAAAATGATATTTGTAGGGTTTAATTGAGTTTGGAAAATACAAATTATATACACCTACTTTTTTTTTATGAATTTCAAAACTCTTGATTTTGTAACCAACTCACCATTATATCAAGTATATAGATGAAGACATATTTTGATACGTTGGTTTATGTTTGAGGCCATCTCTTCTGGGTAGGAGGATGGTGATGTTGTTTTCCCTGTTTTTATAGAGCTCGGGATGACAAAAGTCAACGATAAATCTTATTCACAAAATCAACATAATATAAACATACGACAATATATCATTATTGTTTCTCTATTTCAGTATGATCTTATCAATTTTATACTGCAATAATAGCTGCTCATCCCTTTCTTTAAATACCCATCTATAGTGCAACATATTTTAAGCATGAACTCACCTATTTTTGTAATTGTTGGATGTACTAAACCCTGTCAAAATACTTTCGAAGCAGTTGGACATTTATTTTTTTGGTGAAAAATTACGAAAATAGGTTCCCATCTTGACAAGAGATCGCATTTTCTTTGGTTTGAGATATCTTGGACTGTCATGAATTTTTATGAGCTAATTTCCTAAAAGAATTCCTAACTTTAATTTCAATTTCAGTTCTATCTTGAACTTTTTTTGTCCCAACTTTCACTATGGTTCCATATTTATCCATACGGTAAGGTTCATCACGTGACTCCCTGTGGTCCCATTGCTGCGTTAACATCGAAGCCTCTTGGAAACTCTCTCTCAGAGAGAGAGAGAGAGAGAGAGAGAGAGAGATGGAATCGTTGTCGTGGAAATTACCCAATGCCTGCATATATTTATATATATTAGAGAGAGAGAGATTTTGTCTAGTTTTGTCTGGTCAATAAAGGAGATTGAGCAGTTGTTGAAGAGAGGTCTAGTGGGAGAGAATAAATATGAAAATAAAATAAAATAAAATAGAACTCCATCTCATTCTTTTTCCCCAAAAAAAGCATGTGACTTGGCTCAAATTTGGGTCAGACCCTGATTAGTATAATGTATTCGAATTTTAGCAAAAGGTGATATACAAATGTCATCTTTTCGAGAAAGAGGAAAAAAATAAGGTATTGAGAAAAAGAAAAATGAGTACGCATCATAATCCTTATTTCATCCAAATTAAATCATAAATGTCATCTTTTCCAAAAAGAGAAAAAAAAGGTATGGAGGAGGAATATCTGTGAAAACTTTTAAAAACGAGAGAGAAATGGGAAAGGGCATGTGAAAGGGACAACGATTGATTTTTATTTTTTTAATGTTTTGGTTGGTTCTACTCTATTTTTATTTTAACTCTTACTTTCACAGACTTTTGCTCTGCCTCCTTGTAGAGCGTGGGAGTTAAAACCCATACCTGAAATTATATTGTTCCCACCCTAATCTCCCTGAGAATGTGGAGATTCGAACCCCCCACCTTCCTCTTCCGTGTTGGAAGGCTAGCCCCTAGGGCAAACTCCAATGGTTGACAATGACTAATTGACAAATGAGAAATAAGCAAAAGAGGGAAGGAATAAGAAGGGCATAAGTAGAAACATTTGATGACTAAGTCTTGTTACAAAGAAATTACATTAAACGGGTCATTATTGTCACAAGTCACTTTCAAATGATACTTTCCTCTATTATTTTTTAGGAAAAATACCAAAAAAGTCTACATCTATTACACTTGTACTAATTCAATCCTAAACCTTATAGGCAAAAAAAAAAAAAAAAATTCTAAACCTTTCAATTTTGCTAATTTAGTCATCAAACTTTAAATAATTTGTTAAAAAATCTTTTCAGTCAATTTTGATTGGAAAAAGCTAGTTCCAACCGATCGTCCTATGTGGTGTACCGGCGCTAATGTGGACAACATTTAAAAAAAATTGATATTTTTGAATATTTTTAAAAGTTTTCCCTCTTTTTTCCTCCTTTTTTGCTTTTTTTTTCCCCCTTTTTTCGCTTTTTTTTTTTTTTTTCCTTTTGTTTCCTTTCGCTGGTGGAGGGTCTTAAGCGATGGCTGACAAACTTGTCATGACACAAGAAAATACATAACCTCACCAGTCTAGTAATGAACATTCCAATCAATATTTCACTTTTATATATGAAAATTTTCTCTTGCCACTCAGACCCGTCGATTGTTATTGCACGGCCCAGTATAGCGTCGTCTGCCTTGTCACAACTAAGCCCTGATGTCGATTCTCATAATGTGATCATCCAACAAATGCTTAAGAGCATCCACTAAATTCCATCATCTCAGGATGAAAATAATCAAATACAAAGCCTACAAGCAAGCGATCTTGGGGCAAGTCTACGGATGCTATGCGTGCATATTCTTTCTCCACAAAAGCTGCATTGAGTCTTCCATAGAGATGCAAAACCTGTCTCTCCATGATCACCCTCTCTTTCTTGCTTTCGATCAATTGGAGGAGTTAAATGTAATGCTTACTAGGGCTGTCAAATAGGTACATCGGGAGTCAAAAATGGTTCGATTCAAATCGACCGATTTAATCCATTCTGACTCATTTACATGCAATATAAATTCAGTAACCCAAACCCCAAACCCGACCCTATGAAAACACGTATATATTTAACTAAATCTATGAAAATTCACATCCACTCATTTAAAGCTCATTAATGACCATTATTTACGATGCATATACGTAAAACTACTTTCTTGTTCTATATTTGCTTTACTCTTTCTAATTTTCTACATGGATCGATATCTTTTGATATTTTTACGAGGCGAAGGATAATGAATCTTACTCGATAACAAGCAATACCCTTGCTCTCATGAACCGGTGCGCTTCCAAACCCCTATTCAAACTCCACTGCACCCAACCCAACCCAACCCAACCCACTTTGCCCACATATATATTTTTCTTTTTGGGGGTAATTTGGCCATATCGATGAAAAAGAACAGCCCATGGGTGGTTTTTTATTGGGCTTAGAATTGGGGCTTGAGACAAATTGGGTCTTCAAATGAACGTGCTACCCCTTTAATTCTCAATAATAGTTCGACCACACTGCTCTCTCTTAACACAATACAGAGGGACTGAGGAGTGAAGGAAGATCTAGAAGTGCAAAGCGTGCAGAGAAGCGGAGTAGATCTAGAAGCACAAAGACAGGAGAGAAACAAGGTGGTGTTATTCACATTGATTGGAGGCCTGACCATCAACGGCTGCTGTGCTGAGAGAAGGAAGATGAGTACTCTACTTCGTTGCATGTCCAACTCAGTCGATACAGTCTCACCTCTGTCCCAGCCCCACAACGCCAACGTTGAGGCCCCAAATTTTGTCGTTGCGCTGAACTTTAAGTCTTTCTAAATCCATTTAGGCCTGGTCCTTGAAAGTTTGAATAACTTGTATGACCCACTCCTCAGAATGAGTTAAAAAAATGGGTCATGGACCCATTTTGACTGACCCATTCTTTGACACCCTCTAATGCTTGCCATGGTCTCCTACTGCAGCGATTGCAAATTCAGCCTCGACATGGACACGGCTTTAACTCTATGTTCGCGATATCTGGAGGGTAAGAAGGACTCGGGTTTCTACCACTTCGACCATCAGCATCCACTGGTCTTCCTCACGAAGCTTGAAAGCAGAATCAGGTGCAAAGCTTGAAAAGAACATACCAGGTGAGGTCCATGGTTGGCTTGATTGCCTCTTCTTTGTCCTCTGCCCGATCATCCTCTGCTGCTGGAACCGTCATGCGAAGGATGGTGCGTGCAAGGCTCGTAATGCGTGCATCCATCGCTGGCTAAACCTGGGCTGCTCTTTCTTGCTCCACAAATCATGTGCTGAATCGCCCTCACTCATGCAACAACCTGTTCACCCCGCACATCCTTTTTCTTCTTGCATCAGGAAGGAGCGCTGTTGACACATGCCGTGAAGAGTGTTGACGCTGTCTTTCGCTGCATGGAAAGTGTCTATGACTGCAACATTCCATGCACTTTTGAAAGGCCAACTTTGAAACATCACCTCCACGAGCATGTACTCTTTCTTAATTTAGATCTTCCGAACTGTGCTTCCTATGCAGTGTCTGTAGTAAATTTTGCAGGTTTGACTTTTACTGTTGTGTGCATTGCAACCTTAATCATCACAGATTGCCTTCAACTACACTAAAGTTTGCCATTAACTTCCATCAACTCACACTTTATCCTTCATTCATCGAAGATGATACCAGTGAGTTCTTTTGTGACCTTTGTGAGAAGATAAGGGACCCAAATCTGGGTGCTTACCCTTGCCCATTGTTAACTCATATCAAATGAGTTTTACCCATGGTGCGCTTTCATCACAGAAGTGCTCTCTCACTAAACAGACTTACAGCCAATAAATTGATACAAGATGCTACCACGTGATGTGGTGAATAGCCATACTCCTTTTTAGCATCATATATATAGACTCATCATCTGCAATAAGTAATAATTAAAACAAAATGCGCTAATAACCAACATATCTACTATAGGTTGCTAGAATAGTGGAAGTACGTGAAGACCCTGCTATTGCTGAACTAGATAAAAAAAAAATTGCAATTCTGCAGAAAAAAAGTGGAAATAATGAGCATATAGTTGCAGGTACTCAAGAAAAGACATGCAATGCTGGTCTTAAAAAGCCGCAAGTAAACTGCATGCAGTTGCAGAGTTCAGGGAGACACTTACCAAGATGAAAGAATTCAGGAGTTAGGAGAACACTTTTCTGTTTGATGTTTCAACTTGCCTTCTCATGCAAGTCAATTGGACTCAGTGCAACAGAAGATTGTTGTTATCCGCAGTAAAAGCAGATAAAAAACATATTTCTGAAGTGCAAGACTTGTGTGCTCTATGTTATGAATCGGAGTATTAAAATTAGGGATGCATAATTTGATGATCAATCAACTTGTCAGGAAGTTTGCTGGTCTAATTACTTCCACATATACACATGACAGATGTGTGTTGCTTGTACAGACTTGTCTCGAGCATTAGCATCCTATCTATCTTGCTTTGCATACATGAACTGTAAATCCTTTAGCACATGAAGATAAGAAAAGTTTGGTTCTAAAGTCTATGGTGAACCAAAATTCAGTTATATTGAACTGAAGCCTCCTGACCAAAAATCTACTTTTCAGCATTTTTTTTTTTATCACCTTGGCCCCAGCAACTTGAATGTCTGACTGAAGCAACAATTCAAGCTCCTGGCCAAAAGCCAATCAGCCAGTGAGACAACTTAGTCTTACATTGTAAGTTGACGCATTTGCCACAGCAAAGCTCTAGTAGAGGTAAAATGACGACTATATGATGTGACGACTCTGTTCCGCAATGAAAAGCTAAAACTATATTATCGCCAGAATAGCTAGTAAGCAGTAATGGTGTATAGGGTACAGAGATGAGAAGGCTGACATCTTTCATTTTGATTTGGATCACTCAACAATAGAATAGAGCTTTTGAAATTGCAGCTGTGCTCGTGTATCCAAGGCATCTATTTTATCCCAGTTCGTATGGATAAATGAGCAAAACCATAGTACGCCAGCAAAGAATGTAAAATGACACATATCCATCCGCTGGCCAAACAGAAAGCTACAAAGAACGTAAATTTTTTTTTAACTAATAAAATCTTATAATATCAGCTTAAGACTACAAGTGCCAGACAAGGCAAGAGACAGAGTTGATAGAGAAATACAGATTGAATCAACATCATAATCAGCTGCAGTTGAATTTCTAGTTAAAGCAATGAGCCTGTCAAGAAAGAAGAAAAATATGGAGAGGAAGCGACTCCAACGTACAAGAAACAGTGATAAGAAGTAGTGTTGTGGCCGTGTTTTTTTTTCTTTGTCGCTGATGAGTTCAATGAAGTGGCATCATGGCCAATATTTTTTGACCAAGCATCACTATCGTTCACTTACAGTCATTATCAAGCCACCGCCGGAGTCACCAGTCACCACCACCGTCCACCATGACGATTCCCAACCATTCAACCTATACAGGTCATAGATCACCGAGACACATGGTACATGAACATAAAAGAAGTTGGGGTGCTACCAGTGAGAAAATCACCATGCGTGTCGATGATTCCAGACCATATCTCCCAGCGGGAACCCCCATTTAAGGCCACAAGACATAGCACATAAAACAGAGAAACAAACATCCTTACGTTGTTCTTACTTTCGGATTCAAAGATGAAAAACCGAGAGTAAATGAATGAATCAAAAGCGCTCATTACGATTTGGATACGCAATGGACGTTCAGATATGTAGATCCAGGGGGAAATTTTCAGAAAAGTTCGCTTGGGCATTTTCACAAACAGCTAGCAGACACTTCAACCGAGGGATATAGAAGCGAGAGTGAAACAACCATTCGTCCCCAACTAATGAACAAGTCGTCCAAACACATTTACATAGCTAGCAAGGCTTCCATTCGCGGTTGGAGTTGAGGTTTGGGGAAGATTTGGGCGACTGCGCGAATGAGCAAGGGGTTTGGATTTGGGCGACAGCATCACATTTTGCGATCGTCAACCAACAACTCCTTAATTCAAAAACCGCAGGTGCAGAAGAAGAAGAAGGAGAAAATGAGAAATCGTCGTGAGATTGAAGAAGCGGGCGCGCGAAACATAAGAAAGGAAGCATCTTTTCAGGCAAAACATTCGGATCCGTTCAAGAAGAATGCGCAACATGAAGACAGTAAAAAGCGAACTCCATGGAAGACGCGGAGTCAGCTCGAAACTCTAGAAACGAAGGGAGAGAGAGAGAGACAGAGACAGAGAGAGACTGACGGCGAGGAGATGAGGAGGAGGAGGAGGAGGGGAGCGGCCGAGGCACGGAGAGGGGATGCGGTTGCAGAGGCTCGCCGCCGCGGCCATCCTCTCTTCCGCCGTCGCCAGCCACCAGCGTCCGGCGCGCCACGTGGCGATTTTCCATTCCATACCACCGTATATGCTGTCTACAGTTTTGGTTCCTAACACCAAAACAATCGCGACGGTTGATTTTCGTATATTGATGAAATCCTTCGGAAAACGCTTTTTCCAATGCTCTTTTGGGAATCAATTTCAGTTTTGCAAATGCATCTTTTAGAACGAGAAAGGTCGTGTGAAAAATGGTTCGGTCAAAAGGGAAACAGCACCGGTTATTGTCAAAATGTTCAAATTGGCATACAATAAAGCTTGATTTTAAAATTTCTATTCATATTGAGAGATTTTCATTTTTCTTTTTGTCGAGATAAAAGTATTATCTAAAGTTAAAAAATTAATGCTGCAGATTATTTGTCTTTTCATTTTACCTATCAATATTATGTATGAATAAAATCTCAAATTTTGATGTCTCATCCCACATTTACCATTATAGCCTCGCATTTTAGAATATGCTTTAATTAAGCGAAGTGGTTATAGGTTTATACTATAACATAACTCTTTTGGGATGGGAGAAAACATCTGCATTTTCTCCTAATTGTGGAAAGAGACGACTCGGGCTCAAGCAAGAATCGTTCAATTGGAGTTGAGATTTGAGCGAGATCTCGTTGCATTCATGTTAAGAGTTCTTTAGACAAGAGCGTTGGGTGAGCATTCAAGGATTTGGGCAAGAAAATAGCATAGTGACAATTTTTTTTTTTTAAATTATTGTGGAAAATGTCGCCGTTTTGATCTTCGATGATTAGTTAGCGTCAGCCTTCTACTAGTCCGGCCAAGTAGGACGGGGCGTCACTTCTTTGACATTCACGTAAGCATTTTTCAAGCTTAATTACCCAAAAAAAATTAAATTGACAAATTATTAAAATATTTATTTTTTTTTGTAATTTTCCTGAGAAATTCACCAGAAAAAAAAAAAAAAAGGAAGTCCGCAACACTCATAATGTTTTCAAAAATGTTAGAAGCTTCAATGTCAAGAATAATATTTGTTTGATATAGCTACTACAATTGACCATTCTTCTTCTAGTAACAATTGTTGAGGTTATCTTTGATCTCTTCGATAACAAAAGATCGCAATTTCTTTTGAGGACTTAGTTATCTTAATCAGATTTAGTTGCTACTAGGTGCATGACCATTCATGGCTAGGAATAGGAAAGAAACAAAGGTGGTTTTGTACTTTTTCCCTGTTCTCCTTTCTTTTTATTATGGTCAGGAGATAATTTGATGCCGGAGGCTTGGGACTCTTCATGGCTTCGGATAAAAGAGAAGAAAGCCCAAGTGCCTCTTATACAAAACTAGCAAGTTTCCTAAATTACATATCGTTTTTTTATAAGTGGTTAGAATACTTTTTGAAGCAGGGAACAATTAAACAACTACGACAGTCAGACTTCCAGCATGAAACGCAGATCCACGACGGTGCGCGGCTGAGGTGACTGCGCTCTTCCACCATACCATACATGAGACCGTGCCGCACAGAAGATCATGAGAACAATTTTGCTGTAAAATCACAGCAAAGCTTTTGAATGGGGCTGTGCAATAGACTCGTGGAAAGCAACAGGAGCAGCACGAACAACCCGGGACGGAGTGGGATAAGTCGTGGAGCAGCAATCACAGTAGCGAAGCCACCGATATAGAACCGGCAAAGTTGATAAAGAGGTGCCATGCTCCATCACAAGGAGGTGCGTGGCCGCTAGATGGTGGTGCCCGATTATGGGCACGTAGCAACAAACGCGGCAACAGGAAATCAACTTCCCTGGTATTTCAATTCGATGAAGTTGATCAAGATAGAGACAATGGAGGTAAAATCCAAGACGCCGTGAGGGGTGAAGGCAGGGACATCATCCGTGGTTCTTTTTATGCGCAGTGGCATAAAGGACGACTGAAACTGGAGTAGATTCCAAACTGACAGTGATCCCTCCAGTTTCTAGCTGTCGTCTTCTATGCCAGTCTTTTTTTTTGGTCAGTCTTACTCTATACCTATTCTACACTCATTCTCAGACTTTTGCCCTGCCTCTTGTAGGACGTGGGAGTCGAAACCCACTCTTGAAACTTGCGCGTCCCTACCCCATCCCTTCCTGAAAAAGTGGGGGTTTGAACCCCTCACCTCCCCCTTCCATGTTGGAAGGGTGGGCACTGGGGCGAATCCCAGTGGTTGTCTTCTATGCCAGTCTGCTGTCCCTGCCTTCACTCCACCACTGGAGTGGACGAATGCCTTTGAACTTTCCTATTAAAGTTGCAATAACGAGGCTGGCAAAAAATAATAAGGAGAGCAAAACATTAAGCCCAGGCCCAAGTGTCTTGTTTAAGCACTTTCTTTGGCCTTGCTTCAGTTGATGCCACTGAAAATAAACAGTCTGGTCAAGAAGAAGCCATAAAAAGGAGGAAAGCAGAATCCGGAGAAACAGACAAAAAGCCAACGGTGAGACGAGGGGCTCTCGCTGCATGCACGTTTGAGAGGCTGGGTCAAGCCGGATTATTTATGTTTCTTAGGGCACGCATGACAAAATTTCTGTTTCAGAAATTGATTTCTAGCGAGAAATTGATTTCTCAATTTCTATTTTCCGGACAAGTTTCTGAGCAAAGAAAGCCGTTTGATAACGACTCAAAATTTCTATTTCTAGAACAGAAATCCGTTTGATAAAATAATAAAATTTCTATTTCTAGGAATAGAAATTGATTAAATAACAACATAGGAAATCCTCAAATACAAAATAATAGTCAAAATAATACTAAAACAACATAGGAAATCCTCAAATACAAAATAATAGTTGAAATAATACTAATACATTACAAAAGTTGAAAATACAATTTCATTGAATTTCCTATTACACATGCTTACGTTTCTTATTACGTAATATTTTCTTTCGAAAAATAAACAATGTGGCAAAAAAAAATCAATTGAAATTCAATTGTAGTGAATATGTCATTATGTTTTTGCCGAAATTGATTTCACATTAATCAAATAAGTCTAATAATAGCCATGATTATAATAGTCTAATTCCAATTTCTTTCCAAATTTTGTTAAAAAATCCTCACCATGTTCAAAAATTGTCACCAATTTTTTTTCAAAATTATCAACACTAGGATTATTTAAAAATTTATTATCAAAATCTATATTTTCATTAACACTCTTACAAGAACAATAGATTCCTTATTAGATCTCTTTTCCTTATAAAAGAAAAATTGGATGAAACCCTAATGATTTGACCCATTTTTACCGTCTCAATATGAAGTTTATGATTAAAAAAATAGTTAGCCGATAGAGTCGTTGTCGGCGTATTACGGAAAAGTAGGTAAAGAAAGACTCGTTAGATATGAATATGACAAGTTGACTATTACTATTCGTGAAATCTCTTACGTGCAACAAATGAAGCCTTGTTCATTCAATTCCCACCATTTGGCCCAATGGTTAAGATTTTCAATCAATATTGATTGAAATGATTATATTAAAAAATCATTAAAATATTTTGGACTAAATTAACTATTTTTATTTGTATTTCAATATTAGTGATCTAAAATATTTTGGACCAAATTGAAAAGTTAAGAAAAAAATTTCTATTTCTGTTTCAGAAATTGGAGAAGCTAAAATTTTTAGCTTCGATTTCTCCTCCAAATCAGTTTCGGAATAGAAATCTGTTTTAAATTGAAAAATCAAATTGTGTTACCAAACAGAGTTTATGTTCCAAACCCGTTTCGGGGAAAGAAATCAGGAGAGAAATCACTTCTGAAATTTTGTCACGCAAGCCCTTAGTAATCGTAAGGATTTTAAACTTTTATTTATTTAATTGAGGAAGTTTTCTTAGTTAAACTGTAAATTAGGTTTTGCATGGATTTTATGTTGTTGGGCTGATTCTAGAGGTTTTTAAACTGTGAAATAATGTTGTAAAGAAATTTAAAGTGTCGCAGAGTAGAACTTCAGGAAAATCTTAATTTTGCCTCGAATTTTTTTTTTATTTAAAAAATTCCCAACTTTCACGGTAGTCCCATTTCTGCTCACGAGTAGACATAAGATTATCATGTAATACCGCATGGTCCAGCCATATTTACATGAATATCGAAGCCTCGCTTGAGACCCTTTGGAAACTCTCTCATAGAGAGAGAGAGAGAGAAGTTCTCTCTCTCTCTCTCTCTCTCTCTCTCTCTCTCTCTCTCTCTTTTTCCTCAGAAAAAGGACATGACCCGGTCCACTATTAGGGTCGGACCAACCGTAACTTTGATTAGTACAATAAATTCAAAATTTTAACAAAATGAATATACAAATTAGTGGAATGAACATGATCACTATAGATGAAAAATGTGCATGCATCGTAATTTTATTTCATCCAAATGCAATTCATTCTATCATTTTGACAGGTTTACTTATAATTATTTGGAGGAGTACAACTCTGTTTTGTCTGTTTTTTTTTTCTAGGTAGGTTCTCCTCAGTCTTAGTCTTTATATAGTTTATACAAATGCCAACTTTTGACCTGTGGATCTAAATTCAGTTTACCTAGCTTATGAATTGAGTCTATAACCACTTCAATCTATATTTTGTTTTTGAGGATACCCAATGTGGATGATTATTTAATTTTGAAAATGAAATCGACTTCTATTCAAAGATTTTAACAAAAAATTGCAAGTTTAATTACACCTATTACTTCGGTGTGATAATGCGGGTAAGAATACCTAGAAGGAGTGAATAGGCGTTTGAAAGAAGTCTTGACAAATAAATGCGAAATAAAATAAGTTGCGAGTAAAGTTTGAGTAAGGATTAAAATCTGATAAACGAACCACTATACTTTTGATAGATGTTTAGAATTTGTTATGCAATGAAACAAATTTTTGAAATAACTTGTAAGTGTACAATAATCTTAAATAATGAGAGTTAAGGGAAGAGAAGGTTGTACACGAAATTTATAGCGGTTCGACTTAAGTCAAGTCTATGTCCACTCTTCCACTCTAACAGACGCTTCCCTCATTAGTGACAGGTCTACATCTACACTAGGAAATTGCTATAATTATGTTGGTCACTGTTGAATGTGTTAGGTCATGATGTTATGTCCCGAACTCCGAGACACGTGAACAACCCACCATGGTCATGTAAATGCGACATTCCCAGGTAGTGTCGCCGACCCAAATTAATTTATTATGCGCATGCGGAACGTATTAAGAAACCCCTGACAATTATGTTGGTATAATTATGTTGGTCACTGTGAATCGTGTCGTTTCTTCTTTTACGAGTCATGCCGAATTTAGCATGCTGTCCGCACTAGTACACCAGTCTCACCCACTGCCCCGACTTGACTGCCTAGCTGCCAACGATGAGGAGGATCATCGGAGTTGCCATGTGTGTGAGCAGGCTTCCTTCTTGCTATTCGGACGGTTGAGCGTTGATGCACTGCCAGATATTGCTTCGTCTGCCTAGTCACAACTAAGCCTGATGAGGATTCTGAGAATCCATCCTGCACTTTGCTCATTAGCATCTGCTCACATCCCTCCATTTTGGGACGAAAAGTAGAGTCAAATGCAACGCCTGCAAGGAGGTCTATGGATGCTACACGGTGCATATTCCTAGTTCACGAGAGCTGCACCGAATCTACCCCAGAGAAGCGACGCCCCTCTCTCCATAATCAACCCTTTTTCTTGCTTTCGATCAATCGGTAGACCTCCAATGTAATGCCTGCCATCTGGTTTCCCCTGGCAGCGAATGCAATTTCAGCCTTGACGTCGACTGCGTGGCTATAACTCTTATGTTCGCAAGATCTGGAGGGCGAGAAAGGCTCAGTTTTTTTTTTGTTTTTAACCATTTCGCCCATCAACATCTACTGGTGTCCTTCCACGTGAAGCTTGAAACCAGAATCTGGGTGTAAAGCTGAGAATAGAGCAGCATACTAGGTGGGGTCTATGCTTGTCTGGATTGCCTCTTCTATCTCCCATTCAATATCATCCGCTGCCGCTGGAGCTGGATCGAATGAAGGATGGTGCGAGCAAGGCTCGTGATTAATATGTTAAAGGTTTAGCCCATGCCTGCCTGGAGCAGAGCTGCTCTTTTCTGCTCCGTAAATCATGTGCTGAATTGCCGTCAGTTATGCAACACCCCGTTCACCCTGGCACACCCACTTCTTCCCGTATCAAGAAGGAAGGCTCACTGACGCATGTTGTGAAGAGCATCGACGCTGTCTTTCACTATGCAGAATGCGACTTCGACTTCAACATTCCATGCACTTTTGAAAGGCCCACTTTGAAACATCACCTCCTTGAGCATACACTCTTTCTTATATTGGATCTACCAACCCGTGCTTCCTATGCAGTGTCTGGTAAATTTTTCACATTCGACTTTCACGTTCTTGTGCAGTGCAATCTTTATGTCAACAATGACTGCCTTCCATGGTTAACACCAACAATAAAGATCGCCATCACCTCCATCAACTTACACCCTATGCTACGTTCATTGAAGACGATGCCAGTGAGTACTATTACAACCTTTGAGAGAAACGGACCTGGAACTGGGTGCTTCCGTCTGTGATGAATGCCCTTGTCCATTGATTACTCATATCAAGTGCGTTTTACCCACAGTTTGGTTTCATCAAAGAAATGCTCTCTCACTAAACTGACTTTAGCCAACATATGGCCACGAGAGGCTGCCATGTGATGTGAATAGCCCTGTTCTTTTTTCTTTTGTTTTATCATATACAGACTCAATCTCCACAATAAGTTAAAATCAACAGAAAATGTGGCGATACCAAAATTTTTTTAAAGTAATGGAAGTACCTGAACCCTTGATTTTGCTGAACTAGATGCATTTCTACAGGAAAAAGTGGACAGAGTGAGCCAACAATTGGAGGTACTCAAAAGAAGACCTGCAATGCTGGTCTCAAAAAGCTGCAAGCGAAGTGCATGTAGTTGAAGAGTTGGGGAGGCTCTTATCCAGAAGGAAAGAATTGGGGAGGCAGAAGACTGCCTTTTTGTTTGATGTTTCAACTTACACTCTTACGCAAGTCAATTGGAATCCTGCCAACATTTGACATCTGATATTGTTATCTTCTAAGCAAAAGCAGATAAATATCATATTTTTGAGTGTAAGACTTGTGTGCTTTGTGTTATGAATAGGAGTATTAACATTGGGATGCATAATTTGGTTATGGATAAACTTGTTAGGAAGCTTGCCGGTCTTATTAATTCCTTGAAAATGAATATCAGGTTATGTAGTTTGTGCAGACTAGCCATGAGCTTTTGCATACTATCTATCGAGCTTTGCATTCATGAACTGTAAATTCTTTTCTAGTACATGAAGATGGGAAAAGTTTGGTTCTAACATCTGCAGTCTACCAAAATTCAGTTATATTGAGCTAAAGCCTCCCGAAAAAGAAATCAAGCGTTCTTTCTGCACCTTAGCCCTAAATTGAATCTCCCACTGAAGCAACAATTCATCCTCCTGGCCGAAAACGAACTTAGCCAGGGAGACAACATAGTCATTGCATTATTCAGATCCACGAGCTTCCGGATACATGCAGGATACACCACTGAAGAAGTTTGTCTTTATAAAACTTATTTGCTGAAGCAAGTTGATGCATTTGCCGCGACAAAGATCTAGTTGTCACCTCTCAGAGGTAAAATGCTGACTATATGATGTAACCACTGTGCCGTTCTGCAATGACGTACTCAAAAAATGTTATCATCAGAATAGTTAGTAAGCATTACCCCCGCATACGGGACAGAGATGAAAATACGGACATTGTTCATTTTGATTCTGCTAACTCTCTGACGATAGAAGAAAGCTCTGAAATTGCAGCAGTGCTCCTGTCTCCAAGGCATCTATTTATCCTAGTTCATATGGATAAATGAGCAAAACCATTGTATGACAGCAAATAGTCTGTAAAATAACACATATAGATCCCCTGGCCAAGTAGAAAGTCAAGAAGAGATTTGCCAGAAAAAGAAAAGCAAAACTGTGACGTTGGCGATATTTTCAAAGAATTCAGAAGCTTTAACCTCGAGAATAATTTTGACTTTATTTTGGCAACTAGTAACGACCATATGACAACGTTTGACAGGTGGCGATGTGATAATAAGGTGTTGCTATCTGATAATGCTAGTAAAAGTGCCATTTTTCATGAAGATACCTCTTTTCCTCTCTTCAGTAAAGAAAAAGCTTCCAAATTTGTTGGTCCAGTAGGATCTTAGGTAACCTTGAAACAACTAATGAAACATCTCCCCATTCTACTCGTCGCAATAATTGTCGAAGTATTTTTGGTCCTTTCAATAACATTTGCCCTTCCATTGATGGTAACAATTTTAAGTATCTCGCCACCGAATTAGCGAAGCATTTGATAGTGCTGCCATCTTAAGTCATCGAGTCAATCACCTACTTAGCTTCATTATTTGACTTATTATCATGATACCCTCCTGGGAATCGTTTTTTACAATAAGCATTTAGGCTTGTAAATAAATAAGAAGAAAACCAACTTCCAAGGTCAAATCAAATGATGAACGAACCACATGAAAATTAAAATAGATATAATTTGGACCACCTGCAGGAATCTGTAGGGATTTGTGTGTGAGACCGCTATCCACAAACTAACACATGGGACTCACCCTTGACTATGGAATGCAGAGGGGAAAGATGGCATGTCACAAAACTGAGGCAAGGTTGACCACCCTATTGCCAGTGGGATGCCATGCCAGCCAGGCTTCTAGAGAAGAGGAGTTTTGGCGAAGCCAAGTCGATTTTGGGCAACCAAACCTTGCAATTGATGAGAAGTTCCTATGGATTAAAGGATAGCATACATAATTGATGAAGTAGATAGAAACAATTGCCCGACAAGGAAGAATGGTCAACCAAGAAGAGAAAGATAATGTTGTCTGTGACACATGCTTTCACTGAAGATGAATCATCTTTTGCTCTTTCAAGTTTCCATGGCCAACAACATTTATCACACATTTTGCTTTCATTGGAGATGACGGTACCAAATTTTTTGCTAACATAATTTGATTTGCTTTATGATACCTGCAATCCTGCATATCTCATACAAAATGGCTAACCTTCAAAGTCCAGAGAAGAATTTATTACCATTTGCATCTAAATCATCGGTTTAGTCCTCAAGTCACATCGCATATTTCTGTTTAGCTCTTCAAATAATTACATATGTGATTATGCTCCAAGGTTATATGCTTTCTCTGATCTGTTGTTGAGAAATTGCTCGTTTTGAGCACTCTATAATCACTAAGAGGCATCTATAAATACTCATCTTGAAGCTGCGCTATCATTTTATTTCCTAACAAAGTTAGTCACTCATTTTCTGGAACACTAAGTTTAATATGGTAGAAGTAAGACGTGATTGATGGATGGACCCAAGAGGGAGTGGCTTATCAAGGCTCGTCCATATTCCTAACAAACTTTGGTCACAAGGAAATCCATGACCTCACTAGTCCAGTGATATATATTTATATATATATATATATATATATATATATTTCAATTTCAATCAATATTTTGCATTTATATATGACAACCTTCTCTTAATAGTCGGATCCGTCAATTCTTAGTGCACGGCCCAAGATTGCTTCTCCTCCCAATGAGGACTCTCAGAATGTAGCCATCCAACAAATGCTCGTGAGCATCCGCTCACATCCCATCATCTCAGGATGAAAAATAGAATCAAATGCAAAGCCTGCGAGCAAGCAATCTTGGGGGAGGTCTATGGATGCTATGCATGCATATTCTTTTTTTTTTTTTTTTTTTTTTTGGTGATCTAGGGAACCCTGGCCACCACACACGTGCCATCAGGTAAGTCACCCTGCGATGCACTGGGGTTTCGAACCCCTCCTCTTCGTGAGGGGAGGAGGCCTAAAGCCAACTGCGCCACCCAGGTGGGTGGTTATGCATGCATATTCTTTCTCCACAAAAGCTGCACCGAATCTCCCCCAGAGATGCAACACCTGTCTCTCCATGATCACCCTCTCTATCTCTCTCTTTTTCTTTCAATCAATTGGAGGAGCTAAATGTAACGCCTGCCATGGTTTCCTACTGCAGTGAATGCAAATTCAGCCTTAACATGGACTGCACAGCTTTAACTCTATGTTCACAAGACCTAGAGGGCAAGAAGGACTTGATTTTTACAATTTTGACCATCAGCATTCTTGGTCTTCTACATGAAACTCAAAAGCGAATCGGGTGCAAAGCTTGTGAAGAGAAATATATCGGGCGAGGTCTATGGTGGCCTCGATTGCCTCTTCTTTCTTCCCCGCATGATCATCCCTCTCTTTGCGGGAAGTGTCATATGAAGGATGGTCCATGCAAGGCTTGTGATAAATCCATCGATGTTTAACCTATCGCTGGCTGGAGCAGAGCTGCTCTTTTCTGCTCTATAAATCATGTGCTGAATTGCCCTCAGTTATGCAACAACCTATTCACGCCACACATCCTTTTTCTTCTCATATTAGGGAGGAGCGTTGTTGACATATGTCGTGAAGAGTGTTGACGCTCTATCTTTCACTGCATGGAATTTGACTACAACTTCAACATTCTATGCACTTTTGAAAAGCCCACTTTGAAAAAACACCCACACGAGCATATACTCTTGTTGGGATCGTCGGATCCCCAAAAACGGATTCGACCCTAAATCGAACCCCTAAACTTGCGCGGAAGACGAGCCCAAGAAATTCATATGCATCACCGATCCTAAGGCACATCACAGAATCGAACGTATCTTGTTTTCCACGGATTAAACCCCAACAACGCCAAGAGGAAGAGAAAACCGGTCCTATTCAATCCGATGACGCAAAAAAACGCCTTGGAGGGAAGTCGGGTGTTGCCTTTTTGGCCCTTTCGCCTACTGTTCCTTTTTCTTGTGAGTTTTTGGAGGGAGAAGGGAAGAAGACTTACGTAATGTCAAAAGGTATCTTCTTTCCCTCTCTCTCCCCCTTTTATAGCTCTCCCAAAAAAATGCAAAACACACCCCTTCAACACCTCCCTCGGTCCATGGGCCCTCATTTTTTGTGGGCCGGGCTTTTCGGCCCAACATGGGCGGACGGGCCAGCTTTAGCCCATCAAATTAAATAATTTAAATCATCAACTCTTTCTTATTTTAGTCTACCTATGCAGTGTCTCAGGTAAAATTTGCAGGTTCAACTTTTATGGTTGTGTGCAGTGCAATCTTAGAAATCACAGATTGCCTTCCACTACAGTAAAAGATTGCCATTAACTTTCATCAACTCACACTTTATGCTTCGTTCATCAAAGATGATACCAATGAGTACTATTGTGACCTTTGTGAGAAGATAAGGAAACCTGAATCGGGTGCCTATGTCCACAATGAACGCCCTGTCCATTGATTACTCATATCAAATGTGTATTGCCCACCGTGCACTTTCATCACAAGTGCTATCTTACTAAACAGATTCTAGGCAACAAATGGATACAATACCATGTGATGTGGTGAATAGTCATGTTCCTTTTTAACATCATATATACAGACTCATCCTCCACAATAAGTAATAATCAAGAGAAAATGCTCCAATACCAAACATTTTTTTAATACAGGTTGTTGGAATAGTGTAAGTACCTAAAGACCCTGCTACTCTGAACTCCATGATAATATTACATTTATGTAGGAAAAATTTGAAAGAATGAACATGCAATTGGAGGTACTCAAGAAAAGACAGGCAATGTTGGTCTCTAAAAGCCGCAAATGTAAGTGCATTTAGTTGCAGGGTTTGGGAGGCACTTACCAAGACAAAAAGAATTTCCTTTCTGTTTGATGTTTCAACTTATGCTCCCATGCAAGTCAATTGGACTCACTGCCACAGTCGACATCCAAGATTGTAACTCTCTGTAGTAAAAGCAGATGAATATCATATTTTTTAAAGTGCGAGACTTGAGTGCTCTACGTAATGAAATAAAGTTGACACTCGGATGCATAATTTGATTGTGAATCAACTTGGCAGGAAGCTTGCCGGTCTAATTATTTCCTCAGATACAACATCAGATGGGTGTAAGTTTATACAGACTTGTCTCGTGCATTTGCATACTATCTATCTAGCTTTGCATACATGAACTATATATTCTTTAGCACATGAAGAGTGGGAAAAGTTCGGTTCTAACATCTACAGTGAACCAGAATTCAGTAATCTTGAGCTAAAGCCTGCCAAGAAAAAAAAAGTCTACATTTCAGCATTCTTTTCTCACGTTGGCCCCAGAAACTTGAATGTCCAACTGAAGCAACTATTCAAGCTCCCGGCCAAAAAGCAATCTGCCGGCAAGATAACGTAGTCTTAGATTGCAAGTTAACGCATTTACCACAGCAAAGATCTAGTTATCACCTCTCAGAGGTCAAATAGAGAGTATGATGTAAGATTCCCACATTCTGCAATGACAGACTACAGCTATATTATCATCGGAATAGCTAGTAGCAGTAATGGTGTATATGGAACAGAGAGGAAAAAGTTGACATCTTTCATTTTGATTTGGATCACTCAATGACGTTAGTGTTAGATCAAAGCTTTTGAAATTGTAGCTGTGCCCACTTTTTTTTTTTTTGGTCGGGAAATGATACTTGCTAATTGCACTTCAGCTGTGACATAATAAGGTCTGAACACAAAATATTCCATAAGGGTAAGGGGGGAATTCCACCAGTTCATCGGAAGCTGGAGTAAACGGTGGTTTCGAGCTACCCAGTCTGCCGCGCGATTTTCCTCTTGGGGGCAGTAGATCAAGGTAACATTTTCGCATTGGGCTAACACCTGTCTACACCGTTGGATCAATTGTTTCACATTCCATTGAATTTCAGCCCGGCCCATAACATGTTCCACAACAGGCAAGCAGTCAGATTCGCATATCCACCAAAGCGATTGACCTCTTAAGCTCCCCACATGACCCTGCTGTAAGTCCCTGATATAAAGTAAACCCTTCAAGAGGGCTTCAGTTTCCACTTCAAGTGGAGAGGAAACCCTAGCTGTGCACGCAAAGCCTTCGACCCCCTTCCATCTGAATCTCGCACAACTCTAGCAACCGAGCAGAGAAACGCGCCTGGGCTTCATGAGGCGTCGACATTCAGCTTCAATTCTTGCCGATCTGGAGGTTTCCAATGCCTAGGTGAGTTCCGATGAGGGATTTGTCTTTTCATCTACAATCCGTGGGTGTTAAAGAATTGGTCTTGCACTGAGTTCAGTAGATCTACAGGTGATGGGGACTTTGCGCGGAAGATCCACCCGTTTCTCGCCTTCCAAATGTGCCAGAGCACCATCCCGAGGAGTTCTCTTCTAGGTACATCGCTATTTGCCGAAAATGCTTTCATTAGCCATTGATCTGCTTTTTTGATTTTGCTTATGGGGCTGAGGCCATTGAGTCGTGGGTCTTTCCAAATACCCTTGGTCCATTTGCAGAAAAAGAATAGATGTTCTGTAGATTCTACCTTCATGTTACAAATCTGACATAACGGATCTGGACTAATCCTGCGTTTGTGAAGGTTTTCTCGCGTTGGCAAGGCATTTTGGCAAAGAGCCCATAGGAAATTTCAGATCTTTGGAGGCACTACGAGCTTCCAAATCTTGGACCAAAAGGTACGAGGAGGCTGAAAAGAGCAAGAAGCTCTGTTTTGATTTTGATTTCTGACTGCAAAATGTGCTCTGTTATAGCCACTTTTGACAGAACAGTTCCCTGTTATATTGCCTGTCCAAACCAGGGAATCCGGTTGTGGTTGTTGGCTTAGAGTAATGGCTAGAATTTCATCTACGATATTTTCAGGATAGAGTTGTTGTATTTGATGTTGTTTCCACGCTCTGGTTTCTGCATTTATAAGTTCAGACACCATAAGTGGTTCTGTTTGGCTTGGTTGTCCTCCTATAATCCCCTGCTGTAGCCATTTATGTTCTCGGATATGAATAGACTTACCGTCTCCGACTGACCACTGTACTTGTCCTTTGATTGTGTCTCGGCCGAGCAACAAGCTATGCCAGCCCCATGATGGCCGCGTACCCATGCATGCTGTCCAGAGGTCCCCTGTTGGATAATAGACTCCTTTCAAGACCCGACTCCACAGGGCTGAAGGTGTAGTTGATAGTCTCCATGCTTGCTTGCCGAGCATGGCTCGATTGAAGATGAGTAAGTCTTTGAACCCCATTCCCCCTTCATCTTTTCATAATTTCAGTACTTCCCAGTTTTTCTAGTGAATTCCAGGTTTAGAATCTCCTTTTTGCCACCAGAATGATGCAACTCTCTGCTCTATTGCTTTACAGATCGATACATGCAGCTTGAAAATAGACATGGCGTAGGTAGGTATGGACTGAACTACGCTTTTTATCAACACCTCCTTCCCTGCCTTGGTGAGTAGTTTCTCTTTTCACCCTTCTAGCTTTGAGTTCACCCTAGCTAACATCCATGCAAATAATTCTTTTTTTGATTGGCCCCATTCTATAGGTATACCCAAGTATTGCCTTGTTTTTTCGAACACAGGAACTCTGAGCGTTGTGGCCATATTCTTTTTTTAAAGTAGCTGTGCCCACGTTGCTGGGGCATCTGTTTGTCCCAGTTACCAGCAAAGAATGTAAAATGGCACATGAATCCACTGGCGAAACAAGAGAGGTACAAAGAGATACGCCAAAAAAAAGAAGGAAACTTGCGACACTTGGCAATCAGATAAAAATAGAAACTGACTATTCTTCCCTTTTGATAAAAATAGATCACAATTTCCTTTGAGGGCTTAGCTATCTTAGTCTGATTTAGTTGCCCCAAGGGCATCCTGAACAAAAGTAGCTAGCGACTCATTCTTTCGTTTTGAAGTGGTTAGGTTACTTCATCCAACAGGGAACAGTCGGAAGATTGGGGCTCAAGACTTGCGGCCGGAGAGGCAGCTCCCTGACCGCGGGCTGAGAATGTGGCTACGCTCTTCCTCTTCCACCAAGCCATTCAAGAGACCGAGCCGCACCTCTGATAGTGAGGATGAATTCGCCGTAAAGCCATAGGTAAATTTTTTCGATGATCTGGCGCAACAGACTTGTGGAAAGTAATAGAAGCGGCACCAACAACCAGAGAACGGAACGGGAAGTGTCATGAAGCAGCAACCACGCGAGCGAAGCCACCATTATAGAACCGGCTAAGTCAATGAGAAGGTGCCATACTCCACCACAGAGAGGAGCAAGGATGCTAGACAGTGCCCGATTAGCGAGACGCAGTAACAAGAAATGCAGAAGCAGACTGCCGATGGCGACGACGGTGGCGATGGGGTGATTTTCGAACGGCGATTTAGCTTGATATTTGATTTGGATGAAATTGACGAGGATGGATGCGGTTGAAAGGACAGCCATGGTGCTACAGGGGATGGAGGGACAAGAATCATCTTTTTTTATTGGGGTGTAGAGGGGAAGAATGTCAGCCACCTCCAAAGAAACATGCTTTTGTGGGTGTTTCATTTGATGGATGAATTTCGTGGTATTTCATTTGATGGGGTGATTTTCTAAAAACATAACATTGTAAAGGCTTTTTTAGATTTTCAAAGAGTAGAACATTGCAAAAGGCTTTTTTCATAACACCCGCAAAAGCACGAAATTCACCCCATCAATGAAAAAAGGGGAAAAAATTGGAATGTCAGCCCGATTCATTTGCAAATGGAACACCTCCAAAGAAACACGCTTTGGCGGGTGTTTCATTTGCAAATAAATCAGGCTGACATGGAAACACCCTTTGTGGGTATTGCTTTTGCAGATGTTTCATTTGCAAATGAATCAGGCTGACATGAAAACACCCCTTTGCTTCTGCAATTTTTTTTTTTTTTTTTTACTGTGTCAAAGGGTGTTTCCATGTCGCCTGATTCATTTGCAAATGAAACACCCGCAAATGAATCAGGCTGACATGGAAACACCCTTTGACGTAGTAATAAAAAAAATTGCATAAGCAAAGTGGTGTTTTCATGTCAGCCTGATTCATTTGCAAATGAAACATCTGCAAAAGCAACACCCACAAAGGGTGTTTCCATGTCTTTGGTGTTTCCATGTCAGCTTAATTTATTTGCAAATGAAACACCCGCCAAAGCGTGTTTCTTTGGAGGTGCTCCATTTGCAAATGAATCGGGCTAACATTCCAATTCTTTCCCCTTTTTTCATTGATGGGTTGAATTTCGTGCTTTTGCGGGTGTTATGAAAAAAGCCTTTTGCAATGTTCTGCTCTTTGAAAATCTAAAAAGCCTTTACAATGTTCTACTTTTAGAAAATCACCCCATCAAATGAAATACCACGAAATTCATCCATCAAATGAAACACCCGCAAAAGCGTGTTTCTTTGGAGGTGGCTGACATTCCTCCCCTCTACACCCCAATAAAAAAAGATGATTCTTGTCCCTCCATCCCCTGTAGCACCATGGCTGTCCTTTCAACCGCGTCCATCCTCGTCAATTTCATCCAAATCAAATATCAATGGTATTGGAGCATTTTCTCTTGATTATTACTTATTGTGGAGGACGAGTCTATATATGATGTTAAAAAGGAACATGACTATTCACCACATCACATGGTATTGTATCCATTTGTTGCCTAGAATCTGTTTAGTAAGATAGCACTTGTGATGAAAGTGCACGGTGGGCAATACACATTTGATATGAGTAATCAATGGACAGGGGCGTTCATTGTGGACATAGGCACCCAGATTCAGGTTCCTTATCTTCTCACAAAGGTCACAATAGTACTCACTGGTATCATCTTTGATGAACGAAGCATAAAGTGTGAGTTGATGAAAGTTAATGGCAATCTTTTACTGTAGTGGAAGGCAATCTGTGATTTCTAAGATTGCACTGCACACAACCATAAAAGTTGAACCTGCAAATTTTACCTGAGACACTGCATAGGTAGATTAAAATAAGAAAGAGTATATGCTCGTGTGGGTGTTTTTTCAAAGTGGGCTTTTCAAAAGTGCATGAAATGTTGAAGTTGTAGTCAAATTCCATGCAGTGAAAGACAGAGCATCAACACTCTTCACGACGTATGTCAACAACGCTCCTCCCTAATATGAGAAGAAAAAGGATGTGTGGCGTGAACAGGTTGTTGCATAACTGAGGGCAATTCAGCACATGATTTATAGAGCATAAAAGAGCAGCTCTGCTCCAGCCAGCGATAGGTTGAACATCTGATAGATTTATCACAAGCCTTGCATGGACCATCCTTCATATGACACTTCCAGCAGCAGAGGATGATCATGCAGGGAAGAAAGAAGAGGCAATCGAGGCCACCATAGACCTCACCCGGTATGTTCTCTTCACAAGCTTTGCACCTGATTCTGCTTTCGAGTTTCATGTAGAAGACCAGTGAATGCTGATGATCAAAATTGTAAAAATCAAGTCCTTCTTGCCCTCTAGGTCTTGCGAACATAGAGTTAAAACTGTGCAGTCCATGTTGAGGCTGAATTTGCATTCACTGTAGTAGGAAACCATGGCAGGCGTTACATTTAGCTCCTCCAATTGATTGAAAGCAAAAGAGAGAGAGAGAGAGGGCGATCATGGTGGGACGGGTGTTGCATCTCTGGGGGAGATTTGGTGCAGCTTTTGTGGAGAAAGAATATGCATGCATAGCATCCATAGACCTCCCCCAAGATTGCTTGCTCACAGGCTTTGCATTTGATTCTATATTTCATCCTGAGATGATGGGATGTGAGCGGATGCTCACGAGCATTTGTTGGATGGCTACATTCTGAGAGTCCTCATTGGAAGGACAAGCAATCTTGGGCCGTGCACTAAGAATTGATGGATCCGATTTGTTAAGAGAGGGTTGTCATATATAAATGCAAAAATATTGATTGAAATATATATATATATATATATCACTGGACTAGTGAGGTCATGGATTTCCTTGTGATCAAAGTTTGTTAGGAATATGGACGAGCCTTGATAAGCTACTCCATCTTGGGTCCATCCATCGATCACGTCTTACTTCTACCATATTAAACTTAGTGTTCCAGAAAATGAGTGACTAACTTTGTCAGAAAATAAAATGATAGCGCAGCTTCAAGATGAGTATTTATAGATGCCTCTTAGTGATTATAGAGTGCTCAAAACGAGCAATTTCTCAACAACAGATTGGAGAAAGCATATAACCTTGGAGCATAATTACATATGTAATTATTTGAAGAGCTAAACAGAAATATGCGATGTGATTTGAGGATTGAACCGATGATTTAGATGCATATGGTAATAAATTCTTCTCTGGACTCTAAAGGTTAGTCATTTTGTATGAGATATGCAGGATTGCAAGTATCATAAAGCAAATCAAATTATGTTAGCAAAAAATTTGGTACCATCATCTCCAATGAAAGCAAAATGTGTGATAAATGTTGTTGGCCATGGAAACTGGAAAGAGCAAAAGATGATTCATCTTCAGTGAAAGCACGTGTCACAGACAACGTTATCTTTCTCTTCTTGGTTGACCATTCTTCCTTGTTGGGCAATTGTTTCTATCTACTTCATCAATTATGTATGCTATCCTTTAATCCATAGGAACTTCTCATCAGTTGCAGGGTTTGGTTGCCCAAAATCGACTTGGCTTCGCCAAAATTCCTCTTCTCTAGAAGCCTGGCTGGCATGGCATCCCACTGGCAGTAGGGTGGTCAACCTTGCCTCGGTTTCGTGACATGCTATCTTTCCCTTCTACATTCCATAGTCAAGGATGAGTCCCATGTGTCAGTTTGTGGATAGCGGTCTCACACACAAATCCCTACAAATTCCTGTAGGTGGTCCAAATTATATCTATTTTAATTTTCGTGTGGTTCGTTCATCATTTGATTTGACCTTGGAAGTTGGTTTTCTTCTTATTTATTTACAAGCCTAAATGCTTATTGTAAAAAACGATTCCTAGGAGGGTATCATGATAATAAGTCAAATAGTGAAGCTAAGTAGGTGATTGACTCGATAACTTAAGATGGCAGCACTGTCAAATTCTTCTGCTAATTCGGTGGCAGATACTTAAAATTGTTACCATCAATGGAAGGGCAAATGTTATTGAAAGGACCAAAAATACTTCGACAATTATTGCGACGAGTAGAACGGGGAGATGTTTCATTGGTTGTTTCAAGGTTACCTAAGATCCTACTGGACCAAAAGATTTGGAATTTTTTTTTTACTGAAGAGAGAAAAAGAGGTATCTTCATGAAAAATGGCACTTGTACTAGCATTGTCAGATAGCAACACCTTATCATCATATGGCCACCTGTCAAACGTTGTCATATGATCGTTACTAGTTGCCAAAATAAAGTCAAAATTGTTCTTGAGGTTAAAGCTTCTGAATTCTTTGAAAATATCGCGAACGTCACAGTTTTGCTTTTCTTTTTCTGGCAAATCTCTTCATAATCAAAAGGATTCCGTGCGTGAGCCGAAAAGGAAAAGAAAAAAATATATGTTTGCTAAGCTCGAGTCTTTTCTCTATAAAATGGGACTCATTGCGCATGCGGAAGGGCGGAGGAGGTCTTTTTTGTTTTTCAAAAGGGAGTTCTTTTTCGTTGAGGGGGGTCAAAAAGTCAACGAAGAAGGGGGTTTGTCTTTTTCTGAAGGGGTGTAGAGAGAGGTGCGGAGAGAAGGAAGTGAGAATGGACGGTTGAGAGAGAAAAACAAAAGAAAAAAAAAAAAAAAAAAAAAGAACAGGGTCTTCTTCTTCGTGCAGCTTCTCGCCGGTTGGCGCGCCTCCGCCCTTACACTCGCTGCCGCTGCTGCCGACGCCAGCAGCCGAAGCTCCGCCCCTGCTCACCGCGCCACCGCCGCTCCTGCAACTAGCTGCCCGAGCCCCCTCGCCGTGCCACAGCTGCAGCAACCCGAGCCGGTCGCCGCGTCCCCGAAGTCCGCTTGCCGCTGCTGCAACCTGCGCCTCCGCGCCCCTGCTCTGCCGCGCCTCTGCCACTGCTTTGCGCCTCTGTCCGAGGCGGTCGCCGCACCTCCGCGCCCGCCACCGCTGCAGCAACCTGAGCTGGTCGCCGCGCCCCCCACGTTCGCCACCGCTGCAGCAACCCGTGAGCACTGCCGCGCCAGCAGCCCAATCCTTCTGCCGGTCACCGCCTCCGCGCCCCTGCTGCAGCACCCGTGACTCCGGTTGCTCGCTGCCGCCCTGCTGCTACTCGCCAGAGCTCCAAACGCCGGTGCCTCCGTCTGCCATCGCTGCCCTCCGCCCACAGCTGCCCGTCCTTGTAGCTAACCGAGCACCACCACACATTGCCGGTCACCCGTTGAGCGGATTCCGTTCAGTTTAAATTTGGTAATATTATTTGCGAAATTAGGTAATTATCTTATCTAATTTGATTTGAATATTTTATTGTTTAAAACATGCTTTTCAATATCTTACGTGCATATTTAAATGATAGGCGTATTTCTAGTTAGGATTTATTGACTAAGGCGCAATTGCATGTCGATTTTTTATTCCATCTAAAGGTTTTAGATAGAATAATTAATCACGCGAGAATAAAATTGATATTTTAATTTATTAAGACTTAAGATCAATTTATTGATTTTATTAGCGAAATAATCAAATTGATTAGATATCCTTTCCTAATTCAAAAAATAGATAATGTCTTCGATGACCATTAATGATTTGGTGCTTATCTTTTAATTATTTTATTTATCTCGAAAATACAAAAAAAATTGCATTTGCATATCATGTAGATTACAATTAATTTTCTAGATAGAATTGCATGATAAAATAATTAGGTAACTTTCTAATTATATTAGAATGCATGTGTAGATGATATCTAGATTAGTTGGTATCTTGGAATTAAATTGCATGTTGAGATAAATTTTTAAGTTAAGATATGATTTAGATTAATCTATTTCCTAACTTAAAATATATAATGTCTCACTTTAGTTAGATTTTTATTTTTAGCAATTTTTAATTACGAATTTTTATAAAAAATACATAAAAAAATATAATACTCATGTCATATAAAATTATGTTCATGAAATATATGTCATTTAGTGATTGTTGTTAGGTCTATTTAATTAGAAATTACCCGTCATTAGAATTATGTTATTTAGTTAGATTGTATTGTACATAGATTATTTATTAAACAAGAGAAAATCCTTAAAAATTTAAGTGATTGTGTGTTAATGAAGAATCTCATTTAAGGCTTTTGATGTGAATTTTGAGCTAAAATTACAGATGCTTTCGTTGCTACGAGGTAAGTCTCGTAATTTATTGCTTTTTTCGGTGTTAAATTGGTGGTTTGTGTACTTGTATGGTCACCTCATATGTTAAAAAAGTAAATTAAAATCAATTCAAGCTACCTACAAAATTTTTTTTTCAAAATAAAAGAGAAATGTACTAAAATAGCGGTAGAAAAATCTAGCGTAATCAAGTTCCCGAACTCACAATCTTTAGTTTGTAGAAGTAAAATAAATCCCCCGTTATTTTATTTGGGTTTTTAATCGACCCTCTAAAAATGAATTAGTGGCGACTTCTAATTAAAGATCAATTATATGTTAAGAATTTGAACATAAATTGCGAATTGATATGTACTTGGGAGAGTCCAAGCTAAGTTTAGACATAGCACCTGAGATTAGGTAACGACACCATGGTAGTGTTGTTTTCCTTATTGTATAGAGTTTGGGGTGTAAACATATCATTATTGTTTCTCTATATCATTACAATCTTACCAATTCCATACTCCAATAATGGCCGCCCCTCCCTTTCTATAATTATCCATTTATTGTGCAAATAATATATCGTCACATGAGCATCCTCCTATCGTTATGTTTTATGCATGAACTCACTTGTTTCTATAATTGTTGGATATACAAAATCCTACCAAAATACTTTTGAAGCGGTGGGCATTTTTTTCTTGGTGAAATATTGCGAAAATATGTTTTTATTTTACAAAAGATTGCATTTTCTTCGGTTTAAGACACCTTAGATTGTTGATGGAAGTATGAATTTTACTAATTTCCTAAACAAAATCTAAAATTTTAATTTTAATGTCGATTCTACTTGAATTGGTTTTTTGTTTTAAAAAAGTTCCCAACTTTCATGAATGCTCCATTTCTACCCATGAGTGGCCATACGATTATCATGTAATGCTGCAAAGTCCAACCATTGAGAGAGAGAGAGAGAGAGAGAGAGAGAGAGAGAGAGAGAGAGAGGGAGTCAATAAAGGAGATTGAAAAGAGGTTTAAATATACATGTAAACACCCAAGTAGGCGAGAATAAATATGACAAAAAAAGAGAGCATTTTGTCTTCTTTCTTTTCGCCCCAGAAAAGGGTGTGACCCGGTTTAAAATCAAGGTTGGACCAACCGTTACTTTGATTAGTATAATAAATTCAAAGTTTTAGCAAAAGGAGCAGATGATCACCATATATGAAAAATGTGCATGCATCATAATCTTTATTTCATCCAAATGTAGTTCATTCTATCATTTGTATAGGTTTATTTGTAATTACTCGAAAGAGCACCTCTCTATTTTGTTTTGCTCTTTCTAGAAATGTTCTCCTTGGTCTCAATCTTCATAGATTCGTGGATCTAAATTCACTTTAATTAGTTGAAGTTGTAGGTTATATATGTGAATTGGATCTGTAACAACTTCAATCTATATTATTATTTATTTTTTAAAAATAACCAATGCAGATAATTGTTTAGTTTATGAAAATAAAATCGAGTTCTATTCAAAGATTTAAAAGAAAACTTCAGTTTAGTTACAATTGCTGCTTCAATGAGCCATATCGACATAGCTTACGGATTAAGGGTGTTGCAGAACATGTGCATTTATAGAGAAATTGATAACTAGAAGAAAAGTAGATTCGGCTCATACTACTTGTACGAATTGTATTTAATGGCAAATGTAAACATTACTTTTACATGTAAATGCAATCGACTAATAAATTAAAAAATAACTTGTAAAATTAAAAATAGGTGAATTTGGTTTTTTAAACAATTATGACAAAACTATCGTCGCAAAATTGTCTAACTTAAGTCACTTGAATAAGTTGGATAAGAACTCTTTGACGAATGTATTGACTAGCCCAAGGTGAATGCACTTTTTAAGATCTCATATAATTGCAGCTGACTTTAAATGAACAAGACATAGAACTTTTCATGGGCCACTTTAGTTTTATTAACTATTGCGTTGAAGCATAAATAAAATAAAATAAAAATGTACAGATGAACACTGAAATACAACATCAAATAATACAAGAGTAGGGTACAACTCATGTCACCTCATTTACTTCGTGTTGACATCACTCAACTATAACTCCATACCACTGCCTGCGGTGACCGCGATGGTTTGGGCTCTCTCCCCCTAACGCAAGGGGAGGAGTTTAAATCCCCTCACGATCGCTAAGGATTCTTAAGTGTGGTGTCGGGGTGGTGGGTCCTCCGCTAGCGTCACCCCAGGGTTTACTCTCCGGCTGTCGGCCGTGCGGGGGTTCCCTGGTCACCAAAAAAAAAAAAAAACTATAACTCCATTCAAAGCGCTTTATCTCCTAATTTGCCTTGGCGATTATGCATTGAGTCCCCGAAGCGGAAGTTGTAGTTGCTGGGAATGCCTGGCGTGCTGGTCTTCCCTCTGCGGCTCAGCCCACTGCCGTGAATTGTGTCAATTTTTCTTTCACCAGTTGCGCTGAATTTGTCATGCTGTCCGACCTAGGACCCCCGTTTCACCCACCGCCCCGACTTGACCGCCCAGTAGGCGATGATGCAGAGGATTGTCGGAGTTGCCATGCGTGTGAGCGGGCTTCCTTCTTGCCATTTGGATGGTTGACCGTTGCTGCACGGCCTGATATTGCTTCGTCTACCTAGTCACAACTCTTAAGCCTGGTGAGGAATCTGAGAATGCGACCAGCCAACATTTTGCTCATTAGCATCTGCTAACATCTCATCATCTGAGGATGAAAAGTACAATCAAATGTGAAGCCCGCGAGGAGGTCTATTGATGGAACACAGGTATATTCTTTCTCCATGAGAGCTGCGCCAAATCTCTCCCCAGAGATGTAACGCCGTCTCCATGATCACCATCTCTCTTGCTTTCGATCAATTGGTAGACCTCCAATGCAATGCCTGCCATATAGTTTCCCGCTGCAGCAAATGCAATTCCAGCCTTGACATGGACTGTGCGGCTATTAGTCTAAATAAACGAGACCTGGAGGGCAAGAAAGGCTCAGTTTTTGGCCATTTCACCCATCAGCATCTACTGGTGTCCCACAACGTGAAGCTTGAAACCAGAATCGAGTGCAAAGCATACTAGGTGAGGTCTGTGGTTGTGTGGATTGCCTCTTCTTTCTCAAATTCACAATCATTTACTGCCGCTGGAGCAGTGCTGCTCTCATCTGCTCCATAAATCATATGCTGAATTGCCCTCAGTAATGCAACACCCCGTTCACCCTGGCACAGCCACTTCTTCCCATATCAGGAAGGAATGCTCACTGATGCATGTCGTGAAGAGCATTGACGCTGTCTTTCTCTCCACAAAATGCGGCTTTGACTTCAACATTCCATGCACTTTTAAGAGGCCCACTTTCAAACATCACCTCCACGAGCATATGCTCTTTATTATATTAGATCTACTGGTGTGCACTTCCTATGCATTGTCTGGTAAATTTTTCACTTTCAACTTTCACGTTCTTGTGCAGTGCAGTCTTAATGTCAATCATGATTGCCTTCCACAATTACCACCAACAATAAAAGGTCACCATCACCTCCATCAACTCACACTTTACACTTCGTCCATTGAAGATCATACCGGTGAGTACTATTGTGACCTTTGAGAGTAAAAAGACCTGAATCTAGGTGCTTCCAGCTGCGATGAATGCCCCTGTGCATTGATTACTCATATCGAATGCGTTTTACCCACGGCATGCTTTCATCAAAGAAGTGCTTTCTCACAAAACTGACAATTAGCCAACAAAGAGATACAAGATGCTGCCTTGTGATGTGGTGAATAGCCCTGATCTTTTTTCTTTCTTTAACATCATATATTAGACTCATTCTCCACAATAAGTTATAATCAACAGAAAATATGGTAATACCAAATGTTTTTTAAAGTAATGGGAGTACCTGAAGACCTTGCTATTGCTGTACTAGATGAAAAAATTGCAATTCTGCAGGAAAAGCAGAGAGAGTGAGCACACAACTGAGGGTAATGAAAAAAAAAATAACGGGCAATGCTGGTCTCAAAAAGATGCAAGCAAAGTGCATGTAGTTGCAGAGTTGGGGAGGCACTTATCCAGAAGAAAAGAATTGGGGAGGCAGGAGACAGCCTTCCCGTTTGATGGTTCAACTTATGTTCTCAAGCAAGTCAATCAGAATCACTACTAACACTCGACATCCGATATTGTTATTCTCTGCATCAAAAGCAGATAAATATCATATTTTTGGGTGTGAGACTTGTTTGCTTCATGTTATGAATTAATGCACTAAAATTGGGATGCATGAGTTGATTATGAATCAACTCGTCAGGAAGCTTGCCGGCCTGATTATTTCCTCGAAAAATGAATATCAGACAGGTGTAGTTTGAACAGACTAGACTCAAGCTTTTGCATACTATCAATATGGCTTTGCATTCATGAACTGTAAATTCTTTTCCAGCACATGAAGATGGGAAAAGTTCCGTTCTAACATCTGCAGTATACCAAAATTCAGTTATATTGGACTAAAGTCTCCCCAAAAAAGAAATCTATATTTCAGCATTCTTTTCTCACCTTGGGCCTGGCAACTTGAATCTCTGACTGAAGCAACAATTCTAGCTCCTGGACAAAAACCAATCAACCAGTGAGACAACATAGTCTTAGATTGCATTATTCAGATCCAAGAGCTTCTGGATACAAACAGGATACATCACAAAAGAAGTTGCTGTCTTTATAAATCTTATCTGCTGAAGCAAGTTGATGCATTCGCTGGAACAAAGATCTAGTTCTCACCTCTCAAAGGTAAAGTGCTGACTATATGATGTAACCAATTTGTCATTCTGCAACAACAAACTCAAACAATATCATCATCAGAATAGCTAGTTGTCCTTCTGGAGGCACAAAGGACTCGGTTTTTTACCATTTCGACCATCAGCATCCACTGGTCTTCCACACACAGCTTGACTGCAAAATTGGGTGTGAAGCTTGTGAATGGAACATATAGTTGAGGTCCATGGTTGTCTTGATTGCCTCTTCTTTCTCCACTGCACTATCATTCTCTGCCGCTGGAACTGCCATATGAAGGATGGTGCGTGCAAGGCTTATGTTGAATGTGTCAAATGTTTAGCCTATTGCCATGCAGTGCAGAGATGCACTTCTCTGCTCCATAAATTATGTGCTGAATTGCCGTCAGATGCAACGACCTGCTCACCCTGCACATCCTTTTTCTTCTTGTCTGAGGAGCACTGTTGACATATGTCACAAAGAGCATGGATGCTCTGTCTTTCACTGCACGGAAGTAACGACTTCAACACTCCATGCACTTTTAAGGGCCCACTTCGAAACATCACCTCCGCAAGCATATACTCTTTCTCATTTTAAATCTACCTAACCATGCTACTATGAAGTGTCTGTGGTAAATTGTGCAGCTTCGGCTTTTGCAGTTGTGTGCAATGCAATCTTAATCATCATTGATTGCCTTCCACTACAGTAAAAGATTGCCATTAAATTCTATCAACTCACACTTCATGCTTTGTTCATCAAAGATAATACCAGTGAGCAGTACTATTGTGCCCTTTGTAATATCATAAGGGACACAAATCTGGGTGCTTATGACTGATGAATGCCCTTGCCCATTGATTACTCATATCAAATGCATTTTACCATGGTGCGCTTGTATTATAGTAGTGCTCTCTTGCTAAACAGCCTTTAGCCAAAACTGGATACAAGATGCTGCCATGTGATGTGGTGAATAGCCACGCTCCTTTTTAACATCATATTTATAGACTCATCTACACAATAAGTAATAATCAGCAGAAAATGCGCTAATAAGTGTTTCACACAAGTTGCTAGAATAGTGCAAGCACCTGAAGACCCTGCTATTGCTGAACAGCCTGAACTGGATGAAAAAGTCGAAATTCTGCAGGAAAAACTGGGCACATAATTGGAGGTACTCAAGAAAAGACGTGTAATGCTGGTCTCTGAAAGCTGCAAGTGAAGTGCATTTAGTTGCAGAGTTGGGGATGCCCTTATCAAGACGAAAAGAATTCGGGAGTCAGGAGAACACCCTTCTGTTTGATGTTTCAACTTAATGCAAGTCAATTGGACTCGCTGCTACAGTTGACATCCAAGATTGTTGTTCACTGCAGTAAAAACAGATAAATATCATATTTTTGAAGTGCAAGGCTTTTGTGCTCTGTCATTTATCAAAGTATTAACATTGGGATGCCTAATTTGATTATGAATCAACTTGTCAGGAAGCAAGCTGGTCTAATTATTTCCACAAATATGAACATCAGATGAGTGTAGTTTGTACAGAATTGTCTTGAGCATCTGCATAATATCTATCTAGCATACATGAACTGTAAATTCTACAGCACATGAGATGGGAAAAGTTCGGTTCTATCATCTAGAGTCTGCCAAAATTCAGTAATCTTGAACTAAAGCCTACAGAAAAAAAATCGACATTTCAACATTCTTTTCTTACCTTGGCCTCGGCAGCTTGAATGTTAATCAGCAAGGGAGACAACATAGTCTTTGATTGCAAGCTAATGCATTTGCCACAGCAAAGATCTAGCTGTCGCCTCGCAGAGGTAAAATGAAGACTTTAGGATGTAACGACTACCACATTCTGCAATGACAGACTACAACTATATTATCATCGGAATAACTAGTAAGCAGTAATGGTGTATATGCGAGAGAGATGGAAAAAGCTGACATCTTTCATTTTGATTTGGATCACTGAATGATGTTATTATTGGATCAAAGCTTTTGAAATTGTAGCTGTGCTTGCATCAGCAAGGCATCAATTTATCCCATGGATAAATGAACAAGAACATAGTACACCAGCAAAGAATGTAAATCGACACATATCCACCCACTGGCCAAACAGAAAGCTACAAAGAAATTCACGAGAAAAAAAGAAGGAAATCTGCAACACTCAACAATGTTTTCAAAGAGGTCAGGAGCTTTAACCTCAAGAACAATTACTACCCCTTAACGACCATTCTACTCGTCGTAACAATTGTTGAGGTAATCTTCAATCTCTTCGATAACAACAGATCCCAATTTCTAGTCACTACAAGGTGCATCACCATTCATGGCTAGGAACAGGAAAGATACATAGGTGGTTTTTACTTGTTCCCTGCTCTCCTTTCTTATGACCGGGAGATAATTTGACGCCAAAGGCTTGGGGATTCCTTATGGCTATGGCTTCAGCTAAAGAGAAGAAAGCCCCAAGTGCCTCTTACGCAAAACTGGCTTAGCTTCCTAAAATACTAATCATTTTATTTAAAGAGATCACACAATTGAAATTACTTCTTCCAAGCAGGGAGCAGTCAGTCGAACAACTTCCGCGCTCAGACTTCGAGCATGAAACGTAGATCCACGACCGGGCGTAGCAACTGTGGCTGCGCTCTTCCACCATGCCATACACGGGAGCGTGCCGCACGGATAATCATGAGAATGAGTTTCCGGTAAAACCACAGCCAAAGTTTTTGAATGAGGCCCCGCAACAGATGCACGGAAAGCAACAGGAACAGCACCAACCAGAGGATGGAGTGGAAGGAGTGATGGAGCAGCAACCACGCGAGTGAAAACACCGATGTCAAACCGGTGAAGTGGAAGAGGAGGCGCGCTGCTCCATCGCAAGAAAGAGCAGGGCCGCGAGGCGGTGGTGCCCAATCAGCGACACGCCCCAAAGATAAATGCAGGAGGAGGCTGCAGATGGCAGCGCGGGTGGCGACAGGTTGGGCTTCAAAGGGTGAAATCGACTTCCCCTGATAAGCCACTTGGATGATGTTGACCAGGATAGAGACCATGGAGGTAAGATCCATGGCATGGTGAGGGATGAAAAGATCGGACCTCATTTTATACTCTATACTTTTTGGAGGATCGCCGATGATGGTGAGGGATGAAAAGACCGGACCTCATTTTATACTCTATACTTTTTGGAAGAGATACTCTAGATCATTGAGTATAAAATGAGGTCCGGTCTTTTCATCCCCATTGATTACTCATATAAAATGTGTTTGACCCACGATGCACTTCCATCACACAAGGGCTCTCTTACTAAACAGACTTTAGCCAACAAATGGATACAAGATGCTGCCATATAATGTGGTAAATAGCCATATTCCTTTTTGAACGTCGTATGTATGGACTCATCCTCCACAATACCAAACATTTTTTTAATAATCAACAGAAAATGCGCTTATACCAAAAATTTTTTAATACAGGTTGCTGGAATAGTGGAAGTACCCGAAAACCCTGCTATAGCTGAATTAGATGAAAAAAATTGCAACTCTACAGGAAAAAGCGGAAAGAACGAGCACATAATTGGAGGTACTCAAGAAAAGACGTGCAATGCTGGTCTCTAAAAGCTGCAAGTGAAGTGCATGCAGTTGTAGTGTTGGGGATGCACTTACCAAGAAGAAAAAAATTCGGGAGTCAGGAGAACCTACCTTTCTGTTTGATGTTTCAAGTCACGTTCTTGTGCAAGTCAATTGGACTCACTGCTACAGTCAACATCCAAGATCATTGTTCTCTGCAGAAAAAGCAGATAAATATCATATTTTTGAAGTGCAAGACTTGTGTGCTCTGTCATATTTCAAAGTACTAACATTCGGATGCATGATTTGATTATGAATCAACTTGTCAAGAAGCTTGCTGGTCTAACTATTTCCTCAGATACGAACATCAAATGTGTGTAGTTTGTACAGACTTGTCTCAAGCATCTGTATACTATCTATCTAGCTTTGCATACATGAACTGTAAATTCTTAGCACGTGCAGGGTGGGAAAATTTCGGTTCTAACATCTGTAGTCAACCAAAATTCAGTTATCTTGAAATAAAGCCTCCTGAAAAATAATCGACATTTCAGTATTCTTTTCTCACCTTGGCCCCAGCAACTTGAATGTCAATGAGCCAGCGAGATGGCGTAGTCTTAAATTGCAAGTTAACGCATTTGCCACAGCAAAGATCTAGTTGTCACCTCTCGAGAGGTAAAATAAAGATTATATGATGTAACCACTTCCACATTCTGCAATGACAAAGTACAATGATATTATCATCGGAATAGCTAGTAAGCAGTAATGGTGTATATGCAAGAGAGATGGAAAAAGCTGGCATCTTTCATTTTGATTTGGATCACTCAATGATGTTAGTGTTAGATCAAAGCTTTTGAAATTTTAGTTGTGCTTGCGTATCCAAGGCATCAATTTATCCCAGTTCATATGGATAAATGAGCAAAACCATAGCACACCAGCAAAGAATGTAAAATGACACAAATCCATCCACTGGCCAAACAGAAAGCTACAAAGAGATTCACCAGAAAAAAAGAAGGAAATCTGCAACATTCAGCAATGCCTACTAGAAAAGACCATTCTACTTAATCGTAACAGTTGTTGAGGTCATCTTCAATCTCTTCAATAACAGTAGATCCCAATTTCTTTTGAGGGCTTAGCTTATCTTAAACAGATCTAGTCACTACATCACCATTCATGGCTAGGAATAGGAAAGATACACAGGTGGTTTTTACTTGTTCTCCTTTCTTATGATCGGGATATAATTTGACGCCGAAGGCTTGGGGATTCCTTACGGCTTTGGCCTCAGATAAAGAGAAGAAAGGCCCGAGTGCATCTTATACAAAACTTCCTAAAGTACTAATCATTTGATATAAAGTAGTCATACGATTAACATTAGTTTTTCCAAGCAGGGAACGGTCAGTCGAATAACTACGGCCCTCAGACTTCCAGCAAGAAACGCAGATCCGCGGCCGGGTGCAGTGGATGTGGCTGCGCTCTTCCACCATGCCATACACGGGAGCGCGCCACACGGATAATCATGAGAACGAGTCTGCGGTAAAGCCACAGACAAAGTTTTTGAATGAGGCTGCGCAAGAGACTCACGAAAAGCGACAGGAGAAGCACGAACAACCAGGGGACGGAGTGGGAGGAGTCGTGGAGCAGCACCCACGCGAGTGAAGCCACCGATATCGAACCAGTGAAGTGGATGAGGAGCTGCGATGCTCCATCGGCGAGACGCAGCAACAAGAAATGAAGGAGCAGGCTGCAGATGGCAACGCCGGTGGCAGCGGAGTGAGTTTCGAAGGGCGAAATCAACTTCCCCTGGAATTTGACTTGAATGAGGTTGATCATGATCGAGACGATTGAGGTAAAATCCATGGCGGCTGGTGGGGTGAAAGTAGGGCATCCTTCGTGGTTCTTTTATCGTTGTGAAGAAAGGGACATTGTTCATTTATCTAAGTGAGATGGAAAGGGGACATTGTTCATTTATCTAAGTGAGATGGAAAGGAATGAAGTGGACTTTCTTCACTTATTGTTCATTTATCTAAGTGAGATGGAAAGGGGACATTGTTCATTTATCTAAGTGAGATGGAAAGGAATGAAGTGGACTTTCTTCACTTCGATAAAAGAACCACCAACGATGCCCTACCTTCATCTTAAAATAATAATGCCACAACGGTGTCCCTGCCTTCGCCCCACCACTGGAGAGGAGTAAGGGCCTGTGAACTTTCGTACTTATTTTTTCCTGTTTTAGAAAAAAAAAAAAAAAAAAAAAAAAAAAAGACTTTGTTCGGTGGTGATGGAATTCTCCTCTCTTTTCTTCGCAATGTGTCCGCATAGTTACATCAATACGTAATAACCTGGAAGATTCATGTGCGAGGGTAAATTTCCAATAACCGGGCCGGCAAAAAATAATAAATAAGAGCAAAGCAGTAAGCCCAAGCCCAAGTGTCTCGTTAAAGTCCTTTCTTTAGTCTTGCCTCAGTTTATGCCGTGATAAGGGAATTACTAGAGCGAAAAGAGAGAAAAAAGACGAAAACAGAGTCTGCCAAGAATAACACGAAAAAAAGAAAAAAGAGAGAGAGAAGGAAAGTAGAGTTTAGAAAAACGGAGAAAAAGACAGAGGAGGCAAAAGGGGGCTCTTGCTATATGCACCGGTTAATTCTGTTTCTTGGCAATTGGTAAGGATTCAAAACTTTTATTTATATAATTGAAGGAGTTTTTATAATTAAATCGTAAATTAGGTTTTGTATGGATTCTAAGTTGCTAGGTTGATTCTAGAGATTATTAAGCTATGAAATTATGTTACAAAGAAATTTTAGGGAATCGAAGAACACGACTTCGGGAAAGTCAATATAGGTTTATGATTTGGTTGGGATAAATTTTTAAAATTTTGCACATTACTAGAAACAGTTTTCAAATTGATGTATTTGGCAATGGATTTCGCCCTTCTCTAACCATCTTTTGGCTTTATGATCTCTTAGTAATTCGAAAGAGTTTTCTATTAATAGAGAGAGAAATGACATAAAGGGAGAGAGGATTCGGGATAGTTGAAATCTAAAAATTGATTCAATCTCAATTAATTATTGATTTAGATAAAAAAAATAATAAATAATATTATAGAGAGAGAGAGAGAGAGGAGTCGGGGGTGGTTACAAACTTATGAATTAAAAAAGGTGCTCCGCCGTTGGTGTGAAAACTCTAATTTGACTTTCTTGAGGAAAATTATTTAAAAAATTTTTTTTTTTTAATAATTCGATGAGTATACTTCGCTGGAGGTCAGCGAGGCCCGAGGTCTCACCAGTCCCATTACTGAATATTTGTGTATCGGAAAATTGGAAAGTGAGAAGACGACTCGGGCAATTCGGTCTTCCAACGGGTAGCTACCGGGTGATTTCGTTGATGCTAAGATTGCTACTAAAGCGGCCGCAGCACGGACGGGACACGGGAGCTCGAGGAGGGGAGGAGGGGATTAGGGCTGGCTGCGCAAGATGACCCAAGACCTTATTCTCAATCCGCGTAGTTTGCATCAATACGTAATAACTTATAAAGATTTATGTGCGTGATTAAAGTTTCAATAACCGGGCTCGCAAAAAATAATAAATAAGGGCCAAACATGAAGCCCAAGCCCAAGTGTCTCGTTTAAGCCCTCCCTTTGATCTTTGCGTCTGTTGATGCCGTCGCAAGGGAATTGCAAGAGCAGAAAGAAAGAAAACAGAGTCAGGCCGAGAAGAACCCAAAAAACAAAAAAAAAAGGAAAGAAGAGTTCGGAGAAACCGAGAAAAACACGGGAGACAAGAGGGGACTCTCACTGCGTGCATGTTTGAGAGGCTTGGTCAAGCCAGATTATTTCTATTTCATAGCAATATATAAGGATTCGAAACTTTTATTTATCTAATTGAAGGAGTTTCCATAGTTAAACTATAAATTAAGCTTTGTATGGATTTTATGCTGCTAGGTCAATTCTAGACATTTTTAAGCTATGGAATTATGTTGTAATGAAATTTTGGAGTGTCACATAGCATGAGTTTAGGAAAATCTCAATTTCACCTTTTTTTTTTTTTCTTGTTTAACAGAAAATCCGCAATTTTCACAATGGTCCCATTTTTGCCCACGAGTAGACATAGGATTATCATGTAATGGCGCGTGGTCCAACCATATCTTTGTGACCATTGAAGTCACCCCTAAGACTTCGTCGTAGGGAAAGGGGGAGGGGGAGGAGGTGGGGGTGGGGTGGGGGTAGGAAATTGAAAAGCCGCTAAAAAGAGGATTATATGTATGCATAAACACCCGAAAAGTCACTGAAAAGAGGATTATATGTATGCACAAACACCCTCGTAGGAGAAAAGAGATTATTCTCTCCTCTTTTTTTTTGGTTGCCTCAGAAAAAGAACATGACTCGATTCAAAATCAAGGTCGGACCAATCATAACTTTGATTAGTATAATAAATTCAAAATTTTAGCAAAAGGAACGTACAAATTAGTGGAATGAAGATGATCACCATAGATGAAAAATGCACATGCATCATAATCTTGATTTCATCCAAATGCGGTGCATCCTATCATTTGGATAGGTTTATTTATAATTACTGGGAAGAGCACCTCTCTGTGTTGTTTTTTCTTTCTAGAAAGTTTCTCTTGGGTCTTTGTCTTCATATAGTTTATCTAAATGCCAAATTTTGACCCTTGATCTAAATTCGGTTCAACTAGCCAAAGTCGTAGGATGAATACATATGAACTGGGTCTATAATAACTTCAATCTATATTTTGTTTTCAAGAATGACCAATGGGTAGAATTATTTAATTTTTGCAAATGAAATCAAATTCTATTAAGAGATTTTAATAGAAAATTACAGATTTAATTACAATTACTGCTTTGGTGAACTTTATTGTCATAGCTTATGGAGCATCATATTATATATTACTCTTTTTTGATATCCTGGAATTCAAGATTGCTGCCAAACATGTATTTTTATAGATTGATCGATAATTAGCAACATAGAAAACCGTTATTGCAATATTATCTTAAATAAGTTAGTTTTATATTAAGTTGGATAAGAACTTTCTAATACATTTATTGACAAGCCGAAGGCGAATGCACCTTTATGACCCTATCCAATGTTTGGAGTTTTATTTATCGGTTACTTATGGATAATTATATTATAATTGCAGCTGACTACTAAATGAAAAATGAAATGAAACTTTTCATGGGCCACTTTAGTTTTTTAGCTACTGCGTTAAAGCAAATATGTAGAAAAAAATTGTACAAATTAACATTGAAATACAAACGTCAAATAATATATGGAAGTAGGGTACGATTCATTTCACACCATTCGCTTCGTGTTGATGTAACTCAGCAATTATAACTCCATTCTTTTTTTTTTTTTTGGTCGGTAGTTATGACTCCATTCAAAACGCTTTTTCATTTCCTAATTTGCCTTGGTGATCATGTATTGAATCTCCGAAACCTGAGCGAAGAAGGCTGCACTTGCTTGGAATGTCTCGTGTCCGGGTCTCCGATCCGCAGCTCAGCCCACTGCTGTGAATTGTGTCGATTCTTCTTTTACAAGTCGCGCTGAATTTAGCATGCCGTCTGCCCAAGGACACCCCACTCACCCGCTGCCCCGACTTGACCGCCTAGGTGGCGACGACGACAAGGATCGTCGGAGTTGCCATGCATGTGAGCAGGCTTCCTTCTTGCCATTCGGATGGTTAAGCGTTGCTGCACGGCCCGATATTGCTTCACCTGCCTAGTCACAACTGAGCCTGATGAGGATTCTGAGAATGCGACCATCCAACATTTTGCTCATTAGCATCCGCTCACACGATCATCTTGGGACGAAAAGTAGGATAAAATGCGAAGCATGTGAGGAGATCTATCGATTCTACACGTGTAGATTCTTTCTTCACGAGAGCTGTGCCGAATCTCCCCCAAGAGATGCAATGCCCGTCTCTCCATGATCACCCTCTCTCTTGCTTTCGATCAATCGGTAGACCTCCCATGTAGTGCCTGCCATACGGTTTCCTGCCGCAGCGAGTGCAATTTCAGTCTTGACATGGACTGTGTGGCATAATCCTATGTTCACAAGATCTGACTCATCTGAGAGCGAGAAAGGCTCAGTTTTTTAATATTTTGCCCATCAGCATCTACTGGGGTCCTTCCACGTGAAGCTTTAAACCAGAATCGAGTGCAAAGCTTGGGAATAGAGCATACTAGGTGAGGTCTATGCTTGTCTGGATTGCCGCTTCTTTTCTCCAATTCACAATCATCCACTGCCGCTGGAGCTGGGTCACATGCAGGATGTTGTGTGCAAGGCTTGTGATGAATATGTCCAAAGGTACAGCCCATCACTGCCTGGAGCAGAGCTGCTCTGTTCTGCTCCATAAATGTGCTGAATTGCCCTCAGTTATGCGACACCCCGCTCACCCTGGCACATCCACTTCTTCCCGTATTAGGAAGGAACGCTCACTGATGCATGTTGTGAAGAGCGTTAACGCTGTCTTTCTCTGCGCAAAATGAGACTTCGACTTCAACATTCCATGCACTTTTAAAAGGCCCACTTTCAAACATCACCTCCATGAGCATATGCTCACTCTTATATTAGATCTACTGACCTGCTGGAGCAAGGCTGCTCTCATCTGCTCCATAAATCATGTGCTGAATTGCCCTCGGTTATGCAACACCCCGTTTGCCCTGGCACATCCTCTTTTTCCCGCATCAGGAGGAACACTTACTGACACATGTCGTGAAAAGTGTTGATGCTGTCTTTCTCTGTGCAAAATGTGACGTCGACTTCAACATTCCATGCACGTTTAAAAGGCCCACTTTGAAACCTCACCTCCATGAGCATATGCTCATTCTTATATTAGATCACCCGACCTGCGTATAGTGTCTGGTAAATTGTGCACATTCAACTTTCACGTTTTGGTGCAGTGTAATCTTAATGTCCATCATGATTGCCATGCACAGTTACCACCAACAATGAAAGATTACCATCACCACCATCAACTCACACTCTATGCTATATTCATTGATGATGATGCCAGTGAGTACTATTGTAATTTTTTAGGGACAAAGACCTGAATCTGGGTGCTCCTGTCTACAATGAATGCCCTTTAGTATTTATTACTCATATCAAATTCGGTTTACCCACAGTATGCTTTCATCACAGAAGTGCTCTCTCACTAAAATGACTTTAGCCAACAAATGGATACACGATGCTGCCATATGATGTGGTGAATAGCCCTGTTCTTTTTCCTTTTTTAACATCATATATAGACTCATTCTCCACAATAAGTTATTATCAACAGAAAATGTGGTAAGGCCTTTGTTTTTTTTTTTTTTTTTTTTTGAAGTAATGGAAGTACCTGAACACCCCACTATGGCTGAACTAAAGGAAGTGCACGGAATTGCAGAGTTGGGGAGGCACTTATCCAGAAGAAAAGAATTGGGGAAGCAGGAGACCACCTTTCTGTTTGATGTTTCAACTTATGCTCTTAGGCAAGTCAATTGGAATCACTGCTAACACTCGACATCCAATATTGTCATCTGCAGCAAAAGCAGATAAATATCATATTTTTGAGTAGGAGACTTCCGTGCTTTATGTTATGAGTTGGAGTACTACATGGGGATGCATAATGTGATTATAAATCAGCCTGTCAGGAAGCTTGCCGGTCTTATTATTTCCTCGAAAAATGAATATCAGGTGTGTGTAGTTTGTACAGACTACTCTCAAGCTTTGCATACTATCTATATGGCTTTCCATTCATGAACTGTAAAATTTCTTTTCCAGCACATGAAGATGCGAAAAGTTCGGTTCAAACATCTGCAGTCCACCAAAATTTGGTTATATTGAACTAAAGCCTCCCAAAAAAGAAATCTATATTTCAGTGTTCTTTTCTCACCTTGGCCCTAGCAACTTGAATCTCTGACTGAAGCAACAAATCAAGCTGCTGAACGAAAACCTATCAGCCAGTGAGACAACATGGTCTTAGATTGCATTACTCAGATCCAAGAGCTTCCGGATACATAAAGGATACGTCACAAAAGAATTCATTGCCCTCATAAATCTTATTTGCTGAAGCAAGTTGATGTATTCACAGCAACAAAGATCGAGTTGTCATCTCTAAGAGGTAAATTGCTGACTATATGATGTAACCACTCGTCATTCTGCAATGAAAACTCAAACAACATTATCATCAGAATAGCTAGTAAGCAGTACCCATGCATATGGAACAGAGATGAAAAACTAACATTCTTCATTTTGATATGGATAACTCTATGATGATAGAACAAAGCTTCTGCTTTGCAGCTGTGCCTGTGTCTCCAAGGCATCTATTTATCCTAGTTCATATGGATAAATGAGCAAAACCATTGTATACCAGCAAAGAGCGTAAAATAACACCTATAGATCCACTGGCCTGACCAGAAAGTCATGAAGAGACTCGCCAGAAAAAGAAACGCAAAACTGTGATGCTCGTGATGTTTTCAAAGAATTCAGAAGCTCGAACCTCAAAAACAATTTTGACTTTATTTTGGAGACTAAAACGACCATATGACAACGTTTGACGGTGGCAATTTGATAATGAAGAATTGGTGTCTGAAAATACTAGTAAAAGTGCCATTTTCATGAACATCCCTCTATTTCTCTCCAGTAGGGAAAAACCTTCCAAAGCTTTTGGTCTAGTGGAATCTTAAGTAACCTCGAAAAAAATGGCTGAACATCTCCCCATTATTCTCTAATAATTAACGAATTATTTTCAGTCTCTTCAGTAACATTTGCCCTCCATTTAACATTAACATTTTGAAGTATTTGCTACTAAATTAGAAGAAGCTTTTGACAGTCCTGCAGTCTTAAGTTATACTGTACATCACCTACTTAGCTTCATCATTTGACTTAGTATCATGATAACTCTCCAGGGAATCGTTTCCGCAATAAGCATTTAGGCTTGTGCATACACCTGAAAAGAATGAGCACATAATAGGTACTCAAGAAAAGATGTGCAATGCTGGTCTCTAAAAGCTACAAGTGAAGTGCATGTAGTTGCAGTGTTGGTGAGGCCCTTACCAAGAAGAAAAGAATTTGGGAGTAAGAAGAACCTACCTTTCTGTTTGATGTTTCAACTCATGTTCTTATGCAAGTCAATTGGACTCATTGCTACAGTCAACATCCAAGATTGTTGTTCTCTGCAGAAAAAGCAGATAAATATCATATTTTTGAAGTGCAAGACTTGTGTGCCCTGTCATATATCAAAGTATTAACATTGGGATGCATAATTTGATTTTGAATCAGCTTGTCAAGAAGCTTGCTGGTCTAATTATTTCCTCAGATATGGACATCAAATGTGTGTAGTTTGTACAGACTTGTCTCAAGCATCTGCATACTATCTATCTAGCTTTGCATACATGAACTGTAAATTCTTAGCACAAGCAGGGTGGGAAAATTTTGCTTCTAACATCTGTAGTCAACCAAAATTCAGTTATCTTGAAGTAAAGCCTCCAAAAAAAAAAAAAAAAAAAAAAATCTACATTTCAGCATTCTTTTCTCACCTTGGCCCCAGAAACTTGAATGTCCAACTGAAGCAACAATTCAAGCTCCTGGCCGAAAACCAATCCGCCAGCGAGACAACATAGTCTTAGATTGCAAGTTAACGCATTTGCCACAGCAAAGATCTGGTTGTCACCTCTCAGAGGTCAAACAGAGACTATGATGTAAGATTCCCACATTCTGCAATGACAAACTACAACTATATTATCATGGGAATAGCTAGTAAGCAGTAATGGTGTAAATGGAACAGAGATGAAAAAGCTGACATCTTTCATTTTGATTTGGATCACTCAATGATGTTAGTATTAGATCAAAGCTTTTGAATTGTAGCTGTGCCCACGCTGCCAAGGCATCAATTTATCCCAGTTCATATGGATAACTGAACAAAACCATAGTACACCAGCAAAGAATGTAAAATGTCACATATGTACCCACTGGCCAAACAGAAAGCTACAAAGAGATTCACCAAAAACAGAAGGAAATCTGCAACACTCAGCAATGCTTTCAAAGAGGTCAAAAGCTTTAATCTCAAGAACAATTACTATCCCTTATATGGCTATAGAAACGACTATTCTTCTCTTGGTAACAATTGTTGAGGTCGTCTTCTATCTCTTCGATAACAATAGATAACAATTTCTTTTGAGGGCTAGCCTATCTTAAACAGATCTAGTCGCTACAAGGTCCATGACCGTTCACGGCTAGGAATAGGAAAGACACATAGGTGGCTTTCACTTGTTCCCTGCTGTCCTTTCTTACGGTCGGGAGATAATTCGATGATGCCGAAGGCTTGGGGGACAAAGCCGCAAGTGCCTCTTCTACAAAACTAGCGGGTTTCCTAAAGTCCTTATACTTTGTTTTAAAGAGGTTAAATTAATTTTTCCAAGCAAGGAACAGCCGAACAACTATGGCGCTCAGACTTCCAGCATTAAAAACGCGGATTCACGACCGGCAGCAAATGTGGCTGCGCTCTCCCACCATGCCATAGACGCGCCACACGGAAAATCATGACAAAGATTTTGTCGTGGAACAGCAACCACGCGAGCGAAGCCACCGATATCGAACCAGTGAAGTGGATGAGGAGCTGCGATGCTCCATCGGCGAGACCCAGCAACAAGAAATGAAGGAGCAGGCTGCAGATGGCAACGCCGGTGGCAACGGGGTGAGTTTCGAAGGGCGAACTCGACTTCCCTGATAGTTCACTCGGATGAAGCTGATCAGGATAGTGACGATGGAGGTAATATCCATGGCGTCGGGTGGGGGTGAAGGTAGGGCATGTTCGTGATTTTCTAGGACAAGAAGTGACGCCTCGGGTTGCGAATCCGGGGTCGGGATAGGAGGTAATGTACGAGATTGCCATTATCCCGAGAGCCGTGTCGAATTTGGAAACGGTAATTTAGTCTTCTTCGGCAACAGCTTGACTCTTCGGCAACAACTTTTATTTATTATTTAGTTGAAGGAGTTTTCATAACTAAATCGTAAATTATGTTTGTATGAATTCTATGTTGCCATCTCTATTCTAGAGATTTTTAAGCTGTGAAATTATGTTGTAAAGAAATTTTAGGGTATTGGATAACAGGACTTTAGAAAAGTTAACGTAGGTTTATGATTTGATTGGGATAAATTTTTAAAATTTTGTGCATTGCTAAAAACACTTTTGAATTACTATGTTTGGCAATGAATTTCACCCTTCTCCGACCATCTTTTGGCTTTATGATTAATTTGAAAGAGTTTTCTTTTGAAAGTAAGCTCGCTTGAATTGAAGTTTTAAGATGAGGTCAACTCTATTTGCAATCTAATTGTTCAAATGTCTTTTGTCAAGTGGACGATTTGGCTCAAAAATATGATATTGCCTACTAAAATTTTAGTCAAGGCTAGTTGACATGTAAGTTTGACATTTAGATAAACTTTGATAGGACTATGAAACTCTTCGAGCGGTGTAACTTTTGATTTGCATTTTATTTAGGGGTGGTTGTTATCCTCTACAAATTTGTAAGCTCATGTCTTGAAAGTGATAGGGATTTGATATATTATAAGTTGTGAAAAGCATTGCACAAAATGATTTTTTTAAAATGGAAAAGTAATGTTTGAAACATATTTGTTGCATAAAATCAAATGGAGCATTTACTACCCTTTTGGTATATAATTTATTAGTATAAAGTTGCTTTAAAGTGACATTGTTCATATTTTGATTTTATTGTACATTATATATTGGATTTGGATAAATGAATCTCTAGTATTGCTTTATAATAGTAGATTCTTGATCTATTTAGGAGAGATTTGGATTAGTCACTAAGTTGTGGTTACTCATACTATTCATTCCAAATCTTTTTACAATTAGATTTGGATGTGAGGTAAGCTAAAGTAGGATAGGAGCGTTATCGATAGAAAATTATTTATAGTTGGATTTGGATGTGAGTTTAGATACCTATATATGTTTGGGATGATATTTGTGGTGTTTAATCGAGTTTGGAGATACAGTCATACTTTTATTTTTAATGAATTTTATAACTCTTGAGTTTGTAACCAACTCACTATTTATCAAGTATATAGATGAATATATATTTTGATAATTTTATGTTGCATCCTTTGGGTAAGAGCATGGTGGTGTCGTTTTCCTCATTTTATAGAGTTGTGTTGTGACAATAGATAAAGGAGAAATCTTATTTACAAAGTCAACAAAATGAAAACATGAATCAGTATATCATTATTGTTTTTCTATATCATTATAATCTTACCAATTTCATATTGCAATAACAGCCGCTCCTCTCTCTCTAATTATCCATTTATTGTGCAAATAATATATCACGACATGAGCATTCTTGTGTTCCCATGTTTTATGCACGAACTCACCTATTTCTATAATTATTGGATATACGAAATCCTATTAAAGTACTTTTGAAGGAGCGGACATTTTTTTTTGGTGAAATATTGCTAAAAATGGTTTCCATCTTAACAAAAGATTGCATTTTCTTCGGTTTGAGACACCTTGGATTGTTGATGGAAGTATGAACTTTTATGGGCTAATCTCCTTTAAAAACATCTCAAATTTTTATTTTAATCGTAATTCTACCTCAATTTAAAAAAAGAAAAAGAAAAAAGAATTCCCAACTTTCTTGAAGGCCCCACTTCTGCCCATGAGTGGCCATTGGATCATCATGTAACATCGCATAGTCCAACCTTTGCAATGTGAACACCGAAGCTTCCCCTAAGATCCATTGGGAACTCTCTTAGAGAGAGAGAGTCATTAAAGGAGATTGAAAAGTGGTTGAAAAGAGGTTTATATATACACGCAAACACCTTAGCGTGATACAATATATATCATAAAAAAGAGAGCATTATGTCTTCTTTTTTTTGCCTCAGAAAAAGGATGTGACCCGGTTCAAAATCAAGGTCAGACCAATCGTTACTTTGATTAGTATAATAAATTCAAAGTTCCAGCAAAAGAAGCGTGCAAATTAGTGAAAGGAAGATAATCACCATAGATGAAAAATGCACATGCATCATAATTTTTATTTCATCCAAATATAGTTCATTCCATCATTTGGACATGTTTACTTGTAATTACTCAGAAGAGCACCTCTCTATTTTGTTTTCAACTCAGCTTTATAATTATTGAATCTCCCCCTAGAGATGCAACGCCAGGATCACCACATCTCTTCCTTTCGATCAATTGGTAGACCTCCAACGTTATGCCTGCCATATAGTTTCCCGCTGCAGCGAATGCAATTTCAGCCTTGACATGGATTGTGCGGCTATGAGTCTACGTTCACAAGTCCTGGAGGGCAAGAAAGGCCCAGTTCTTTTTGCCATTTCGCCCATCAGCATCTACTAGGTGTCCTCCACGTGAAGCTTGAAACCAGAATCAGAGTGCAAATCATACTAGGTGAGGTCTACGTTTGTCTGGATTGCCTCTTCTTTCTCCAATTCACAATCATCCACTGCCGCTGGAGCAGTGCTGCTCTTTCCTGCTCCATAAATCATGTGCTGAAATGCCCTCAGTTATGCAACACCCTGTTCACCCCGCACATCACTTCTTCCCGTATCAGGACGGAACACTCACTGATGCATGTCGTGAAGTGTTGACGCTGTCTTTTGCTGCGCAGAATGCAATTCGACATTAACATTCCATGCACTTTTGAAAGGCACACTTTGAAACATCACCTCCACGATCATATACTCATTCTTGTATTAGATCTATTGACCTGCACTTCTGGTGCAGTGTCTGGTAAAATTTTGCACATTTGACTTTCATGTTTTGCGCAGTGCAATCTTAATGTAAATCATGATTGCCTTCCACTGTTACCACCAACAATAAAAGATGGCCATCACCTCCATCAACTCACACCTTACACTTTGTCCATCAAAGATGATGCCGGTTAGTACCTTTGTGACCTTTGAGAGAAAAAATACCTGAACCTGGGTGCTTCTGGCTGCAACGAATGCCCTTGCGTGTTGATTACTCATATTGACATGCATTTTACCCACGGTATGCTTTCATCACAGAAGTGCTCTCTCACCAACCTGACTTTAGCCAGCAAATGGCTACAAGATGCTGCCCCATGATGTGGTGAATAGCCCTGTTCTTTTTTCTTTTGTTACATCATAAACAGACTCAATCTCCACAATAAGTTATAATCAACAGAAAATATGGTAATACAAAATTTAATTTGAAGTAACAGAAGTACCTGAAGCCCCGTTATAGCTGAACTAGATGAAGAAATTGCAATTCTGCAGGAAAAAGTGGACAGTGAGCACACAATTGGAGGAACTCAAAAAAAGACTTGCAATGCTGGTCTCAAAAAGCAGCAAATGAAGTGCATGTAGTTGAAGAGTTGGGGGGGCTCTTATCCAGAAGGAAAGAATTGGGGAGGCAGGAGAGCACCTATCTGTTTGATGTTTCAATTTACCCACTTATGCAAGTCAATTGGAATCACTGCTAAGACTCGACATCCGATATTTTTATCTTCTGCAGCAAAATCAGATAATATCATATTTTTTAGCATAAGACTTTTGTGCTCTGTGTTATGAATAGGAGTACTAACATGGGGATGCATAACTTGATCATGAATCAACTTGTTAGGAAGCTTGCCATTCTTATTATTTCCCTGAAAACGAATATCAGATGTGTGTAGTTTGTGCAGACTAGTCTAAAACTTTTGCATACTAGCTATCTAGCTTTGCTTTCATGAACTGTAAATTATTTTCCAGCTCGTGAAGATGGGAAAAGTTCAGTTCTAACATCTGCAGTCTACCAAAATTTCAGTTACATTGAACTAAAGCCTCCCCAAAAAGAAATCATGCGTTCTTTTCTCACCTTGGCCCTGGCAACTTGAATCTCCAACTGAAGCAACAATCCTAGCTCCTGGCCAAAAACCAATCGGGCAGAGAGACAACATAGTCATTGCATAATTCAGATCCAAGAGCTTCTTGATTCATACAGGATACACCACAGAAGAAGTGTCTTTATAGATCTTGTTTGCCAAAGCAAGTCAATGCATTCACCGTAACAAAGATCCAGTTATCACCTCTCGGAGGTAAAATGCTGACTATATGATGTAAACACTCTGTCATTTTGCAATTACAAACTCAAACAATGTCATCATCGGAATAGCCAGTAAGCAGTACCCCTGCATACGGGACAGAGATGAAAAACTGACATTGTTAATTTTGATTCCGCTAGATCTATGGCGATAGAACAAAGCTCTGACAGTGCAGCTGTGCTTGCGTCTCCAAGGCATCTATATATCCTTGTTCATATGGATAAATGAGCAAAACCATTGCATATGGTCAAAGAGTCTGTAAAATAACACATATAGATCCATGGTCAAACAGAAAGTTACGAAGAGATTCGCCAGAAAAATAAAAGCAAAACTACAACGCTTGCCATATTTTCAAAGAATTCGGGAGCTTTAACCTCAGGAACAATTATGACATTATTTTGGCAACTAGTAACAACCATATGACAACGTTTGACACATGGCAATGTGATGATAAGGAGTTGGTATCCAAAATGCTAGTAAAAGTGCCTTCTTTCATGAATGTCCCTCTTTTTCTCTCTTCAGTAAAAAAAAAACTTCCAAATCTTTTGGTCCAGTAGGATCTTAGGTAAACTGGAAGTAAAAATGAAATATCTCCCCATTCTTCTAGTTGCAATAATTGCCAAATTATTTTTGGTCTTTTCAATAACATTTGCCCTTTCGTTGAGGGTAACAATTTGAAGTATCTGCTACTGAATTAGCAGAAGCATTTGACAGTGTTGCCATCTTAAGTCATACTGCTGATCAACTTCTTAGCTTCATTATTTGACTTAGTATCATGATAACTGTCCTGGGAATTATTTTTCATAATAAGAATTTAGGCTTGTAGATATATGTGAGAAGAAAATCAGCTGCAAGGTTAAATCAAATGATGAATGAACCCACATGAAAATTAAAATGCATATAATTTGGACCTCCCACAGGAATTTGTAGGGATTGGCGTTTGAGACCACGATCCACAAACTGATGCATGGGACTCACCGTTGACTATGGAATGCGTGTCACAAAAGCAAGGCGAAGTTGAGCACTCTACTGCCAGCAGGACACTTTGCCAGCCAGGCTTCTAGAGAAGAGGAGTTTTGGCAAAGCCAATTCAAGTTTGGGCAACCAAACCCTGTAACTGATGAGAAGTTTTTATGGATTAAAGGGCAGCATACATAATTGATGGAGTAGATAGAAACAATTGCCTGAGAAGGAAGAATGGTCAACCAAGAAGAGGAAGATACTGTTGTCTGTGACACATGCTTTCACTGAAGATGAATCATCTATTGCTCTTTCCAGTTTCCATGGCCAACAACATTTATCACACATATTTCTTTCATTGGAAATGATGGTGCCGAATTTTTTGCTAACATAATTTGATTTGCTTTATGATACCTGCAACAAAATGGCTAACCTTCAGAGTCCGCAGAAAAGAATTTATTACCATCTGCATCTAAATAATCGGTCCAGTCCTCAAATCACATCCCATATTTCTGTTCAGCCCTTCAAATAATGACATGTATTATTATGCTCCAAGGTTACACATTTTCTCTGATCTGTTCTTGAGAAACTGCTTGTTTTGAGCACTCTAAAATCACTGAGAGGTATCTATAAATACTTTTCTTGGAGCTGCGCTACCATTATATTTCCTAGCAAACTTAGTCACTCATTGTCTAGAACACTAAGTCTTATGGTAGCAGTTAGATGTGATCAACGGATGGACCCAAGAGGGAATGGCTTATCAAGGCTTGTCCATATTCTTAACAGACTTGTCACGAGGAAATACATGACCTCACCAGTCTAGTGATATATACATTCCAATCAGTATTTTGCATTTATATATGAAAACCTTCCCTTGCCAGTTGGATCCATCCAAGATTGCTTGTCCTCCTAATGAGGATTCTCAGAATGTGGCCATCCAAAAAATGCACATGAGCATCTGCTCACAACCCATCATCTTGGGATGAAAAATAGAATCAAATGCAAAGCCTGAGAGTAGGCAATCTTGAGGGAGGCCTATGGATACTATGCGTGCATATTCTTTCTCCACAAAAGCTGCACCAAATCTCCCCCAGAGATGCAACACCTGTCTCTCCATAATTACCCTCTCTCCTACTTTCAAAAAACTTGAGGAGCTAAACATAATGTCTGCCATGGTTTCCTACTGCAGTAAATGCAAATTCAGCCTTGACATGGACTGCATGGCTTGAACTCTATGTTTGCAAGACCTGAAGGGCAAGAAGGACTCGGTTTTTTACAATTGTGTCCATCAGCATCCACTGGTCTTCCACACAAAACTCAAAAGCAAAATCAGGTACAAAGCGTGTGAACAGAACATACCAGGTGAGGTCTATAGTTGTCTTGATTGCCTCTTCTTTCTCCATTGCACGATCATCGTCTGCCGCTGGAACTGTCATATGAAGGATGGTCCATGCAAGGCTTGTCATAAAGCGTCAAATGTTTAGCCCATCGCTGGCAGAAGCAAAGCTACTCTTATGCTCCATTAATTATATGCTGAATTACCCTCAGTCATGCAAGAACCTGTTCACCCCACACATCCTTTTTTCTTCTTATATTAGGAAGGAACACTGTTGAAATATGTAGTGAAGAGTGTGGGCTCTCTATCTTTCACTGCATGGAATGTGACTATGACTTAAACATTTCATGCACTTTTGAAAGGCACACTTTGAAACAACACCTCCACGAGCATAAACTCTTTCTTATTTTAGATCTACTGAACTGTATTTCCTAAGCACTGTCTCTGGTAAATTTTGCAGGTTTGACTTCAATGGTTGTGTGCAGTGCAATCTTAATCATCACAGATTGCCTTCCACCACAGTAAAAGATTGCCATTAACTTTCACCAATTCACACTTCACGCTTCATTTTTCGAAGATGATACCAGTGAGTACTATTGTGACCTTTGTGAGAAGATAAGGAACCTGAATCTGAGTGCTTATGTCTGCAATGAATGCCCCTGCCCATTGATTACTCATATCAAATGTGTTTTGCCTACAGTGCACTTTCATCACAGAAATGATCTCTTCCAAAACAGACTTTAGGCAACAAAGGGATACAATGCCATATGACGTGGTGAGTAGCCATGTTCCTTTTTAACATCGTTTATATAGATTCATCCCCCACAATAAGTAGTAATCAACAGAAAATGCTCCAATACCAAACACTTTTTAAATCAGGTTGCTGGAATGTTGAACGTACCTGAGACCCTGCTATTGCTGAACTAGATGAAAATATTGCAATTCTGCAGGTAAAAGTGAAAAGAATGAGCACACAATTGGAGGTCCTCAAGAAAAGACGTGCAATGTTGGTCTCGAAAAACTGCAAGTGAAGTGCATGCAGTTGCAGAGTTGGGGAGGCACTTATCAATATGAAAAGAATTTCCTTTCTGTTTGATGTCATGCAAGTCAATTGGTATCACTGCTACAGTCGACATCCAAGACTGTTGTTCTCTGCAGTAAAGCAGATAAATATCATATTTTTGAAGTGCGAGACTCGAGTGCTCTATGTAATGAGATGACGTGTTGACATTGAGATGCATAATTTGATTGTTAATCAACTTGGCAGGAAGCTTGCCGGTCTAGTTATTTCCACAGATACAAACATCAGATGTGTGTAGTTTGTACAGAATTGTCTCAAGCATCTGCATACTATCTATCTAGCATTGCACACACGAACCGTAAATTCTTCAGCGCATGAAGATGGGAAAATTTCGGTTTTAACATCTACAGTCTTGCCAAAATTTAGTAATCTTGAACTAAAGCTACAGAAAAAAAAAAAAAAAAAAAAAAAAAAAAAAAAAAAAAAAAAAAAAAATCTGACATTTCAGCATTCTTTTCTCCCCTTGGCCCTGGCAACTTGAATGTCAATCAGCCAGCTAGACAATGAAGTCTTAGATTGCAAGTTAACACGTTTGCCACAGCAAATATCTAGTAGTTGTCGCCTCTCAGAGCTCAAATGAAGACCATATGATGTAACCACTCCCACATTCTGCCATGACAAACTACAACTATATTATCATCGGAATAGCTAGTGAGCAGTAACAGTGTATATGCGAGAGAGATGAAAAAGCTGACATCTTTCATTTTGATTTGGATCACTCAATGATGTTAGTGTTAGATCAAAGCTTTTGAAATTGCAGCTGTGCTCGCATCTCCAAGGCATCAATTTATCCCAGTTCATATAAGCAAAACCATAGTACACCAGCAAAGAACGTAAAATTACACATATCCATCCACTGGCCAAACAGAAAGCTACAAAGAACAGAAGGAAATCTGCAACACTCAACAACATTTTAAAAGAGGTCAAAAGCTTTAACCTCAAGAACCATTACTACCCCTTATATGGCCACTAGAAATGACCATTCTACTCATCATAACAATTGTTAAGGTCATCTTCAATATCTTCGATAACAACAGATCCTCATGTCTTTTGAGGCTTAGCCTATCTTAATCAGATCTAGTCACTACAAGGTCCATCACCGTTCATGGCTAGGAATAGGAAAAATACATAGGTATTTACTTGTTCCCTGCTCTCCTTTCTTATGATCAGGAGATAATTTGAGGCCGAAAGCTTGGGATTCCTTACGGGTTTGGCTCCAGATAAAGAGAAGAAAACCCCAAGTGCATCTTATACAAAACTAGCTTAGGTTCCTACAGTACTAATCATTTGATTTAAAGTGCTCATACAATTAAAATTACTTCTCCCAAGCAGGGAACAGTCAAACAACTACAGCGCTCGGACTCCCGACATGAACCGCCGATCCACAGCTGGGCATGGCAAATGTGGCTGCGCTCTTCCACCATGCCATACACGGGAGCGTGCCGCACGGAGAATCATGAGAACGAGTTTGCGGTAAAACCACAGCCAAAGGTTTTGAATGAGGCCCCGCAACAGATGCACGGAAAGCAACAGGAACAGGACGAACCAGAGGATGGAGTAGAAGGAGTCGTGGAGCAGCAACCACGCGAGCGAAAACACCGATGTCAAGCCGGTGAAGTGGAAGAGGAGGCGCGCTACTCCATCCCAAGAAAGAGCAGGGCCGCAAGGCGGTGGTGCCCGATTAGCGACACGCCCCAAAGAGAAATGCAGGAGGAGGCTGCAGATGGCGATGCGGGTGGCAACAGGGTGGGTTTCAAAGGGTGAAATCGACTTCCCTTGGTAAGCCAATTGGATGATGTTGACCAGGATAGAGACGATGTAGGTAAGATCCATGGCGTCGTGAGGGATGAGAAGACGGGGATGTCATTTTATAGAACATACTCTTTCTTCTTTGGGCATTTTACTTTTTGGACTTGGAAGAAAGAGTACAAAATGTTTTATCCAAAATGTAGTGTTCAAATTCACCCAAAAGAGTATAAAATGAAAGGATGTCCCTACGAGGCCCCGCAGCACCCAAAATAAAAACAATGTCCTATGCCCAGACCAAAAAAAAAAAAAAAAAAAAAAATTATGTCCTGTGCCACTTTCCATGAAAAAACAAATATCAAAGGATGTCCCTACCCTCGCCCCTTACGACGCCATGGAGTGAACGAAGGCCTTGAACTCTTCGGTTTATTTTTCATTTGGTTATATTCAAAAGGGGGAAATGTACCAAAGAAAATCATAAGCCTATTGCATTTATCCAAATTTAGTCCTAAACCTTATAATTGTGTTAATTTAGTAATTCCGATTAATTTTGGCTGAATATTACTTATATGGACAATTATAAAAAAAATTATAATAATAATTTAATATTTTTTTTTAATTTTTTACAATTTTTTTCCTTTCTACTTATTTTTGCCATTCATAGGCAATGGCCGAGCAAGCTGGCATCACCAAATCTAACCTAGGTGAGGGCGAGGGCTCCCCTCGCCCAAGCCAAGGCGGCCTCATCGAGGATCACTCTCACCGGTCGGCTGATGATCCTCACCCAAGTGAGGCCAACTTGCCCGGTCGAGTCATGTTGAATAACCGGCGTTTATATCAGTATTTTCAGTTAAAATGAGTCTAAATGATTGAATTAGCAAAAATTTATGATTAAATTGTTATAATTTAGAAGTTTAAAATTAGATTGACATAAATGGAATATATTTAAAACTTTTCTGACATTTTTCAATGAAATATTGCGAAAATAGGTTTAGGACGTCTTGGATTGTTGATGGAAGCATGACTTTTTATGGGCTAATTTCTAAAAAGATGCCCAACTTTAATTGTAATCTCATTCTGCCTTGATTTTCTTTTAAAAAAATTCGCAACTTTAATTAAGATCTCATACGCGCGCACCTAGACGTAGGATCATCATTTGATGCCGCATGGTCCCACCATTGTTGCGGTCGCATCGAAGCCTCCCCTAAGACCCTTGGGAAACTCTCTCTCTCTCTCTCTTGAGATTATTTGGCTTTGTTTAATTCAATAAATGAGATTGAAAAGATAGAGAGAGAGAGAGAGAGAGAGAGAGAGAGAGAGAGGTGTCGTCAATAATGGGGACTCAGGAAGTTTTTGAAGAGTGGTTTATGTGTCCATGCATACGCAAAGCCTAATAGAAGATAATAAATATGATAAAAAGATAGAATTCTTCTTCTTTTGCCTCGAAAAAAGGACTTCAACCAGTTCAAATTAGGCTAGGACCTTGATTAGTATAATAAATTCAAAATTTTAGCAAAAGAAACATACAAATTAGTGGAATGAAGATGATACATTGCAGATGAGAAATACACGTGCATCATAATCTTTATTTCATCCAAATCGAATAATAAATATCATCTTTTTGAGAAAATAGAAAAAAACAAGGTATAGGGGAGGAATATTTGTGGAAACTTTTAAAGAAGAGAGAGAAATGGGGGAAGGCCACGCGAAAGCACAGTAGGGGATGAGAGGTGAGTAAAAGGGGGAAGGAACGGGGGAGGGCATGAGTGAAAATCTGATGACTAAGTCTTGTTCACAAAGAAACTACATTGGGATAGTCAATAAGGGAGACTTAGAGGTTTTCGAAGAGAAGTTTATGAATCCATACATGCGCACATCCAAATTCACTTTTGATGCGGTATTTTGACTAAACACCGGACTCCAAAATTTGATTTGGGTAGTGGTCCACAGACATCCAATTTCACTTTTGGTGTAATGTTTTGCCAAAAGATGGGACTCCAAAATTTGATACGAGGCACCAAAAGTCAATTTGGGTGTCTGCTGACCATGATTCCCTTCCTGGATATCAAAAAGTGATTTGGGGCCATGGAAAATTTTTAATAATAATAGAATTTTTTTAATTTTTTTTTTTTTTTTTCCTTTCTTCTTCCTTTTGCCGATCATAGGCAATGACCAAGCAAGCTGGTCTCACCAAGTCTGTCCCGGGCGAGGCGACTCTTGCAAGGCCTCGTCTAGGCATAGGTGAGGGCTTGACCTTTTCCAGGAATGATACGGAGTGGCAAGCTTGATTGGGATCACTCTCGTTTGGCTAGGCCTCACCTGAGGTGGGCGACGGCGACCCTCGCCTAGGTGAGGCCAGCTAAGAAGAATGAAGAGAAAAAAAGAAAACAATAATAATAACAATAAATAAAAAAATATTGAAATATTATAAAAAAATTTATCCATGTTAGGGCAAGCATGTCATGCAGGATAACCAATATCCGTGTCAATAATTTCTGATTAAAATTAGTTGAGATGATTAAATTGATATTAGGTCAAATTGACACCAATACAATTGATTTAGAATTTTTTTTGACATTTTTCCTATTAAAAAAAGTTATGTGCCCAACTTTAATCTCGAGTGACCTATCCTCACTCCGCATGGGATCCATCAGTACATAATAACCTAAGACTGCGTTTGGCAGTCGAGATAAAATTCTGGATAGGATATGATTTATCATATCCTACGTTTGGTGCTCATTCAAGACATGATAAAATCATATATAAAGGAGATATAGACAAGATAAAATTATTTCATGGGGGAGGTGGGATAAAGGTAGATAGGATTTCTAATGTTCATAATATAAAAATTATTTTTCTCGAATAACAAACTTATTAAATTAATAAAATTTAAATTATATTTCAATATAAATAATATTTGAATTCTAATTTCAGAAATAAAAAATAAAAAAAATTATTTTTAATTAATCTTATCTTAATTTATATATTCAACTTTAATTCTATCTCATAATAAACATTCAATCTATAAATTAAATATTGATATTTATTATATATTTTAGGTATGTTAGTACAATATACTATTTGATAAATTTTTATTAAAGAATGATGAAAGGGGAAAAAGGAAATAATAAAGAAAATAATATAAAAAAGAGGAAAAATAAAATAAAAATAAATTAAGGAATAATGTTACGAGAGATTTTCACCATCTCCATTTATGAACATTTAGGTTCATTTATATGCCTTTATAATGATATGCCGTTTATATTAAAAAAAATATACATAATATGATGTGAATATATCCGATTTTAATATTGCGATTCACCAAATAATAGACAGAATATAAAAAAATCATAGGATTTCATATCCTATCCTATCCTATCATATCCCTATTAGAAATCTAGATGACCAAACGTAGCTTAAAATATTTATCTTCATGAATAAGGTTGCAAGAAACGGGCTTGCAAAAAATAATAAATAAGAGCAAAACATTAAGCTCAAGTCTGAGTGTCTCGTTTTAGCCCTTTCTTTAGTCTTGCTTCATTGCAAGTTAAATTACAAGAGCAGAAAGAAAGCAAACAAAGCCTAGCCAAGAAGAACGAAAAAAAAAAAAAAAGAAAGAAGGAAAGCAGAGTTCGGAGAAACCGAGAAAAGAGAGTGGAAACAAAGGGGGCTTTCGCTCCATGCACGCTTGGGAGAGCTCGACAAGACTTATTAATTATATTTGGTAGCAACAAGTTTAATTTATCTAATTGGAGGAATTTTCATAATTAAGCTATAGATTATGATTCTTCAAGTTATGCTGTGCAAACAACAAGAGAGAAGGAGACATTCCGGGATGCTTCACGTTCTCTGAATGTGTTTTGTTTCCCGAAACTAGCACTGCAACATTTTTGCTGAATTGCTCTCGCATGTTCCTTGTTAACTTGCAATTAGTTTTGCTATGGCCACATAGCGTTTTCTGATTCTCCTCTCGCCTTTGATCCAGGAGTTTTGATATTCGTAGCAATTTACTTGTTTCGGGTAAGTTGGTGTATTGAAGTATGTAATGTACCTCTTGACCTTTCCATGGCTTTTTTGCTACTGGTGACAGTAGCAGCTAAAGCAATTGTACCACTAGAATTTGGTTTACAATCCAACTATTATAGCTCCTAATAAAGTTAGGTTAGAATAGAACAGCTTTCAAGAACCTTTTGATATGAGCTCTATTCTGGTTTTTCTCTTTCCAAATGTAGTTCTTTCTATCATTTGGATAGGTTTCCTTATTATTTTTTGGAAGAGTACTTCCCTGTTTTGTTTGTTCTTTCTTGAAATGTTCTCCAGGATCTTAGTCTTCATTGTTTTATACAAATGCCAACTTTTAACTTGTAGATCTAAATTCAATTTAACTGGCCAAAGTCGTAGGTTATAAATGTGAATTGTGTTTGTAACAACTTAGATCTATATTTTGTTTTCTAGAGTAAACAATGTGGACCATTATTAAATTTTAGAAAATGAAATTGAGTTTTATTCAAAGATAATAAAATTGCAAGTTTAATTGTAACTACTTTGGTGAACCTTATTGACATAACTTATGAAGCATCATATTATATGCAACTATTATTCTATAATGTGGAATTCAAGATTGTTGCAGAACATGCACATTTATGGATAAATTGATAACTAGAAAAAAGTAGATTTGGCTCATCCCATTTGTACGAATTGTATTGAATAGCATATGTAAACATTACTTTTAGATATAAGGTGAATTTAGATTTCTAGACTATTAAGTTATGTGAAGTTACATCCATTTTAACAATTTATAAAACTGTCATCTTAATATTGTCATAAGTAAGTTACTTTCATAGTAAGTTGGACAAGAACTTTCTAATAAATGTATAGACAAGCTGAAGGTGAGTGCACCTTTATGACATTATACAATGTTTGGAGTTTTATTTATTAGTTGTTATATGGAAAATTATATTATAATTGCAGCTGACTGCTAAATGAAAAAATGAAATGAAACTTTTCATGGGCCACTTTAGTTTTATTAACTATTGCATTAAAACATAAATAATATAAAAAAAATTGTACAAATTAGCGCTGAAAGACAAACATCAAATAATACGGGAGTGACATACAATTCATTTCATCTCGTTTGCTTCGTGTTGATATCACTCAGCAACTATAACTCCATTCAAAGCGCCTTTTTTATTTCTTAATTTGCCTTGGTGATCATGCATTGAATCTCCGGAACCTGAGCGGAAGGTTAAGCTAGCTTGGAATGTCTCGCGTGCTGGTCTCCGATCCGCAGCTCAGCCCTACTGCTGTAACTTGTGTCGATTCTTCTTTCACGAGTCAGCCTCGAATTTAGCATGCTGTCCGCCCGAGAAAACCCGTTTCACCCACAGCCCCCGCTTGAACGCCTAGTAGGCGGACAATGGGGAGGATCGTCGTAGTTGCCATGCATTTGAGCAGGCTTCTTGCCATTCGGATGGTCAAGCGGTACTGCATGGCCCGATATTGCTTCGTCTGCCTAGTCACAACTCTGCAGCACTCAGACTTCCAGCATGAAATGCTGATCCATGACCGGGCACGGCGAAAATGGCCGTGCTCTTCCATCACGCCACGTACGAGACCTTGCCACACGGGTAATCATGAGGACAAGTTTGCGGTAAAACGACAGACAAAGTTTTTGAATGGGGCTGCGCAACAGGTTCACGGAAAGCACTGGGAACAGCACGGACCAAAGGACGGAGTGGAAGGAGTCTTGGAGCAGCAACCACGCGAGTGAAAACACCAATGTCAAACCGTTGAAGTGGAAAAGGAGTCGCGCTGCTCCATCACAAAGAGCATGGCCGCGAGAAGGTGGTGCCTGCTTAGTGACTCGCCCTAAAAAGAAATGCAGGACTGCAGATGGCGACGCCAGTGGTGTCGCAGTGGGTTTCAAAGGGCAAAATCAACTTCCCCTGGTATTTCACTTCGATGAAGTCGACCAGGATAGAGACGATCCACGTAAGATCCATGGTGCCGTGAGGGGTGAAGGCATGGACATCACTGGTGGTTCTTAAATACCACAGTTTGAAGCTGTGACTTTGAAAGCTGTGAAAAAGTGGAGACTTCTCCACTTTTTAACGGCTTCAGACTATCGTCTTTTATTCCATTTTGCAGTCCCTGCCTTCACCCCCACCGCTGGAGTGGAGGAAAGCCCTTGAACTTTCCTATTTATTTTTCCTTGGATTAGAAAAGAGAAAAGGATTTTCTTCTGTCCCACTTGAACTCTCCTCTCTTTTCTCAGCAGAGTGCGCCCTTGTGTGACATAGTTCGCATCAATAGGCAATCCCCTGGAAGATTCACTCTTGAATAAAGTTTGAATAACCGGGCTGGCAAAAAATAATGAACAAGAGCAAAACAGTAAGCCCAGGCCCAAGTGTCTCGTTAAAGCCTTTTCTTTATTTTTGCTTCCGTTGATGCCGTGGTAAGGAAATTACTAGAGCAAACCTGGCCAAGAAGAACCCAAAAAAGAAAAGGATAGATACCGCATCGACTACGACGACCATTTCCTTTTTTTCCTTGTACTCAGCAACCTTGTGAACGAAAATACCCCTTTAAGATGGGAGATGGCTTGGGCCAGCAGCAACTTGGGCTCGAACGCATGTGACAGTGATGGCAAAGCAACGGGAACCACGGGGGCTGCATTACTATTTTTGGAGACTGGATCCAACACGTAACGCATTGGGCTTAACTACCACGTGCCACGTCCTCTCCCTTTTTAAAGTTGGGTTAATACCTCGAAAAATCTCAAACTGATACATTTGTGACAAACTTACTCAAAATTATTTTTTTGACCATGAAAAATCCCAAACTAGTATACTTGTGTCAAATTTGTCCCGACTAATCATAAAAAACCCTATATTAGTACATTTATGATAAATTTATCACAAACTAATTTATTCGACCATAAAAAATCCAAAACTGATAAATTTGTGATAAATATACTATATGCTAAATTGGATTAAGATCACAAAAAAATCACAAAAATTGTAAACTGTGACAAACGGAACGTAAAATCCCAAATTGGTATACTGATAAACTGTCACATGTCATTTAACTTAATTATTTGACAGTAAAATTTAAAGAAAACTAACGAGAGAATAAATTTGTCACAAATGTACTAGTTTGGAGTAATAGTTTGGGGTAAATTTGTTATAGGTATACCGGTTTGGGGTTTTTCAAAGTATTAACCCTAAATTTTTTTAAAGTTTTGCGCACTATTAAGAAATACTTTTTGAATTACTATGTTTGGCAATGGATTTTGCCTTTCTCCGACCATCTTTTGGCTTTATGATTTCTTGGGGAATATTTGGTAACTATTCTATTCCTTTAGCTTGATGCCAGCCTCGGTCATGGCCAACAATCGGCTAGACAAGGATTGGCGACCTCGTCAAGCGTCACCGGCCTAAGCCTCATCCAGATTTGGTGAGATCAAGCTCGCTCGGCCACCAATAAGGCTCGACCTCATCGGTGGTCGGTGACACTTCGGCAAGGTCGTTAGCACTCATTTGGTTGATCATGGGCCTTGGTTGAGACCGACGACTGATAAGAGGAGGAGGAAGAAGAAGAATAAAAGATAAGAGAAAAAAATAAGCTCGATTGTAGAGTGGTTCTCGAGAACAAACAATCAACTTTTCTTTACTTCTTGATTATGTTTTCAAGAACAAAAATCTTACCAAATAGAATTATGTTCTTTTTCTGTTTGGAGGAACAAAAAAAAAAATGAAATATTTACCATTTGGCCGATTACAAAAATAGGGCCTTAATACTTCGAAAGAGTTTTCCGTTGAAAGTAAGCTCACTTGAATTAGAGTTCTAAGATGAGGTCGACTTTGTTGGCAAAGTAGTTGTTCATAGGTCTTTCATCAAATGGACAATTTGACTGAAGGATATGGTATCGCTTACTAAAATTTTAGTCAATTTTAGTTGAAACGTAAGTCTGACATTTAGTTGATCTTGGATTGGACTTTGAAACTTTCTAAGCAACGTAACCTTTGATTTGGATTTTGGTTAGGGGTGAGCTGTGATCTTTCACAAATTTGTGAACTCATATTTTGAAAGTGATATGGATTTGATAAATTATAAGTTGTAAAAGGCATTGCATGATATAATTTTGTAAAAACAAAAAAAGGTAATGTCTCAAACATATTTGTTGCATAAAACTAGAGGGACCGTTTACTACTCTTTTGGTATTTGGAATTTGAAAGAATATTAAGTGATATTACTCATATTTGGTTTTGTTGTACATTAGACATTGCATTTGGATAAAGGAGTCTCTAGTATTATTTTATATATATATATATATATATATATATGCACAATTGATGCTTGATTTGCTTAGGAAATATTTAGGTTATTTACTAAGCTATGGTTGCTCACACTATTTATTCCAAATCTTTTCAAATTTCTTCAACTAAAGTAGGATGTGAGCATTATCGACGGGAAATTTTTTACAGTTGCAATTTAGACATGAGTTTAGATATTTGTATATGTTTGAGATGATATTTGTGGAGTTTAATTGAGTTTGAAGACACAAATTTTTATGAATTTTAGAATTCTTGATTCTGTCACCAACTCACCGTTTTATCAAGTACATAGATGAATATATGTTTTGATAACATGTTTACCTTAGTTTGTAATTGAGGCTGCGTCCTTCGAATGAGAGCATGGTGGTGTTGATTTTCCTATTCAGTAGAGTTGAGGTGTGACAAAAAGATAAGGATAGATCATATTCACAAGATCAACAAAATGAAAACATACATCAATGTATCATTATGATTTCTCTAATTCATTATAATCTTACCAATTTCATTCTGCAATAATAGCTGCTTATCCCTTTTTCTAATTACCCATTTATAGTGCAAATTATATATCGCAACATGAGCATTCTCTCTCACTTTCGATCAATTGGAGGAGCTAAATGTAACGCCCGCTGTGGTTTCCTACTGTAGTGAATGCAAATTCAGCCTCAACATTGATGGCAAGGCTTTAACTTTATGTTCACAAGACCTAGAGGGCAAGAAGGACTTGGTTTTTTTACAATTTTGACCATCAGCATTCACTGGTGTTCTACATGAAACTCGAAAGCAGAATCAGATGTAAAGCTTGTGAAGAGAATGTACCAGGTGAGGTCTATGGTTGTCTTGATTGCCTCTTCTTTCTTCCCTGCACAATCATCCTCTGCTGCTCAAACTGTCATATGAAGGATGGTCCATGCAAGGCTTGTGATGAATCTGTCAGATGTTTAACCTATCGCTGGCTGGAGCAGAGCTACTCTTTTCTGCTTCCTAAATCATGTGCTGAATTGCCCTCAGTTATGCAACAACCTGTTCACGCCACACATCCTTTTTCTTCTCATATTAGGAAGAAGTGTTGTCAACATACGTCGTGAAGAGTGTTGATGCTCTGTCTTTCACTGCATGGAATATGACTACAACTTCAACATTTCATGCACTTTTGAAAGGCCCACTTTGAAAAATCACCTCCACGAGCATATACTCTTTCTTATTTTAGTCTACAGAACTGTGCTTCCTATGCAGTGTCTCTGGTACATTTTGCAAGTTTGACTTTTATGGTTGTGTGCAGTGCAATCTTAGTCATCACAGATTGCCTTCCACTACAGTAAAAGATTGTCATTAACTTTCATCAACTCACACTTTGCGTTTCGTTCATCAAAGATGATACCAGTGAGTACTATTGTGACCTTTGTGAGAAGATAAGGAACCTGAATCTGGGTGCTTGAATGCCCCTGTCCATTGATTACTCATATCAAATGTACATTGCCCACCGTGCACTTTCGTCACAAGTGCGATCTTACTAAACAGACTTTAGGCAACAAATGGATACAATACCATGTGATGTGGTGAATAGCCATGTTCTTTTTTAACATCATATATATAGACTCATCCTCCGCAGTAAGTAATAATCAAGAGAAAATGCTCCAATACCAAACATTATTTTAATACAGGTTGCTAGAGTAGTGTAAGTACCTGAAGACCCTGCTACTCTAAACTCCATGAAAATATTGCATTTCTGTAGGAAAAAAATTGAAAGAATGAACACACAATTGGAGGTACTCAAGAAAAGATGAGCAAAGCTGGTCTCCAAAAGCCACAAATGTAAGTGCATTTAGTTGCAGAGTTTGGGAGGCACTTACCAAGACAAACAGAATTTCCTTTCTGTTTGATGTTTCAACTTTTGCGCTCTGCAGTAAAAGCAGATAAATATCATATTTTTAAGTGCGAGACTTAAGTGCTCTACGTAATGAAATAAAGCGTCAACACTAGGATGCATAATTTGATTGTGAATTAACTTGGAAGGAAGCTCATCGGTCTAATTATTTCCTCTGATACCAAAATCAGATGCCAAAATCATATGGGTGTAGCTTATACAGACTTGTCTCGTGCATCTGCATACAATCTATCGAGCTTTGCATGCATGAACTATAAATTCTCTAGCACATGAAGAGTGGGAAAAGTTCAATTCTAACATCTACAGTCAACTAGAATTCAGTAATCTTGAGCTAAAGCCCGCCAGAAAAGAAAAAATCTACATTTCAGTATTCTTTTCTCACCTTGGCCCCAGAAACTTGAATGTCCAACTGAAGCAACAATTCAAGCTCCAGGCCAAAAACCAATTAGCCAGCGAGACAACGTAGTCTTAGATTGCAAGTTAACACATTTGCCACAGCAAAGATCTAGTTGCCACCTCTCGGAGGTCAAATAGAGACTATGATGTAACGATTCCCACATTCTAAAATGACAAACTACAACTATATTATCATCGGAATAGCTAGTAAGCAGTAATGGTGTATATGGAATAGAGATGAAAAAGCTGACATCTTTCGTTTTGGTTTGGATCACTCAATGATGTTAGTGTTAGATCAAAGCTTTTGAAATTGTAGCTGTGCCCCCGTTGCCAAGGCATCTATTTATCCCAGTTCATATGGATAAATGAGCAAAACCATAGTACACCAGCAAAGAATGTAAAACGACACATATGGATCCACTGGCCAAACAGAATGTACAAAGAGATTCACAAAAAAAATAGAAGGAAATCTGCAACAATCAGCAATGCTTTCAAAGAGGTCAGAAGCTTTAACCTCAAGAACAATCACTACCCCTTATGTGGCTATAGAAACGACTATTCTTCTCTTGGTAGCAATTGTTGAGGAAGACCGCGCTCAAACTTCCAGCAATAAACGCAGATCCTTGACCGGGCGCAGCAAATGTGGCGGTGCTCTTCCACCATGCCATAGACGCGCCATACGGAAAATCATGGCCAGGATTTTGTCGTAAAACCAAAGCCAAAGTTTTTGAATGAGGCCGCGCAACAGACTCACGGAAAGCAACAGGAGCATCACGACTAACCAGGGGACAGAGTGGGAGGAGTCGTGGAGTAGCAGCCACCCGAGTGAAGCCACCGATATCAAACCGGCGAACTGGATGAGGAGGTGCGATGATGCTCCATCACAAGGAGGAGCGCGGTCTATAGGCGGTGGTGCCCGAGCAGCGAGATCCAGCAATAAGAAATGGAGGAGCAGGCCGCAGATGGCGATGCCAGTGGCGACGGGGTGGGCTTCTAAGGGCGAAATCAATTTCCCCTGGAATTTCACTTGGATGAAGTTGATCAGGATGGAGACGATGGAGGTAAAATCCATGGCGCCGGGTGGGGGTGAAAGACGGGGACATCGTTCGTGGTTCGACTTCTCTTATGAAGAGCGAAGCTTATGAAAAGCGAAATTCCTGACTCTTCGCTTTCGTATTATGCTCGAATCAGAATAGAGACGATGGAGGTAAAATCCATCGCGCGGGGTGGGGGTGAAGGTGGGGATATCGTTCGGGATTCTTTTTATGCAAAAGCAACCTTAGGCGTCGGGGATTAGGGTGTCGCGGATCTTCAATAAAAAAAAAATGCGTCCGGAATTTATTCCCGACAATAAATTTCCGACGCGTTTCTTTTATTGAAAATCCCCGACGCCCTCATCAGCGACGCATGTCGGAAGTCGGAACGGGAACAAGAGAGTATTGGATAGCCTAAAGCATATCTCCTATGTGTCGGAACGGGAACGAGAACGAGAAAGGATTGAATACCCTAAAACATATTCTATATATCGGGAAGGAAAAAGCATTGGATAACCCTAAAACATAATCTATCCGTCGGAACGGAATGAAAAAGTATTGGATACTCTAAATGCTCCACATCATTTTCTCCGTCGGAACGGAATGAACCACTGGAGTGGAGGAAGGACTTTGAACTTTCCTATTTTGACTTTGTTCGGTGCTGATTGAATTCTCCTTTCTCTTTTCTCGGCATAATTACATCAATACGTAATAACCTGGAAGAACCGGGCTGGCAAAAAATAATAAATAAGAGCAAAACAGTAAGTCCAAGCCCAAGCGTCTCGTTAAAGTCCTTTCTTTGGTCTTGCCTCAGTTGACACCGTGAAGAACACGAAAAAGAAAAAAAGCAAAGGAGGAGGAGGAGGAAAGCGGAGTCCAGGGAAACCGAGAAAAAGACAGAGGAGACAAAAGGGGGCTCTTGCTGCATGCACCGGATTAATTCTGTTTCTTGGCAATCAGTAAGGATTCGAAACATTTATTTATCTAATTAAAGGAATTTTCATAATTAAATCGTAAGTTAAGTTTTGTATGGATTTTATGTTGCCAGGTTTTTTTCTAGAGATTATTAAGTTATGAAATTATGTTGCAAAGAAATTTTAGGGTATTGTAGAATAGGACTTTAGGAAAATCAATATAGGTTTATGATTTGATTGGGATAAATTTTAAAAATTTTGCACATTGCTAGAAACAGTTTTCAAATTACTGTATTTGGCAATGGATTTCACCCTTCTCCGACCATTTTTTGGCTTTATGACATGGCACTAAAAGTGAATTTCCGAATTTGACGGACAGAGTATGGACTAAGAACCAGAAACTAAATTTCCGAATTTGACTGGATAGTGTTGGGGTATAATACACGAAAAAGGATCTTGCAATTTACGTCGGTGCGAAATTACGAGAGAAATAAAAGAGAAAAATAAGGATACCAGAAATTTATGTGATTTGATCCGAATATCGGTATCTTCATCGGAGCAAAGAACAAATAATCTATTATAATCGGAAAATCGAGTTAACAATCGCTCAAATACTCAAATATTTTTCACATTTAAATTTAATCAAAAATCTAAAATATTTAGAAATAAATAACTCATTTAGATATAAATTTATAGCATGAAATTATCGCGCATTCAAACTTAAAACAAAAACGCTCTACGTGTGTAAATCTTCGCGCTCCTTTGGAAAGCTTCTAGTGGAGGACCCGCGACTTCAAAGATCGTTGCACGTGCGGCTTCTTTTCTTCTCGGCGGCGTGCGGTTTTGCTGCTTGTACGTACAGCAGCCACCCAGGGAAAAAGGAGTAACCCTGCGTAATACTCTTTTTATACGTGTGCCCCAAAAGTCAAATTCTTGACTTGGGCCCACGGTCCACGTGCAGGCTTCAAGCGAATTCTTGATCGGGTAAAAGAAAACCCACGCATGAAATACGTGTGCGAGTGTGTGTGGCCCAAGGTCAAACTTTTGACCTTGGGCCCACCACTTTCAATTCTTCGTGCAGACACCACGAGGAATTTCGCATCCTCTTTTGTAAAACCGTCCCATCATTAAATAATAGAAAAAAACCACCAAAATCCTAAATTATGCATAAAGTGACAAAAATACCCCAAACTTTTTTCGCACCACCAAAAACCCCAAACTTTGCCATCTCGTGACACATTTACCCCAAACTATTTTTTGTGACACAAAAAACCCCGAACTTTCATTTCGTGACACATTTACCCTAAATCTTAGGGGCATTTTGGTCATTTTGCTTTTAAAAACATTTTCTCTTTTTTTTTTTTTTTGCTTTTTTTTTTTTTAATTTTCTCTTCCCTCCGCCGGCTCAGGTGGAGGGAAGCCAGCGTCGGCCCGGGCGAGGCCGCCCTCGCCCGACGCCGGCGAGGGTTGCCCTCGCTTGGGTCGGGCGAGGGCGCCCCTCGCAAGTGTCGGGCGAGGGCCGCCCTCGCCGGCGCGGCGAGGAGGCCCTCGCCTGGGCCGACGCCGACGAGGGCAGCCCTCGCCGGACGCCGGCTTCCCTCCGGGAGCCGGCGTAGGGGAAGAAAAAAAAAAAAAAGAAAAAAAGAAAAAATAAATAAAAAGACGAAAATACCCTCGATGGGGTAAATGTGTCACGAGATGACAAACTTGGGGGTTTTTGGTGGTGCAAAAAAAGTTTGGGGTATTTTTATCACTTTGTGCATAGTTTAGGGTTTTTGGTGGTTTTTTCCCTAAATAATAAAAAATTTTACCCAAACGAAACACGTACGTTCAAATTGGAGGCATAATTTAACAGACAGCATAAACTAGGAACCAGAAACTTGTTCAAACGAATAAACAAAAATGCAGCCACATAAAAAGTGGGGTCTCAAATTCATCGATGGGACGGACCGGTGGAAGTCCCGCGTAAATAAAAGTATAAATGATGCTTTTGGATGTCGTAAAAAAATAAAGAGTACTAGATTGACGTCGGTTCCACTTCCCATGAAAGAACAAATATCAATTGATGTCCCCCTCACCAAATCATGGAGTGGATGAGGACCTTGAACCATACGATTTTTTTTTTTTTAGTTATATTGAAAAGAGAGAAAAGTGTCAAAAAGAAAAAAGTCATAAGCCTATTATATTAATGATAATTTAATCATAAATCTTATAATTATATCATTTAGTCAATTCGGTTAATTTTGTCTGGATATTACTTAAGCGGATGGGCGTGGAAATTTTAATAATAATTTAATATATTTTTTATATTTTTTTTTTTTTCTAATTTTTATTTTCCTTTTTTCTTCCTTTTGCCATTCATAGGCAATGGTTGAGTGAGACGGTGGTGCCCGATTAGCGACACGCCTGAAAAGAAATGCAAGAGAAGGGTGCGGATGGCGATGCGGGTGGCGACCAGGTAGGCTTCAAAGGGTGAAATCGACTTCCCCTGAAATTTCACTTGGATGAAGTTGACCATGACAGAGACAATGGAGGTAAGATCTGTCGCGCCGTAAGGTGGGGCTAAGACAGGGACATCATTTATACTTTTGTCCATGCGCACGGGAGTCATGGTCCAAGGACTTCCTTTCCAAGTTCCCTTTAAAAAATGATTGGAATGGACGTCCAGAATAGAGTTTTGGATTCTCCCCAAATGAAAGATTACTAACACCCCGTCCGATCAATCGCTCTCGAGGGGCGAGATCGTAATGTCGACGGGGGAGGAAAGAAAACTGAAGGCGATGACTAGCACTCCGTGCAGTCAATCGATATTGAGGGGTGAGATCGTAATTTCGATGGGGAGGAAAGAAAACTGAAGGCGACGGCTCATCACCCTCAACCCTCCCTATGCCCGTTTTATTTTTCCATTGTTGGCCACAACCGATCGATCTCGAGGGGCGAGATTGTAATTCGACGGGGGAGGAAAGAAAATTGAAGGCGATGACTCATCACCCTCAACCCTCCCTGTGGCCCTTTTTATTTTTCCATTTGTTAACATGGTTTTTAGTCAATGCATTATTAAAAAGTAAAAAATCGAGATTTAAATTTCTGATCACGATGGAACCCCATCTCTCAACCAAAAAGTGTCGTGTTTCTTTTTCTTTTTCTTTTACGGTTCCGTCTCTCAACCAAAAAGTGTCGTTTTTCTTTTTCTTTTTCTTTTACATTGTCATTTTTAAGCAATTTTTACCTAATTTTCAATAAAAGCTCAAAAAGTCAAATGGTTATCTTTCGAGTTGACTTTTTGGTCAACCCTTTGACCAAAAGTCAATCCCATCTCAAAAATTGACTTTGTACCAAAAAAAATAAAATAAAATTCTACTTACCTTTAATTTCACTTTTTCAAATTAATTTTTGAAAATTCAAAGATTTGACAAAAAAAATCGACCTTTTAAGAAAAGTCAACTAAATGGTTGACTTTTGGTCAAACCTTTGACTAAAAATTAAAAAAAAATAAAAAGATGCATGAATGCATTTCTTTTAATGTCAATTTGACTTTGTGTCAAAAATTTCACAAAATTTGATTAAGAACCTTGATTTCTGAATTTTTTTTTAGTTTTAGATTATAAATCGACCAAAAATAAAATTACTCGTTATAATTAGGTGTAGTTCATTCTTTGACATTTGGTTAGGGGCTATTCAAAATATGCTTGAGCATTCAATTTCGCAATTTATCGAGTTAAAATACAAATTGTCGTTTTGAAATCTAATTATGGGACTAAAATCGATTCTTCATAACTTGCAAACAGACAATTATTCCTCACTCATTTTCTTAAGATAAATCCAAATTTGAGATCGATTTTGAAAAATTCACACCATAACTCATCAATTTGAAGAATTTTATCCTCACAGACATTAGAAAATCAAGCAATTAAGCTTTAATTGAGAAAATTCGAATTGACTCATTCATGGCTACGGTTTAATTTCATGAATCTAGGTCCAATTTTAATATTAAGCTTAGATCCATTTTTGACCTAAGCTTGAGCACTTCAATTGAAGGTCAATTTAAATATGATAAGTGACCTCACCAGTCTAGTAATGTACATTCCAATTGATATTTCACTTTTATAGATGAAAATTTTCTTTTGTCATTCGGACATGTCAATTGTTACTGCACGGCCCAATATAGCTTCGTTTGCCTTGTCACAACTAAGCCTTGATGAGGATTCTCAAAACGTGACCATCCAACAAACGCTCAAGAGCATCCACTAAATTCTATCATCTTAGGATGAAAAGAATCAAATGCAAAGCCTACGAGCAAGCGATCTTGGGGCAAGTCTATGGATGCTATGCGTGCATATTCTTTCTCCACAAAAGCTGCACTGTTTCTTCCATAGAGATGCAACACCTGTCTCTCCATGATCACCCTCTCTTTCTTGCTTTGAAATGGTTCAATTCAAATTGACCCATTTAATACATTTTGACTCATTTACATGTAGTATCAATCCAGTGACCCAAGTCCAACTAGTACTAAATTACTAAAACATCTCTATATTTAACTAAATCTATGAAAATTCATATTCACTTATTTAAAGCTCATTAGTAGCCATTATTTACGAAGCATATACATATAACTATTTTTTTTTCTATATTTGCTTTACTCTTTCTAATTTTATATGCGGATTGATATTTTTTGATATATTTACGAGGTGAAGGATGATGAATCTTACTCAATGACAAGCAATACCCTTGCTCTCATGAACCGGCGCGCTTCCAAACGCATATTCAACCTCCATTGGACCCAACCTAGCCTAATCCAACCCAACCCAACTTGCTTTGCCCACATATATATTTTTCTTTTTGGGGTAATTTTGGTCATATCGATGAAAAAGAACAGCACATGGGTGGTTTTTTATTGGGCTTAGAATTGGGGCTTGAGACAAATTGGGTCTTCAAATGAAGGTGCTACTCCTTTAATTCTCAATAATAGTTCGACTTCAAGGCTCTCTCTTAACACAATACAGAGAGACTGAGAAGTGAAGGAAGATCTAGAAGTGCAAAGCGTGCCGAGAAGCGGAGTAGATCTAGAAGCACAAGGACCGGAGAGAAACAAGGTGGTGTTATTCACTTTGATTGGAGGCTTGACCATCAACCAGTTGCTGGGCTGAGAGAAGGAAGATGAGTACTCTACTTCGTTGCATGTCCAACTCAGTCGATACAGTCTCACCTCTGTCCCAGCCCGTCACGCCGAACTTTAAGTCTTTTTAAATCCATTTAGGCCTGGCCCTTAAAAGTTTGAATAACTCGTATGACCCACTTCTCAGAATATGAGTCAAAAAATGGGTCATGGACCCATTTTGACTCGACCCATTCTTTGACACCCTCTAATGCTTACCATGGTCTCCTACTGCAGCGATTGCAAATTCAGCCTCGACATGGACACGGCTTTAATTCTATGTTCGCGAGATCTGAAGGGCAAGAAGGACTCTACCACTTCGACCATCAGCATCCATTGGTCTTCCTCACGAAGCTCGAAAGCAGAATCAGGTGCAAAGCTTGTAAAAAGAACATACCAGGTGAGGTCCATGGTTGGCTTGATTGCGTCTTCTTTCTCACCTGCCCGATCATCCTCTGCTGCTGGAACCTCATACGAAGGATGGTGCATGCAAGGCTCGTAATGCGTGCATCTATTGCTGGCTGAACCTGGGCTGCTCTTTTTTGCTCCATAAATCATGTGTTGAATTGCCCTCACTCATGCAACAACCTCTTCACCCCGCACATCCTTTTTCTTCTTGCATAGGGAAGGAGCGGTGTCGACATATGCCATGAAGAGTGCTGATGCTCTGTCTTTCGCTGCATGGAAAGTGACAACGACTTCAACATTCCATGCACTTTTGAAAGGCCCACTTTCAAACATCACCTCCACGAGCATGTACTCTTTCTTAATTTAGATCTTCCGAACTGTGCTTCCTATGCAGTGTTTGTAGTAAATTTTGCAGGTTTGACTTTTATGGTTGTGTGCATTGCAACCTTAATCATCACAGATTGCCTTCAACTACAGTAAAAGATTGCCATTAACTTCCATCAACTCACACTTTACACTTCGTTCATGGAAGATGATACCAGTGAGTTCTTTTGTGACCTTTGTGAGGAGATAAGGGACCCAAATCTGGGTGTTTACCCTTCCCCGTTGTTAACTCATATCAAATGAGTTTTACCCACGGTGCGCTTTCATCACAGAAGTGCTCTCTTACTAAACAGACTTACAGCCAATAAATTGACACAAGATGCTGCCTTGTGATGTGGTGAATAGCCATATTCATTTTTATTTTTTATTTTTTTGTCGCTGATGAGTTCAATGAAGTGGCATCACGGCCCATATTTTTCAACTGAGCATCACTATCGTTCACTTACGATCATTATCAAGCCACCACCGTCCACCATGACGACTTCCAACCATTCAACGTATACAGTTCATAGATCACCGAGACAAATGGTACATGAACATTAAAGAAGTTTGGGTGCTACCAGCGAGAAAATCACCATGCGTATCAACGATTCCAGACCATATCTCCCAGCGGGAACCCCCACTTATGGCCACAAGACATAGCACATAAAACAGAGAAACAAACATCCTTGCGTCGTTCTTACTTTCGGATTCAAAGATGAAAAACCGAAAGTAAATGAATGAATCAAAAGCGCTCATTACGATCTGGATACGCAATGAACGTTCAGATATGTAGATCTAGAGCGAAATTTTCACAAAAGTTCGCTTGGGCATTTTCACAAACAGCTAGCAGACACTTCAACCAAGGGATAGACGTGAGAATGAAACGACCATTCGTCCCCAACTAATGAACAAGTCGTCAAAACACATTTACATCGCTAGCAAGGCTTCCATTCGCGGTTTGAGTTGAGGTTCGGGGGAGATTTGGGCGACCGCGCGCGCGAGGGAGCGAGGGGTTTGGATTTGGGCGACAGCATCACATTATCCGATCATCAACCAACAACTCCTCAATTCAAAAACCGCAGGTGCAGAAGAAGAAGAAGAAGAACATAAGAAATCGTCGTGAGATTGAAGAAGCAGGGCGCGAAACACAAGAAACGAAGCATATTTTCGGGCAAAACATTGGGATTCGTTCAAGAAGAATCCGCAACATGAAGACAGTAAAAAGCGAACTCCATGGAAGATGCGGAGAGAGACACACACACTGACGGCGAGGGTGTTGGAGAAAGAATTGATTTGGCCTGAAGATTTGATCCAGCAAATCATAGATATGATTTATCTTAGGAAAATTAATATTGTGTAAATATTCTCGATTCATTTATTGAACTACAAATACAGTCATATACTTGTACATTGTAATACTGAATTGAGATAATACAAAACCTTTTCCCAAATCTCTACATTCTCTGTCATGGTATCAGAGCGACGTTTCTGACCTATCTCCCGCATCAAAATTCCGAATTGCCTCTGTCTGCTTCTTCTGTTGCTGCAAATCACAACCTGCAGAACAAGATTAGCACATTGAAAAGAGGAATTCAAATGCTCATTCAACATGCAGAATCCAACCAATCCAGAAACTCAAAATCCAGCCCCACGCACTACAAAAGAATCACTCTATCAAGTCTCAGAACAAATCGAGGAAATCACTCACCAGCCTTCTGCTTCCTTCTCAGCCACAGGGCAATTCCCAACCACAGGGCAATTTCCAGCCATAGGGCAATTCCCTCCTCCAGGTTCATGGCCGTATGCACCATGGGTACCAATTCAAGGACCATGGGCTACTGGGCAAGATCAACAGAGGATCAATTCAGATCCAACCTCAGGTCATGGAATCGAATCAAATCAAGGTGGTTCGGGAGTGAATTCTTACCCGAATTTTCCACCAGGGTATGCGCCGCTGGCCTTTCCAGCTCTCACCGGCCGTCTAGAACCCAGCGATGCTCTTTATACTTCATCAGCTGATGGCTCGGAGCTGCGATTGATCACCCTTCAACTCGCCGGGCCAGATCACTACTCAATGTGGGCGAGGGATTTTCGGCGGGCCCTCGTCACCAAGGATAAGGACGGATTCCTTGACGGATCCGTCCCCTTCCCGACCGATGAACGCCTGCAACGCCATTGGCGCAAATGCAATTAGTTAGTACGTACATGGATCGGGAATTGCGTGACTCCGGAAGTGGAGGCCGGACTTCCTCCGACCGAAGATGCGCAACTAATGTGGAACAATATTAAGGAGATGTACGGGAAACTTGACAGGGTTAAAGTTTTTTCCCTCACACAAGCACTCGCCGAGTTGAGACAGGGGAACCTCTCGGTTACCGCCTGTTTCAATCAACTCTTGGCACTCTGGAACGAGCTCGAGGCCACCGAGGAGCAATTGGAGGGTCCGGAATCCACGCTCAAACAGTATAGGGAGATCAAAGAACGTGAGAGAGTGACTCGGTTTCTATTAGCCCTAAATGACAGCTACGTACCTTTCCGCTCACAGATCCTCGCCATGGAGCCGGTGCCGCCGCTCGGCCGCATATTCCAGCTTGCTGTCCAGGAAGAAAATCAACACCTGGTGAGCACCGGGCAGGAGAAAGGGGGAGAAGGCGTCACCCTTGCAACACCGGTGAGGATTTCTGGCCGCCCCCATGGTGGATCTCGCACATCCCTGCGAGGAGGAGCACCTGGATCGAATTCGGGAGGGTCCCGAATGGCAGATGAAGAAGACGACCCCCAAAACCCTAGGTCGTATCGATCCGACGGTCCGGATCATCGGCGCATACACGGATCGGACGGCACCCGTTCTTTTCGATTGGGCGGTGGAGATCAAAGGCGTGGAAGAGGATCTGACAGTCCTTATTTTGAGCGATCTGACGGCTCAGATCAGCGCCGCATGAATGGATCCGATGGCCCTTATGCCGCGCGATCCGACGGCTCCGATCATCCCCGCTTACACGGATCCGACGGCTGGAGTGCTGCGCGATCTGACGGCTCAGATCAACACCGTCTGCACGCATCCGACGGCTCCTATTTGCTGCCCTATGGTGCCTAATCATAGAAAGGGGGAGGACAAAATTTTAAATCTAAAAGTAAGTATTGTGCATATTGTCGTCGTCCACACCACACTATTGAAACATGCTGGAAATTGCATGGTAAGCCCACTGACAAAGAAAAGAAAGGGAAAGAATTTTCTGCTTATCAGGTATCTGCACATGGGAATAATCCAGCTCATCAGCCATTGACCCAGGATCAATATGAGGACATTATGAAGGCACTAAGTCAGTTGCGCACAGTCGACAAGAGTGCCAATTTCTCAGATACTTCATTACGCGAAACTAAGGATATTTCAGTTGGTGCATGGATTATTGATACAGGCGCTAGTGACCACATAATTTGCAATGAACGTTTATTTCATGATGTCCATACTATGCCTAAATTCTCTATATCTGTTCGACTCCCCAATGGAAATGTGACTAATGTCAGGAAAATTGGGACTGTGTACCTCAGCAAAAGTATTATCCTAAGGAACGTACTCTACATTCCTAAGTTTGAATTTAATCTGATATCCGTTTCCAAACTTTGTGAGGACAATCATTGTCAAGCCAGCTTCAATTCTGAAAATTGCCTTTTCCAGGACCTTTCGATTGGGAAACCGATGGCCTTGGGTAGAATGGAACAAGGGCTCTATTTTTGGGTCCACTCTCCTGAAAATTCTGATTTACCATTATCTTGTAACGTTGTTGCTAGAAATAAAATTTCCCTTTCTCATAAACGTTTGGGCCACAGTGCTCGTTTTCCTTGTCATGATTGTAAAATATGCCCTTTGGCAAAACAAACACGAGCACCATTTCCAACCAGTATATCTCGTGCCACAACTGCTTTCTTCTTGATCCATGTGGACATTTGGGGTCCTTATCATACACCGTATCGTGATGGATCTCGATTTTTCCTCACAATAGTTGATGATTACTCTCGTGCTACTTGGATATTTCTGATGCAATCCAAGTGTTAGACCTTTTCAAATCTGTCAAAATTCTTGTCCATGATTAACAATCAATTCCATAAAGGGGTTCAACGGATTCGAACAGATAATGGCAGTGAATTTTTTTCTCATGAGTGTCAATCTTTCCTATCCTCCCAAGGAATACTCCATGAGAGTTCCTGTGCATATACTCTCCAACAAAATGGTGTTGTCGAACGTAAACATCGACATCTTTTAGAAGTTGCCCGAGCATTAAAATATTAGGCTTCCATTCCTGAATATTTTTGGGGAGACTGTGTGGTCACAGCAGCCTATTTAATTTATCGTATGCCAACTAGAATATTTGAAGGACGCACTCCTTTTGAAATGCTTTTTGGCAAGGAACCGACGATTGGTCATCTTCGGGTATTTGGCTGTCTTTGCTATGTGACAAATATGAGACGTCATCATAAAATGGATCAACGTGCTCTTCCCTATATCTTTATGGGATATTCAGTTTTGCGTAAGGGTTATCGAATTATGGAGATTTCTACAGTCGTTTTTTTTGTCGTGGAGACGTTGTCTTTCATGAGGATGTGTTCCCCTTCCAAGAGAAGACACCTCCAACTGAACCACCTACATCAACATTGAATCATCGACAATTTTTATCGGTGGAGGATATATCTGTGGCACCTCAATATTTTTGGGCTGCGCCAGATCAGTCATGCAATAGACAACGCCCCTACAAAGACCACCCGCCGCATCTCCGGATTTTCTACTTTTGGATCCCCGACTTATTCCCCCGAGCTGAACAGATCAGCCATTTCATCACCTCAGCAAGATGATCTTGAACTTTCCTCATCAGGAATTGTTGAACAAACACCTACTCCAATGCCCAGGCGTTCGAGACGAGAAGTGCGACCTCCAACATGGACAAAAGACTATATTTGTCCAACCCTGGAAACACCAGATACGCAATACCCAGTATCTTCTTATGTTTCCTTCAGTAAATTATCGTCGAAACACATGTGCTGTATCAGTAGAATCTCTGAAGAACAAGAACCACGTTCTTATGAGGAAGCGGCACATGACATTCGATGGCAACAAGCTATGAAGGAAGAATTAGCTGCTCTTACGGCAAATGATACTTGGGATGTTGTTCCCTTACCTCCTCACAGGAAACCCATTGGATGTAAATGGGTCTACAAAATCAAATATAAGGCCGATGGTTCCATTGGGCGGTACAAGACTCGACTCGTCGCTAAGGGATTTACGCAACGTGAAGGTTTTCATTATCATGAAACTTTTTCACCTGTTGCAAAAGAGGTAACTGTTCGTTCTTTTCTATCTGTGGCTGCAATGTGTAATTGGAACTTGCACCAAATGGATGTGAATAATGCCTTTCTCCATGGGGATCTCGATGAAGAAATCTACATGGACCTTCCACCGGGTTTACGCGGCAGGGGGAGTCCCGAGTATGTCGTCTCCGCAAATCCCTCTATGGACTCAAACAGGCCTCTCGACAGTGGTATGTCAAGTTCACTGCAGCTCTCACAAATGCAGGTTTTGCACATTCCAAATATGACTATGCATTATTCACATGGGCCAAAAGTACTTCATCGATCTACTTGTTGATTTATGTCGATGATATACTTATTATGGGAAATGATGATGTGGCAATTCGGAAACTCAAGGAATATTTACATATGACTTTCCATATCAAGGATTTGGGACCTCCCAAATACTTTCTTGGTATTGAGATAGCTCGATCCAATGAGGGAATTTGTCTCAGTCAGCGAAAGTTTGTCTTGGAAATAGTATCGGATGCAGGATTATCCGGATGTAGGCCAGCCGCTATACCTATTGAACAGAACGTCAAGTTGACAACATACGGATATGATGCCAGCTTTTCTTCTCCAAATGATGACCCCTTACTCAAGGATCCATCAAGTTATCAACGACTCGTTGGCAAATTGATTTATCTCATCATGATTAGGCCTGATATATGTTATGCAGTACAGATTCTCAGCCAGTTCATGCACAATCCAAAGCGATCACACATGGAGGCAGCACTGAAGGTTGTGAAGTATTTAAAAGGATGTCCGGGACTTGGAATTCTGTTATCCCGAGACTGCAACATGAGAATGATGGCCTATTGTGATACAGATTATGCCACTTGTCCAATGACAAGAAGATTCATCACTGGTTTCTGTATTAAGCTGGGAAACTCTCTGATTTCATGGAAGACAAAGAAGCAATCGACGGTTTCATTGTCATCGGCAGAATCAGAATATCGAGCCATGGCGAAGATTGTGCGAGAAATAGTTTGGATTCGGGGATTACTTTCAGATCTAGGTATGCAAGTTGATGGTGCGACTGAGTTGTTTTGTGACAATGATGCAGCTCTTAAATTGGCTGCAAATCCGGTTTTCCATGAAAGAACAAAACACATTGAGGTTGACTATCATTTTACTAGGGAGAAAATTCAAGATGGGATTGTTGCCACTCGAGGAATTGCAACTGTGGAACAGCCTGCAGACATCTTCACTAAGCCCTTATGCCAAAGACAGCACAGATATCTATTAAGCAAGCTTGGCGCCTTCGACATTTACAAGCCGCTAGCTTGAGGGGGAGTGTTGGAGAAAGAATTGATTTGGCCTGAAGATTTGATCCAGCAAATCATAGATATGATTTATCTTAGGAAAATTAATATTGTGTAAATATTCTCTCGATTCATTTATTGAACTACAAATACAGTCATATACTTGTACATTGTAATACCGAATTGAGATAATGAGAACCTTTTCCCAAATCTCTACATTTCTCAGAGGGGATGAGGAGGAGGAGGGAAGTGGTTGCAGAGGCTCGCTGCCGCGACCATCCTCTTTTCCGCCGTCGCCAACCACCAGCGTCCGGCGACCACTCTCTCTCTCTCTCTCTCTCTCTTAGAGTCAGAAGTTCTCCGCCGGGGGAGCAACTGAAAGGCCAAGCAAAAGATCCACGGCGCGCCACGTGGCGACTTCCCATACCATACCGCCATATATGTTGTCTCCAATTTTGGTTCCTACACCAAAACAATCGCGACCATTTCTTTTTTTGGTAAAGAAAACAATCGCGACCGTTGATTTTCGTATATTGATGAAATCCTTCGGAAAACGCTTTTTACATGCTCTTTTGGGAATCAATTTCAGTTTTGCAGATGTATCTTTTAGAACGAGAAAGGTCGTGGAAAAATGGTTCGGCCAAAAAGGAAAACAGCACCGGTTATTGTCAAAATGTTCAAACTGGCATTCAATAAACCTTGATTTTAAAATTTCTATTCATATTGAGAAATTTTCATTTTTCTTTTTGTCGAGATAAAAGCATTATCAAAAGTTTAAAAATTAATGCTGCAGATTATTTGCTTTTCATTTTACCTATCAATATTATGTATGAACAAAATCTCAAATTTTGATGTCTCATCCCACATTTATCATTATAGCCTCGCATTTTAGAATCCGCTCTAATTAAGCAAAGTGATTATAGGTTTATACTATAACATAACTCTTTTGGGATGAGAGAAAAATCTGCATTTTCTCCTAATTGTGGAAAGAAATGACTTGGGCTCGAGCAAGAATCGTTCAATTTGAGTTGAGATTTGAGTGAGATCTCAGTTGCATTCATGTTAGAGTTCTTTAGACAAGAGCGTTGGGTGAGCATTCAAGGATTTGGGCGAGAAAATAGCACAGTGACGATTTTTTTTCTTTTTAAATTATTGTGGAAAATGTTGCCGTTTTGATCTCCGATGATTAGTTAGAGTCAGCCTTTTGCTAGTCCGGCCAAGTAGGATGGGGCGTCACTTCTTTGACATTCATGTAAGCATTTTTCAAGCTAAATTACTCGAAAAAAATTAAATTGACAAATTATTAAAACATTTAATTTTTTTTTGTAATTTTTCTGAGAAATTCACCGGAAAAAGAAAAAAAGGAAGTCCGCAACACTCATAATGTTTTCAAAAATGTTAGAAGCTTCAATGTCAAGAATAATATTTATTTAATATAGCTACTACAATTGACCATTCTTCTTCTAGTAACAATTGTTGAGGTTATCTTTGATCTCTTCGATAATAAAAGATCGCAATTTCTTTTGAGGATTTAGCTATCTTAATCAGATTTAGTTGCTACTAGGTGCATGACCATTCATGGCTAGAAATAGGAAAGAAACAAAGGTGGTTTTGTACTTGTTCCCTGTTCTCCTTTCTTTTTATTATGGTCAGGAGATAATTTGATGCCGGAGGCTTGGGGACTCTTCATGGCTTCGGATAAAAGAGAAGAAAGCCCCAAGTGCCTCTTATACAAAACTAGCAAGTTTCCTAAATTACATATCGTTTTTTTTTTTTTTTTTTTTTTAAGTGGTTAGAATACTTTTTTGAAGCAGGGAACAATTAAACAACTACGACAGTCAGACTTCCAGCATGAAACGCAGATCCACGACGGTGCGCGGGAGGTGGCTGCGCTCTTCCACCATACCATACATGAGACCGTGCCACGCAGAAGATTATGAGAACAATTTTGCTGTAAAACCACAGCAAAGCTTTTGAATGGGGCTGTGCAATAGACTCATGGAAAGCAACAGGAGCAGCACGAACAACCCGGGACGGAGTGGGATAAGTCGTGGAGCAGCAACCACAGTAGCAAAGCCACCAATATAGAACCGGCAAAGTTGATAAAGAGGTGCCATGCTCCATCACAAGGAGGTGCGTGGCCGCTAGATGGTGGTGCCCGATTATGGGCACGCAACAACAAGAAATCAACTTCCCTGATATTTCAATTCGATGAAGTTGATCAGGATAGAGACAATGGAGGTAAAATCCAGGACGCCGTGAGGGGTGAAGGCAGGGACATCATCCGTGGTTCTTTTTATGCGCAGTGGCATAAAGGACGACTGAAACTGGAGCAGACTCCAAACTGACAGTGATCCCTCCAGTTTCAGGCTGTCGTCTTCTATGCCAGTCTGCTGTCCCTGCCTTCACTCCACCACTGGAGTGGACGAATGCCTTTGAACTTTCCTATTAAAGTTGCAATAACGAGGCTGGCAAAAAATAATAAAGAAGAGAAAAACATTAAGCCCAGGCCCAAGCGTCTCGTTTAAGCACTTTCTTTGGCCTTGCTTCAGTTGATGCCACTGAAAATAAACAGTCTGGTCAAGAAGAACCTATAAAAAGGAGGAAAGCAGAATCCGGAGAAACAGATAAAAAGCCAAAGGTGAGACGAGGGGCTCTCGCTGCATGCACGTTTGAGAGGCTGGGTGAAGCCGGATTATTTATGTTTCTTTGTAATCAGTAAGGATTTTAAACTTTTATTTATTTAATTGAGGAAGTTTTCTTAGTTAAACTGTAAATTAGGTTTTGCATGGATTTTATGTTGTTGGGCTGATTCTAGAGGTTTTTAAACTGTGAAATAATGTTGTAAAGAAATTTAAAGTGTCGCAGAGCAGAACTTCGGGAAAATCTTAATTTTGCCTCGAATTTTTTTTATTTAAAAAAATTCCCAACTTTCACGGTAGTCCCATTTCTGCTCACGATTAGAGATAAGATTATCATGTAATACCGCATGGTCTAGCCATATTTACATGAACATCGAAGCCTCCCTTGAGACCCTTTGGAAACTCTCTCAGAGAGAGAGAAGTTTTCTCTCTCTCTCTCTTTCCTCAGAAAAGGACATGACCCAGTCCACTATTAGGGTCGGACCAACCATAACTTTGATTAGTATAATAAATTCAAAATTTTAACAAAATGAATGTACAAATTAGTGGAATGAACATGATCACTATAGATGAAAAATGTGCATGCATCGTAATTTTATTTCATCCAAAGGCAATTCATTCTATCATTTTGACAGGTTTACTTATAATTATTTGGAGGAGTACACCTCTGTTTTGTCTTTTTTTTTTTTTTTTTCTAGGTAGGTTCTCCTCAGTCTTAGTCTTTATATAGTTTATACAAATGCCAACTTTTGACCTGTGGATCTAAATTCAGTTTACCTAGCTTATGAATTGAGTCTATAACCACTTCAATCTATATTTTGTTTTTGAGGATACTCAATGTGGATGATTATTTAATTTTGAAAATGAAATCGACTTCTATTCAAAGATTTTAACAAAAAATTGCAAGTTTAATTACACCTATTACTTTGGTGTGATAATGCGGGTAAGAATACCTAGAAGGAGTGAATAGGCGTTTGAAAGAAGTCTTGACAAATAAATGCGAAATAAAATAAGTTGCGAGTAAAGTTTGAGTAAGGATTAAAATCTGATAAACGAGCCACTATACTTTTGATAGATGTTCAGAATTTGTTATGCAATGAAACAAATTTATGAAATAACTTGTAAGTGTACAATAATCTTAAATAATGAGAGTTAAGGGAAGAGAAGGTCACACACGAAATTTATAGCGGTTCAACTTAAGTCAAGTCTATGTCCACTCTTCCACTCTAACAGCCGTTTTCCTCATTAGTGACAGGTCTACATCTACACTAGGAAATTGCTATAATTATGTTGGTCACTATTGAATATGTTAGGTCATGATGCTTATTCATGGAAAGTTGATGTGAATGTCTTCGTATTTTGATTATCAAAATTTGACTGATTGTTATGATGATCAATGGGGTCTCTTCTTGCATATCATCTTATTGATACCATCATTTATGCAGAGGAAAACGACCCGCTAGTGCTGTGAATGGTTCCGGTAATGCGGCATCAAAAAAGGGACGTGGAGCGGGCGGTATGCAAAACCAGCTTGTTAATAGAGCATTTGAAGGTTTGTCCTAGGGTGGGCGTGGCGGTAGGAGAGGAAGAGGAAGGGGAAGGGGTTGGGGTGGACGTGGAAGAGGAAGAAGTTATCTGTAGATTGTGGCCATGCCTGACGCAACAGACGCGGAACTTCGTATTAGATATGAGGTCAGTAAGAGAAATTGTTTTACTGATGAAAACGAAGTTTTGGATGTGCGCTAAAATATTTAGCTGGTAGCTTTGACCTGGACGCACATCACTGATTGTAATTTATTCAAAGCTAGTCGACATAGTTTGGTTTGAGCTACCTGCAGCCTTCAGTTCTACATTCACCTCCCATTAGTCAAATGAAGTAGATGGGTGCTCATGTAACTTGGGGGACGTTCGCCTCACTTGTAGAGTGACATTGTTTGATTTAAGCTTGAATACAGACTAGTCTGATTGCATTATCAACACTGTGTGACCTATATCATTTGAACCCTTTAATTATGTTGTTGGTTTAGACCTTAGAATATTTTCCGGTTGTCTGATTTTGCCGGCTTTCCAGTTGTTACCAACCTGAAGAATTACTTGGTTGCTGTGCCTTATTCAGATGGTTGTGCATTTTGGATGACTTAGGTGACAGTTGCAGCAAAATGAATTGTACTAGTTGAATTTGGTTCACAATCTGACCGTTGCATTATAGCATAAAAAAAAATTAAAAAGAAATGTACAAATTAGCACTGAAACACAACATCAAATGATGCGGGAGTGGGGTAAAATTAATTTCACCACATTTACTTAGTATTGATAACAACTATAACTCCATTCAAAGCTCATTTTTATTTCCTAATTTGCCTTGGTGATCATGTATTGATATCTCCGAAACCTGAGCGAAGAAGCCTGTACTTGCTTGGAATGTCATGCGTGCTGATCTCCAATGCGCAGCTCTGCTCACCACTGTGAATCGTGTCGTTTCTTCTTTTACGAGTCATGCCGAATTTAGCATGCTGTCCGCACTAGTACACCAGTCTCACCCGCTGCCCCGACTTGACTGCCTAGCTGCCAACGATGAGGAGGATCATCGGAGTTGCCATGTGTGTGAGCAGGCTTCCTTCTTGCCATTCGGACGGTTGAGCGTTAATGCACTGCCGGATATTGTTTCGTCTGCCTAGTCACAACTAAGCCTGATGAGGATTCTGAGAATCCATCCTGCACTTTGCTCATTAGCATCTGCTCACATCCCTCCATTTTGGGACGAAAAGTAGAGTCAAATGCAACGCCTGCAAGGAGGTCTATGGATGCTACACGGTGCATATTCCTAGTTCACGAGAGCTGCACCGAATCTACCCCAGAGAAGCGATGCCCATCTCTCCATAATCAACCCTTTTTCTTGCTTTCGATCAATCGGTAGACCTCCAATGTAATGCCTGCCATCTGGTTTCCCCCGGCAGCGAATGCAATTTCAGCCTTGACGTGGACTGCGTGGCTATAACTCTTATGTTCGCAAGATCTGGAGGGCGAGAAAGGCTCAGTTTTTTTTTTTTTTTTTTTTTTTTAACCATTTCGCCCATCAACATCTACTGGTGTCCTTCCACGTGAAGCTTGAAACCAGAATCTGGGTGTAAAGCTGAGAATAGAGCAGCATACTAGGTGGGGTCTATGCTTGTCTGGATTGCCTCTTCTATCTCCCATTCACTATCATCTGCTGCCGCTGGAGCTGGATCGAATGAAGGATGGTGCGAGCAAGGCTCGTGATTAATATGTGAAAGGTTTAGCCCATGCCTGCCTGGAGCAGAGCTGCTCTTTTCTGCTCCGTAAATCATGTGCTGAATTGCCGTCAGTTATGCAACACCCCGTTCACCCTGGCACACCCACTTCTTCCCGTATCAAGAAGGAAGGCTCACTGACGCATGTTGTGAAGAGCATCGACGCTGTCTTTCACTATGCAGAATGCGACTTCGACTTCAACATTCCATGCACTTTTGAAAGGCCCACTTTGAAACATCACCTCCTTGAGCATACACTCTTTCTTATATTGGATCTACCAACCCGTGCTTCCTATGCAGTGTCTGGTAAATTTTTCACATTCGACTTTCGCGTTCTTGTGCAGTGCAATCTTTATGTCAACAATGACTGCCTTCCATGGTTAACACCAACAATAAAGATCGCCATCACCTCCATCAACTTACACCCTATGCTACGTTCATTGAAGACGATGCCAGTGAGTCCTACTACAACCTTTGAGAGAAACGGACCTGGAACTGGGTGCTTCCGTCTGTGATGAATGCCCTTGTCCATTGATTACTCATATCAAATGCGTTTTACCCACAGTTTGGTTTCATCAAAGAAATGCTCTCTCACTAAACTGACTTTAGCCAACATATGGCCACGAGAGGCTGCCATGTGATGTGAATAGCCCTGTTCTTTTTGCTTTTGTTTTATCATATACAGACTCAATCTCCACAATAAGTTAAAATCAACAGAAAATGTGGCGATACCAAAATTTTTTTAAAGTAATGGAAGCACCTGAAGCCTCGATTTTGCTGAACTAGATGCATTTCTGCAGGAAAAAGTGGACAGAGTGAGCCAACAATTGGAGGTACTCAAAAGAAGACCTGCGATGCTGGTCTCAAAAAGCTGCAAGCGAAGTGCCTGTAGTTGAAGAGTTGGGGAGGCTCTTATCCAGAAGGAAAGAATTGGGGAGGCAGAAGACTGCCTTTTTGTTTGATGTTTCAACTTACACTCTTACGCAAGTCAATTGGAATCCTGCCAACACTTGACATCTGATATTGTTATCTTCTGAGCAAAAGCAGATAAATATCATATTTTTGAGTGTAAGACTTGTGTGCTCTGTGTTATGAATAGGAGTATTAACATTGGGATGCATAATTTGGTTATGAATAAACTTGTTAGGAAGCTTGCCGGTCTTATTAATTCCTTGAAAATGAATATCAGGTTATGTAGTTTGTGTAGACTAGCCATGAGCTTTTGCATACTATCTATCGAGCTTTGAACTCATGAACTGTAAATTCTTTTCTAGCACATGAAGATGGGAAAAGTTTGGTTCTAACATCTGCAGTCTACCAAAATTCAGTTATATTGAACTAAAGCCTCCCAAAAAAGAAATCAAGCGTTCTTTCTGCACCTTAGCCCTAAATTGAATCTCCCACTGAAGCAACAATTCATCCTCCTGGCCGAAAACCAACTTAGCCAGGGAGACAACATAGTCATTGCATTATTCAGATCCACGAGCTTCCGGATACATGCAGGATACACCACTGAAGAAGTTTGTCTTTATAAAACTTATTTGCTGAAGCAAGTTGATGCATTTGCCGCGACAAAGATCTAGTTGTCACCTCTCAGAGGTAAAATGGTGACTATATGATGTAACCACTGTGCCGTTCTGCAATGACATACTCAAAAAATGTTATCATCAGAATAGTTAGTAAGCATTACCCCTGCATACGGGACAGAGATGAAAATACGGACATTGTTCATTTTGATTTTGCTAACTCTCTGACGATGGAAGAAAGCTCTGATATTGTAGCAGTGCTCCTGTCTCCAAGGCATCTATTTATCCTAGTTCATATGGATAAATGAGCAAAACCATTGTATAACAGCAAATAGTCTGTAAAATAACACATATAGATCCCCTGGCCAAGCAGAAAGTCACGAAGAGATTTGCCAGAAAAAGAAAAGAAAAACTGTGACGTTGGCGATATTTTCAAAGAATTCAGAAGCTTTAACCTCAAGAACAATTTTGACTTTATTTTGGCAACTAGTAACAACCATATGACAACGTTTGACAGGTGGCGATGTGATAATAAGGTGTTGCTATCTGATAATGCTAGTAAAAGTGCCATTTTTCATGAAGATACCTCTTTTTCTCTCTTCAGTAAAGAAAAAGCTTCCAAATCTTTTGGTCCAATAGGATCTTAGGTAACCTTGAAACAACCAATGAAACATCTCCCCATTCTACTCGTCGCAATAATTGTTGAAGTATTTTTGGTCCTTTCAATAACATTTGCCCTTCCATTGATGGTAACAATTTTAAGTATCTGCCACCGAATTAGCAGAAGCATTTGACAGTGCTGCCATCTTAAGTTATCAAGTCAATCACCTACTTAGCTTCATTATTTGACTTATTATCATGATACCCTCCTGGGAATCGTTTTTTACAATAAGCATTTAGGCTTGTAAATAAATAAGAAGAAAACCAACTTCCAAGGTCAAATCAAATGATGAACGAACCACATGAAAATTAAAATAGATATAATTTGGACCACCTACAAGAATCTGTAGGGATTTGTGTGTGAGACCGCTATCCACAAACTGACACATGGGACTCACCCTTGACTATGGAATGCAGAGGGGAAAGATAGCATGTCACGAAACCGAGGCAAGGTTGACCACCCTACTGCCAGTGGGATGCCATGCCAGCCAGGCTTCTAGAGAAGAGGAGTTTTGGTGAAGCCAAGTCGATTTTGGGCAAACAAACCTTGCAACTGATGAGAAGTTCCTATGGATTAAAGGATGGCATACATAATTGATGAAGTAGATAGAAACAATTGCCCGACAAGGAAGAATGGTCAACCAAGAAGAGAAAGATAATGTTGTCTGTGACACATGCTTTCACTGAAGATGAATCATCTTTTGCTCTTTCCAGTTTCCATGGCCAACAACATTTATCACACATTTTGCTTTCATTGGAGATGACGGTACCAAATTTTTGGCTAACATAATTTGATTTGCTTTATGATATCTGCAATCCTGCATATCTCATACAAAATGGCTAACCTTTAGAGTCCAGAGAAGAATTTGTTACCATCTGCATCTAAATCATCGGTTCAGTCCTCAAATCACATCGCATATTTCTGTTTAGCTCTTCAAATAATTACATATGTGATTATGCTCCAAGGTTATATGCTTTCTCCGATCTGTTGTTGAGAAATTGCTCGTTTTGAGCACTCTATAATCACTAAGAGGCATCTATAAATACTCATCTTGAAGCTGCGCTATCATTTTATTTCCTGACAAAGTTAGTCACTCATTTTCTGGAACACTAAGTTTAATATGGTAGGAGTAAGACGTGATCGATGGATGGACCCAAGAGGGAGTGGCTTATCAAGGCTCGTCCATATTCCTAACAAACTTTGGTCACAAGGAAATCCATGACCTCACTAGTCCAGTGATACATACATACATATATATATATATATATATACATACATATATATATATATATATATATATATATATATTTCAATCTATATTTTGCATTTATATATGACAACCTTCTCTTAACAGTCGGATCCGTCAATTCTTAGTGCACGGCCCAAGATTGCTTGTCCTCCCAATGAGGACTCTCAGAATGTAGCCATCCAACAAATGCTCGTGAGCATCCGCTCACATCCCATCATCTCAGGATGAAAAATAGAATCAAATGCAAAGCCTGCGAGCAAGCAATCTTGGGGGAGGTCTATGGATGCTATGCATGCATATTCTTTCTCCACAAAAGCTGCACCAAATCTCCCCCAGAGATGCAACACCCGTCTCTCCATGATCACCCTCTCTCTCTCTCTTTTGCTTTCGATCAATTGGAGGAGCTAAATGTAACGCCTGCCATGGTTTCCTACTGCAGTGAATGCAAATTCAGCCTCAACATGGACTGCACAACTTTAGCTCTATGTTCACAAGACCTAGAGGGCAAGAAGGACTTGATTTTTACAATTTTGACCATCAGCATTCACTGGTCTTCTACATGAAACTCGAAAGCAGAATCAGGTGCAAAGCTTGTGAAGAGAACATATCGGGCGAGGTCTATGGTGGCCTCGATTGCCTCTTCTTTCTTCCCTGCATGATCATCCTCTGCTGCGGGAAGTGTCATATGAAGGATGGTCCATGCAAGGCTTGTGATAAATCCATCAGATGTTCAACCTATCGCTGGCTGGAGCAGAGCTGCTCTTTTCTGCTCTATAAAGCATGCTGAATTGCCCTCAGTTATGCAACAACCTGTTCACGCCACACATCCTTTTTCTTCTCATATTAGGGAGGAGCGTTGTTGACATACGTCGTGAAGGGTGTTGACGCTCTGTCTTTCACTGCATGGAATTTGACTACAACTTCAACATTTCATGCACTTTTGAAAAGCCCACTTTGAAAAAACACCCACACGAGCATATACTCTTTCTTATTTTAGTCTACCTATGCAGTGTCTCGGGTAAAATTTGCAAGTTCAACTTTTATGGTTATGTGCAGTTCAATCTTAGAAATCACCGATTGCCTTCCACTACAGTAAAAGATTGCCATTAACTTTCATCAACTCACACTTTATGCTTCGTTCATCAAAGATGATACCAGTGAGTACTATTGTGACCTTTGAGAGAAGATAAGGAACCCGAACGGGTGCCTATGTCCGCAATGAACGCCTGTCCATTGATTACTCATATCAAATGTGTATTGCCCACCGTGCACTTTCATCACAAGTGCTATCTTACTAAACAGATTCTAGGCAACAAATGGATACAATACCATGTGATGTGGTGAATAGTCATGTTCCTTTTTAACATCATATATACAGATTCATCATCCACAATAAGTAATAATCAAGAGAAAATGCTCCAATACCAAACATTTTTTTAATACAGGTTGCTGGAATAGTGTAAGTACCTAAAGACCCTGCTACTCTGAACTCCATGATAATATTACATTTCTATAGGAAAATTTTGAAAGAATGAACACGCAATTGGAGGTACTCAAGAAAAGACAGGCAATGTTGGTCTCTAAAAGCCGCAAATGTAAGTGCATTTAGTTGCAGGGTTTGGGAGGCACTTACCAAGACAAAAAGAATGATAGACTAGAGCTATATTATCATCGGAATAGCTAGTAGCAGTAATGGTGTATATGGAACAGAGAGGAAAAAGTTGACATCTTTCATTTTGATTTGGATCACTCAATGACGTTAGTGTTAGATCAAAGCTTTTGAAATTGTAGCTGTGCCCACGTTTTTTTTTTTTTTTTTTTTTTTTTGGGTCGGGAAATGATACTTGCTAATTGCACTTAAAGAGAAGTCTTACACAGCTGTGGCATAATAAGGTCTGAACACAAAATATTCCATAAGGGTAAGGGGGGAATTCCACCAGTTCATCGGAAGCTGGAGTAAACAGTGGTTTCGAGCTACCCAGTCCGCCGCGTGATTTTCCTCCTGGGGGCAGTAGATCAAGTTAACATTTTCGCATTGGGCTAACACCTCTCTACACCGTTGGATCAATTGTTTCACATTCCATTGAATTTCAGCCCGGCCCATAACCTGTTCCACGGTAGGCAAGCAGTCAGATTCGCATATCCATCGAAGCAATTGACCTCTTAAGCTCCCCACGTGACCTCGCTATAAGTCCCTGATATAAAGTAAACCCTTCAAGAGGGCTTCAGTTTCCGCTTCAAGTGGAGAGGAAACCCTAGCTGTGCACGCAAAGCCTTCGACCCCCCTTCCATCCGAATCTCGCACAACTCCAGCAACCGAGCAGAGAAACGTGCCTGGGCTCCATGAGGCGTCGACATTCAGCTTCAATTCTTGCCGATCCAGAGGTTTCCAACGCCCAGGTGAGTTCCGATGAGGGATTTGTCCTTCCGTCTGCGATCCGTGGGTGTTAAAGAACTGGTCTTGCACTGAGTTCAGTAGATTTGCAGGTGATGGGGACTTTGCGTGGAAGATCCACCCATTTCTCGCCTTCCAAATGTGCCGAGCACCATCCCGAGGAGTTCTCTTCCGTGTACATCGCTATTTGCCGAAAATGCTTCCATTAGCCATTGATCTCGCTTCTCTTGATTTTGCTTGTGGGGCCGAGGCCATTGAGTCGTGGGTCTTTCCAAATACCCTTGGTCCATTTGCAGAAAAAGAATAGATGTTCTGTAGATTCTACCTTCATGTTACAAATTTGACATAACGGATTTGGACTAATCCTGTGTTTGTGAAGGTTTTCTCGCGTTGGCAAGGCATTTTGGCAAAAAGCCCAGAGGAAATTTCGGATCTTTGGAGGCACTACGAGCTTCCAGATTTTGGACCAAAAGGTACGAGGAAGCTGAAAAGAGCAAAAGCTCTGTTTTGATTTTAATTTCTGACTGCAAAATGTGCTCTGTTATAGCCACTTTTGACAGTAATCAGTTCCCCGTTATATTGCCTGTCCAAACCAGGAATCCGGTTGTGGTTGTTGGCTTAGAGTAATGGCTAGAATTTCATCTACGATATTTTCGGGATAGAGTTGTTGTATTTGCTGTTGTTTCCACGCTCCGGTTTCGCATTTATAAGTTCGAGACACCATAAGTGGTTCTGTTTGGCTTGGTTGTCCTCCTATAATCCCCTGCTATAGCCATTTATGTTCTCGGATACAAATAGACTTATCATCTCCGACTGACCACTGTACTTGTCCTTTGATTATGTCTCGGCCGAGCAACAAGCTCCGCCAGCCCCATGATGGCCGCGTACCCGTGCATGCTGTCCAGAGGTCCCCTGTTGGATAATAGACTCCTTTCAAGACCCGACTCCACAGGGTTGAAGGTGTAGTTGATAGTCTCCATGCTTGCTTGCCTAGCATGGCTCGATTGAAGGTGAGTAAGTCTTTGAACCCCATTCCCCCTTCATCTTTTCGTAATTTCAGTACTTCCTAGTTTTTCCAGTGAATTCCAGGTTTAAAATCTTCTTTTTGCCACCAGAATGATGCAACTCTTTGCTCTATTGCTTTACAGATCGATACAGGCAGCTTGAAAATAGACATGACGTAGGTAGGTATGGACTGAACTACGCTTTTTATCAACACCTCCTTCCCTGCCTTGGTGAGTAGTTTCTCTTTTCACCCTTCTAGCTTTGACTTCACCCTAGCTAACATCCGTGCAAATAATTCTTTTTTTGATTGGCCTCATTCTATAGGTATGCCCAAGTATTGCCCTGTTTTTTCGAACACAGGAACTATGATCGTTGTGGCCATATTCTTTTTTAAAGTAGCTGTGCCCACGTTGCCGGGGCATCTGTTTGTCCCAGTTACCAGCAAAGAATGTAAAATGGCACATGAATCCACTGGTGAAACAATAGAGGTACAAAGAGATACGCCAAAAAAAAGAAGGAAACCTGCGACACTTGGCAATTAGATAAAAATAGAAACTGACTATTCTTCCCTTTTGATAAAAATAAATCACAATTTCCTTCGAGGGTGAAGGATTTGGATTCGGGAAACAGGATTCCCAAAACGGTCGTTTCGTCACAAAAACGAACCCAAAAAGGAGGAGAAAACGCAACGGAAGAAAAGCCCTGACACCCAATCACAAATCACCGATCAAAAGTGCATCACAAGGACGAACGCACCTTATTTTCACCGACTAAACACCCGACGTTGCAATTGGAGGAGAAATTTGGTCACTGTTCTTCAAAAGGGGAGAAAGCGTCGTACGGTGAAAGATGGAGAGAGATGCGTACACGTCCAGAGAAAAACAAAAAATGTGCCTTTTCACTCTTTTTCTTCTTCTTTTATACTATTCTCTTCCATGGGCCGAGCCTTTGGGCCCATCAGGCCAAATTAGGCTCAACAAAAGAAAAGAAAATCAAAATCCATCATCTCCCACTCGCACATGGTAGACCAAAACCAACATGGGCGGACAAGCCTTATTCTGGCTCATCAAAGAAGAATCCATTATATGCATCTCCCACTCGTCATGGTGGGCCGAACGCAGTCCCCTTTCCTCATTGCAACATTCATACTCGATGAATAGTCCGTGCGACCGGCATACTTTGAGAGCTCGTTGCCATACATCTCGTTAGGAATATATAGCGGATCATAATGGGCAACACGCTTTGAGTAGATTTAGTATGCAGTACCCTAGATCGATCGATCACATTTATATCTCTCTTGATCTCTTTTTAACAATGATATATATATATATTGCATTCACAATTATGATTATCCCAAAGACAGTCATAATTGGTCGACCAGTGAATACAAAACTACAATGTGATTCTCCAAATCTCGATCTTCCTCTTTCCTTCAAACTCTCAATTTCAGTTTAGCTTGCTTTTCTAGAAATGTCCCATTAGATCGAATCAACTCATGACCATTGGCAACATCCTAAGATAGCAAACACTAAATAGAAATCTTGAGAATAAGTAAGAGTCCTGAGGGGACTAAAATTGAGGAACTCATTTCCCTCAAGAGTCTCACACGGCATAAAAGTTGAGATCAAACTTTTGCCACTCTTATTGGTCGTCTCATGCATACGTAATATGAAATACGTATTACGGTATTAACTCCTTTCCCATGGAGCGTATGTCTATTCCTTCAATACCGTACAGATGATAGTTCAGACATACCCAATGTCTAACTTGAGTTCACGTATCTACTCATTCACTTAATTCATCAGAACTCACATCTGGCATCTTAGACAGATAAAGTAAAATATATGGGTTATTTTACTTTCGGACATAGTATTTATCATGTCCTCATCTTAACACTTAGTTCATGCGACATATATATTTTAAGCTTGAGCTCTCAATTATCACCTAGATAATAAGCTTAAAAACCGTCTCATCTCTATTTATCACACAAGAAATAGAGGCGATTACCCGTGTGAGTGGGCTAATCTCTTATCCGTCCGACATACTTTCTCAATTTGATATAATGCACTAAGCATTAAGATGCATAAAGATCAAACAAAGATTCATAGGCATTAATGATGAAAAACACAATTTCATAAATGTGAACAACTCAGGGAAAATACAATATCCAAGACATCGACTCTACGCAATCCTAGAGATTTCACATGACCACAAAACACATCTCTAGGTATTGGCTTTGTCATAGGATCTGTTACCATTCTATGCGTAGATATGTACTGTAAGTTCACATCCTTTCGTGCAACCATATCTTTGACAAAGTTATACTCGGTATCTATATGTTTGGTCTTGCCCTAATACTTTGGATTTTTGGTGTACGCTATAGCTGCTTGGCTATCACAGTTAACCAATAATGGATTTGCAGCTTTCTCAATAACACCTAAATGATCCAAAAATCTCTTAAGCCAAACTCCTTCTTGTATCGCGCGATAATGCCATGAACTCGCCTTCCATCGTGGACAAGGCTATACACGTTTGCTTCTTACTGCTCCATGATATGGCGCCATTGTTCGAAGAACGCAAATCCAGAGGTAGATTTTCTTTCATCTAAATCTCCCAATCAGCATCCGAATAGCCTTCAAGTCGCAGATCCTTTCCTTGGTAATTCAGCTTGTAATCGCTAGCTTCCCTTCGTATACCTCGGTGTTCTCTTAACGGCTTTCCAATGTGCTTGACCTGGATTGGATTGGTATCTACTCACCATTCCAACGCAAAGCATATGTCGTCTTGTACACAACATAGCGTACATCAAGCTCCCAACAAAGCACCAGCATAAGGAACATGCTTCATTTGTTCCTTCTCTTGTGGAGTCCTTGGACACGCTTCTATGGCTCAATCCTTCACCTTTTGTAATAGGAGTGTCTATGGGTTTACAATCTTGCATACGAAATCGTTCAAGAACTCTATTTATATATGTTTCTTGCGAAAGAGATAATGATCTCTTCGAACGATCTCTTGAAATCTTAACTCCAAGTATGTATGCAGCCTCACCCATATCCTTCATCTCAAAATTAGAAGATAACCAACTTTTGATGGTATTAACTAACTCCATATTGCTTCCGGCAATTAGTATATCATCAACATATAATGATATGATCACAAATTGATCTTTGGATCTTTTGATATATACACAATGATCCTCATCAATCATTGTAAAATTATATGCCATCATAGCATTATGAAAACGTATATACCACTTTGCCGTGACGATCGCTTAAGGCCATATATCGATTTCAAAAGTCGACATACCTTTCCTTCTTGGCCTTTCGTAATGAAACCAACAGGTTGTTCCATATATATTTCCTCATCTAATTCTCCATTGAGAAAAGCAGTCTTTACATCCATTTGATGTATTTCAAGATCCATACTTGCTACTATTGCCAGAATAATGCGAATTGAGGTGAATCTCACAACAGGGGAAAATGTTTCCTCATAATCAATTCCTTCCTGTTGATTATAGCCTTTCGCCACAAGGCGAGCTTTATATCTTTCTATCGAGCCATCAGCTTTACGCTTTATTTTGAGAACCCACTTGTTCCCAATAGCTTTGCGTCCCTTTGAAAGATCAACTAGTTCCCAAACATGGTTTGACTTCATTGACTCCATTTCCTCTCCCATTGCATCCATCCATTTTTCTTTACTAGGGCAACTTAGAGCCTCATGTATATTTCTTGGCTCATCCTCATCTTGTGGGGCAATCATAAAAGTTTCCCCTTCAATGTCAAAACGTCGACGGGGAATACTTTTGCGACTTGTTCGCCGTATAGAGATTGTACACTTAGCACATCATTTCCCATTATGCTCCCACTAGGATCGGATAATGATTATGTCTTATCATCATGTGGTTGTAATTGAGAATCGCCTTGTATGCAATTCATCACTTCTCACATTACTCCCACTTGGGCGAACCCCACTAATATCATTATCGGATCCATGGTTTCAAATAGGGAGTAATCTTCACCTATTTCACCCTTCTTAGGAAACTCATCCTCTAAGAATGTGACATCCCGTGATTCAAATTCAGTTATACTCCCACTTTCCGCTCACCTATGAACACATACCCTTTCGAGTGTTCGCAGTATCTTATGAAAATACTCTTCTTTCCTCCGGGGACCCAATTTCCCAAATTTGTGAGAGGGCTCATGGGTATAGGCAGCACAACCCCATGGCTTAAGAGAACCTAAGTCTGGTTTTCTACCCGTCCATAACTCATATGGAGTGGAAGTAACTGATTTGGAAGGCACCCGGTTAAGTACATAGGCAGCTGTCAATAATGCATCACTCCAAAAGGTGATAGGTAAGTTAGCATGTGCCAGCATAGACCTAACCATTTCTAGTAGGGTTCTGTTTCTTCTCTCTGCAACTCCATTTTGTTGAGGAGTATATGGAATAGACAACTGTCTTTCTATTCCTTTTTCATCACATAATTTTCTGAACTCATCGATAAATATTCTTGACCTCGATCGATCTCAATGCTTTTATTTTCCTATCTAATTGATTCTCTACCAAGGCCATAAACCTTTTGAAACAACTTAATGCTTCAGATTTATGAGAAATCAAATAGACATATCCGAATCGAGTATAATCATCTATAAAAGTGATGAAATAAATAGCCCCATGCCTTCCTCTCACATTCATTGGACCACGATGTTAGAATGGATTAAATGCGAGAGGAAATTCAGCTCTTTACCTTTTCCAAATGGTTTCCTTGTTGTTTTCCCTACTAGGCAATGCTCACATATGGGCAAATCGACTTTTTCAATATTGCCCAACAAGCCCTCTTTGGCTAGTCTATTCATACGTTGTTGGCCAATATGACCAAGTCTCGGCATGCCACACATTCACATCATTGTCATATGAATTAGGAGACGTGATAAGGGAATAACAAACATTGGCATTAGCATAGTCAATATCCAATACAATGAAACCATCCAGAAAAATAGCCACGACCATAGAAATTTGTTTCCAAAACAAATCCACACCTATATTATGGAAGTTCATATTAAAACCTAGTTTGACCAACACTAAAACAGACACTAGATTCTGACGAATCTCCGGAGCATACATTACATCATGTAGGATCAAAGTGCGTCCACTACGCATGTTCAGTTGGCAGGTGCCAATTCCTTTTACTTCAGCTCTGGAGTTGTTTCCCACATAGATCCACTTAATTCCAATTGGTATTCCTCGGAATTCCACAAAGGATCCTCTATCCTTTGCTACATGGTCTATTGCTCCTGAATCTACAGTCCACAAAGGATTGGATCCAGCCAACAATACAGAACTTGACACATAAGCAAAGTTCTCAAATGTACAAGAGGTGTTTACCTTTTCGGCTCACGACAGTTGCGAGCATAGTGACCCTTCTTGTCACAATTGTAACACCTTACCCTTGACTTTTTCTTCACTTGAGGACGTTTTCCTCTCTTGTGTTGGTTAACTCTTGGTTTCTTGCAAGGAGGACTTGATCCTTTGCATGATCACATATTGAACGAATCAATACGCTTGCGCTTAGAGTTCAAAGCCCTTTCTGAGCTAGAACCAGCATTGCAAATATCTGCTTTCGGCTCAAATGCCGTTAGGTGGTCCTCCACTAGCTCAAGGTGGCGCACAGCATTCTCAAAATCTTCCATAATATGGTCAAGAGCTTCTAGTGCTTCTGGCTTTTCCAGCACATATTGAATCTTCATATTCAATATTTCACAATTGTTGCCATTCAAATCAGCAATTACTTTCTTAGTTGCTAAAACCATCGATCGAACACATCGACATATGCACGAATAATTAATGCCTATCATTTATGCATCTACTTTGCATGAGACCCATCATATTAACAAACAATTTCAAGTAAGGTTTCAGAATCAAAAGGTCACTATGTTTCCAATCATCCTCCAAAATCCTAACTCAAAACTGTCATTAATATAATTGTCTTATGCAAATTAAATTCTATGAAGTTACAAAAACTTCTATGAACTACCCACAGCAATCAACAATAACAAAAAGCATATAATGTTTGACATCCAAATAAAATAAAATAATGCTTTCACATAATTCAACATATCTATTACACTAAGTAATACATACAGATGAAAATCTCAACACAGAAAGAGATATATATACTCAAAACATCTCAAACTAATTTAAGAAATAAGTAGGGAAAGTCCCCGCTAATTTATCGCTAAAAAATCTAAGAAAACCGAAGGCACATTTGCCAACCAAGGAAAAACTTTTGAGAGCTCTCATGCCGTCTCCGTGGCGCATTCATTTTGCGCCACGTAGCACTCATACTAAGGGTTGAAGTTTTGATTAGCTCAATCCTATAGTACTCTCTCACAAAGCTTCTACCAGCCTCCCATAACCCGGGACCACGTTGACCTCCCATAGCCGATCTAACACGCTTGCCATTCGGGTGGAAGAGTGTTCTTGAAGGTCGACACCTTCTCAAAATCTGGCATAAGATAACCATTCCGATGATTTCCGTATCATCCGATTGACCCCGACCACATGTGATACTAAATCACCGTTATGCCACCGATAATTAGATAACTCGTTATCGCCCTTTAAGTCTTGCACGTCCTTCGTCCGTTCTCGGGAATGCGGGTATCCGTGCATAGCGCATCATAGTTTCTCAACAAATGCAGAACATGAAAATGAATCACTCAGATCCACAATGAACACAAGGGAAAACACATAATTTTCCATGATTCATGCAACAAATGCAGAATGGAAATGGATTACTTATAACCCACATAGGCATAACTGAAAAAGAAACACATTCCTTTTTTTTTTTTGTCAACGGTCAACGGTCAACGGTCTCGGTCAACAGTCCAACGGGTCGGACGGGTCGGGTCGCCGGTCGAGCCGGCGGGTCGGGCCGGGTCGCCGGGTGGCCGATCGGACCGGTTAGGCCGGTCGGGCCGGTCGGGCGAACCGACCGGCACGTGCCCAGCGCGTGCGCGGGCAACCGCCGGCCGACGTCACGGTGACGTCATTCGGCGCGTGCCTTGCACGCGCGGGCAGTTGCCGCGCGCAGTGCGGTTACCGCGCGCGCGCGTGCGGCGCACACGCCCGGGTAGGGGTGTGCAAAATACCCGGAACCGCCCGGACCGCCCGGAACCGGACCGGAACCGCCCGAACCGGCGGTTCCCGGTTCCAATTTTCGGAACCGGTGGGTACCGGTCCGGTTCCCGGTTCCATGGGCGGATCCGCCCACTCGACTAGACCGAACCTTTTTAGTATTAAAAAAAAAAAAAATACTAAAAAGAAATCCTAGATTAGATCCCATCTCCTCACTCCCTTCGTCTTCGATTCTCTCTCTCTTTGTCTTTTCCTCGGTTCCTCCTAATCCTATCACCATTTCGATTCCTCCCCGAGCGTTGACGCCGTCGCCGTGGCTCCTCCGCCACTACTATTTGCCCCCTTGCGTCGGCCGCCACCCGCCACAACCGCGAAAAATTGTTTTGCGACCGTTCTATGTTGAAAACATGACCATAGACCTCCTCCTCCTTCCCAACTCATAGACCCGACCGTTCTATGTTGAAAACCAAAATTGTTTCGCGTCAAGATTGGTTCCATGGATCCACCCGAGAATCGGACCGGACCGGCGGTCCGGTTCCCGGGTGGATCCATGCAATAAACGGGTGGATCCCGGTTCCAATTTTTCGGAACCGGTCCTTAGCGGGCGGTTCCCGGTTCTAGGTCGGGAACCGCCCACCCGGACCATGCACACCCCTACGCCCGGGAACCGTCTTGGCGTGTGCATTGCACGCGCCGACGGAGCCGAACGCACGGCCGCGCGTGGCGGCACGTCCGGCGGCTTCCGGCGACGTGCGACCACTGAAATTCTCGTATCGACGAGTACTACAACCCTAACCAATCAGAATTACAATACGATGTACGGAAAATAAAAAAAACATGGGAAATAGTACCGCGTCGGGGTTAAACATCTCTTAATTGATCATTAATCACGTTTAACTAAGAACAGACATGAAAAACTCGTTTATAAACGCAAATAAAGAAAGGGAAACATGATTGAGATGGCTCGATACCAATGAAGGATTTGGATTCGGGAAACAGGATTCCCAAAACGGTCGTTGGCCACAAAGACGAACCCAAAAAGGAGGAGAAAACGCAACGGAAGAAAAGCCCGACACCCAATCACGAATCACCGATCAAAAGTGCATCACAAGGACGAACGCACCTTATTTTTACCGACTAAACACCTGACGTTGCAATTGGAGGAGAAATTTGGTCATTGTTCTTCAAAAGGGGAGAAAGCGTCATACGGTGAAAGATGGAGAGAGATGCGTACACGTCCAGAGAAAAACAAAAAACGTGCCTTTTCACTCTTTTTCTTTTTCTTTTATACTATTCTCTTCCATGGGCCCTAAACCCATGGGCCGAGCCTTTGGGCCCATCAGGCCAAATTAGGCCCAACAAAAGAAAAGAAAATCAAAATCCATCAGAGGGCTTAGCTATCTTAGTCTGATTTAGTTGCCCCAAGGGCATCCTGAACAAAAGTAGGTAGCGACTCATTCTTTTGTTTTGAAGTGGTTAGGTTACTTCATCCAACAGGGAACGGTCGGAAGACTAGGTTTCTAGACTTGCGGCCGGAGAGGCAACTCCCTGACCGCGGGCTGAGAATGTGGCTACGCTCTTCCTCTTCCACCAAGCCATTCAAGAGACCGAGCCGCACCTCTGATAGTGAGGGCGAATTTGCCGTAAAGCCATAGGTAAATTTTTTCGATGATCTGGCGCAACAAACTCATGGAAAGTAACAGAAGCGGCACCAACAACCAGAGAATGGAACGGGAAGTGTCATGAAGCAGCAACCACGTGAGCGAAGCCACCATTATGGAACTGGCTAAGTGAATGAGAAGGTGCCATACTCCACCATAGAGAGGAGCAGGGACGCTAGACAGTGCCCGATTAGCAAGACGCAGTAACAAGAAATGCAGAAGCAGACTGCCGATGGCGACGACGGTGGCGATGGGGTGATTTTCGAACGGCGATTTAGCTTGTTATTTGATTTGGATGAAATTGGTGAGGATGGACGCGGTTTAAAGGACAGCCATGGTGCTATAGGGGATGGAGGGACAAGAATCATCTTTTTTTATTGGGGCGTAGAAGGGAAGAATGTCAGCCACCTCCAAAGAAACACGCTTTTGCGGGTGTTTCATTTGATGGATGAATTTCGTGGTATTTCATTTGATGGGGTGATTTTCTAAAAACAGAACATTGTAAAGGCTTTTTTAGATTTTCAAAGAGCAGAACATTGCAAAAGGCTTTTTTCATAACACCCGCAAAAGCACGAAATTCACCCCATCAATGACAAAAGGGGAAAAAATTCAAATGTTAGCCCGATTCATTTGCAAATGGAGCACCTCAAAGAAACACGCTTTGGCGGGTGTTTCATTTGCAAATAAATCAGGCTGACATGGAAACACCCTTTGTGGGTGTTGCTTTTTGCGAGATGTTTCATTTGTAAATGAATTAGGCTGACATGAAAACACCCCTTTGCTTCTGCAATTTTTTTTTTTTTTTACCGTGTCGAAGGGTTTTTCCATGTCGGCCCTGATTCATTTGCAAATGAAACACCCGCAAATGAATCAGCCGACATGGAAACACCCTTGACGCAGTAATAAAAAAAATTGCAAAAGCAAAGGGGTGTTTTCATGTCAGCTTGATTCATTTGCAAATGAAACATATGCAAAAGCAACACCCACAAAGGGTGTTTCCATGTCAGCCTGATTTATTTGCAAATGAAACACTTGCCAAAGCGGGTTTCTTTGGAGGTGCTCCATTTGCAAATGAATCGAGTTGACATTCGAATTTTTTCCCCTTTTGTCATTGATGGGGTGAATTTCGTGCTTTTATGGTGTTATGAAAAAGCCTTTTGCAATGTTCTACTTTGAAAATCTAAAAAGCCTTTACAATGTTCTGTTTTTAGAAAATCACCCCATCAAATGAAATACCACGAAATTCATCCATCAAATGAAACAGCCAAGAAAAGCGTGTTTCTTTTGGAGGTGGCTAACATTCTTCCCCTCTACACCCCAATAAAAAAAGATGATTCTTGTCCCTCCATCCCCCCGTAGCACCATGGCTGTCCTTTCAACCGCGTCCATCCTCGTCAATTTCATCCAAATCAAATATCAAGCTAAATTGCCGTTCGAAAATCACCCCATCGCCACCGTTGTCGCCATCGGCAGTCTGCTTCTACATTTCTTGTTATTGCGTCTCGCTAATCGAGCACTGTCTAGCGTCCCTGCTCCTCTCTGTGGTGGAGTATGGCATCTTCTTATTGACTTAGCCGGTTCCATAATGGTGGGTTCGCTCGCGTGGTTGCTAGGGTGTAGACATGGCGTAGGTAGGTATGGACTGAACTACGCTTTTTATTTGCACGGATGTTAGCTAGGGTGAACTCAAAGCTAAAAGGGTGAAAAGAGAAACTACTCACCAAGGCAGGGAAGGAGGTGTTGATAAAAAGCGTAGTTCAGTCCATACCTACCTATGCCATGTCTATTTTCAAGCTGCCTGTATCGATCTGTAAAGCAATGGAGCAGAGAGTTGCATCATTCTGGTGGCAAAAAAGATTCTAAACCTGGAATTCACTGGAAAAACTGAGAAGTACTGAAATTACGAAAAGATGAAGGGGGAATGGGGCTCAAAGACTTACTCACCTTCAATCGAGCCATGCTAGGCAAGCAAGCATGGAGACTATCAACTACACCTTCAGCCCTGTGGAGTTGAGTCTTGAAAGGAGTCTATTATCCAACAGGGGACCTCTGGACAGCATGCACGGGTACGCGGCCATCATGGGGCTGGCGGAGCTTGTTGCTTGGCCGAGACACAATCAAAGGACAAGTATAGTGGTTAGTCGGAGACGGTAAATCTATTCGTATCCGAGAACATAAATGGCTACAGCAGGGGATTATAGGAGGACAACCAAGCCAAACAGAACCAATTATGGTGTCTGAACTTATAAATGCATAAACCAGAGCGTGGAAACAGCAGCAAATACAACAACTCTATCATGAAAGTATCGCAAATGAAATTCTAGCCATTACTCTAAGCCAGCAACCACAACCGGATTCCCTGGTTTGGACAAGCAATATAACAGGGAATTGTTCTGTCAAAAGTGGCTATAACAGAGCACATTTTGCAGTCAGAAATCAAAATCAAAACAGAGCTTCTTGCTCTTTTCAGCCTCCTCGTACCTTTTGGTCCAAAATCTGGAAGCTTGCAGTGCCTCCAAAGATCCGAAATTTCCTCTAGGCTCTTTGCCAAAATGCCTTGCCAACGCGAGAAAACCTTCACAAACGCAGGATTAGTCCAGATCCATTATGTCAGATTTGTAACATGAAGGTAGAATCTACAGAACATCTATTCTTTTTCTGCAAATGGACCAAGGGTATTTGGAAAGACCCACGACTCAATGGCCTCAGCCCCACAAGCAAAATCAAAAGAGCATATCAATGGCTAATGGAAGCATTTTCGGCAAATAGCGATGTACCTGGAAGAGAACTCCTCGGGATGGTGCTCTGGCACATTTGGAAGGCGAGAAACGGGTGGATCTTCCGCGCAAAGTCCCCATCACCTGCAGATCTACTGAACTCAGTGCAAGACTAGTTCTTTAACACCCACGGATCGCAGACGAAAAGACAAATCCCTCATCGGAACTCACCTGGGCGTTGGAAACCTCCGGATCGGCAAGAATTGAAGCTGAATGTTGACGCCTCATGGAGCCCAGGCGTGTTTCTCTGCTCGGTTGCTGGAGTTGTGCGAGATTCGGATGGAAGGGGGGTTGAACGCTTTGCGTGCACAGCTAGGGTTTCCTCTCCACTTGAAGCGGAAACTGAAGCCCTCTTGAAGGGTTTACTTTATATCAGGGACTTACAGCAGGGTCACATGGGGAGCTTAAGAGGTCAACCGCTTCGGTGGATATGCGAATCTGACTGCTTGCCTGTCGTGGAATAGGTTATGGGCCGGGCTAAAATTCAATGGAATGTGAAACAATTGATCCAACGGTGTAGATAGGTGTTAGCCCAATGCGAAAATGTTACCTTGATCCACTGCCCTCGAGAGGAAAATCGCGCGGCGGACTAGGTAGCTCGAAACCACCGTTTAGTCCAGCTTCCGATGAACTGGTGGAATTGCCCCCCTTACCCTTATGGAATATTTTGTGTTTAGACCTTATTATGCCACAGCTGTGCAAGACTTCTCTTTAAGTGCAATTAGCAAGTATCATTTCCCGACCCAAAAAAAAAAAAAAAAAAGTGGGCACGGCTACAATTTCAAAAGCTTTGATCTAACACTAACGTTATTGAGTGATCCAAATCAAAATGAAAGATGTCAACTTTTTCCTCTCTCGTTCCATATACACCATTACGCTACTAGCTATTCCGATGATAATATAGCTGTAGTCTGTCATTGCAGAATGTGGGAATCATTACATCATACTCTCTATTTGACCTCTGAGAGGTGACAACTCGATCTTTGCTGTGGCAAATGCGTTAACTTGCAATCTAAGACTACGTTATCTCGCCGGCAGATGGCTTTTTGGCCGGGAGCTTGAATAGTTGCTTCAGTTGGACATTCAAGTTTCTGGGGCCAAGGTGAGAAAAGAATGCTGAAATGTAGACTTTTCTTTTTCCTGGCAGGCTTTAGCTCAAGATTACTGAATTCTGGTTCACTGTAGATGTTAGAATCGAACTTTTCCCACTCTTCATGTGCTAAAGAATATACAGTTCATGTATGCAAAGCTAGATAGATAGTATGCAGATGCACGAGACAAGTCTGTATAAACTTACGCCCATCTGATGTTGTATCTGAGGAAATAATTAGACCGCCAAGCTTCCTACCAAGTTGATTCACAATCAAATTATGCATCCGAGTGTCAACTTTATTTCATTACGTAGAGCACTCAAGTCTCGCACTTTAAAAAATATGATATTCATCTCGCTTTTATTGCGAGAGTTACAATCTTGGATGTCGGCGTGGCAGTGAGTCCAATTGACTTGCATGGGAGCATAAGTTGAAACATCAAACAGAAAGGAAATTCTTTTTGTCTTGGTAAGTGCCTCCCAAACTCTGCAACTAAATGCACTTACATTTGCGGCTTTTAGAGACCAACATTGCCTGTCTTTTCTTGAGTACCTCCAATTGCGTGTTCATTCTTTCAAATTTTTCCTACAGAAATGTAATATTATCATGGAGTTTAGAGTAGCAGGGTCTTTAGGTACTTACACTATTCCAGCAACCTGTATTAAAAAAATGTTTGGTATTGGAGCATTTTCTCTTGATTATTACTTATTGTGGAGGATGAGTCTGTATATATGATGTTAAAAGGAACATGACTATTCACCACATCACATGGTATTGTATCCATTTGTTGCCTAGAATCTGTTTAGTAAGATAGCACTTGTGATGAAAGTGCACGGTGGGCAATACACATTTGACATGAGTAATCAATGGACAGGGCGTTCATTGCGGACATAGGCACCCATTCGGGTTCCTTATCTTCTCACAAAGGTCACAATAGTACTCACTGGTATCATCTTTGATGAACGAAGCATAAAGTGTGAGTTGATGAAAGTTAATGGCAATCTTTTACTGTAGTGGAAGGCAATCGGTGATTTCTAAGATTGCACTGCACACAACCATAAAAGTTGAACTTGCAAATTTTACCCGAGACACTGCATAGGTAGACTAAAATAAGAAAGAGTATATGCTCGTGTGGGTGTTTTTTCAAAGTGGGCTTTTCAAAAGTGCTTGAAATGTTGAAGTTGTAGTCAAATTCCATGCAGTGAAAGACAGAGCATCAACACTCTTCACGACGTATGTCAACAACGCTCCTCCCTAATATGAGAAGAAAAAGGATGTGTGGCGTGAACGGGTTGTTGCATAACTGAGGGCAATTCAGCACAAGATTTATAGAGCAGAAAAGAGCAGCTCTGCTCCAGCCAGTGATAGGTTAAACATTTGATGGATTTATCACAAGCCTTGCATGGACCATCCTTCATATGACACTTCCAGCAGCAGAGGATGATCATGCAGGGAAGAAAGAAGAGGCAATCGAGGCCACCATAGACCTCGCTCGGTATGTTCTCTTCACAAGCTTTGCACCTGATTCTGCTTTCGAGTTTCATGTAGAAGACCAGTGAATGCTGATGGTCAAAATTGTAAAAATCAAGTCCTTCTTGCCCTCTAGGTCTTGTGAACATAGAGTTAAAGCTGTAAAGTCCATGTTGAGGCTGAATTTGCATTCACTGCAGTAGGAACCTATGGCAGGCGTTACATTTAGCTCCTCCAATTGATCGAAAGCAAAAGAGAGAGAGAGAGGGTGATCATGGAGAGACGGGTGTTGCATCTCCGGGGGGAGATTTGGTGCAGCTTTTGTGGAGAAAGAATATGCATGCATAGCATCCGTAGACCTCCCCCAAGATTGCTTGCTCGCAGTGCTTTGCATTTGATTCTATTTTTCATCCTGAGATGATGGGATGTGAGCGGATGCTCACGAGCATTTGTTGGATGGCTACATTCTGAGAGTCCTCATTGGGAGGACAAGCAATCTTGGGCCGTGCACTAAGAATTGATGGATCCGACTGTTAAGAGAAGGTTGTCATATATAAATGCAAAATATTGATTGAAATATATATATATATATATATATATATGTATGTATGTATGTATGTATGTATGTATCACTGGACTAGTGAGGTCATGGATTTCCTTGTGACTAAAGTTTGTTAGGAATATGGACGAGCCTTGATAAGCCACTCCCTCTTGGGTCCATCCATCGATCACGTCTTACTCCTACCATATTAAACTTAGTGTTCCAGAAAATGAGTGACTAACTTTGTCAAGAAATAAAATGATAGCGCAGCTTCAAGATGAGTATTTATAGATGCCTTTTAGTGATTATAGAGTGCTCAAAACGAGCAATTTCTCAACAACAGATCGGAGAAAGCATATAACCTTGGAGCATAATCACATATGTAATTATTTGAAGAGCTAAAAAGAAATATGCGATGTGATTTGAGGACTGAACTGATGATTTAGATGCATATGGTAATAAATTCTTCTCTGGACTCTGAAGGTTAGCCATTTTGTATGAGATATGCAGGATTGCAGGTATCATAAAGCAAATCAAATTATGTTAGCAAAAAATTTGGTACCGTCATCTCCAATGAATGCAAAATGTGTGATAAATGTTGTTGGCCATGGAAACTGGAAAGAGCAAAAGATGATTCATTTTCAGTGAAAGCATGTGTCACAGACAACATTATCTTTCTCTTCTTGGTTGACCATTCTTCCTTGTCGGGCAATTGTTTCTATCTACTTCATCAATTATGTATGCCATCCTTTAATCCATAGGAACTTCTCATCGTTGTGTGGTTTGTTTGCCCAAAATCGACTTGGCTTCGCCAAAACTCCTCTTCTCTAGAAGCCCTGGGCCGGCATGGCATCCCACCGGCAAAGGCAGGGTGGTCAACCTTGCCTCGGTTTCGTGACATGCTATCTTTCCCCTCTGCATTCCATAGTCAAGGGTGAGTCCCATGTGTCAGTTTGTGGATAGCGGTCTCACACACAAATCCCTATAGATTCCTGTAGGTGGTCCAAATTATATCTATTTTAATTTTCATGTGGTTCGTTCATCATTTGATTTGACCTTGGAAGTTGGTTTTCTTCTTATTTATTTACAAGCCTAAATGCTTATTGTAAAAAACGATTCCCAGGAGGGTATCATGATAATAAGTCAAATAATGAAGCTAAGTAGGTGATTGACTCGATAACTTAAGATGGCAGCACCTTTGTCAAATGCTTCGCTAATTCGGTGGCAGATACTTAAAATTGTTACCATCAATGGAAGGGCAAATGTTATTGAAAGGACCAAAAATACTTCGACAATTATTGCGACGAGTAGAACGGGAGATGTTTCATTGGTTGTTTCAAGGTTACCTAAGATCCTACTGGACCAAAAGATTTGGAAGTTTTTTTTTTTTTTTTACTGGAGAGAGAAAAAGAGGTATCTTCATGAAAAATGGCACTTTTACTAGCATTGTCAAATAGCAACACCTTATCATCATATGGCCACCTGTCAAACGTTGTCATATGGTCGTTACTAGTTGCCGAAATAAAGTCAAAATTGTTCTTGAGGTTAAAGCTTCTGAATTCTTTGAAAATATTGCGAACGTCACAGTTTTGCTTTTCTTTTTCTGGCAAATCTCTTCATAATCAAACGGATTAAGGAAAAGAAAAAAAAAAAATATGTTTGCTAAGCTCGAGTCTTTTCTCTATAAAATGGGACTCATTACGCGAGCAAAAGGGCGGAGGAGGTTCTTTGTAGTTTTTCAAAAGGGAGTTCTTGCTCGTTGAGGGAGGTCAAAGTCAACGAAGAAAGGGGTTTGTCTTTTTCTGAAGGGGTGCAGAGAGAGGTGCGGAGAGGAGGACGTGAGAGTGGACGGGTGAGAGAGAAAAACAAGAGAAAAAAAGAAAAAGAAAACAAAAAAGAAGAACAGGGTCTTCTTCTTCGTGTAGCTCGTCGCCGTTTGCCGCGCCTCCGCCCTTGCACTCGCTGCCGTTGCTGCCAACGCCAGCAGCCAAAGCTCCGCCCCTGCTCACCGCCCCACCGCCACTCCTGTAACCAGCAGCCCGAGCCCCCTCGCCGCGCCATCGCTGTAGCAACCCGAGCCGGTCGCCGTGTCCCCCGAAGTCCACTTGCCGCTGCTGCAACCTGCACCTCCGCGCCCCTGCTTTGCCGCGCCTCCGCCACTGCTCTGCACCTCTGTCCAAGCCGGTTGCCACGCCCCCGCGCCCGCCACCGCTTTAGCAACCTGAGCCAGTTGCTGCGCCCCCGCATCCGCCACCGCTGCAGCAACCCGTGAGCATCGCCGCGCCAGCAGCCCGATCCTTCTGCCGGTCACTGCCTCCGCGCCCCTGCTGCAGCACCCGCGACTCCGGCTGCTCGCTGCCGCCCTGCTACTACTCGCCGGAGCTCCGAACGCCGGCGCCTTCATCTACCATCGTTGCCCTCCGCCCACAACTGCCCGTCCTTGTAGCTAACCGAGCACCACCACACATTGCCGGGTGATTCCGTTCAGTTTAAATTTGGTAAAATTATTTGCGAAATTAGGTAATTATCTTATCTAATTTGATTTGAATATTTTATTATTTAAAACATGCTTTTTAATATCTTACGTGCATATTTAAATGATAGGCGTATTTCTGGTTAGGAGTTTTTTTTTTTTTTTTTTTTTTCGTCGCTACTCGTACCTACTCGCACTTTGCCCTACCCTCGGGCGTGGGAGTCGAAACCTACTCCTAAAACTTGCGCGTCCCTACCCCATCCCTCCCGAGAATGTGGGGGTTTCAACTCCACACCTCCCCTTCCATGTTGGAAGGGTGGCCACTAGGGCGAATCCCAGGTGGTTGGTTATGATTTATTAACTAAGGCGCAATTGCATGTCGATTTTTCATTCCATCTAAAGGTTTTAGATAGAATAATTGATCACGTGGGAATAAAATTGATATTTTAATATATTAAGACTTAAGATCAATTTATCAATTTTATTAGCGAAATAATCAAATTGATTAGATATTGTTTCCTAATTCAAAAATAGATAATGTCTTTGATGATCATGAATGATTTGGTGCTTATCTTTTAATTATTTTATTTATCTCGAAAATACAAAAAAATTGCATTTGCATATCATGTAGATTACAATTAATTTTCTAGATAGAATTGCATGATAAAATAATTAGGTACCTTTCTAATTATATTAGAATGCATGTGTAGATAATATCTAGATTAGATGGTATCTTGGAATTAAATTGCATGTTGAGATAAATTTTTAAGTTAAGATATGATTTAGATTAATCTATTTCCTAACTTAAAATATATAATATCTCACTTTAGTTAGATTTTTATTTTTAGCAATTTTTAATTACGAAGTTTTATAAAAAATACATAAAAAATATAATACTCATGTCATATAAAATTATGTTCATGAAATGTATGTCATTTAGTGATTGTTGTTAGGTCTATTTAATTAGAAATTGCCCGTCATTAGAATTATGTCATTTAGTTAGATTTTATTGTACATAGATTAGATTTTATTAAACAAGAGAAAATCCTTAAAAATTTAAGTGATTGTGTGTTAATTAAGAATCTCATTTAAGGCTTTTGATGTGAATTTTGAGCTAACATTATAGATGTTTTCGTTGCTACGAGGTAAGTCTCGTAATTTATTGCTTTTTTCGGTATTAAATTGGTGGTTTGTGTACCCGTATGGTCATCTCATATGTTAGAAAAGTAAATTAAAATCAATTTAAGCTGTCTACAAAACATTTTTTTCAAAATAAAAGAGAAATGTACCAAAATAGCGGTAGAAAAATCTAGCGTAATCAAGTTCCCGAACTCACAATCTCTAGTTTGTAGGAGTAAAATAAATCTCATGTTATTTTACTTGGGTTTTTAATCGACCCTCTAAAAATGAATTAGTGGCAACTTCTAATTAAAGATCGATTACATGTTAAGAATTTGAACATAAGTTGCGAATTGATATGTACTTGGAAGAGTTCAAGCTAAGTTTAAACTTAGCACCTGAGATTAGGTAGCGACACCATGGTAGTGTTGTTTTCCTTATTTTATAGAGTTGGGGGTGTAAACATATCATTATTGTTTCTCTATATCATTACAATCTTACCAATTCCATACTCCAATAACGGCCGCCCCTCCCTTTCTATAATTATCCATTTATTGTGCAAATAATATATCGTCGCATGAGCATCCTCCTATCGTTATGTTTTATGCACAAACTCACTTATTTCTATAATTGTTGGATATACAAAATCCTACCAAAATACTTTTGAAGCGGTGGGCATTTTTTTCTTGGTGAAATATTGCGAAAATATGTTTTTATTTTACAAAAGATTGCATTTTCTTCGGTTTAAGACACCTTAGATTGTTGATGGAAGTATGAATTTTACTAATTTCCTAAAAAAATCTATAATTTTAATTTTAATGTCGATTCTACTTGAATTGGTTTTTTGTTTTAAAAAGTTCCCAACTTTCATGAATGCTCCATTTTTACCCATGAGTGGCCATACGATTATCATGTAATGCTGCAAAGTCCAACCATTGAGAGAGAGAGAGAGAGAGAGAGAGAGAGAGAGAGAGGGAGGGAGGGAGTCAATGAAGGAGATTGAAAAGAGGTTTAAATATACATGTAAACACCCAAGTAGGCGAGAATAAATATGACAAAAAAGAGAGCATTTTGTCTTCTTTCTTTTTCGCCCCAGAAAAGGGTGTGACCCGGTTTAAAATCAAGGTTGGACCAACCGTTACTTTGATTAGTATAATAAATTCAAAGTTTTAGCAAAAGGAGCAGATGATCACCATAGATGAAAAATGTGCATGCATCATAATCTTTATTTCATCCAAATGTAGTTCATTTTATCATTTGTATAGGTTTATTTGTAATTACTCAAAAGAGCACCTCTCTATTTTGTTTTGCTCTTTCTAGAAATGTTCTCCTTGGTCTCAGTCTTCATAGATTCGTGGATCTAAATTCACTTTAATTAGTTGAAGTTGTAGGTTATATATGTGAATTGGATCCGTAACAACTTCAATCTGTATTATTATTTATTTTTTAAAAATAACCAATGCAGATAATTGTTTAGTTTATGAAAATAAAATCGAGTTCTATTCAAAGATTTAAAAGAAAACTTCAGTTTAATTACAATTGCTGCTTCAATGAGCCATATCGACATAGCTTACAGATTAAGAGTGTTGCAGAACATGTGCATTTATAGAGAAATTGATAACTAGAAGAAAAGTAGATTCGGCTCATACTACTTGTACGAATTGTATTTAATGGCAAATGTAAACATTACTTTTACATGTAAATGCAATCGACTAATAAATTAAAAAAATAACTTGTAAAATTAAAAATAGGTGAATTTGGTTTTTTAAACAATTATGACAAAACTATCATCGCAAAATTGTCTAACTTAAGTCACTTGAATAAGTTGGATAAGAACTCTTTGACGAATGTATTGACTAGCCTAAGGTGAATGCACTTTTTAAGACCTCATATAATTGCAGCTGACTTTAAATGAACAAGACAAAACTTTTCATGGGCCACTTTAGTTTTATTAACTATTGTGTTGAAGCATAAATAAAATAAAATAAAAATGTACAGATGAACACTGAAATACAACATCAAAAAATACAAGAGTAGGGTACAACTCATGTCACCTCATTTACTTCGTGTTGACATCACTCAACTATAACTCCATTCAAAGCGCTTTATCTCCTAATTTGCCTTGGCGATCATGCATTGAGTCCCCGAAGCGGAAGTTGTAGTTGCTTCGAATGCCTGGCGTGCTGGTCTTCCCTCTGCGGCTCAGCCCACTGCCGTGAATTGTGTCAATTTTTCTTTCACCAGTTGCGCTGAATTTGTCATGCTGTCCGCCCTAGGACCCCCGTTTCACCCACCGCCCCGACTTGACCGCCCAGTAGGCGATGATGCAGAGGATTGTCGGGGTTGCCATGCGTGTAAGCGGGCTTCCTTCTTGCCATTTGGATGGTTGACCGTTGCTGCACGGCCTGATATTGCTTCGTCTACCTAGTCACAACTCTTAAGCCTGGTGAGGAATCTGAGAATGCGACCAGCCAACATTTTGCTCATTAGCATCTGCTCACATCTCATCATCCGAGGATGAAAAGTAGAATCAAATGTGAAGCCTGCGAGGAGGTCTATCGATGGAACACAGGTATATTCTTTCTCCATGAGAGCTGCGCCAAATCTCTCCCCAGAGATGTAACGCCGTCTCCATGATCACCATCTCTCTTGCTTTCGATCAATTGGTAGACCTCCAATGCAATGCCTGCCATATAGTTTCCCGCTGCAGCAAATGCAATTCCAGCCTTGACATGGACTGTGCGGCTATTAGTCTAAATAAACGAGACCTGGAGGGCAAGAAAGGCTCAGTTTTTTGGCCATTTCACCCATCAGCATCTACTGGTGTCCCACAACGTGAAGCTTGAAACCAGAAACGAGTGCAAAGCATACTAGGTGAGGTCTGTGGTTGTGTGGATTGCCTCTTCTTTCTCAAATTCACAATCATTTACTGCCGCTGGAGCAGTGCTGCTCTCATCTGCTCCATAAATCATGTGCTCAATTGCCCTCAGTTATGCAACACCCCGTTCACCCTGGCACAGCCACTTCTTCCCGTGTCAGGAAGGAACGCTCACTGATGCATGTCGTGAAGAGCATTGATGCTGTCTTTCTCTGCACAAAATGCGGCTTTGACTTCAACATTCCATGCACTTTTAAGAGGCCCACTTTCAAACATCACCTCCACGAGCATATGCTCTTTCTTATATTAGATCTACTGATGTGCACTTCTATGCATTGTCTGGTAAATTTTGCACTTTCAACTTTCACGTTCTTGTGCAGTGCAGTCTTAACGTCAATCATGATTGCCTTCCACAATTACCACCAACAATAAAAGATCACCATCACCTCCATCAACTCACACTTTACACTTCGTCCATCAAAGATCATGCCGGTGAGTACTGTTGTGACCTTTCAGAGAAAAAAGACCTGAATCTAGGTGCTTCCAGCTGCGATGAATGCCCCCGTGCATTGATTACTCATATTGAATGCGTTTTACCCACGGTATGCTTTCATCAAAGAAGTGCTATCTCACAAAACTGACAATTAGCCAACAAAGAGATACAAGATGCTGCCTTGCGATGTGGTGAATAGCTCTGTTCTTTTTTCTTTCTTTAACATCATATATAGACTCATTCTCCACAATAAGTTATAATCAACAGAAAATATGGTAATACCAAATGTTTTTTAAAGTAATGGAAGTACCTGAAGACCTTGCTATTGCTGAACTAGATGAAAAAATTGCAATTCTGAAGGAAAAGCAGAGAGAGTGAGCACACAACTGAGGGTACTGAAAAAAAAAATAACGGGCAATGCTGTTCTCAAAAAGATGCAAGCAAAGTGCATGTAGTTGCAGAGTTGGGGAGGCACTTATCCAGAAGAAAAGAATTGGGGAGGCAGGAGACAGCCTTCCTGTTTGATGGTTCAACTTACGTTCTCAAGCAAGTCAATCAGAATCACTACTATCACTCGACATCCGATATTGTTATTCTCTGCATCAAAAGCAGATAAATATCATATTTTTGGGTGTGAGACTTGTTTGCTTCATGTTATGAATTAATGCACTAAAATTGGGATGCATGAGTTGATTATGAATCAACTCGTCAGGAAGCTTGCCCGTCTTATTATTTCCTTGAAAAATGAATATCAGAGAGGTGTAGTTTGAACAGACTAGACTCAAGCTTTTGCATACTATCAATATGGCTTTGTATTTATGAGCTGTAAATTCTTTGCCAGCACATGAAGATGGGAAAAGTTCCGTTCTAACATCTGCAGTATACAAAAATTCGGTTGTATTGGACTAAAGCCTCCCAAAAAAGAAATCTATATTTCAGCATTCTTTTCTCACCTTGGCCCTGGCTACTTGTCTGACTGAAGCAACAATTCTAGCTCCTGGATGAAAACCAATCAACCAGTGAGACAACATAGTCTTAGATTGCATTGTTCAGACCCAAAAGCTTCTGGATACAAACAGGATACATCACAAAAGAAGTCGCTGTCTTTATAAATCTTATTTGCTGAAGCAAGTTGATGCATTCGCCAGAACAAAGATCTAGTTCTCACCTCCCAAAGGTAAATTGCTGACTATATGATGTAACCAATCTGTCATTCTGCAACGACAAACTCAAACAATATTATCATCAGAATAGCTAGTTGTCCTTCTGGAGGCACAAAGGACTCGGTTTTTTACCATTTCGACCATCAGCATCCACTGGTCTTCCACACACAGCTTGACTGCAAAATTGGGTGTGAAGCTTGTGAATGGAACATATAGGTGAGGTCCATGGTTGTATTGATTGCCTCTTCTTTCTCCACTGCACTATCATTCTCTGCTGCTGGAACTGCCATATGAAGGATGGTGCGTGCAAGGCTTGTGTTGAACATGTCAAATGTTTAGCCTATTGCCATGCAGCGCAGAGATGCTCTTCTCTGCTCCATAAATTATTTGCTGAATTGCCCTCAGATGCAATGACCTGCTCACCCTGCACATCCTTTTTCTTCTCGTATGAGGAGCACTGTTGACATATGTCACGAAGAGCATGGATGCTCTGTCCTTCACTGCACAGAAGTGACGACTTCAACACTCCATGCACTTTTAAAGGGCCCACTTGAAACATCACCTCCGCAAGCATGTACTCTTTCTTATTTTAAATCTACCTAACCATGCTACTATGAAGTGTCTGTGGTAAATTGTGCAGCTTTGGCTTTTGCAGTTGTGTGCAATGCAATCTTAATCATCACTGATTGCCTTCCACTACAGTAAAAGATTGCCATTAAATTCCATCAACTCACTTTATGCTTTGTTCATCAAAGATAATACCAGTGAGTAGTACTATTGTGCCCTTTGTAATATCATAAGGGACACAAATCTGGGTGCTTATGACTGATGAATGCCCTTGCCCATTGATTACTCATATCAAATGTGTTTTACCATGGTGTGCTTGTATCACAGTAGTGCTCTCTTGCTAAACGGCCTTTAGCCAAAACTGGATACATGATGCTGCCATGTGATGTGATGAATAGCCACACTCCTTTTTAACATCATATGTATAGACTCATCTACACAATAAGTAATAATCAGCAGTAAATGTGCTAATACCAAACAGAGTTTAATACATGTTGCTAGAATAGTGCAAGTACCTGAAGACCCTGCTATTGCTGAACAGCCTGAACTAGATGAAAAAGTTGAAATTCTGCAGGAAAAAGTGGGGCACATAATTGGAGGTACTCAAGAAAAGATGCGTAATGCTGGTCTCCAAAAGCCGCAAGCGAAGTGCATTTAGTTGCAGAGTTGGGGATACCCTTATCAAGACGAAAAGAATTCGGGAGTCAGGAACTTCTGTTTGATGTTTCAACTTAAGTTTTTATGCAAGTCAATTGGACTCACTGCTACAATCAACATCCAAGGTTGTTGTTCTCTGCAGTAAAAACAGAGAAATTTCATATTTTTGAAGTGCACGGCTTTTGTGCTCTCTCATTTATCAAAGTATTAACATTGGGATGCCTAATTTGCTTATGAATCAACTTGTGAGGAAGCTAGCTTGTCTAATTATTTCCACAAATATGAACATCAGATGAGTGTAGTTTGTACAAAATTATCTCAAGCATCTGCATACTATCTATCTAGCTTTGCATACATGAACTGTAAATTCTACAGCACATGAAGATGGGAAAAGTTCGGTTCTAACATCTACAGTCTGCCAAAATTCAGTAATCTTGAACTAAAAGCCTACAGAAAAAATTACCTTGGCCTCGGCAGCTTGAATGTTAATCAGCCAGGGAGACAACAGTCTTTGATTGCAAGTTAATGCATTTGCCACAGCAAAGATCTAGCTGTCGCCTCGCATAGGTAAAATGAAGACTACATGACTCCCACATTCTGCAATGACAGGCTACAACTATATTATCATCGGAATAGCTAGTAAGCAGTAATGGTGTATATGCGAGGGAGATGGAAAAAGCTAACATCTTTCGTTTTGATTTGGATCACTCAATGATGTTAGTGTTGGATCAAAGCTTTTGAAATTGTAGCTGTGCTTGCGTCGGCAAGGCATCAATTTATCCCATGGATAAATGAACAAGAACATAGTACACCAGCAAAGAATGTGAATCGACACATATCCACCCACTGGCCAAACAGAAAGCTACAAAGAAATTCACGAGAAAAAAGAAGGAAATCTGCAACACTCAACAATGTTTTCAAAGAGGTCAGGAGCTTTAACCTCAAGAACAATTACTACCCCTTAACGACCATTCTACTCGTCGTAACAATTGTTGAGGTCATCTTCAATCTCTTCGATAACAACAGATCCCAATTTCTAGTCACTACAAGGTGCATCACCATTCATGGCTAGGAACAGGAAAGATACATAGGTGGTTTTTACTTGTTCCCTACTCTCCTTAATTATGATCGGGAGATAATTTGACGCCAAAGGCTTGGGGATTCCTTATGGCTATGGCTTCAGCTAAAGAGAAGAAAGCCCCAAGTGCCTCTTACGACATCAAAACTGGCTTAGCTTCCTAAAGTACTAATCATTTTATTTAAAGAGATCACACAATTGAAATTACTTCTTCCAAGCAGGGAGCAGTCAGTCGAACAACTTCGGCGCTCAGAGTTCGAGCATGAAACGTAGATCCACGACCGGGCGTGGCAACTGTGGCTGCGCTCTTCCACCATGCCATACGCGGGAGCGTGCCGCACGGATAATCATGAGAATGAGTTTGCGGTAAAACCACAGCCAAAGTTTTTGAATGAGGCCCCGCAACAGATGCACGGAAAGCAACAGGAACAGCACCAACCAGAGGATGGAGTGGAAGGAGTCGTGGAGCAGCAACCACGCGAGCAAAAACACCGATGTCAAACCGGTGAAGTGGAAGAGGAGGGGCGCTGCTCCATTACAAGAAAGAGCAGGGCCGCGAGGCAGTGGTGCCCAATCAGCGACACACCCCAAAGAGAAATGCAGGAGGAGGCTGCAGATGGCAACGCGGGTGGCCACGGGATGGGCTGCAAAGGGTGAAATCGACTTCCCCTGATAAGCCACTTGGATGATGTTGACCAGGATAGATACCATGGAGGCAAGATCCATGGCATGGTGAGGATGAAAAGACCGGACCTCATTTTATACTCTTATAGTATAAGAGTATAAAATGAGGTCCGGTCTTTTCATCCCTCACCATGCCCCGCAGCACCCAAAATAAAAAGAATGTCCTGTGCCCAGGCAAAAAAATTATGTCCTGTGGCACTTTCCATGAAAAAACAAATATTAAATGATGTCCCTACCCTCACCCCTTACGACGCTGTGGAGTGAACGAAGGCCTTGAACTGTCTGATTTATTTTTTATTTGGTTATATTCAAAAGGAAGAAGAGTACTGAAGAAAATCATAAGCCTATCGCATTTATTCAAATTTAGCCATAAACCTTATAATCGTGCTAATTTAGTAATTCCGATTAATTTTGTCTGAATAGTGCTTATGTGGACAATTGTACAAAAAAATTATTTTGATTTTTTGATTTTTTATAATGTTTTTTCCTTTCTTCTTCATTTTGCCATTCATAGGCAATGGCCGAGCGGGCTGGCCTCAACAAATCTAGCCTAGGTGAGGGCAAGGGCTCCCCTCGCCTAGGCCAAGGCGGTCTCATTGAGGATCGCTCTCTCCTAGTCGGGCCAAAGATCCTCACCCAAGTGAGGCCAACCTACTCGATCGAGTCACATGGAATAACTGGTATCTATATAAGTAATTTTCAGTTAAAATTAGTTTGAAGGATTGAATTAGCAAAAATTTATGATCAAATTGTTATAATTTAAAGGTTTGAGATTAGATTGATACAAATGTAATAGGTTTACAACTTTTTTGACATTTTTTCCCATTAAAGAGGCCTTGATCCGGCCAACATTTCCCCCCATGACCTATCCTCACCCCTAGCATAGTTTGCAATATATATTGCGACATGAACCTTTGTTTGTTGCCATGTTTTAAGCACGAAGTCATCTATTTCTATGATTGTTGCACATATTAAATCCTCCTAAAATACTTTCGAAGCAGCTGGATATCTTTTCGATGAAATATTGTGGAAATAGGTTTAAGACGCCTTGGTGATGGAAGCATGACTTTTTTATGGGCTAATTTCCGGAAAAGCTGCCCAACTTTAATTTTAATCTCATTCTGCCTTGATTTTCTTTTAAAAAAATTGTCAACTTTAATTTAGATCTCATACGCGTGCACGTGGATAAGATCATCATTTGATGCCACATGGTCCAACCATTGTTGCCGTCGCATCGAAGCCTCCCCTAAGACTCTTGGGAAACTTTGAGAGAGAGAGAGAGAGATTTTTTTATTTTTTTTGTCAATCTTATGCTATTCCTACTTTAACACTCACTCTCAGACTTTTGCCCTGCCTCTTGTAGAGCGTAGGAGTCGAAATCCACTTTTGAAACTTAAGCGTTCCCACCCCATCCTCCCTTGAGAATGTGGAGATTTGAACCTCTCACCTCCCCCTTCCATGTTGGAAGGGTATGCATTGGGGCGAATCTTAGTGGTTGAGAGAAAGAGAGAGATTGATTATGTGGCTTTGTCTAATTCAATAAATGAGATTGAAAAGATAGAGAGAGAGAGAGAGAGAGAGAGAGAGAGAGAGGGAGAGGGGTGTAGTCAATAATGGGGACTCAGGAAGTTTTTAAAGAGTGGTTTATGTGTCCATGCATACGCATAGCCTAGTAGAAGAGAATAAATATGATAAAAATAGAGAAATAGAAAAAACAAGGTATGGGGGAGGAATATTTGTGGAAACTTTTAAAGAAGAGAGAGAAATGGGGGAAGGCCACCTACTCTATACTTATTTTACACTCACTCTCGACTTTTTTGCCCGTCTCTGCGGGCGTGGAAGTCGAAATCCACTCCTCAAACTTGCGTATCTCCACCCCATCCCTTCTAAGAAGGTGGGGATTTGAACCTCTCATCTCTCCCTTTCATATTGGAAGAGTGGCCACTGAAGCGAATCCCAGTGGTTTGATGACTAAGAAGTTTTGAAGAGAGGTTTATGTATACATACATGTGCACACCCTAGCGGAGAGAATAAATATTATATTATAAAAAGAGAGAACTTTGTCTTCTTCTTCTTCTTCTCCATTTTTTTCATTTTTGGCCTTGGAAAAAGGCCAAACAAGGTAGGATCTTGATTAGTCTAATAAATTCAAATTTTAAGCAAAAGGAACATACAAATTAGTGGAATGAAGATGATATATCGTAAAAAAAAAAAAAAAAAAAAAGTGTGCATGCATTATAATCTTTATTTCATCCAAATTGAATCGTAAATGTCATCTTTTCGAGAAAACAGAAAAGAAACAAAGTATTGATGAGGAATGTTCGTGGAAACCCTTAAAGAGGAGAGAGAAATGGGTGGAGGCCATGTGAAAGCACAATAGGACGAGGAACATGGTTGTGCAAATGAATTGACAACAATCTAGATTGCCCAAGAACTAATGATTTCTAAGGAAACCGGTTTGGTTCTTGTTTTAGGTGTAAAACCGTCCACCCGGACAAGATCGATATATATTATATTTAATTTTTAATTAAAAATGAAAAACTTAAATCCTAAGTTTAATTAGTTTTTACGTTAGATAATGGCAAATGTGGCTGCGCTCTTCCACCATGCCATACGCGAAATTGAATCTCCATTCAAAGCGCCTTTTTATTTCCTAATTTGCCTTGGTGATCAGGCATTGAATCTCCTCACCCTGAGTGGAAGGTTGTACTTGCTTGGAATGTCTCGCGTGCTGGTCTCCGATCTGCAGCTCAGCCCCACAGCTGTAAATTGTGTCGATTCTTCTTCCACGAGTCATGCCACGAATTTAGCATGCTGTCCGCCCAAGAAAACCAGTTTCACCAACCGCCCCAGCTTGAACACCTAGTAGGCGGACGATGAGGAGGATCGTTGTAGTTGCCAGGCGTGTGAGCAGGCTTCCTTCTTCCTATTTGGATGGTTGAGCATTACTGCATGGCCCGATATAGCTTTGTTTGCCTAGTCACAACTCTAAGCCTGACGACGATTCTAAGAAGGTGACCATCCAACATTTTGCTCATTAGCATCTGCTCACAGCCCATCATGTCGGCACCAAAAGTCGAATCAAATGCAAAGCCTGCAAGGAGGTCTGTGGTTGCTACACGGTGCATATTCTCGATTCACAAGAGCTGCGCCGAATCTACCCCAGAGAAGCAACGCCGGTCTTTCCATTTCACCCATCAGCATCCACTGGTGTCCCCCCACGTGAAGCTCGAAACCAGAATCTAGTGCAAAACTTATGAATAGAATATGCTAGGTGAGTTCTATGCTTGTCTGGATTGCCTCTTCTTTCTGCAATTCACGCTCATCCACTGCCCCGGAGCTAGGTCATATGAAAGATGGTGCGGGCAAGGCTTGTAATGAATATGTCAAAAGGTTTAGCCCATTACTGCCTGGAGCAGAGCTGCTTTCTGCTCCAGAAATCATGTGCTGAATTGCCCTCAGGCATGCAACACCCCGTTCACCCGGCACATCCACTTTTCCCGTATCAGGAAGGAACGATCACCGACGCATGTGGTGAAGAGCATTGACGCTGTCTTTCACTGCGTAGAACGCGACTTCGACTTCAACATTCCATGCACTTTTGGAAGGCCCACTTTAAAACATTACCTCCACCAGCATATACTCTTTCTTATATTAGATCTACTGACCCACGCCCCCTATACAGTGTCTGGTAAATTTTGCACTTTCGACCTTCATGTTCTTGTGCAGGGCAGTCTTAATGTCAACCATGATTGCCTTCCACAATTACCACCACAGATAAAAGATTACCATCACCTCCATCAACTCACACTTTACACTTCATCCATCGAAGGTCAGGCCGGTAAGCATTATTGTGACCGTTGAGAGATAAAAGACCTGAATCTAGGTATTACAACTGCGATGAATGCCCTTGTGTATTGATTACTCATATTGAATGCGTTTTACCCACGGTATGCTTTCATCACAGAAGTGCTCTCTCACTAAACTGACATTAGCCAACGAAGAAATACAAGATGCTGCCTTGTGAAGTGGTCAAAAGCCCAGTTCTTTTTTCTTTCTTTAACATGATATATGGACTTATTCTCCACAATAAGTTATAATCAACAGAAAATATGGTAATGCCAAATTTTTTTCAAATAATGGAAGTACCTGAAGACCCTGCTATTGCTGAACTAGATGAAAAGATTACAATTCTGCGGGAAAAAGCAGACTGAGCGAGCACACAACTGAAGGTACTAAAAAAATAACAGGCAATGCTGGTCTCAAAAAGATGCAAGCGAAGCACATGTAGTTGCACTTATCCAGAAGAAAAGAATTGGGGTGGCAGGAGACAACCTTTTTGTTTGATGTTTCAGCTTTGCAGGTCATTATTTCCCAGATGTGTGTAGTTTGTACAGATTAGTCTCAAGCTTTTGTGTACTATCTATATGGCTTGGCATTCATGAGCTGCAAATTCTTTTCCAGCACATGAAGATGGGAAAAGTTCAGTTCTAACATCTGCAGTCTACCAAAATTTGGTTACATTGGACTGAAACCTCCCAAAAAAGAATCTATATTTCAGCGTTCTTTTCTCACCTTGGCCCTGGTAACTTGAATCTCTGACTGAAGCAACAATTCTAGCTCCTGGACGAAAACCAATCAACCAATGAGACAAAATAGTCTTAGATTGTATTATTCAGATCCAAGAGCTTCTAGATACACACAGGATACATCACAAAAGAAGTCGCTGTCTTTATAAATCTTATTTGCTTAAGCAATTTGATGCATTCGCTGGGACAAAGATCTAGTTGTCACCTCTCAGAGGTAAAATGCTGACTATATGATGTAACCAATCTGTCTTTCTGCAATGACAAACTCAAACATTATTATCATCAGAATAGCTAAGAATAGCTAGTTGTGCTTCTGGAGGCACTAAGGACTCGGCTTTTTACCATTTTTCGACCATCAGCATCCACTGGTCTTCCACATGCAGCTCGACTGCAAAATCAAGTGCAAAGCTTGTGAAGGGAACATATAGGTGAGGTCTGTCTATAATTGTCTCGATTGCCTCTTCTTTCTCCACCCCATCATTCTCTGCCACTGGCACTGTCATATGAAGGATGGTGTGTGCAAGGCTTGTGTTGAATGTGTCAAATGTTTAGCCTATTGCCAGGCAGAGCAGAGCTGCTCTTCTCTGCTCTATAGATTATGTGCTGAATTGCCTCAGATGCAACAACCTGCTCACCCTGCACATCCTTTTTCTTCTAGTATCAGGAGGAGTACTGTTGACGTATGTCGTGAAGAGCGTCGACGCTCTGTCTTTCACTGCACAGAAGTGACAACAACTTCAATACTCCATGCACTTTTGAAAGGCCCACTTTGAAACATCACCTCCACAAGCATTTACTCTTTCTTATTTTAAATCTACCAAACTGTGCCACTATCAAGTGTCTGCGGTAAATTTTGCAGGTTAGGCTTTTGCAGTTGTGTGCAGTGCAATCTTAATCATCACAGATTGCCTTCCACTACAGTAAAATATTGCCATTAACTTCCATCAACTCACACTTTACGCTTTGTTCATCGAAGATAATACCAGTGAGTAGTACTATTGTGCCTTTTGCAATAAGATAAGGAGCATGAATCTGGGTGCTCATGACTCTGATCAATGCCCTCACTCAATGACTACTCGTATCAATTGCGTTTTACCATGGTGCGCTTGAATCACAGTAGTGCTCTCTTGCTAAACAGACTTAAGCCAAAATTGGATACAAGATGCTGCCATGTGAGGTGAATAGCCATGTTCCTTTTTAACATCATCTCCATGATAAGTAATAATCAACAAAAAATGCGCTAAATACCAAATAGTGTTTAATACAAGTCGCTGGAATAGTGCAAGTGCCTGAAGACCCTGCTATTGCTGAACTAGATGAAAAAAATTAAAATTCTGCAGGAAAAAGTGGGCACATAATGAGGTACTCAAGAAAAGACACAATGCTGGTCTCCAAAAGCCGGAAGCAAAGTGCATGTAGTTGCAGAGTTGAGGAGGGACTTACCAAAATGAAAAGAATACAGTAGTCAGGGGAACCTACCTTTCTGTTTGATGTTTCAACTTACGTTCCTATGCAAGTCAATTGGATTCACTGCTACAGTCGACATCCAAGATTGTTGTTCTCTGCAGTAAAAACAGATTTAAAATCATATTTTTGAACTGGAAGACTTTTGTGCTTTGAGTCATACATCGAAGTATTAACATTGGAATGCATAATTTAATTATGAATCGATTTATCAGGAAGCTTGCTGGTCTAATTCTTTCCACAAATATGAACATCGGATATGTGTAGTTTGTACAGACAAGTCTTGAGCTTCTGCATACTCTCTATCTAGCTTTGCATTCGTGAACTGTAAATTCTCTTCCAGCACATGACAATGCCAAAAGTTCTGTTCTAACATCTACAGTCTGCCAAAATTCAGTTATCTTGAACTAAAGCCTCTTTAAAGAAAAAAAAAAGAAAATCTTCATTCAGCATTCTCTTTTCACTTTGGCCTTGGCAACTTGAATGTCCAACTGAAGCAACAATTCAAGTTCCCAGCCAAAAACCAATCAGCCAGTGAGACAACGTAGTCTTAGATTGCAAGTTGATGTGTTTGCCACAGCAAATTTCTAGTTGTCACCTCTCAGAGGTAAAATGAAGACAATAGGATGTAATGACTCTCATTCTGCAATGGTAAGCTACAACCATATTATCATCGGAATAGGTAGAAAGCAGTAGTGGTGTATATGGGACAGATATGAAAAAGCTGACATCTTTTATTTTGATTTGGATCACTCAATGATGCCGAAGGATTGGGGAATCCTCATGTTTTCAGATAAAGAGAAGAAAGCCCCAAGTGCATCTTATACAAAACTAGCTTAGCGTCCTAAAGAACTAATCATTTGATTCAAAGTGGTCGTACAATTAAAATTTCTTTTTCCAATAAGGGAACAGTCGAACAACTACAGTGCTCAAACTCCCGACGTGAAACGCCGATCCACAGCCGAGTGTGGCAAATGTGGCTGCACTCTTCCACCATGCCATACATGGGTGCGCGCCGCACGGATAGCCATGAGGACAAGTTTGCGGTAAAACCACAGACAGAGTTTTTGAATGGGGCCGTGCAACAGATTCACAGAAAGCAATAGGAACAGCACAAGCCAGAGGACGGAGTGGAAGGAGTCATGGAGCAGCAACCACGCGAGCGGAAACACCGATGCCAAACCGGTGAAGTGGAACAGGAGGCGCACTGCTCCATCACGAGAAGGAGCAGGGCCGCAAGGCAGTGATGCCCGATTAGCGAAACGCAGCAACGAGGCACGCTCCATCAAAAGATGCTTTCCTCCATTATATCTTTATGTTGGTGTCTTGATTCACCCAACCCTAACGTGTATGTATATACAATATCATCTTATTTTCCTAACAAACTTGGTCACGGCATGATGAAATATGTGATCTCACCAGTCTAGCGATATATGTAGTTATATATTCCAATCAATAGTTCACCTTTATATATGAAAAACTTTCCCTTGCATTCGGATGTGTCGATTGTTAATGCATGGCCCAATGTAGCTTCATCTGCCTAGTTGCAACTAAGTCCCGACAAGGATTCTTAGAATGTGGCCATCCAACAAACGCTCAAGGGCATCTACTCACATTCCATCATCTCAGGATGAAAAGTAGAATCAAATGCAAAGCCTGCGAGCAAGCGATCTTGGGGCAGGTCTGTGGTGCTATGCGTGCATACTTTCCTCCACAAAACTTGCACCAAGTCTCCCGCGAAGATGACACCCTCTCTCTTGCTTTCGAACAAATGGAGGAGCTAAACGTAATGCTCATGGAGCATTTGGTAACGCTCTCCGAAACACGTATTTTTGTCTTTTATTCTTTGGAACAAAAATAAAATAGAAACGTATTTGGTAGTTTTTTTTTTCTCGGGAATAATTTGTTCCGGAGAATAAATTTGGAATAAAAACAAAAAACAAAAACAAAATTGTTTCTTACTCTAGGGAAACAACTCAAGAAATAAGAAAGAAGTTTTTTTTCATTTTCTTTTCTTCCTCTTCTTCTCTTCCTTTCTCTTCCTCTTTTCTTCCGGTCGAGGGCCAGCTAAGAGGGAGTAGAAAAAAAAAAAGAAAAAGAAAAGAAAATATGCAATAAAGTTATTAATAGATCAAAAGAAATTCTAAATTACAAAAATATTTGAGGTCATATCAAACGTATTTTGCCGGGAACAAAAATTTTACATAGTTATCAAATGCCTTAAAATACTTAGAAACTGTTCCCGAAAACAAAAATAAAATAAAAAAAGTATTTCTGAAAATAAAGTGTTTCTCGAAAAGAAACATAATCAAATGCACCCTTAAGGCCTCTTTGTTTGTACTTCTTTTTTTTGTTTATAAATAAAATTTCTATTTTTGTTCCAGAAACAAAAAAAGAACATAAACGCGTTTGTTTGTGTTTTTGTTCCTAATCTATTTTTTTGTTCCTATAAACACATTTGGAACGAAACAAGAAACAAGAAAATCGTGTTTCTTGTTTCTAGAACAACTTTTAAGAACAAAATTTATCTCTCCTCTCTTTTTTTTGTCTTCCTCTTTTCTTTTTCTTTTTCTTTGGCCGGTTGCTAGCTTTGGCCATGGTTGACGACCGGCCATCGAGGGCCGGTGGCACCGTCGAGGGCGGCGACCTTGCTGGAGCGTCGCCGGCCATCGGCAAGGCCGAGTATCGCCGGCCCTTGGCAAGGCTCGGCCTCGCTGGTGGCTGGGCGAGCTCAGCCTCGCTGGATCTAGGCGAGCACGAGCTCGCCTTGGCCGAGCCTTGCCCAGCCACGACGAGGCCGAGCCTCATAGGGGCCGCCGAGCCTCACCGTGGTTGGGTGAGGCCGCCGGCCCTCGTCGGGCTGGTCATCGGCCATGGCCGAGGGCGGCGACCAGCCAAAAGGAAGGAAAAAGAAAAAAGAAAAAGGAAAAATAAGAAGAAAAAAAGGAAAAATAAGAAGAAAAAAGGAAAAATAAAATAAAAATATTTAAAAATGAAAAGAAACAAAAAAATTATACAAGTTTACCAAACGTGTTTTTGTTCTTTTTCTATTTCTGAACAAATTTACCAAACGCGTTCTTCTATTCAAAAATTATTCCTCAGAGCAGAAATACTTTTTTTCTATTTTTGTTCATTAGAACAATTTTTGAATAGAAACACAAATAAACGCACCCTTAATTAGTTGCTTATCATGGTTTCTGACTACAAAAAATGCAAATTCAGCCTCGAAATGGACTACACGCATGGCTTTATCTCTACGTTCGCGAGATTTGGAGGCACTAAGGACTCGGTTCTCTACCATTTCGACCATCAGCATCCACTGGTCTTCCACACGAAGCTCTAAAACAGAATGGGGTGCAAAGGTCCACGGTTGTCTTGGTTGCCCCTTCTTTCTGCACTACACGATCACCCTCTGCCGCTGAACCTGTCACATGAAGGCTGGTCCGCGCAAGGCTCTGATGAATGCATTAAATGTTTAGCCTATCCTTGGCTGGAGCAAAGTTGCTCTGTCCTGCTCCATAATTCATGTGCTGAATTGCCCTCAGTTATGCAACAACCTGTTCACCCGCACATCCTACCTTCTTCTCGTATCAGGAAGGAGCACTGTTGACATGTCTTGAAGCATGTCAATGCTCTGTTGTAAACTTTGCAGGTTCGAATTTTACAGTTGTCTGCATTGCGATCTTAATCATCACAGATTGCCTTCCACTACAGTAAAAGATTCCCATTAACTTCCATCAACTCACACTTTACGCTTTGATAAAATGATACGAGTGAGTACTATTGTGACCTTTGCAAGAAGACAAGGGACCTGAATCTGGGTGCTTACGACTGCAATGGATGCCTTGCCCATTGATTACTCATATCAAATGCGTTTTACCCACGGTGCATTTCATCCCAGAAGTGCTCTCTTACTAAACAGACTTTATCCATCTAATGGATACAAGATGCTGCCAGTGCCATTTGCTGTGGTGAATAGCCTCGTTCCTTTTTAACATCATGTATATAGACTCATCCTTCACAATAAGTAATAATTAACAGAAAACTTGCTAGTACCAAATATAGGTTGCTGGAATAGTGGAAGTACCTGAAGACCCTGTTACGGCTGAACTAGATGAAACAATTGCAATTCTGCAGGAAAAAGAGGACGGAGCGAGCACACAACAGTGGATACCAAAAAAAAGATGTTCAATGCTGGTCTCAAAAAGATGCAACCAAAGCACATTTAGTTGCAGAGTTGGGGAGGCACTTGTCGAGAAGAAAAGAATTGGGGAGGCAGGAGACCACCTTCCTGTTTGATGTTTCAACTTACAGGGATCCTGCGGACACTCAACATCTGAGATTGTTATTCTCTGCAGAAAAGCAGATAAATATCATATTTTTGAGTGTAAAACTTGCGAGCTCAATGTTATGAGTTGGAGTACTAACATAGGGATGCATAATTTGATTATGAATCAACTTGTCTGGAAGCTTGCCGGTCTTATTATTTCCTCGAAAAATGAATGTCAGATGTGAGTAGTCTGTATGGACTAGTCTCAAGCTTTTGCAAACTATCTATAGGGCTTTGCATTCGTGAACTGCAAAAATTCTTTTCCAGCACATGAAGATGGGAAAGTTCACTTCTAACATCTGCAGTCTACCAAAAGTCGTTATATTAAACTAAAGCCTCCCAAAAACGAAATCTATACTTCAACCTTCTTTTCTCACCTTGGCCCTTCTTTTCTCACCTTGGCCCTGGCAACTTGAGTCTCTGACAGAAGCTACGATTCTAGCACCTGACGAAAACCAATTAGCCAGTGAGACAACAGTCTTAGATTGCATTACACAGATCCAAGATCTTCCAGATTCATACAGGATCCATCACAAAAGAAGTCGCTGCCTTCATAATATTATTTGCTGAAGCAAGTTGACGCATACACAGCAACAAAGATCTAGTTGTCACCTTTGAGAGGAAAAGTGCTGACTATATGATGTAACTACTCGTCATTCTGCGATGACAAACTCAAACAAAATTATCATCAGAATAGCTAGTAAGCGATACCCGTGCATGTGGGACAGAGATGAAAAAACTGAAAATTTTCATTTGATATGGATAACTCTGTGACTGAAGAACAAAGCTTCTATATTGCAGTTGTTCTTGCGTCTCCACGGCTTCTATTTATCCTAGTTCATGACTTTATTTTTGGCAACTAGAAACGACCACATGACAACATTTGACACCTGCCACTGTGATAATAAAGAGTTAATATATGAAGATGCTAGTAAAAGCGCCATTTTTCATTAACGTGCCTCTTTTTCTCTTTTCAGTAAAGAAAAAACTTCTAAATCTTTTGGTCTACTAGGATCTTCAGTAACCTTGAAACAAACAACGAAACATCTCCCCATCCTCTTTGTCGTAGTGATTGTCAAAGTATTTTTGGTCTCTCCAGTAACATTTGCACTCCAGTTAAAGGTTACAATTTTTAAGCATCTGCTACTAAATTAGCAGACGCATTTGACAGTCCTGCAATCTTAAGTTCTTCTGTAGACCATGCACGTAGCTTCATTATTTGACTTAGTATCATGATAACTTTCCTGGGAATCTTTTTCCACGATAAGCATTCGGGCTTTTATAAACCCGAGAAGAATATCAACTTCCAAGTTCGTATCAAATGATGAAGAAACCTGCTGAAAATTAAAATCAATATGATTTGGTCCTCCTACAGGAATCAGCAGGGATTAGTGACAAAGTAGTCTTAGATTGCAAGTAGACGCATTTGCCACAACAATGATCTAGTTGTCACCTCTCAAGAGGTCAAATGAAGACTATATGATATAACCACTCTCATTTTGCAATGGCAAACTAAAACTTTATTATCATCGGAGTAGCTAGTAAGCAGTAATTGGGTATGTGGGACGGAGATGAAAAAGCATACATCTTTCATTTTGATTTGGATCACTCAATGACGTCAGAACAGAGCTTTTAAACTTGTAGCTGTGCTCGTGTCTCCAAGGCATCTGTATATCCCAGTTCATACAAATATATGAGCAAAACCATAGTATACCAGCAAAGAATTTAAAATGGCACATGTTGATCAGAGGGCCAAACAGAAAGCTTCAAAGAGATTCACCAGAAAAAGAAGGAAACCTGCAACACTCGCAATGTTTTCAAAGAGGTCAGAAGCTTTAACCTCAAGAACAATTTCTACCCTTTATATGGCTACTAGAAACGATTATTCTAGTCCTTGTAACAATTGTTGAGATTATCTTCGATCTCTTTGATAACAAATAGATTCCAATTTCTTTTGAGGGCCACTGTCAAAAAAAAGAACCACAAATGATGTCCCTGCCTTCATCCCTCATGGTGCCATGGATTTAACCTCCATTGTCTCTATCCTGGTCGACTTCATCGAAGTGAAATACCAGGGGAAGTTGACTTCACCCTTTGAAACTCATCCCGTCACCACCATCGTCGCCATCTGCAGCCTGCTCCTGCATTTCTTGTTGCTGCGTTTCGCTTATCTGGCAGCCGTGCTCCTTCTTGTGATGGAGCATCGTCCCTCCTCATTGACTTCACCAGTTCGATATCGGTGGCTTCGCTCACTTGATTGCTGCTCCACGACTCCTTCCACTCAATTCCCTGGTTTGTGCTGCTCTTGTTGCTTTCCGTGAGTCTGTTGCGAGGCTCCATTCAAAAACTTTGGCTGTGGTTTTACTGCAAACTTGTTCTCATGATAATCCATGTGGCGCAGTCTCGTGTATGGCATGGTGGAAGAGTGCAGCCGCATTCGCCTCGCATGGTCGTGTATCTGCATTTCATGTTGGAAGTCTGAGTGCCATAGTTGTTCAACTGTTCCCTGCTTGGACAAGGTAATCTTGTTCTATATGGTCACTTTTAAAACAAGTGACAAGTACTTTAGGAAGCTAGCGAGTATTTTATAAGAGGCATTTGGGACTTTCTTCTCTTTATCTGAAACCATAAGGAGTTCCCAAGCCTTTGGAATCATCAAATTATCTTCCAACCATAAGAAAGTAAAAACTACCCATGTATCGTTCCTATACCTAGCCATGAATGGGGATGCACCTTGTAGCAACTAAACTCCAAACTGACAGTGGCAGTGATCCTCCCACTTCCAGACTGTTGTCTTTTATGCCGCTCTGCTATCCCTGCCTTCAACCCACCACTGGAGTGGAGGAACGCCTTTGAATTTAACTTTTCTATTGAAGTTTCAATAACCGGGCTGGCAAAAAAAACAATAAATAAGAGCAAAACAGTAAGCCCCAGCCCAAGTGTCTCATTTAAGCACTTTCTTTGGTCTTGCTTCAGTTGATTCCATTGCAATGGAATTACTAGAGAAGATAGAGAGAATTAAAAAACAGAGTCTGGCCAAGAAGAACCCCAAAAGAGGAGGAAAGCAGAGTCCGGAGAAACAGACAAAAAGACAAAGATGAGACGGGGCTCTCGCTGCATGCACTTTTGAGCAGCTTGGTCAAGCCGGATTATTTGTGTTTCTTAGCAATTGGTAAGGATTTGAGACTTTTATTTATCTAATTGAAGAAGCTTTTGTCCTTAAACTGTAAATTAGGTTTTTGCAGTTGTGTGCAGTGCAATCTTAATCCTCACAGATTGCCTTCCACTTCAATAAAAGATTGCCATTAACTTCCATCAACTCACACTTTATGCTTTGTTCATCAAAGATAATACCAGTTAGCAGTACTATTGTCCCCTTTGTAATAAGATAAGGGACACGAATCTGGGTGCTTATGACTGTGATTAATGCCCTTGCCCATCTATTACTCATATCAAATACGTTTTACCACGGTGCACTTGTATCACAGTAGAACTCTCATGCTAACCAGACTTTAGCCAAAACTGGATACAAGATGCTGCCATAAGATGTGGTGAATAGTCATGTTCCTTTTTAACATCATATATAGAGACTAATCTCCACAGTAAGTAATAATCAACAGAAAATGCGCCAATACCAAACAGTGTTTAATACAAGTTGCTGGAATAGTGCAAGTACCTGAAGACCCCGCTATTGCTGAACTAGATGAAAAAAAAATTAAAATTCTGCAGGAAAAAGTGGGCACATACTTGGAGGTACTCAAGAGAAGACGTGCGATGCTGGTTTCCAAAAGCCGCAAGCAAAGTACATGTAGTTGCAGAGTTCGAAAGGCACTTAACAAGATGAAAAGAGTATGGGAGTCAGGGGAACCTACCTTTCTATTTGATGTTTCAACTTGCATTCTTATGCAAGTCAATTGGACTCACTGCTACAGTCAACATCCAAGATTGTCGTTCTCTGCAGTAAAAGCAGATAAATATCATATTTTCGAAGTGCAAGACTTGTGTGCTCCATTTTATGAATCGGAGTATTAACATTGGGATGCATAATTTGACAATGAATCAACTTGTCAGGTAGCTTGCCAGTCTAATTATTTCCACAGATACAAACATTAGAGATGTGCAGTTTGTACAGAATTGTCTCGAGCATCTGCATACTATCTATCTAGCTTTGCATACATGAACTGTAAATTCTATAGCACATGAAGATGGGAAAAGTTTGGTTTTTAAATCTACAGTCTGCCCAAATTTAGTAATCTTGAAATAAAGCCTACAGAAAAAAAATCAACATTTCAGCATTCGTTTCTCACCTTGGCCCTGGCAACTTGAATGTCGATCAGCCAGCAAGACAACGTAGTCTTAGATTGCAAGTTAATGCTTTGGCCACAGCAAAGATTTACTTGTCACCTCTCAGAGGTAAAATGAAGACTATATGATGTAATGACTCCCACATTCTGCAATGACAGACTACAACTATGTTATCATCAGAATAGCTAATGGTGTATATGGGACAGAGATGAAAGAGCTGACATCTTTCATTTTGATTTGGATAACTCGTTGATGTTAGTGTTAGATCAAAGCTTTTGAAATTGTAGTTGTGCTTGCGTCTCCAAGGCCTCAATTTATCCCAGTTCATATGGATAAATGAGCAAAACTATAGTACACCAGCAAAGAATGTAAAATGACACATATCCATCTACTGGCCAAACAGAAAGCTACGAAGAGATTCACCAGAAAAAGAAGGAAAATCTGCAACACTCAACAATGTTTTCGAAGAGGTCAGAAGCTTTAACCTCAAGAACAATTACTATCCGCTACATGGCTACTAGAGAAGACCCTTCTACTCATCGAAACAATTGCTGAGGTTATCTTCGATCTCTTCAATAACAGTAGATCCCAATTTCTTTTGAGGGCTTACCTTATCTTAAGCACAAACAAAGTTTTTGAATGAGGCCGTGCAACAGACTCACGGAAAGCAGCAGGAGCAGCACGAACAAACACAGGGGACGGAGTGGGAGGAGTCGTGGAGCAGCAACCACGCGAGCGAACCACCAATATCGAACCGGCGAAGTCGATGAAGAGGTGCCATGCTTCATCCCAAGAAGGAGCACGGCCGCTAGACGGTGGTGCCCGATCAGCGAGACGCAGCAACAAGAAACGCAGGAGCAGGCTGCAGATGGCAACGCCGATGGCAGCGGTGTGGATTTCAAAGGGCGAAACCGACTTCCCCTGATATTTCACTTGGATGTCCCTGCCTTCACCCCCCACTGGGGTGGACAGTGGGAAACGCCTTTAAGCTTTCTTATTTATTTGTTCGAATCCTGTGTTGCAGCAAAGCGTGCGATTAACCTGGAAGATTCATGTGCAAGAATAAAGTTTCAATAACCGGGCTGGGAAAAAATAATGAATAAGAGCATAACAGTAAGCCCAAGCCCAAGTATCTCATTAAAGCCCTTTCTTTGGTCTTGGTTCAGTTCAGTTGACGCGGTGGTAAGGGAATTTTTTTTCTTTTTTTTTGGTAAAAGTAAGCAATATATTAGGGAGGCAATACGGCTCCAAAAACTTACACTCAAAATGAACATGTTCATTAAAAATGGAAAAAAGCCACGGAAAAAGCAACAAAATGACCAACAAAAAGCCAATGGCAAATAAAGCTTGGCAAAAGCAACCTAGCAACAAACGAAAAGCCTATCTAGTCAACCTACGATCGGAGGAAACAAAGATAATGGGGTCCACATCCCATGAGCCGTTGTAAGGTAATTATTAGAGCAAAAAGGGAGAAAAAAATGAAAACAAAGTCTGGCCAAGAAGAGCACAGAAAAAAAAAAAAAAAAAAAAAAAAAAAAAAAAAGATTCCACTTTCTTCGATGTGAGACACTTTGGATTGTTTAGTGGAAACATGAATCTTTATGGGCTAATTTAGATGCACCACTTTAATTCTAATCTCAATTTTACTGCAATTTTTATTTGTTAAAAAAAATCTTCAACTTCAATAGGGATCTCATATGTACCCCCGTGGGAACATAGGATCATCATGTGACCCTGCGTGGTCCAACCATTGCTGCGTGGTTTGTCAGACTTGATTAACATAATAAATTCAAATTTTAGCAAAAAAATCATACAAACTAGTGAAATGAAGATGATCGCCACAGATGAAAAATGCCTATGCATCATAATCTTTATTTCGTCCAAATTGCATCATAAATGTCATCTTTTTGTGACACAGAAAGAATGAGGAATTGAGGAGGAATATTTGTGGAAACTTTTTAGAGAGGAGAGAGAAATGGGGGGAGGCCACGTGAAATGGACAAACGGGGAATGAGAAATGAGTAAAAGAAGGGAGGAATGAGAAGGGCATAAGTCGTCACCGCTTGCTTGTCGTCTTTCAGAGATGCTTTTCATCCATTTATGTCGCCGCCTTGATTCACCCAACCATAACACGCATACATATACAATATCATTTTATTTTCCTAGCAAAGTTGATCACGACACGACGAAATCCACGACCTCACCGGTCTAGTGATATAGATATTATGTACATTCCGATGAATATTTCGCTCTTTATATATGAAGATCTTCTCTTGCCATTTGAATGGGTCGATTGTTGTTGCACAACCTGATATAGCTTCGTCTGCCTAGTCACAACTACGCCTCGATGAGGATTCTCAGGATATGGCCATCCAACATATGCTCAAGAGCCGCTCACATCCCATCGTCTCAGGATGAAAAGTAGAAATAAATGCAAAACCTGCGAGCAAGCGATCTTGGGGGAGGTCTATTGAGGCCATGCGTGCATATTCTTTCTCCACAAAAGCTGCGCCGAATCCCCCACAGAGATGCAACACCCGTCTCTCCATGATCACCCTCTCTCTCTTGCTTTCGATCAATTGGAGGAGCTAAATGTAATGCTTACCATGGTTTCCTACAGCAGTGAATGCAAATTCAGCCTCGACATGGACTGCACGGCTACGTTCACGAGGTCTAGAGCCAATAAGGATTCAGTATTTAACCATTTCAACAATCAGCATCGACTGGTCTTACACAAAAAGCTCGAGAGCAGAATCCAGTGCAAAGGTTGCAAAGAGAACATACTAGGTGAGTTCTATGCTTGTCTTGATTGCCTCTTCTTTCTCACAGTCATCCTCTGCCGCTGGTATTGTCACATGAAGGATGGTCCGTGCAAGACTCGTGATGAATGCATCGAATGTTTAGCCTATTGCTGGCTGGAGCAGAGCAGCTCTTTTCAGCTCCATAATTCTTGTGATGAATTGCCCTCTGTTATGCAATAACCTGTTCACCCTGCACATGCTTTTTCTTTTAGTATCAGGAAGGAGCATTGTTGAACTATGTCGTAAAGATTGTCGACGCTCTTTCACTGCATGGAAAGTGACTACAGCTTCAATATTCCATGCATTTTTGACAGGCCCACTTTGAAATGTCACCTCCACAACCAACTACTCTCTTAATTTAGACCTACTGAACCGTGCTTCCTATGCAATGTCTGTGGTAAATTTTGCAGGTTCGACTTCTACAGTTGTGTGCATTGCACTCATAATCATCACTGATTGCCTACCACTACAGTAAAGGATTCCCATTAACTTCCATCAACTCACACTCTACGCTTCGTTCATCAAAGATGATACCAATGAGTACTATTGTGACCTTTGCAAGAAGATAAGGGACTTGAGCCCGGGTGCTTACAAGTGCAATGATTGCCCTTGCCCATTGATTCCTCATATCAAACTCGTTTTACCCACAGTGCATTTTCATTCCAGAAGTGCTCTCTTACCAAACAGACTCCAGCCATCTAATGGATATAAGATGCCGCTAGTGCCATTTGCTGCAGTGAATAGCCTTGTTCCTTTTTAACGTCATATATATATATATATATAGACTCATCCTCCACAATAAGTAATAATTAACAGAAAACTTGCTAGTACCAAATACAGGTTGCTGGAAAAGTGGAAGTACCTGAAGACCCTGCTATGGCTGAACTAGATGAAACAATTGCAACTCTGCAGGAAAAAGAGGACAGGGCAAGCACACGACTGGGGGTACTAAAAACAAGATGTGCAATGCTGGTCTCAAAAGGATGCAACCAAAGCCCATGTAGTTGCAGAGTTGGGAAGGCACTTATCAAGAAGAAAAGAATTGGGGCGGCACAAGACCACCTTCCTATTTGATGTGTCAACTTACACAGAATCACTGCTGACACTCGACATCTGAGATTGTTATTCTCTGCAGCAAAAGCACAAAAATATCATATTTTTTTAGTATAAGACTTGTTTGGTCTATGTTATGAGTTGGAGTGCTAACAAAAGGATGCATAATTTGATTATGAATCAACTTGTCAGGAAGCTTGTGGGTCTTATTATTTCCTCAAAAAAAGAATATCAGATGCAAGTAGTATGCACAGACTAGTCTCAAGCTTTTGCATACTATCTATATGGCTTTGCATTCCTGAACTGCAAAAATTCTTTTCCAGCACATGATGATGAGAAAAGTTCAGTTCTAACATCTGCAGTCTACCAAAAGTCGGTTATATTGAACTAAAGCCTCCCAAAAAAGAAATCCATATTTCAGCATTCTTTTCTCACCTTGTCCCGGCACCTTGAATCTCTGACTGAGGCCACAATTCTAGCTCCCCACGAAAACCAATCAGCCTGTGAGACAACATGGTCTTAGATTGCATCACCGAGATCCAAGAGCTTCCAGATACAAACAGGATATATCACAAAAGAAGTCGTTGCCTTTATAAATATTATTTTCCAAAGCAAGTTGACACATTCGCAGCAACAAAGATCTAGTTGTCACCTCTGAGAGGTAAAGTGCTGACTATATGACATAACCACTCTTGTCATTCTGCAATGACAAACTCAAACAAAATTATCATCAGATAGCTAAGAAGCGGTACCCGTGCATATGGGACAGAGATGAAAAAACTGACATTTTTCATTTTGATATGGATAACTATGTCACGATAGAACAAAACTTATATTGCAGCTGTGATTGCATCTCCGAGGCATCTTATTTATTCTAGTTCATAACTTTATTTTGGCAACTAGAAATGACCATATGACAACATTTGATATGTGCCAATGTGATAATAAAGAGTCAATGTCTGAAAATGCTAGTAAAAGCACCATTTTTCATGAACGAGCCTCTTTTTCTCTTTTCAGTAAAGAAAAAAAACTTCCAAATCTTTTGGTCTAGTAGGATCTTCGATAACCTTGAAACAAACAATGAAACATCTCCCCAACCTCCTCGTTGTAATGATTGTCAAAGTATTTTTGATCTCTTCAGTAACATTCACACTCCAGTTAAAGGTTACAATTTTTAAGTATCAGCTATTGAATTAGGAGAAGCATTTGACAGTCCTGCAGTCTTAAGTTCTTCTGTAGATCATGTACTTAGCTGCATTATTTGACTTAGGATAATGATAACTCTCCTGGGAATTGTTTTCCACAATAATAATGCCACTCTCCAGAACAATGTCCCTGCCTTCGCCTCACCACTGGAGAGGAGGAACTAGGAAGGGCCTGTGAACTTTCCCATTTATTTTTCTGTGTTAGAAAAAAGAGACTTTGTTCGGTGCTGATTGAATTCTCGTTTCTCTTTTCTCGGCAGTGTGTCCGCATAGTTACATCAATGCGGAATAACCTGGAAGATTCATGTGCAAGGAAAAAGTTCCAATAACCGGGCTGGCAAAAAATAATAATAAAGAGCAAAACAGTAAGCCCAAGCCCAAGTGTCTCGTTAAAGTCCTTTCTTTGGTCTTGCCTCAGTTGATGCCGTGGTAAACGAATCACTAGAGCGAAAAGAGAGAAAAAGATGAAAACAGAGTTTGCCAAGAAGAACACGAAAAAGAGAGAGAGAGAGAAGGAAAGCAGAGCCTGGAGAAACCGAGAAAAAGACAGAGGAGACAAAAGGGGGCTCTTGCTGTATGCACCAGATTAAATTTTTTTTTTCTTGGCAATCAATAAGGATTCGAAACTTTCATTTATCTAATTGAAGGAGTTTCCGTAATTAAATTGTAAATTAGGTTTTGTATGGATTCTATGTTGCTAGGTCGATTCTAGAGATTTTTAAGCTATGAAATTATGTTATAAAGAAATTTTAGGGTATTGCATAATAGGACTTTAGAAAAGTTAATGTAGGTTTATGATTTGATTGGGATAAATTTTTAAAATTTTGCGCATTGCTAAAAACAGCTTTTGAATTACTATGTTTGGCAATGAATTTCACCCTTCTCCAACCATCTTTTGGCTTCATGATCTCTTAGGGGGTGCATGAGAACATTCCCAGGAACAAGAATTTCTATTATTTGGCTCCCGGGAACAGAAAAAGAATAGAAACCCATTTGATAACGGCAAGTTGGTTTTTTGTTCCCGGGAATAAAAAGTTAGCCCGGGAATAGAAATGAGAAGTAAAAAAGTTGCTTCTTGTTTCTAGGAATAAGTTTAAGAAATAAGTGAATTTTTTTTTTTTCTTTTATTCTTCTCATGCTAATCGCCGTTGACCATTTGCTCGCCGTCACCCGCCGCCGCCGCTGCCACCGCCGGAAGACCGCCGCCGTTACCGGCCGCCGCCGGCTGCCGTCGCCGTTGGCCGAGCAAGGCCGCCATCGCCGCCCGCTGCCGCATGTCGCGGCCGGCGGTCGGCCGACGCCGACATTCGGCGGCAGCGGCGGCGTCCAGCAGCGATTGGCCAACAAAAAAAAACGAATAAATATAAAAAAGAAACTATTTTTTACCAAACGCATTTCTATTCTTTTTCTATTTCTAGAATAAAAATATTATGTAGTTATCAAACGGGTTTTTTTACACAGAAATTGTTCCCTAGAATAGAAATAGAAAAGAAGCATTTTCTGAAAAAAAAAAAAAAAAAAAAAAAAAAAAAAAAAAAAAAAACTACTCCCGTGACCAATAAGCGTTGTCATGTGCAGCCAGTAATTCAAAAGAGTTTTCTATTGAAAGTAAGCTCGCTTGAATTGGAGTTTTAAAGTGCGGTTGACTCTGTTAGCAAAGTAATTGTTCAAAGGTCTTTTGTCAAATGGACAATTTGACTCAAGAATATGGTATTGCCTACTAAAGTTTTAGTCGAGGTTAGTTAACATGTATGTAAAATGTAAATTGCGTAACCCAAGATCTCCACAACTAGAACAAAAACTTACATAATTAAATAGAAAGATTAATATACTTGGGATTCATTATTCTTGAAGCGGAAGCGGAAACACAATGTTCCTTGCGCAAATCCTTCTCCTCTATTGCGCTCCGTATCAACGGCTCAATGAGGCGGCCCTCACCTTTAGTGTTAGGTAAACACTCCTTATGTGAGGATACGTGAGAATTAGGGTTAGAGGAGAAACTTGAGCACTATTTATAAAGTTTCTAGCCAGTCCCCCTCATTATGGGCTAGGCTCAACTCAGCCCACAGTAACCAGCCCCATATTAGACTAATTAAGAAACCTTCTATCTCACCTTAGACCAAACCCCAAAAAACGGTAAACATTAAACGGTAAATTACAATGTCAATTAATTTAGTCCACATTAAGGAAAATTCTTACATTTTCCCACTTGGACTATATTAATTGAAATTGTATTGTATGTGCGCACATTGGTCCAGAGGTAATTCTTAATAGTCAATCATATCCCATAAAGTAACTACATATATACACATCGAATCATAGCGGTAACTGCATGGATACATACAGAGCCTTCCATGGTCACAAGTGCTTTCAATTTTATTGATATGGATTCAATATGATAATGTGGCAAATGGCTAACATCTCTCATAGAGAGATCCCATTTGTCAGTCACCATTCTCTTACCTTAGGCGACATAAAAGCTTGTGCCACTAGAAAATGACTTTATGGTTCCAATGAACCCACATATATCTTATCCTTACGGTTAACTTTTTTTTTTTTTTTTTATGTATCATAAGACATATGCACAAGGCTAATAACCGGATGCCCCTAGCCTTCACTCAAGGTTTAAGCAATATCTTGAGACTTTATCAATATGTATTCAACATGATAACAACACATTCAAAAATTTATTATTGTATGTAAAAGTTGATACATATCAAATCGTTGCTAAATGTAACGAACCACAGATGTGAACTTTATCAGAATAAAGCCAAAATAGCTCCCATTAAACAATAGTATCCGAAGATACTCCTAGGCCCATGCTAATGACATGTCACTCAAATACACATGGGCGTAGGCCTTTAGTTAGTGGATCTACAATCATATCATCTGTGAAAATATGTTGTATTATAAGTCATCTTTCTGTACCGTTTCTTTATGATCAAAAATATTTGACCGCCATATATTTAGACCCCTTGAGACATTTGTTATTAATAAAAATACAACAAATTTATTGTCTCAACTCAACTATATTGGTTTATTCATAAAGTCAAAACGGTCAACTCCTTCATAAAGTTCCGAAGCATAATAGCTCAAGTAACAGCCCGAAAGAAAGTTACAAGCTCTACTTACATAATAGACATAGAACTTTATTTACTGCACCTCCTGCTAACATAAATATGTATCAGGTTATTGATATTATATCATCCTAACAGCCAGCAAAGTTAATATCTGAATATCTTACTAACTGCAAGAATTAAACTTGTCTATAAATTAATATATAATCTCTTGTCCTTTTAAAGTACCTTAAAACCTTCTTGGCAACAACCTAGTGATCGCGTTCTAGATTCAATTTATATCTGCCTAGAAGTCCCGTCGCAATGACTATATTTAATCCGGTGCAAATTCAAGCATATATTATAGTTTTAAGTACACTAACATAAGGTACACCATTTAACTAGATTTTCTCAATATCTAAATAAGAACAATGTAATGGATTAGCTCCATCACCCTTAACAACAGGAGTAATTATTGACTTGCAATGATGTATATTGAATATTTCCAAAATACGATCAACAAATGTTCTCTAAGATAAATCTAATAAAATATGATGAGAACATGCGGCCGGCGGTCGGCCGAAGGCGACATGCGGCGGTGGACGGCAGTCGGTCGGCGACGGCGTTCGGCAGCGATCGGCCAACAAAAAAAAACAAATAAATATAAAAAAGAAACTATTTTTTACCAAATGCATTTCTTTTCTTTTTCTATTTTTAGAGTAAAAATATTATGTAGTTATCAAACGGGTTTTTTTACACAGAAATTGTTCCCTAGAATAGAAATAGAAAAGAAGCATTTCTGAAAAAAAAAACTACTCCCTAGCCAAGAAGCGTTGTCATGTGCATCCAGTAATTCAAAAGAGTTTTCTATTGAAAGTAAGCTCGCTTGAATTGGAGTTTTAAAGTGCGGTTGACTTTGTTAGCAAAGTAATTATTCAAAGGTCTTTTGTCAAATGGACAATTTGACTCAAGAATATGGTATTGCCTACTAAAGTTTTAGTCGAGGTTAGTTAACATGTATGTAAAACGTAAATTGCGCAACCCCAAGATCTCCACAACTAGAACAAAAACTTACATAATTAAATAGAAAGATTAATATACCTGGGATTCATTATTCTTGAAGCGGAAGCGGAAATACAATATTACTTGCGCAAATCCTTCTCCTCTATTGCGCTCCGTATCACTGGCTCAATGAGGCGGCCCCTCACCTTTAGTGTTAGGTAAACACTCCTTATGTGAGGATACGTGAGAATTAGGGTTAGAGGAAAAACTTGAGCACTATTTATAGAGTTTCCAGCCAGTCCCCCTCATTATAGGCTAGGCTCAACTCAGCCCACAGTAACCAGCCCCATATTAGACTAATTAAGAAACCTTCTATCTCACCTTAGACCAAATCCCGAAAAACGGTAAGCGTTAAACGGTAAATTACAATGTCAATTAATTTAGTCCACATTAAGGAAAATTCTTACATTTTCCCACTTGGACTATATTAATTGAAATTGTACTGTATGTGCGCACATTGGTCTAGAGATAATTCTTAATAGTCAATCATATCCCATAAAGTAACTGCATGTATACACACTGAATCATAGCGGTAACTGCATGGATACATACAGAGCCTTCCATGGTCACAAGTGCTTTCAATTTTATTGATATGGATTCAATATGGTAATGTGGCAAATGGCTAACATCTCTCATAGAGAGATCCCATTTGTCAGTCACCATTTTCTTACCTTAGGCGACATAAAAGCTTGTGCCACTAGAAAATGACTTTATGGTTCCAATGAACCCACATATATCTTGTCCTTACGGTTAACTCTTTTTTTTTTTTTTTTTTTTATGTATCATAAGACATATGCACAAGGCTAATAACCGAATGCCCCTAGCCTTCACTCAAGGTTTAAGCAATATCTTGAGACTTTATCAATATGTATTCAACATGATAACAACACATTCAAAAATATATTATTGTATGTAAAAGTTGATACATATCAAATCGTTACTAAATATAACGAACCACAGATGTGAACTTTATCATAATAAAGCCAAAATAGCTCCCACTAAACAACAGTATCCGAAGATACTCCTAGGCCCATGCTAATGACATGTCACTCAAATATACATGGGCATAGGCCTTTAGTTAGTGGATCTGCAATCACATCATCTGTGAAAATATGTTATATTATAAGTCATCTTTCTGTACCGTTTCTTTATGATCAAAAATATTTGATCGCCATATATTTAGACCCCTTGAGACATTTGTTATTAATAAAAATACAACAAATTTATTGTCTCAACTCAACTGTATTGGTTTATCCATAAAGTCAAAACGGTCAACTCCTTCATAAAGTTCTGAAGCATAATAGCTCAAGTAACAGCCTAAAAGAAAGTTACAAGCTCTACTTACATAATAGACATAGAACTTTATTTACTGCACCTCCTGCTAACATAAATATGTATCATGTTATTGATATTATATCATCCTAACAGCCAGCAAAGTTAATATCTGAATATTTTACTAACTGCAAGAATTAAACTTGTCTGTAAATTAATATATAATCTCTTGTCCTTTTAAAGTACCTTAAAACCTTCTTGGCAACAACGCAGTGATCGTGTCCTAGATTCAATTTATATCTACCTAGAAGTCCCGTCGCAATGACGATATTTAATCCGGTGCAAATTCAAGCATATATTATAGTTTTAAGTACACTAACATAAGGTACACGATTTAACTAGATTTTCTCAATATCTAAATAAGGACAATGTAATGGATTAGCTCCATCACCCTTAACAACAGGAGTAATTCTTGACTTGTAATGATGTATATTGAATATTTCCAAAATACGATCAACAAATGTCCTCTATGATAAATCTAATAAAATATGATGAGAACAATCCTTACGGACCTCAGCACAAAGGACACAATATGCCTCAAGGTCACTACTTGTAAACAAAATATCATGTACATAGAATATGAGAAAGATAAATTTCCTCCCACTAACCTTACAGTATATCGAATTACTTTGTTTCCAATTGAACAAAATAACAATACTATGAAACTTTATTAATATTGTCTGGAAACTTATATAAAATTATAAATAAGACTTTTCGGTCTACACAAAAGTTTATTTAAATCTGTTGCAAAATCTTCCGGTTGCACTATATAAATTTTGTATTTATTTGGTGTAACTCCATATAAAAATAAATAAATAAATAAACTATTAATGACACATTCACTCTTGAAAGAATTTTTTAAGAAATAATTATAGTCTTAAAAATAATTATTTTTTACTATTAACAATCAACCTCTCTTTCGAGTGAAAACTTTAGCTACCAATTTGGCTTTAAATTCCACAATCTTTCTTTGAAATCCTTTTAATTTTGTATGCCAATTTGCAACTAATGAACTTGTGATCTTTAGGCAAGTTAGTAAGTTTCCAAACACTATCATGTTTCATAGATTGTATATCACATTTTATGGCATCTGATCACATACTTAATTGAAGATAAGAAACAACATTTATTTATTTCGCTAAATCAACCATGTAGTGGATATTGCAGTCATGCTCTCACAAATAGACTATATAATCTAATGGAATAACTGATCGTCTTTCCTTAACAAATCTCCTGAGTAAAGCTACAACCACTTCATTCTATACTTGAGAGGTTTGAAAAAATTTCATTATAAATTATATCAAGAATAGTACCTTGAACCTCATCAAGTTTAGTCTATGGTACAGAGATTCCACAATTGTACGTACCACACTTATCTATTTAGGCAAAGACAAAGACACGGTGATTTTCCATCATACTATTATCCTTAATAGTCGAGAGCAGCTATTCTCTACAATTACGTCAAACTGTAGAAACTTTACAGTATGTGATATCATAATTCTTGTATCTTCTTTAGGGTCTTAAAATAGTACCCTTTTGAACAATCTAGGTAAGATACAAAATAATTCCGAGTGAATCTAAATTCCAACACATTTAATATTGAATTAAATAACCACCTCTAAATTTAATAAGAGTTAAGTAATTTACATTCAGTTGATAACTCAAAAGAAGTTTATAAAACAACTTTGATAAGAAATATGTTTTGTGTGTGAAAAGGTTATTTTCAAAATACTATCTCATAAAAGACTGAATAAATTAGTCTTACTAATCATACTCATCGCCATGTACATTATGGTGTATTTATGCCTTTCGGCCAAATCTTTTGTCAGGATTTTCAGGCATAGTAATTAAGTTACCACCCTAGAATCTATCAAGTATTTGACAAATGACCCTTTAAGTTATTTCGCATTGTCATACTTGCCAAAATACTCACGGCCACTATTAACCCTAACAACCTTTTAAGACTAATTGTAATTATTTATGCTTTATTTTGGTCATTTTCCTTAAATAGAAAACTTTTGAAAACAACATTTTAACCATATACTAGATCTATACATCATTAGGACTTAAACGCAATCTTTGCAGATGTGTCCTAATTTCAATATTAAACAAGACATAATTACAAGCCACTAAGGCTTCCATCATCTTTTAGCAATGCAGTCAGTAGGCAAACCACTTTTCAAGTGTTCTAGAATGGAACGCTTCATGAACAATAAGCACATTCTATCGCTTTTTTCTCAAACAACAAATCATATATGTCATAATTTAAAATTTGTAGCAATAAAAATCTCAATAATAGTGGAGTTATTAATTATAGAAAATGTGACTGAAAAACAAGTAATGTATATAATTAGCATCATGTGAGTAACATGTAATTTGACAAAAAAACACACATTCAAAGAGTTACACGCATAATCATATAATCACATTTTGGCAGAATACATGACATGCAGTTGTACACTCCCACATGATAGTGGTTATGAGAATATATTCCAATCTTTGTGAATTCATCACCTTTGGACATATGAACCACTAGGATCAGTCACTTCTCCACCACACCATCATGTATCCCTTCATGAACTAATGCACAATCACCTCCTTTAGGAGTATGACCATGCATTAGACCAGGAGACATCTCAATCAGCATACGAGACTGAAATTTCTTAAACCCAATCAATCGTGCCACTTTGGCTGTTAGTATTCAATTGAATTCTTGAAACTCTCTCATGCCAGAATATAAAATCTACATCTCACATACACCATATACATGTGATTTTAGTTTTAGTGATAGGGGCACATATCACTGAAATCACATATCATGCTAATTATATTGCCTTATTCATTAATAAAATTAAACATGCATATATATATATATATATATATATATATATATATATATATATTAGATTCCAATGAAATCACCGATTACAACAACACAAGAAACTTCTCTTGTGCACCTAAATTACAGAATACCAGAATGACATAAAAAGAATATTGATATAGAGAATCTATCACAAATTAACATCAATAGCAATACATGGTACACCAGATCGAGAAGTCTGACGGCCGATCCATTATAGCTCATGAGTTTCATAAGTCAAAAAATGACTTCAAGGCCAACAACTGATTAATTAGCCAATTTTAAGTAACAAATATCCTTACTTCAATCAATGGTCTATAAATTGAGTTAAACTACAGAACCACATATTTGAATTATAACGGTAGATACTATTTCTCTGCATAAATATTGTCATACTCCGTAACCATAAAAATATGCAATTTGATGAACGTTAACCAGTGACCATATGAATTTAGGTATAATATGCAATAACTTAACTGACATGCATTACCCACATTCAGCAGATATGTAAATCAATACAATCAGTAAAACGTCCATCATTCAAAGGTTACCAGCGTGTAAAGGAGTATACATGAGCAACAAAAGTTTCATGACTTTTACTGTTTCTTATTACCACAATATATAATTCAATTACTATCTCATAATCATTGTATTCTATCATCACACCTTTATAATGTTTATTTGATAACATACATGTAATCCAACAATTGTATTTCCAAATCACAGAAAATACAAGAAAAATACGCGAAAATACGCTAAAAATACATGTATTTAGGGTTATATATGTATTTTCACATCCATAAAATCACCAAACATGTAAAATAAATATACCACAAGATAGAGGAGAGCCATACGAATCCAACGCCACTAGCCATGCGCCGATCCAATGCTCCACGCGCCCGTATGCGCCACCTGAATGCATGGCGCGTGGAGCTCACGCGCGTGGCTCAAAGGCCGGTCAAAACCGGTCTAATCGGTGGCGGTCCGACCTATTCCTGATCCGACCATCCGATCCAGCCACCCGGTCAGATCGGTTGACCGGTTCGGTCAACAGCTGACCGAGTCAGGTCGGTCAACGGGTCGGGTTGGGTCCTTGGTCGGGTCAGTCGCCTTCTGGGTTGGGTCGCTGACGTCATCGGGTCGGTCGCTGACGTTATCATGGCGTCATCACCCGCATGCGTCGCAGTAATTGTCACAATAAGCATTTAGGCTTGTAGATGTATGTGAGAAGAAAATCAACTGCAAGGTCAAATCAAATAATGAACGAACCCACATGAAAATTAAAATGCATATAATTTGCACCTCCCACAGAATTTGTAGGGATTGGCGTTTGAGACCACGATCCACAAACTGATGCATGGGACTTGACTAAGGAATGCATGTCACAAAAGCAAGGCGAAGTTGAGCACTCTACTGCCAGCAGGACACTTTGCCGGCCAGGCTTCTAGAGAAGAGGAGTTTTAGCGAAGCCAATTTGATTTTGGGCAACCAAACCCTGCAACTGATGAGAAGTTCCTATGGATTAAAGGGTAGCTTACATAATTGATGGAGTAGATAGAAACAGTTGCCTCAGAAGGAAGAATGGTCAACCAAGAAGAGAAAAGATACTATTGTACGTGACTAGAGGTGTTAAATGGGTTGTGCAACCCATTAGAGCTGTTAAATGGGTGGGTCGGGTCGAGTTTGGGTCAGGTCATTAATGGGTCGACCCAAATTGACCCATTAACCCATTTATAACCCATTTATGTCTAATATAAATTTTTCGACTCATACCCGACCCGACCCATACCCGACCCAACCTATATTAATAAAATATTTTCATATTTAATCAAATTTAGGAAAACTTATTCCTACATTTTTTTTAAAGATTATATTACTAAAAAACTTCAAAGCAATACAAATCCAATCAATAATTTTTCAATTTTTTTATAATTTTTCAAAAAAAATATTTCTTATATATATTTAAAAAATTGAAAAATTATTGATTGGATTTGTGCCGGTCGCCAACCATCGCCGTGCCGACGACGGGAGGAAGAAGAAAGAAAAAAAGAAAAAAAAAAAAATAATTATAATTTCGATTTTTATAAAAAAAAGATTTTATAAAATTAAAGAGAGGAGAGAGAGATGGTGAGGTTTTGAGTGAAAATAAATGGGTTCATTTTTAATGGGTTGATAAATGGGTCATAAACGTGTCAGAGAACTGACCCATTTAAAACTCATATATCTTAGTCTTGACCCATTAAAACCCATTATGGATGCTTTATGAAATAAAGCTTGACCCATTAATGACCCATTTAACCATAAATAGGTCCATAAATGGGTTGCACAACCCATTTAACACCTCTACAACCCATTTATGGTTAAATGGGTCATTAATGGGTCAAGCTTTATTTCATAAAGCACCCATAATGGGTTTTAATGGGTCAAGACTAAGATATATGGGTTTTAAATGGGTCGGCTCTCGACCCTTTTATGACCCATTTATCAACCCATTAAAAATGAACTCATTTATTTTCATTCAAAACCTCACCATCTCTCTCTCCTCTCTTTAACTTTACAATTTTTTTTTTTTATAAAAACCGAAATTATAATTATTTTTTAACTTTTTTCTATTTTCTTTCTTTTTTTTTTTCTTTCTTCTTTCTCCCGTCGTCGGCCTTTGCGATGGCCGGTGACCGGCCAGGTGAGCCTCGAGCTCACCGATGTCGGGCAAGCTCGAGCTCGTTGGATCTAGCGAGGTGCGAGGCCTCGCCGACGCCCGGCGAGGCTCGAACCTCGCCAATCTAGCGAGACTCGAACTCACCGGCATCGGGCGAGGCTCGAGCCTCGCTAGATTCGGCGAGGGCGAGCTCGAGCTTAATAAAAATATATAAATAATTAAAAAATATTTTTTATTAAAATTAGATTTTTAATAAAAATATAAATAATCAAAATTCGATTTTTAAAATAATTATTTTTAAAATTATAAAAATTGTCCAATGTATAAAACTATTTTTCAATTTTCTTTCCTCCTTTACATAGTGTCAAGCAAAATTCTCTCTAATGAGGAGAATTAGGATGGTACAAGTTTTTAATTATTGAATATTATTCTAATGATGGTTAAAATTCGAAACCATATCTTTCGATTCCTTCTTGGGCAAAGAATGGGAAAAGGGCGAAGTGAGATAAGTACATAGGAAGGCCGTCTATTCCTCGGACGATCATTAAATTTAAAATATTAGGACAGCCATCCTTGAATTGCTACAAAATTAAATGTCCTGTTACGAGCCAAACACACACCTCACATGAAAATTTCACGTTGTTTTTTTTGCCCTTTCCCTTTTTACCAGAATTATCAAAAGCTGGTGTAGCACATAAGAAGACAAAAGAAGACAAAAATCAAGTGTGGGGTGTTGCCCATTCTTTCAATTTTTGGCTTTTATCTTATTTTATTTTAATTGTTTCGAACTAAACACCGAAAACAATTAAAATTCGATTTTAAAATAATTATTTTAAAAATTATAAAAATTGTCCAATTTATAAAACTATTTTAGTTTTAAAATATATATAAGAAATAATTTTTTGAAAAATTATAAAAATTGAAAAATTATTGATTGGATTTGTATTACTTTAAAGTTTTTTAATAATATAATCTTTAAAAAAAAAACCGTAAGAATAAGTTTTCCTAAATTTGGTTAAATATGAAAATATTTAATTAATATGGGTCGTCGGGTATGGGTCGAAAAATTTACATTAGACATAAATGGGTCATAAATGGGTTAATGGGTCAATTAGGGTCGACCCATTAATGACCCGACCCAAACCCGACCCGACTCACCCGTTTAACAGCTCTATCTCGTGACACATGCTTTCACTGAAGATGAATCATCTATTGCTCTTTCCAGTTCCCATGGCCAACAATATTTATCACACGTATTGCTTTCATTGGAAATAATAGTACCGAATTTTTTTGCTGACATAATTTGATTTGCTTTATGATACCTGCAATTCTGCACATCGCATACAAAATGGCTAACCTTCAGAGTCCGCAGAAAAGAATTTATTACCATTTGCATCTAAATCATCGGTTCAGTCCTCAAATCACATCCCATATTTCTGTTCAGCCCTTCAAATGATGACATGTATTATTATGCTCCAAGGTTACATGTTTTCTCTGATCTGTTCTTGAGAAACTGCTCGTTTTGAGCACTCTAAAATCACTGAAAGGTATCTATAAATACTTATCTTGGAGCTGCGCTATCATTTTATTTCCTAGCAAACTTAGTCACTCATTGTCTGGAACACTAAGTCTTATGGTAGAAGTTAAATGTGATCAACGGATGGACCAAGAGGGAATGGCTTATCAAGGCTCGTCCATATTCTTAACAGACTTGTCACAAGGAAATACGTGACCTCACCAATCTAGTGATATATACATTCCAATCAGTATTTTGCATTTATATATGAAAACCTTCTCTTGCCAGTTGGATCCATCAATTGTTACTGCACGGCCCAAGATTGCTTGTCCTCCTAATGAGGATTCTCAGAATGTGGCCATCCAAAAAATGCTCATGAGCATCTGCTCACATCCCATCATCTCGGGATGAAAAATAGAATCAAATGCAAAGCCTGCGAGTAGGCAATCTTGGGTGAGGCCTATGGATGCTATGCATGCATATTCTTTCTCCACAAAAGCTGCACCAACTCTACCCCGGAAATGCAACACCTGTCTCTCCATTATTACCCTCTCTCTCCTGCTTTCAATAAATTTGAGGAGCTGAACATAAAGTCTGCCATGAATTCCTACTGCACTGAATGCAAATTCAGCCTCAACATGGACTGCATGGCTTGAACTCTATGTTTGCAAGTCCTGAAAGGCAAGGACTTGGTTTTTTACAATTTTGACCATCAGCATCCACTGGTCTTCCACACGAAACTCGAAAGCAGAATCAGGTGCAAAGCTTGTGAACAAAACATACCAGGTGAGGTCTATAGTTGTCTTGGTTGCCTCTTCTTTCTCCATTGCAAGATCATCGTCTGCCGCTGGAACTGTCATATGAAGGATGGTCCATGCAATGCTTGTGATAAAGCGTCAAATGTTTAGCCTATCGCTGGTGGAAGCAGAGCTGCTCTTATGCTCCATTAATCATGTGCTGAGTCGCCCTCAGTCATGCAAGAACCTGTTCACCCCACACAGCATTTTTTCTTCTCATGTTAGGAAGGAGCGCTGTTGAAATATGTCTTGAAGAGTGTTGGCTCTCTATCTTTCACTGCATGGAATGTGACTATGACTTCAACATTCCATGCACTTTTGAAAGGCACATTTTGAAACAACACCTCCACGAGCATATACTCTTTCTTATTTTAGATATACTGAACTGTATTTCCTAAGCAGTGTTTCTGGTAAATTTTGCAGGTTTGACTTCAGTGGTCGTGTGCAGTGCAATCTTAATCATCACAAATTGCCTTCCACCACAGTAAAAGATTGCCATTAACTTTCATCAATTCACACTTTATGCTTCATTCATCAAAGACGATACCAGTGAGTACTATTGTGACCTTTGTGAGAAGATAAGGAACCTGAATCTGAGTGCTTACGTCTGCAATGAATGCCCCTGCCCATTGATTACTCATATCAAATGTGTTCTGCCCACAGTGCACTTTCATCACAGAAATGATCTCTTACTAAACAGACTTTAGGCAACAAATGGATACAATGCCATATGACGTGGTGAGTAGCCATGTTCCTTTTTAACATCGTATATATAGATTCATCCTCCACAATAAGTAGTAATCCACGGAAAATGCTCCAATACCAAACACTTTTAAATCAGGTTGCTGGAATGGTGGACGTACCTAAGACCTTGCTATTGCTGAACTAGATGAAAATATTGCAATTCTGCAGGTAAAAGTGAAAAGAATGAGCACACAATTGGAGGTCCTCAAGAAAAGACGTGCAATGTTGGTCTCCAAAAACTGCAAGTGAAGTGCATGTAGTTGCAGAGTTGGGGAGGCACTTATCAATATGAAAAGAATTTCCTTTCTGTTTGATGTGATGCAAGTCAATTGGTGTCACTGCTACAGTCAACATCCAAGATTGTTTCTCTGCAGTAAAGCAGATAAACATCATATTTTTGAAGTGCGAGACTCGAGTGCTCTATGTAAGAGATGAGGTGTTGACATTGAGATGCATAATTTGATTGTGAATCAACTTGGCAGGAAGCTTGCTGGTCTAGTTGTACAGAATTGTCTCAAGCATCTGCATACTATCTATCTAGCATTGCACACATGAACCGTGAATTCTTTAGCACATGAAGATGGGAAAATTTCAGTTTTAACATCTACAGTCTGCCAAAATTCAGTTATCTTGAAATGAAGCCTCCTGTAAAATAATCTACATTTCAGCATTATTTTCTCACCTTTGCCCCCAGCAACTTGAATGTCAATGAGCCAGCGAGACAGCGTAGTCTTAAATTGCAAGTTAACGCATTTGCCACAACAAAGATCTAGTTGTCACCTCTCGAGAGGTAAAATAAAGATTATATGATGTAACCACTCCCACATTCTGCAATGACAAAGTACAATTATATTATCATCGGAATAGCTAGTAAGCGGTAATGGTGTATATGCGAGAGAGATGGAAAAAGATGGCATCTTTCATTTTGATTTGGATCACTCAATGATGTTAGTGTTAGATCAAAGCTTTTGAAATTGTAGCTGTGCTCACGTCACCAAGGCATCAATTTATCCCATGTATAAATGAACAAGAACGTAGTACACCAGCAAAGAATGTAAAACGACACATATCCACTCCCTGGCCAAACAGAAATCTACAAAGAGATTCACGAGAAAAAAGAAGGAAATCTGCAACACTCAGCAATGTTTTCAAAGAGGTCAGAAGCTTTAACCTCAAGAACAATTACAACCCCTCATATGGCTGCTAGAAACGACCATTCTACTCGTCGTAACAATTGTTGAGGTCATCTTCAATCTCTTCGATAACAACAGATCCCAATTAAAATTACTTTCTCCAAGCAGGGAACAGTAGAACAACTACGGCGCTCAGACTTCCAGCATGAAACGCAGATCCACGGCCGGGCACGGCAAAAATGGCTGCTCTCTTCCACCATGCCATACACGAGAGCCCCCCGCACGGATAATCAGGAGAACGAGTTTGTGGAAAAACCACAGAGAAAGTTTTTGAATGGGACCCCACAACAGCTTCACGGAAAGCAACAGGAACAGCACGAACCAGAGGACGGAGTGGAAGGAGTCCTGTAGTAGCAACCAGGCAAGCGAAAACACCGATGTCAAACCGGTGAAGTGGAAGAGGAGGCGCGCTGCTCCATCACAAGAAAGAGCAGGGCCGCGAGGTGGTGGTGCCCGATTAGCGACACGCCCCAACGAGAAATGCACGAGCAGGCTGCAGATGGCAATGCGGATGGCCACGGGGTGGGTATCAAAGGGTGAAATTGACTTCCCCTGGTAAGCCACTTGAATGATGTTGACCAGAATTGACACGATGGATGTAAGATCCATGGCGCCGTGAGGGATGAAAAAACGGGGACGTCATTTTATAGAACACACTCTTTCTTGGATGTTTGCGCAATTCCCAAATGGGCAAAAACCTCCTAATCCCTGATAAGTACTGGGGGTTAGGAGGTTTGTGCACATTTTGGGGTTAGGAGGTTTCGCAAACATCCAAGAAAGAAAAAACGGGACTCGGCCAGGCAGGTTAGCCTCACTTGGGCGAGGATCATTGGCCCGACTAGGTGAAAGCGATCCTCAATGAGGCCGCCTTGGCCTGGGCGAGGGGAACCCTCGCCCTCACCTAGGCTAAGATTTGGTGAGACCAGCCTGCTCGACCATTGCCTATGAATGGCAAAAGGAAGAAGAAAGAAAAAAAAAATTGTAAAAAATTATAAAAATATTAAATTTTTATTATATATATTTTTACAACCATTCATGTAAGCAATATTCAGTCAAAATTAATCAGAATTATTAAATTGGCACAATTATAAAATTTAGGATTAAAGTTGGATAAATGCAATAGACTTATGATTTTCTTTGGTACTTTTCTCCCTTATGAATATAACCAAATAAAAAATAAATTGGACAGTTCTCAAGGCCTCCGTTCACTCCATGGCGTCGTGAGGGGTGAGGGTAGGGACATCCTTTGATATTTGTTTTTTCATGGAAAGTGGCACAGGACATAATTTTCTTTTTCGGTCGGGGCATAGGACATTGTTCTTATTTTGGGTGCTGCGGGTTCTCGTGAGGGATGCAAAGACGGGACGTCATTTTGTACTCTTTCTTTTGGGTGAATTTGAACACTCTATATCTAGGATAAAATATTTTATACTCTTTATTTCAGGTCCAGAAAGTAAAATGGGACATACTCTTTCTCGGATGTTTGCGAACACTTACTCACTCCTTTTCACTTTTCTTTCTTGGATGTTTGCGAAACCTCCTAACCCCAAAATGTGCACAAACCTCCTAACCCCTAATCCCAGTACTTATCAGGGATTAGGAGGTTTTTGCCCATTTGGGAATTGCGCAAACATCCAAGAAAGAGTGTGTTCTATAAAATGACGTCCCCGTTTTTTCATCCCTCACGGCGCCATGGATCTTACATCCATCGTGTCAATTCTGGTCAACATCATTCAAGTGGCTTACCAGGGGAAGTCAATTTCACCCTTTGATACCCACCCCGTGGCCATCCGCATTGCCATCTGCAGCCTGCTCGTGCATTTCTCGTTGGGGCGTGTCGCTAATCGGGCACCACCACCTCGCGGCCCTGCTCTTTCTTGTGATGGAGCAGCGCGCCTCCTCTTCCACTTCACCGGTTTGACATCGGTGTTTTCGCTTGCCTGGTTGCTACTACAGGACTCCTTCCACTCCGTCCTCTGGTTCGTGCTGTTCCTGTTGCTTTCCGTTAAGCTGTTGTGGGGTCCCATTCAAAAACTTTCTCTGTGGTTTTTCCACAAACTCGTTCTCCTGATTATCCATGCGGGGGGCTCTCGTGTATGGCATGGTGGAAGAGAGCAGCCATTTTTGCCGTGCCCGGCCGTGGATCTGCGTTTCATGCTGGAAGTCTGAGCGCCGTAGTTGTTCTACTGTTCCCTGCTTGGAGAAAGTAATTTTAATTGGGATCTGTTGTTATCTAAGAGATTGAAGATGACCTCACCAATTGTTACGACGAGTAGAATGGTCGTTTCTAGCAGCCATATAAGGGGTAGTAATTGTTCTTGAGGTTAAAGCTTCTGACCTCTTTGAAAACATTGCTGAGTGTTGCAGATTTCCTTCTTTTTTCTCGTGAATCTCTTTGTAGATTTCTGTTTGGCCAGGGAGTGGATATGTGTCGTTTTACATTGCCACCGGTGTTGCCATCTGCAGCTTGCTCTTGCATTTCTTGTTGCTGCCTCTCGCCGATGGAGCGTCGCAGCTCCTCATCCACTTCACCGGTTCGATATCGGTGGCTTCACTCGTGTGGGTGCTGCTCCACGACTCCTCCCACTCCGTCCCCTGGTTGTTCGTGCTGCTTCTGTTGCTTTCCGTGAGTGTCTTGCGCAGCCTCATTCAAAAACTTTGTCTGTGGCTTTACCGCAGACTCGTTCTCATGATTATCCGTGCGGCGCACTCCCGTGTATGGCATGGTGGAAGAGCCCAGCCACATCCGCCATGCCCGGTCGTGGATCGGCGTTTATCGCTGGAAGTCTGAGCGCCGTAGTTGTTCGACTGACTGTTCCCTGCTTGGAAAAACTAATTTTAATAGTATGACTAAGGAACCACGAACCATCCCTTCACCTTAAAATAATAATGCCACTCTCCAGAACAATGTCCCTGCCTTCGCCTCACCACTGGAGAGGAGGAACTAGGCAGGGCCTGTGAACTTTCCCACTTATCTTTCTGTGTTAGAAAAAAGAGACTTTGTTCAGTGCTGATTGAATTCTCTTTTCTCTTTTCTCGGCAGTGTGTCCGCATAGTTACATCAATGCGGAATAACCTGGAAGATTCATGTGCAAGGAAAATAACCGGGCTGGCAAAAAATAATAATAAAGAGCAAAACAGTAAGCCCAAGTCCAAGTGTCTCGTTAAAGTCCTTTCTTTGGTCTTGCCTCAGTTGATGCCGTGGTAAGCGAATCACTAGAGCGAAAAGAGAGAACAAGATGAAAACAGAGTTTGCCAAGAAGAACACGAGAGAGAGAGAGAGAGAGAGAGAGAGAGAGAGAAGGAAAGCAGAGCCTGGAGAAACCGAGAAAAAGACAGAGGAGACAAAAGAGGGCTCTTGCTGTATGCACCGGATTAATTTTTTTTCTTGGCAATCAATAAGGATTCGAAACTTTCATTTATCTAATTGAAGGAGTTTCCATAATTAAATTGTAAATTAGGTTTTGTATGGATTCTATGTTGCTAGGTCGATTCTTGAGATTTTTAAGCTATGAAATTATGTTGTAAAGAAATTTTAGGGTATTGCATAATAGGACTTTAGAAAAGTTAATGTAGGTTTATGATTTCATTGGGATAAATTTTTAAAATTTTGCGCATTGCTAAAAACAGTTTTTGAATTGCTATGTTTGGCAATGAATTTCACCCTTCTCCAACCATCTTTTGGCTTCATGATCTCTTAGGGGGTGCATGAGAACATTCCCGGGAACAAGAATTTCTATTCTTTGGCTCCCGGGACCAGAAAAAAAATAGAAACCCGTTTGATAACGACAAGTTGGTTTTTTGTTCTCGGGAATAAAAAGTTAGCCCGTGAATAGAAATGAGAAGTAAAAAAAAGTTGCTTCTTGTTCCTGGGAATAAGTTTAAGAAATAAGTGAATTTTTTTTCTTTTATTCTTCTCTTACTGACCGTCGTTGACCGCCGCTCGCCGTCGCTCGCCGCCGCCGCCGCGCCGCCGCCACCGCCGCCGGCCGACCGTCGCCGTTGGCCGCCGCCGCTATTGGACGCCGCCGCCATCGCCGCCCACCGCCGCATGTTGCGGCGGCGGTCAGCCCGGTGGTGACATGTGGCGGCGGGTGGCGGCTCGGTCGTCGGCGGCAGCGGCGTCCGGCGGTGATCGGTCAACAAAAAAAAAAAAAAAAACAAATAAATATGAAAAAGAAACCGTTGTTTACCAAACGCATTTCTATTCTTTTTATATTTCTAGAGTAAAAATATTGTGTAGTTATCAAACGGGTTTTTTACACAGAAATTGTTCCCCAGAATAAAAATAGAAAAGAAGCATTTCTGAAAAAAAAACTACTCCCCAGCCAAGAAGCGTTATCATGCGCAGCCGGTAATTTAAAAGAGTTTTCTATTGAAAGTAAGCTCGCTTGAATTGGAGTTTTAAAATGCGGTTGACTCTATTAGCAAAGTAATTGTTCAAAGGTCTTTTGTCAAATGGACAATTTGACTCAAGAATATGGTATTGCCTACTAAAGTTTTAGTCGAGGTTAGTTAACATGTATGTAAAACGTAAATTGCGCAACCCCAAGATTTTCATAACTAGAACAAAAACATACATAATTAAATAGAAAGATTAATACACTGGTGTTGACACCTAAAATTTAATAAAAATTCTGTTTGAATTATAATAAAATAAAAAAAAAAAAAAGAAAAGAAAAGAAAAGAAAAAGAAGAAGAAAATCAAAATAGAAAAATCGGGAAATAAAAAAAAAAAAAGAAGAAGGTCGAAATCAAAGAAAATAAAAAATGGAAAATTAAAAAGTCGGAAATTAGAAAATAGAAAAATTAAATTGACGAAATAAAAACGCGAAAAAAAAATTAAAAAATGGAAAATATAAATAGAAAAGATTAGGGTTTTCGCGGGGGCTGGGACGTGTCTCTCTCTCTCTTCCGTCACCTTCTCTCTCATCTCTCTCGTCTCCCTCTTCCCTCTCGATCTCCGTCGTCCCCAATTCCACCCGAGGAAACCCTAGATCGGAACTCCGATCTAGGGTGTTTCGAGGGGATTCTCTCGCAAATCAAGCCTCCCGAAACCGATTGGATCCGTTCTCTCCATCCCTCTTTTCGTGTTTTCTCTCTTGATTTCCTCTTCCTCGATCGAAATTCCTAAATCGAGGTTAGCCAAAACCCTAGGTCGGAGATTTTTGATCTCCGGCAAGTCGGCGTTGGTGAAGACAACGGCGACCACGACGACAACGACGGTGGCAGCAGTCCGGATTCTCCTGTGTCTTCGGTGAGAGAACAGCGAGGAACCCTAGGGCTTCGATCGACGACGACGGCGTCCGCGGCCCTGTTTCCATCGATCCGGCCTTCTAGCGCCGGATCCGATCAAATCCGGCGGTGGTGACAAAGATCTCGGTCGCGAAAGTCAAACCGAAGAATCTCTCTCTTAGATTTTGGAATCGTTCCTCGGAGATTGGTGGTAGTCCAGCCCGAATCGACAACCACGATCCCGATCCTTCCTCGGAAACCCTAGAAGACCGAATCGGTGAGTTTTCTCTTCCTTTTTCTATTTGATTAGTTTTCTTTAAGGGATTTGATTTTCTCTTTCCCTCTTATTCAATTCCTCTGTCTCTGAACATCGTTTTCTTCTTTCTCATTTGTTTTTCTTTGCTCGGTTTGTCACGGCCGAGGCGCCGATGGTTGGGTCCGACGCGATCGCGGCGAGTCGTATCCTCCCGGAGCTTGAAGACGCCATAGCCCCGTTTACAGCAGTTTTTTTATTATTATCGATTTGCTCTGATTTTCTTCTTGTCTCCGTCATTTGCACAACTCGGGTTTACTAGAGTGTTTCGGCGTTTGTTCTTTGTTTAAAAAAGCTATCGGTCGTCACTTGGTCTAACTAGGTAAGAATAAGCCTGAACAGGATTTTATTATGCCATTTAAACCATCCTGACTGAGGTGATTCACATCTGTTTTGATGAAATTCCTATGTTAGACCATCGCATGTTCCAGTTCGAATATTAATTGGATGTTTCCCTGTCCTTGTTCTGAATAGTGACTATATTGTACTGAACTCACTTAAATTTCTTAGTTTGAATGCCATATAACTTGCTGTGTCTATATTAATGCATGATCAGTGTGACTGCAATTAGTTCTAGAGAATCCGAAACCATAGGTGATAGTTGTTCTTTACTTCTGGTTTAATCAAATCCTGATGTTGGTGTTTAATTTGATGGAGTGTCTATATTGCCGTATCTTTGTTTGAATGGAACATATTGAATTATGAGCAATCAAATCTGATTGTGTCTCAATATTCTATGATGAAAAATACACGTTTACTTTGAATATGTCTGAATGAATATTTGTGTGTTTTTTTTATGCTGTTATTATATTGTTGTCCGATCATTGTCTTACCTTTTTTGAGTTGCTGTTGGCTTTGACGTTTCTGTTTTATATCTTTGCTGTTTATGTGTTACTGTGTTGCCGCTTGGTTTGTTTTCTTGTATCTTGCTATCTTGTTGCTCACGCCATGTAGTTATTGTCCCGTTGTTTTAGCTTTTCCACATTTATTGCGTTACTGCTTTATTGTTTCTGTTTTGATACATGGCTGTTCCGCCATATCTTCTTTGCTGTTTTTGCTATTCTGTTATTTATACACTTTGCTGTTTCGTTGTTCTACTGTCTATTCATATGTTGCTGTTGCTGTTCTGTCGATTTACTATCTTCATATCGCTATTCCGTCGTCTTAATGTTTCTGTTTCCATATTACCGATATACTATCTTGCTGTTTTGATGTCTTGCTGTCCTCTGTCTTTTATCCTGCCCTGTTTGTCGCTTTGCCTTTTAGGTAAAACTATAATAGTCAATTGATGTATTTTTATTTTTATCCCCGTGCTTCAAGTTTTAATTTCTTAGTCTAGTTTTAGATTAGAACTTTGAAGATGAAGAAGACATGAAGAGGATGAAGGAAAGGTCGATGTCCATTCCGACCGTTAAAAAATGTAATCTTCTTTTCTTTTATATTCCCGATATATGTTTCGGGTTTTTAAGATTGTATTAAAGCCCGACGAGTTGCGGGCCTTTTTTTTTTTTTTCTTTTTCCTTCTATTATGTTTTCCTTTATGTTCTTTAGGATTATATGCTTGAATTTACTGCTTTATATTGACTGCTTTATTGCGTTTCAATTGGTTGTTTTCTTTACAACTTCTCTTATAATTGCATGTTCTGGTTTGTTTTTTTAGGTTGCTTGTTTATCCATCTTATAATGGCATGCTTATTGTTTGTTTTCTTTCTTTTAGGAATAAAATGAAATGAAACCGAATTCACCACGCATGATTACTTAGTATAGGATTGATTACCTTAAAAAAAAAAAAAACTTAAAGGACGCATGGAAACAAAAAAATATATAAAAGAAAAATCAAAAAATCAAAAATAAAAGATAAAAAAAAAAAAAGAAAAAAACAAACAAAAAACAACAACAAAAACAACAAAAACACAACATACCATTAGGTACCGAAAGGGCGTTAGTAAAAAAAAAAAAAAAAAAAAACACTAACGTAATCCAGGTCCCCGAGCTTTAGATCTCGGTTGCGTAGGGATCGAGGGAATCTCCCAACCCTCGATTAGGTTTCTAGCTTGCCTCTAAGATAAACTAGTGGCGACTCCTGTTTTATTTAGGATTGATAATATGATTCAATTTTATAAACTTTTGTTATGCCTAATGATTAGCTTGGGAGAGCTCGGGTTTGCATGTTTAAAATCCGAAAAAGTTAGGCGCGACAGATCTGGCGACTCCACTGGGGACGAGGTTATTAGACTTAGAGGACTTGAGGCCTGTTAAAATGGTTGTTGTGTGTTTTTAAACTAACGTGTTGTGTAGGATCGTCTGCATGTCAAAGGCACGTGGAAAATAAGGTGAGTCGCTAATGACGTGTTAAATGTTGTTGTAGGATTGGAGTGATAAGGGGAGGCGTCTATGTAAACCCTTTGTCTTGCAGGTGGTGTGAGGATGTATGTGTGTATGATTGGGTTATATTGAAGTGCTGATTGTTTAAATTAAATGCGTGTTTACGAGCTTTAGCATGACACCGCACACACAACCGCGGTCTAAAACCCCGATCGCACAATTTAGGACCTTAGGAGGGTTTATGGGTGGAATTTGTGAGTGGATGCTCATGGTAATCCACTTCTACATAAACCCGCTCATCCCAATTAATAAAGATTGCACTGACCGACGATAGTAGCGGTTGGTAAATTGTCTTTATCAATTGGGATGGGGACCTTGAGCCTTTAGAATCCCCACCTTAGGCGTCAAAACCTCACAGTTCCATGCGACTTGTGATATGTGATTGCCATGCGTATGGTTGGTAAGGAATCGTTCCTTTTTGTCGGTTTCTCTTTGCTTTCCTTGTTTCAATTATGCGTTTTATTTTTTTTTTAACGACGATATACTTTAATCATGGGCGCCCCTGTAGGTGTAGGTTTAGATGGGTAGGCCTGAAATTGAAATAACCCCGGTGCCGGAGAGCCTGAAGACGTTGTGGGAAAAGGTCGATCCAAAACACCAAGAATACGTGGAAAAGCGCATAGGTTTCCTTCCAGACTTATTGAAGATCAAGCTGTATGTCGCAATGGTCAAGGCGCTAGTTCACTTTTGGAATCCCATGACTTCCACATTCGTGTTTGGTCGATACGAATTGACCCCGACAATTGAGGAATTCCAAAAAGCCATTGGGTTAGGCAAAGCTTCCCTAGGTTTCGTTTCTCCTCCTATTGGTCAAAATCCGAGCTCTCTTTTAGGTCAATTCCTCAATATTCCTAATGATGAAATCGAAGCAGTTCTTGAAGGAAACTCTCATGCCATGCCCTACAATTTTCTTGAAAGATATTTCTTTAATTTGAAACCAAAATCTGGAAATCTAATTCCTCGTGTCTTTCTCCTCATGTTTTTGGTTTCGTGATACTTCCATATACTCGACGAACAATGGATCCTTTAGTCACCCACATTGTAAATCAAGTATGCGCATTTCATTCCTTTACACACATAATTCTTGCTAAAACTTTCGTATCCCTTAATCGCTTCAAAGAAAATGGTCGAGGATCTCTTAGAGCTTCATTTGGACTTCTCCAAATTTGGCTTGTCTCACATATCAAAGAATTCGCTTATCATATGAAAATTATTGAAATCACAAAATATCATCATCCTATTCTTAGATTTTCCCAAAGAGACGAAATCTTCCCCACATGGTCTTTCGCCGTGTGGTTTCATTTCCTCAAAAACCTAAATCCTAGCTCAATTCAATGGCACGTTCGGTGGCTCGGGAATCACGAAGTGTGCATGTTTGGTGGAGATGACAACCCACTTCCCTCGTGGGATTGACGGGTTTAACGTCGTACTACCCTTTAAGGGTGCTCCGCCAATATCGCGCGCTTCAAACGATCCCGCCAATCCTCAAGCTAGGGTTATATCGTATTGATTATCACGATAAAGTCATCAAGGAAATCAAAATGACCATATCGAGCTACGGTTGAAGCTGCCATTGGAGTTTGGCGCTCACTTTCCTCACGTCATGTGGTTGCGGTTGATGAAGATGATTTGGAAGGGAAATGAAGATTCATCAAGCTACGAGGATTACATACATCGTCAAATAGAACCCGAGCTCGGTATTCAATTGCCTGATGTTCTGAGCCTCAAGGGTTTATACGAAAGCACATCGAGGGGCAAGAAGATGACGAGGAACGCTTGGCCCATGACAACAAGCGTCTCCGCGTGTTTCAACCTAGTTCTTAGGTTTTTATTTTATTTTCTTGTAAAGAATTTTTCTTGTATTTTCCTCCTTTTTATGGAGGTTTCTTTGTATTCATGCTCAAATCACATGTGAAATCGAACAATCTTGTAAGCTTCGAAAAAGCAAGTGTCTTTTCCTTGTAATTGTTCGATTGAAATCAATGAAATTCGAGAGCATTTTCATGTAATTTTTAGAAAGGGGGCACCCTGATTAAATTTGTTGTCGTCCCTTTTCAATTTTATAGTTTCTTTTGATGAAATCTTGATAAGAAGAAGTTATATGATACTAGGATCATATATGCTTCTTATCATTATTTCATCTCAAGAAAATGTAAAATTGACTAGGGTTTGTACTTTAGTAATTCCTTTTGACTAGTATTAATCATAATCTTTTTCTTTTACGGGGAGGTTTTTCTTTTGAAGAGAGAAAACGGCTGAAGAGCGATTTATAATTCGCACCCGTCATCGACAAAAATGGACAACGAGGACACTCGTACTCGAGTTCTTAATATGGAGAATCGATGTCTCGGATGATGGCACTACCGAGATCTTTCGACCCAAGTCAAGAACTTGACCTCCGTGGTTCTGCCACATCGCCCGTAATTCCTCAAATGGCAGCTTCGAGATGCCATCGGCTTGGCAAGTAGAATCTAAAGGGAGAGGGCAAGGCGAAGGAATACCTAATGCTATACCGATTGTCATAAGCTCGAATCTCAGTCTAAAGAAACCCCGACGCCACATCTTGATGAGGAAAGCTCAAGGCGTTTGGCTAAGCTTGAAGAACGCCTTTGCGTCTTTGCAAGGCTATCAACCCCAAGGGTTTGATAAATTGTCGCCGTTCGCTAAAGTTACGGTGCCTGAATTTTACAAGGAGCCGAATTCACAAGGAAATACGATGGCGTTGGGTGCCCCAAGACTCATTTAAAGTATTACTTGGGCAAAATGGCTCGTTATTCGATAACCCTCCACTCTTGATCAACTCTTTCCAAGATAGTTTGATTGGGCCCGCTCTCACATGGTTTATAGAGTTGGATTTGGATAAGATTCAAGCTTGGGAGGACCTTGGCGACGAGTTCTTCCAACAATATAAATTCAACACTGAAATCGCCCCGACTCGAGAGGAGCTTGTCCGAGTCGAAAAGAAGAGAACTGAGACATTCAGGGCGTATGCTCAAAGGTGGAGGGTTATGGCGTCTCAGGTGAAGCCAGCATTGACCGAAAAGGAGTCCATGAAACTACTGCTTCAAGCCATGCCGAAAGATTTTTCGAAAAAATGTACAACCATACATGCATCAATTTCGCTGCATTGGTTGAGTTGGGGAACGTATTGAAGGCATTATGCGGGAGGGCGGACTATCGAGACGACGAGCCGTCGGTTTGTACCCAAGAGAGACAAAGAACCAGTTGTGGAGGTTGCTTATGTTCAGAACTCGTCTTCCCAGAGGCCATATAATCCTCAGGCCTATAACCATCAGGCTTATAAGCCTGCCATGGAAGTGACGGGCCCACCAAGGAATTTTGAACGAAGGCCCAGAGCTCCTCCGAGACAATATCCCCCGTTGCCAAGGCCTATGTCCCAGCTGTTACCGATGCTAATCGAAAACCACTTGATAGCAAAGGAGATCCCAAGGGACGATCCCCCGAAATTTATTGGATTTGACTTGAATAAAACATGTGAATACCATATGGGGAGAGAGGGCACCATGTGGATAATTGTTTAACGCTCCGTCACAAAATCCAAAATCTGCTAGACAAAAAGCTGCTCACATTTAAGGATTCGGCGCCCAACGTTCAACAAAACCCTCTTCCGGAGCATGCTGAAAGCGTGAACATGATTGGCGGATGGGAAGAAGAGTCTGGAGATCGTCTTATAGCTATGATGGAGCCTGTGGTAATTAATCTGGCGAGTGGAAAAGCTGATCGTCAGGCTGGTATGACGAGCAAAGGTGCCGTTGGGTTTGATTTTCTAACTGACAATTTCGAGGCCATGAAGGTTACTGATACGGGCGTTACACTGTCGTGATCGAATTACCCCGAGAGATTGGAGAGTCCTCAAATACCAAAGCCACTCCCAGTTATGACCTCAAAGCTGTCCCTTGGAATTATCATACCAACGAGATTGATGTCGTCACTCGATCGGGTCGAGTTTATCCACCCCCTGAAGGTATCGAAAAGAAAGCTGTCTCTAAGGAAGAAGCCGAGCAACTCCTCAAGACGCTTAAAACGAGCGAAGCTGAAGTGATCGAACAATTACGCAAAATACCCCACATGATTTCTTTGCTAGAGCTTTTCAAGACGTCGAGAAACATAGAAATGCACTCCTCAAAGTTTTGAACGAGGTACATGTCCCTGAGACTATTGGAGAAGTGCAATTGGGGGAATTTGTGAGTGCTATACTCCTGAGAGACCAGATCACTTTTTCCGAGGAAGACCTCCCTCCCGAGGGCCATGAACACACCAAGGCGTTATATGTGACTGCCCAACATCTTGGGATGAGAATTTCAAAGGTTTTGATTGATAATGGCTCAGCTCTGAATATTTGCCCTTTATCCACCCTCCACAAGTTAGGGATAGGATTGGAAAACATGTCTCCCCCAAGCACTCCTGTTCGGGCTTTTGATGGCGTGCGAAAAGAAGCCATGGGAGAAATTGATTTGCCATTGACAATTGGCCCTATTACCCTAACTCAGAAGTTCCAAGTGCTGGATATTCCTAGCAACTTTAGTTTGTTATTGGGGGGCCCTGGATCCACAAGGCGGGGATTATTCCTTCGAGTCTGCATCAGATGATGAAATTCCCCATTGATGGGAAAATTGTGACTATCCGACGTGAGAAGGATGTGGAGACATTCTACAATACCGCCATACCTTTTATTGAGCCTGAAGTTGAAGGAGATTCAGATTTTCACTCATTCGAAATGCTATCAGTTACCCATGTGCCTGTTGGGACAATTGTTAAAAAGCCACATTTCTCGAGAGCTGCGTTGATGTCAAGTAAGGAGTTGCTCAAGCATGGCTTTGCTGCTGGAAAGGGGCTGGGAAAGTTTGCCCAAGGCATTTCAAATCCTATTGAACTTGTCAAGGTCAACAAGCGTGAAGGCCTACGATACCACAGAAAGCTTAAGGATGGAAGCCCGGACATTAAAGGGAAGAGCTATCAACGTCTTTTACCCCGATCCTTGAAGGATTTCTTCCATGGCCCACCAAAGCTCCTGCAAGAAGAGGAAGCCGATGTTTACTACTTTGCCGATCTATTTGAGGAGGACATGGTTTGCGCTATCATTGAAGATCTCACCTCCCCCGATGTGTAAGGGGTGACTTTCTTTATGTATAGTTTTCAATTCCATTCGTTCATCTCATTCCCTGCGAGGGAATCTTTTTTTCTTGTCCCTGCGAGGGAATCTTGTTCATATTTGTAATAATTCGGATCGCGGACTTTAATGATCCGAGACACTATACTATATGATGCAGTATTAGTATATCAATAAAATTCACGTTTTATTAATAGACGTGTGGAGGGGTTGCCCAAATCAGTCCTATGATGATGCTATGAGGCCTGATCCTCCACACGATCTATAGTTTCAAAATGTTTTAGTGGAGCGAGGATGTCCAAGGATATGAGGGCTAGTTCCCATGAACATTTTGCTTGAAAATTGGAATTCGAAAATAGTTTTTTCATGACATTTATATACATTGCATTTGCTTATATGTGTGTGTACTAACCATTCTGCTGATTGCATCACAGGCATGACATTGCATATCATGATAGTCATTTGTATGGCTCGGATTCACACTCAATGGATATTGGTGAACCCGATTATTCTGATTCGGAAAAGGAAGATGATTCGGAATTATTGAAAAGGAATGGCTCGACACGAAGAGTCCAAACCTCTTACTACCGAGCAACCGGTCCTTTGTAAATTTGGGGGATTCAGACAATCCTAAGGAAACCAAAATTGGGGCAGATCTCTCTCAGATGGATGCCAGAAGACTAATTGAGCTCTTGAAAGAATACCAAGATGTCTTTGCTTGGTCCTATGCCGACATGCCAGGTTTAGACCCTGAGGTTGTGGAGCATGCATTACCACTTGATCTCAATATTCCACCAAAAAGCAAAAGCTCGGGAGAACGAAACCTGAGTTGTCGAAGAAGATTGAAGAGGAAATTATGAAACTTTTAAATGTCGGGTTCATTGAAGTTACCCATTATGCTGACCGGATTGCTAATGTAGTCCCGGTTATGAAGAAGGATGGGCGGGTCCGAGTGTGTGTTGATTATCGTGACTTAAATAAGGCAAGCCCCAAGGACGATTTTCCTTTACCCCATATCGACGTATTAGTCGACAAGATCTTTTGCTGGATTTGAATTGTTCTCTTTTATGGATGGATTTTCTGGTTATAATCAAATCCGGATGAAAGAGGAAGACAAGACCAAAACTTCTTTTATCACTCCATGGGGGACCTTTTGTTACAAAGTGATGCCCTTTGGCTTGAAGAATGCAGGAGCAACGTATCAGAGAGCCATGGTAACATTGTTCCATGATATGATGCATAAGGAAATTGAAGTGTATGTGGATGATATGATCGCGAAGTCAAAGCAAGGTGAAGACCATGTTGAAGTCCTAAGAAAACTATTTGATCGATTGAGAAAATTCAAGCCGAGGCTTAACCCCGCAAAATGCATATTTGGGGCAAAGTCTGGAAAGCTTCTTGGATTTATGGTTAGCAACAAGGGAATTGAGATAGATCCCTCTAAGGTGAAGGCTATATGTGATTTGAAACCTCCTTCCACCGTTAAAGAAGTCAGAAGCTTATTGGGAAGGTTGAATTATGTTGCAAGATTTATCTCTCAATTGTCAGAAACGGCAAAGCCATTTTTCAAGCTGTTAAAGAAGAATGCCAAGATTAATTGGGATGAAGATTGCCAGAAATCATTCGAAGAGATAAAACGATATCTCTCGCAATCCCCTGTACTTATACCGCCTATCCAAGGCATACCTTTGATTTTATATCTCACCATTCATGAAGAATCTTTAGGAGCTATGTTGGCACAAAAAAGGCCCAAAGATGGAGCAGAGTGTGCTATATACTATCTCAGTAAGAAATTTACTGCCTCCGAGGCTCGATATACTAGAGTGGAAAAGACTTGTGTAGCCTTGATTTGGGTTTTACATCGATTGAGACAATACACTCTTCATCACCACATTTTTCTGGTGACTGAGAATGACCCAATCAAATACCTTTTGGAGAAACCAGCATTGGTTGGAAGGCTTGCTAAATGGCAAATATTGCTCTCTCGAATTTGATATCCAAAGCTCGTCACAAAAATCAGTCAAGGGGCGAGCCATAGCGACATCTTGGCTGAAAATCCCGGGAAATCTAATGATTGGAATGAAATTGATGAACGGGTTTATTTGGTCTCGCCTGACAAATGGACCATGTATTTCGATGGTGCAGTTAATCTTTCTGGTTCTGGCACTGGGGCAGTATTAATATCTCCAGAAGGCCAACATTATCCGGTAGCTGCAAAGTTGGTATTCCCTTGTACCAACAATATTTCTGAATATGAAGCATGTATCCGGGCTTACAATTAGCGATTGAAATGAAGGTCAAAAAGCTCCGGGTTTATGGTGACTCTGCACTCATCATTTTTCAGACGGGAGGTGAATGGAAAACACACAATGAAAAATTGGTTCCTTATCACAAATATCTCGAAGGTTTGGTCGAAGAATTTGATGAAATCTCTTTTGATTATTTGCCAAGATCACAAAATCAATTCGCTGATGCCCTAGCCACCTTATCCTCAATGTTACAAGTAGCCGACGGCTTGAGCATTGATCCTTTGCAAATTGATGTCTTAAAGAAGCCCACTCATTGTATGATGATTGAAGAAGAACGTGATGAACAACCTTGGTATTTTGACATAATGAATTATCTTCGAGAAGGAAAATTTCCTCAAGGGAGTCAAGCCAACGATCGAAAATACTTGATAAAATTGGCATCTAAATTCTTCCTCAGTGGTGGGCCATTATATAAAAGATCTTTTGATTCGGTTCTACTGAAGTGTGTAGATGCACAAGAAGCAAAACTCCTAATGAAAGAAATACATGAAGGGGAGTGTGGCCCTCATATGAATGGCCATCTTTTGGCTAGAAAAATCATGAGACTTGGTTATTATTGGTTGACCATGGAAGCCGATTGTGTTCAGCATGTAAGATGTTGCCATCAATGTCAAGTGTATGGAGATAAAATCAATGCTCCTCCTAATGAACTACACCAAATGTCCGAGTCATGGCCTTTTTCAATGTGGGGCATTGACATTATTGGACCCATTAATCCTAAAGCGTCGAATGGACATCGTTTTATCTTAGTAGCCATTGATTACTTCACCAAATGGATTGAAGCCAATTCTTATGCCCATGTTACTGCAAAAAGTGTGGCAAAATTCATCCGTCATGATATCATTGCTCGATATGGAGTTCCTGAAGCGATCATTACTGATAATGGATCAAACTTGAACAACAAAGTGGTGGATGGTTTGCTTGGAGAATTCCACATTCGTCATTTGAATTCTTCTCCTTACCGCCCACAAATGAATGGAGCTGTGGAAGCAGTAAATAAGAATATTAAAAGATTCTAGCCAAAACGGCGGAAAATTATCGTGATTGGCACGACCGATTGCCTTATGCCTTGTTTGCTTATCGGACTTCAATTCGTACCTCAACCGGGCAACGCCATTCTCATTGGTTTATGGGACGGAAGCGGTATTACCCGTGGAAGTGGAAATTCCTTCATTGAGGGTACTTTCTCAAACAGAACTCTCCGAGGATGAATGGGTACAACGAGAGGTTTGAACAGCTTAATATGATTGATGAGAAGCGAGTAAAAGCCTTATGCCATGGACAGAGAGCTATCAAAAGAGAGTGGCTAAGTCGTTCAACCGCAAAGTTAAGCCGAGACATTTCGAGGTTGATAATCTCGTCCCTAAGAAAAGTCCGCCTATCATTCCGGACCCCGCGGGAAGTTTGCTCCAAATTATGAGGGTCCTTATATTGTAAAGAAAGTGCTACCTGGTGGGGCACCGATTCTTGTAGAAATGGATGGTCAAGAATTGCCAAGACCCGTAAATCTGATCTTTGTCAAGAAGTATTATCCATGAATAAATTGAAAGGCCTTTGAGCCATTTTTGGATTGGATCGAGCCATTTTAGGATGATTGCATCATACATTGCACGCATACATATTGCATTTGCATGTTTGCTAATTTTGTAGGTATCTCGATGAAGATCCTACCTGTTCGTGAGAAAGTTCGACCCAAAATCAAGAAAATCAAAAAATCAAAAAAATCAGATCAAAATCAAAAGAAATTTAAAAAAAAAAAAAACAACAAACAAACAAAGAAAGAAAAGGAAAAACTTGTCATTTAGAATCCAAAAGTGATCTTGTTCCTTGGAATGTCAAAAAAGCCATTTAGGATTCTAGAAGTACCGCTAGAACTCTAGAGATGAACTCCAGATCTAAATAAAGTCTGTTCCTTCCACAAATTTTATCCTCTCTTTAAAAGTCCCTCTAATGAAAAAAAAAAAAAAAAAAAACATGTCTCTTCAAGGCAAAATTTTATTGCATTTTCATTTCCCAATGGGATGAATTTAACTAAAGTGGGTTTTGAAAAACCTAAAAGGATTGTTAAATATGCCAGGTGGTAGTGCCTAAGATGATGAGAGGCAACCTCCTTACCAAACACGTCCTTATACACTCTTTGAGAGAATTGAGTGGAAAGAACCATGTCATAGGGCATAGGATTCATTCACAGTGAGTACATGATTTGAAATGATAAAGGCATTTCATTTCTCAATCCTAAACACTATTGGTATCCCTTGCAAGCCACTTTGAGCCAAATAGGGAGCATTTCCAAAATAACCCTGTCAAAAACAACCCCACATTGGGGCAAAATAGGGGGTCTTGGTTGAAAAATATGGAGCAAAAAGATTAAGAAAGATTTTATTGCTCTCACTTGTATCAATCTTCTTGTGTTAGCTTCAGGCGATTTCTTGTTGAAGCTCGAAGCATCCCTAAGTGAAGGAGAGCATTCCATTCACTACCACAAACACAATTGCCCTTTGCTTAGCCAATTTGAGCCTTATACAATTCTTTCATAACCCCAGGTGATGATATCTCCCCACACTGGGGCAAGGCACATGATTTACCAACGAAATTGAGAATATTAGTCATGCCACTCGAGAGTCCTAGATACTCAAAAGAGGATGAAAACTAGAGGGCATGAAAAAGCAGTGTACCTGGTAAAAGCAAGGCCAATGCCCGTGAAAAAATGCAAATAAAAGCAAAAAAAAAAAAAAAAAAAAGAGCAAAATCTATGATCATGCAAAAGATCATTTGTTGAAAAACAAAAGAAATGCATTGCTAGAAAAAGCATGTATTGCAAGCAATATTATTAGAACAAAGAGCAAAGCTCTCATGCCTCAAGGCAAGTTATTCAAAGGACTCTCAAGATGGGTTAAATTTCAAGAGTCAAATTCTCAAAAGTAGTGTGATGGTAATGATGCCAAGATAATCACTCACTTTTAACCCCTTTGATATCTGAAAATTTTCAAGCCTTTTTAAGCCTCACCCGAACCAACATTACAACCCTTATCCGAAGTCTCTTCCGATTGGGATGGTTCGAGTTGAAATGAGAATATCACATAGAAGCTACCGCTAGAAGAAGTGGAAGCAATCCTATCTTATCTTGTCTTCAAGGTTCTTGACTTGTAAACCTGATGGAGATATAGATTGAATATTCATTTCTTGGCCTCAAAGCGCATACCCTTTGTATAAGCCCATGACCAAGCCATTCATTACGGTCCCTTCAAAAGACCTTTTGATCAATGGATTGTATTCACTGTGAACGTTTCCGAAAGCTTTAGACATAGGTTGAGTGAGACTTCTCTAGTGAGATATAAACAATTTTCCTCATATCAATGGTTGGGAACAAAAACCCTCTTTGAGAACTAGTGTGAAAGACCTCTTTTGATTAGGATATTTCCACTTGGCATATTTGATCTAACCCTTAGATGGTTAACCAAGTCCCATTTTTGTTAAGATCCTCTTTGAAAGGATTTGACAATCAATATCATTTTGCAAGATTGATTCTTTTGCAATTACATTCAGTCAAAACCCGTCGTTACATGGTGCGACTTTCTTCCCCAGTCAAAACCCGTTGTTACACGGTGCGACTTTCTTCCCTGGTCGAAACCCGTTGTTACACGGTGAGACCTTCCTTTTAAATCATATGGTTCGTGGGTCTATCCTTAAACCACTCGTTTTAGGTCATCTTTAAACCTTGTTTCTTAAGGTTCATGGTCAACCTTAAACCATGTCACCCTCTTATGACCCGGTGAGCTTTTCGTAGCCCGGAGTCCTTCAACCCCTTCTTATGACCCGGTGGGCTTTCCGCAGCCCGGAGTCCTTCGACCCCCTTCTTATGACCCGGTGGGCTTTCCGCAGCCGGAGTCCTTCAACCCCTTCTTATGACCCGGTGGGCTTTCCGCAGCCCGGAGTCCTTCAACCCCTTTCTTATGACCCGGTGGGCTTTCCGCAACCCGGAGTCCTTCGACCCCCTTCTTATGACCCGGTGGGCTTTCCGCAGCCCGGAGTCCTTCCACCCCCTTCTTATGACCCGATGGGCTTTCCGCAGCCCGGAGTCTCCTCTTTCTTTTTATGACACGGCGTGCTTTCCGTAGCCCGGAGTCTTCTCTTTCTTCTTATGACACGGCGCGCTCCTGTAGCCCAGGGGTCTCCTCTTTCTTTTTTTGAGTCAACCTAAAGTTTTCAGGTGTCAACTTTTATCTTTGAGTGGAACCTCTTCGAGCTCCCACTCAAAGAGGGGCATTGACACCTAAAATTTAATAAAAATTCTGTTTGAATTATAATAAAATAAAAATAAAAAAAAAAAAAAGAAAAGAAAAAGAAGAAGAAAATCAAAATAGAAAAATCCGGAAATAAAAAAAAAAAAAGAAGGTCGAAATCAAAGAAAATTAAAAATGGAAAATTAAAAAGTTGGAAATTAGAAAATAGAAAAATTAAATTGACGAAATAAAAACGCGAAAAAAAAAAATTAAAAAATGGAAAATATAAATAGAAAAGATTAGGGTTTTCGCGGGGCTGGGACGTGTCTCTCTCTCTCTTTCGTCACCGTCTCTCTCATCTCTCTCGTCTCCCTCTTCCCTCTCGATCTCCGTCGCCCCCAATTCCACCCGAGGAAACCCTAGATCGGAACTCCGATCTAGGGTGTTTCGAGGGGATTCTCTGCAAATCAAGCCTCCCGAAACCGATTGGATCCGTTCTCTCCATCCCTCTTTTCGTGTTTTCTCTCTTGATTTCCTCTTCCTCGATCGAAATTCCTAAATCGAGGTTAGCCAAAACCCTAGGTCGGAGATTTTTGATCTCCGGCAAGTCGGCGTTGGTGAAGACAACGGCGACGACGACGACAACGACGGTGGCAGCAGGTCCGGATTCTCCGTGTCTTCGATGAGAGAACAGCGAGGAACCCTAGGGCTTCAGTCAACGACGACGGCGTCCGCGGCCCTGTTTCCATCAAATCTGGCCTTCTAGCTACCAGATCTGATCAAATCCGGCGGTGGTGACAAAGATCTCGGTCGTGAAAGTCAAACCGAAGAATCTCTCTCTTAGATTTTGGAATCGTTCCTCGGAGATTGGTGGTAGTCCAGCCGAATCGACAACCACGATCCCGATCCTTCCTCGGAAACCCTAGAAGACCGAATCGTGAGTTTTCTCTTCCTTTTTCTATTTGATTAGTTTTCTTTAAGGGATTTGATTTTCTTTTTCCCTCTTATTCAATTCCTCTCGTCTCTCGAACATCGTTTTTCTTCTTTCTCGTTTGTTTTTTCTTTGCTCGGTTTGTCACGGCCGAGGGCGCCGATGGTTGGGTCCGACGCGATCGCGGCGAGTCGTATCCTCCGGAGATTGAAGATGCCATAGCCCCGTTTACAGCAGTTTTTTTTATTATTATTGAATTGCTCTGATTTTCTTCTTTGTCTGTCATTTGCACAACTCGGGTTTACTAGAGTGTTTCGGCGTTTGTTCTTTGTTTAAAAGCTATCGGTCGTCTTTGGTCTAACTAGGTAAGAATAAGCCCGAACAGGATTTTATTATGCCATTTAAACCATCCTGACTGAGGTGATTCACATCTGTTTTGATGAAATTCCTATGTTAGACCATCGCATGTTCCAGTTCGAATATTAATTGGATGTTTCCCTGTCCTTGTTCTGAATAGTGACTATATTGTACCGAACTCACTTAAATTTCTTAGTTTGAATGCCATATAACTTGCTGTGTCTATATTAATGCATGATCGGTGTGACTGCAATTAGTTCTAGAGAATCCGAAACCATAGGTGATAGTTGTTCTTTACTTCTGGTTTAATCAAATCCCGATGTTGGTGTTTAATTTGATGGAGTGTCTATATTGCCGGTATGCTGTGTTTGAATGGAACATATTGAATTATGAGCAATCAAATCTGATTGTGTCTCAATATTCTATGATGAAAAATACACGTTTACTTTGAATATGTCTGAATGAATATTTGTGTGTTTTTTTTATGCTGTTATTATATTGTTGTCCGATCATTGTCTTACCTTTTTTTGAGTTGGTGTTGGCTTTGACGTTTCTGTTTTATATCTTTGCTGTTTATGTGTTACTGTGTTGCCGCTTGGTTTGTTTTCTTGTATCTTGCTATCTTGTTGCTCACGCCATGTAGTTATTGTCCCGTTGTTTTAGCTTTTCCACATTTATTGTGTTACTTTGCTTTATTGTTTCTGTTTTGATACATGGCTGTTCCGCCATATCTTCTTTGCTGTTTTTGCTATTCTGTTATTTCTACATTGCTGTTTCGTTGTTCTACTGTCTATTCCTATGTTGCTGTTGCTGTTCTGTCGATTTACTATCTTCATATCGCTATTCCGTCGTCTTAATGTTTCTGTTTCCATATTACCGATATACTATCTTGCTGTTTTGATGTCCTGCTGTCCTCTGTCTTTTATCCCGCCCCGTTTGTCGCTTTGCCTTTTAGGTAAAACTATAATAGTCAATTGATGTATTTTTATTTTTATCCCCGTGCTTCTAGTTTTAATTTCTTAGTCTAGTTTTAGATTAGAACTTTGAAGATGAAGAAGACATGAAGAGGATGAAGGAAAGGTCGATGTCCATTCCGACCGTTAAAAAATGTAATCTTCTTTTCTTTTATATTCCCGATATATGTTTCGGGTTTTTAAGATTGTATTAAAGCCCGACGAGTTGCGGGCCTTTTTTTTTTTTTTTTTTTTCTTTATGTTTTCCTTTATGTTCTTTAGGATTATATGCTTGAATTTACTGCTTTATATTGACTGCTTTATTGCGTTTCAATTGGTTGTTTTCTTTACAACTTCTCTTATAATTGCATGTTCTGGTTTGTTTTTTTTTTAGGTTGCTTGTTTATCCATCTTATAATGGCATGCTTATTGTTTGTTTTCTTTCTTTTAGGAATAAAATGAAATGAAACCGAATTCACCACGCATGATTACTTAGTATAGGATTGATTACCTTAAAAAAAAAAAACTTAAAGGACGCATGGAAACAAAAATATATAAAAGAAAAATAAAAAAATCAAAAATAAAAATAAAAAAAAAAAAAAAAAAAAAAAAAAAAAAAAAAAAAACAACAACAAAAACAACAAAAACACAACATACCATTAGGTACCGAAAGGGCATTAGTAAAAAAAAAAAACACTAACGTAATCCGGGTCCCCGAGCTTTAGATCTCGGTTGCGTAGGGATCGAGGGAATCTCCCAACCCTCGATTAGGTTTCTAGCTTGCCTCTAAGATAAGCTAGTGGCGACTCTGTTTTGTTTAGGATTGATAATATGATTCAATTTTATAAACTTTTGTTGTGCCTAACGATTAGCTTGGGAGAGCTCGGGTTTGCATGTTTAAAATCCGAAAAAGTTAGGCGCGACACCTGGGATTCATTATTCTTGAAGCGGAAGCGGAAACACAATATTCCTTGCGCAAATCCTTCTCCTCTATTGCGCTCCGTATCACTGGCTCAATGAGGCGGCCCCTCACCTTTAGTGTTAGGTAAACACTCCTTATGTGAGGATACGTGAGAATTAGGGTTAGAGGAGAGACTTGAGCACTATTTATAGAGTTTCCAGCCAATCCCCCTCATTATGGGCTAGGCTCAACTCGGTCCACAGTAGCCAACCCCATATTAGACTAATTAAGAAATCTTCTATCTTACCTTAGACCAAACCCCAAAAAACGGTAAACGTTAAACGGTAAATTACAATGTCAATTAATTTAGTCCACATTAAGGAAAATTCTTACATTTTCCCATTTATATTAATTGAAATTGTACTGTATGTGCGCACATTGGTCCAGAGATAATTATTAATAGTCAATCATATCCCATAAAGTCTCAAACACCGAATCATGCCTTCCATGGTCACAAGTGCTTTCAATTTTATTGATATGGATTCAATATGGTAATATGGCAAATGGCTAACATCTCTCATAGAGAGATCCCATTTGTCAGTCACCATTTTCTTACCTTAGGCAACATAAAAGCTTGTGCCACTAGAAAATGACTTTATGGTTCCAATGAACCCACATATATCTTGTCCTTACGGTTAACTTTTTTTTTTTATGTATCATAAGACATATGCACAAGGCTAATAACCGGATGCCTCTAGCCTTCACTTAAGGTTTAAGCAATATCTTGAGACTTTATCAATATGTATTCAACATGATAATAACACATTCAAAAATATTTTATTGAATGTAAAAGTTGATACATATCAAATCGTTACTAAATGTAACGAACTACGATGTGAACTTTATCGAATAAAGCCAAAATAGCTCCCACTAAACAACAAGTATCCGAAGATACTCCTAGGCCCATGCTAATGACATGTCACTCAAATACACATGGGCGTAGGCTTTTAGTTAGTGGATCTGCAACCACATTATCTGTGAAAATATGTTATATTATAAGTCATCTTTGTGTACCGTTTCTTTATGGTCAAAAATAGTTGACCGCCATATATTTAGACCCCTTGAGACATTTGTTATTAATAAAAATACAACAAATTTATTGTCTCAACTCAACCGTATGGGCTTATCCATAAAGTCAAAATGGTCAACTCCTTCATAAGGTTCCGAAGCATAATAGCTCAAGTAACAACCTAAAAGAAAGTTACAAGCTCTACTTACATAGTAGACATAGAACTTTATTTACTGCACCTCCTGCTAACATAAATATGTATCATGTTATTGATATTATGTAATTCTAATAGCCAGCAAAGTTAACATCTGAATATCTTACTAACTGCAAGAATTAAACTTGTCTGTAAATTAATATATAATCTCTTGTCCTTTTAAAGTACCTTAAAACCTTCTTGGCAACAACCTAGTGATCGCGTCCTAGATTCAATTTATATCCGCCTAGAAGTCCCGTCGCAATGATGATATTTAATCCGGTGCAAATTCAAGCATATATTATAGTTTTAAGTACACTAACATAAGGTACACCATTTAACTAGATTTTCTCAATATCTAAATAAAGACAATGTGATGGATTAGCTCCATCACCCTTAACAACAAGAGTAATTTTTGACTTGCAACGATGTATATTGAATATTTCCAAAATACGATCAACAAATGCCCTCTAAGATAAATCTAATAAAATATGGTGAGAATAATCCTTACGGACCTCAGCACAAATGACAAAATATGCCTCAAGGTCACTACTTGACATAGAATATGATAAAGATAAATTTCCTCCCACCGACCTTGCAAGTATACTAAATTACTTTGTTCCCAATTGAACAAAATAACAACACTATGAAACTTTATTAATATTGCCTGGAAACTTACATAAAATTATAAATAAGACTTTTCAGTCTACACACAAGTTTATTTAAATCTGTTGCTAAATCTTCCAGCTTGCACTATATAAATTTTGTATTTATTTGGCATAACTCCATATAAAAATAAATAAATAAATAAACTATTAATGACACATTCACTCTGAAAGAATTTTTTAAGAAATAATTATAGAGTCTTAAAAATAATTATTTTTTTACTATTAACAATCCACCTCTCTTTCAGAGTGAAAACTTTAGCTACCAGTTTGGCTTTAAATTCCACAATCTTTCTTTGAAATCCTTTTAACTTTGTATGCCAATTTGCAACTAATGAACTTGTGATCTTTAGACAAATTAGTAAGTTTCCAAACACTATCATGTTTCATAGATTGTATATCACCTTTTATGGCATCTAATCACATACTTAATTGAAGATAAGAAACAACATTTATTTATGTTGCTAAATCAACCATGTAGTGGATATTGCAGTCATGCTCTCACAAATAGACTATATAGTCTAATAGAATAATTGATCGTCTTTCCCAAACAAATCTCCTGAGTAAAGCTACAACCACTTCATTCTATACTTGAGAGGTTTGAAAAAATTTCATTATAAATTTTATCAAGAATAGTACCTTGAACCTCATCAAGTTTAGTCTATGGTACAAGAGATTCCACAATTGTCTGTACCACACTTATCTATTTAGGCAAAGACAAAGACACAGTGATTTTCCATCATACTATTATCCTTAATAGTCTGAGAGCAGCTATCCTCTACAATTACGTCAAACTGTAGAAACTTTACAGTATGTGATATCATAATTCTTGTATCTTCTTTATGGTCTTAAAATTAGTACCCTTTTGAACAATCTAGGTAAGATACAAAATAATTCCGAGTGAATCTAAATTCCAACACATTTAATATTGAATTAAATAACCACCTCTAAATTTAATAAGAGTTAAGTAATTTACATCCAGTTGATAACTCAAAAGAAGTTTATGAAACAACTTTGATAAGAAACACGTTTTGTGTGTGAAAAGGTTATTTTCAAAATACTATCTCATAAAAGACTGAATAAATTAGTCTTACTAATCATACTCATCGCCATGTACATTATGGTGTATTTATGCCTTTCGGTCAAATCTTTTGTCAGGATTTTTAGGCATAGTAATTAAGTTACCACCCTAGAATCTATCAAGTATTTGACAAATGACCCTTTAAGTTATTTCGCATTGTCATATTTGCCAAAATACTCACGGCCATTATTAACCCTGACAACCTTTTATGACTAATTGTAATTATTTATGCTTTATTTCGGTCATTTTCCTTAAATAGAAAACTTTTAGAAACAACCTTTTAACCATATACTAGATGTACACGTCATTAGGACTTAAACGCAATATTTGCAGATGTGTCCTAATTTCAATATTAGACAAGACATAATTACAAGCCACTAAGGCTCCCATCATCTTTTAGCAATGCAGTAAGTATGTAAACCACTTTTCAAGTGTTCTAGAATGGAACGCTTCATGAACAATAAGCACATTCTATTACTTTTTTTCTCAAACAACAAATGATATGTCCATAATTTAAAATTTGTAGCAATAAAAATCTCAATAATAGTGGAGTTATTAATTATAGAAAATGTGACTGAAAAACAAGTAATGTATATAATTAGCATCATGTGAGCAACGTGTAATTTGACAAAAAGGCACACATCCAAAGAGTTACACGCATAATCATATAATCACATTTTGGCAGAATACATGACATGCAGTTGTACATTCCCACATGATAGCGGTTATGAGAATATATTCTAATCTTCGTGAATTCATCACCTTTGGGCATATGAACCACTAGGATCAGTCACTTCTTCACCACACCATCATGTATCCCTCCATGAACTAATACACAATCACCTCCTTTGGAAGTATGACCATGCATTAGACTAGGAGATATCCCAATCAGCATATGAGACCAAAATTTCTCAAACACAATCAATCATGCCACTTTGGCAGTCACTATTCAATTGAATTCTTTAAACTCTCTCATGCCAGAATATAAAATCTACATCTCACATACACCATATACATGTGATTTTAACTTTAGTGATAGGGGCACATATCACTGAAATCACATATCATACTAATTACATTGCCTTATTCATTAATAAAATTAAACATGCATATATATATATATATATATATATATATATATATATATATATATAAGATTCCGATGAGATCACCGATCACAACAACACAAGAAACTTCTCTTGTGCACCTAAATTATAGAATACCAGAATAACATAAAAAAAAATATTGATATAGAGAATCTATTACAAATTAACATCGATAGCAATACATGGTACACCAGATCGAGAAGCCTGACGGCCGATCCATTATAGCTCATGAGTTTCATAAGTCAAAAAATGACTTCAAGGCCAACAACTGATTAATTAGCCAATTTTAAGTAACAAATATCATTACTTCAATCAATGGTCTATAAATTGAGTTAAACTACAAAACCACATATCTGAATTATAACGGTAGATACTATTGCTCTGCATAAATATTGTCATACTCCTTAACCATAAAAATATTCAATTTGATGAATGTTAACCAGTGACCATATGAATTTAGGTATAATATACAATAACTTAACTGACATGCATTACCCACATTCAGCAGATATGTAAATCAATATAAAGGAGTATACATGAGCAACAAAAGTTTCATGACTTTTACTGTTTCTTATTACCACAATATATAATTCAATTACTATCTCATAATCATTGTATTCTATCATCACACCTTTATAGTGTTTATTTGATAACATACATGTAATCCAACAATTGTATTTCCAAAATCACAGAAAATACAAGAAAAATATGCAAAAATACGCTAAAAATACACGTATTTAGGGTTATATATGTATTTTCACATCCATAAAATCATCAAACATGTAAAATAAATATACCACAAGATAAAGGAGAACCATACAAATCCAACGCCACCAGCCACGCGCCGATCCAATGCTCCACGCGCCCGCACGCGCCACCTGAATGCACGGCCCGTGGAGCTCACGCGCGTGGCTCAAAGGCCGGTCTGATCTAGCCACCCGGTCCGATCGGTTGACTGGTTCGGTCAACAGTTGACCGGGTCGGGTCGGTCAACGGGTCGGGTTGGGTCCTACGTTGGGTCAGTCGCCTTCTGGGTTGGGTCGCTGACGTCATCGGGTCGGGTCGCTGACGTTATCATGGCGTCATCACCCGCATGCGTCGCACGCGCGATTGGCTGACATCAGCGTGACGTCATCTCCACGTGCGTCGCACGCGCGAGCCGCGCCCCGCTCGTGGGGCGCGTGTTCGACGCCCTAGCGACGGTTGGCCACGCATGGGGGCGCGTGCGGCCTCTCTCGGCAACGCGCCACCCACGATTTCACTCGTCTCATCTCGCCCAAAACCATCTGCCCGATATTTGATCTTGTAAACCCACTTATACCCAATGGATTTGCGGTGGGCAGGTAATTCGACAACATCCCATGTATGATTTTCGTTTAAAGCATATAATTCGGCTTCCATGGCCTTTTGCCAACGAGGATCGTCTTTGGCCTCGTTATAATTTGATGGCTCTCTTTCTTCAGAAATACAACCCATGCAGCATAAATGTTCTGGTGATAGCCTATCAAAAGATATGTATGATGACATGGGATAGCGAGTACCTGATGATTTGAAAGAGCCGCATATGTAATCCTTTGTCCAGACCGGAGGACAAGCTGCTCGTCTAGAACGGCGTAGTGGTTCTTGTTGTGTTGATGAAGATTCTTCCATAACAGGGGTTGACTCTGGAGGATCTAATAATTGTGCCGCTTCTTCCGTATGGGGTTCTTCGGTTAAGTGATTGTCAAATGTCTCCACAAGTAATGTAGGCGGCTCATCAATAGGAAAGGGTGCGGCAATGAATGTTTCCCTTGGAGTTGTATTGTCTTCCAATAAGAAGGCTGAGTTTCTTGCCTTGTCATCTCCATGTGAAGAAGTAACAGATTGAAAAGGAAAAATTTCTTCATGGAATATGACATCTCTGCTGACAAAAAATTCACCTGTAGATGGTGCATAAATCCGATACCCTTTCAGTAAGGTGGGATACCCCATGAATACGCATTCACTAGCGCGAGGTCCTATCTTATCCCTGTGTCCGACTGTAGTGGCATAACAAAGGCAACCAAAAACTCTGAGATGGCTCAGATTTGGTTTCTTGCCATACAACATTTCAAATGGCGTCTCCCCTTTCAATATCCGTGATGGCATGTGATTAATTAAGTATGCTGCAGTAATGATACAATCCCCCCAGAAATTCTCAGGGATAGACGCTTGAAACTTGAGAGCACGTGCTACTTCCAAGAGGTGACGATGTTTTCTTTCAACAACACCATTTTGCTGTGGTGTATAGGTGCATGAACTTTCGTGCAGGATCCCATTTAGTGAAAGGAAAGAATCACATTCAGTGTTGAAAAATTCCCGTCCATTATCGGTTCTAATACGGCGAATTGTTTTTCCAAACTAAGTTTTGGATAAGTTCAGAAAAGTTCTCAGATGAGAAAGAACCTGATTCTTGGATTGCATGAGAAATATCCATGTTGCTCGGGAAAAATCATCGATGATCGTGAGGAAGAAACATGATCCATCGTGATGTTCTGTATGATAGGGACCCCAAACATCTGCATGGATTAATGAAAAAATACTATCTGCTCAGGAATCGCTATTTGGAAAAGCAACACGTGTTTGTTTTGCCAAAGGGCATATGGGACAATGGGGACAAGGGAATGAGACACTATGTCCCAGTCTTTTATGATAAAGTGAATTTTTCTCATTGCTAACATAGTTACACAATGATTTATTGAATTTAACAATGATAAATCGAAAGTGCTGGGAAAAATCATCCAGAAATAAAGTCCTTGATAAGCTTTACCCAAGCCCATCAGTTTGCCAGTCGAAAGGGCCTGAAAGAAACAATTATCCGGAGTGAATAGGACACGACATGAATTTTCCTCGATGCTCGACAAACTGATATGAGATTGAATTGGAAATCAGGTACATAGAGCACATTTTGAAGAGTGATTAAAGGACTAAGGTTCACAATGCCAATCTTGGCAACTTGTGTGGAATTTCCATTTGGGAGTTGCACTGATATAGGGAAGGATAATTTTGTGACCTTTGAAAAAAGTCCTTTATCACAGGTTATGTGATCACTAGCACCTGAATCTATAATCCATGCACCCTTCGATATTGAATTCATCAAGCAATAAGATGTACCTGTAAAGCTCCCAGTTTTATCGGACGCATCCAGCTTTTTCAAAGCTTCCATCAATTCTTGATACTGCTCAAAAGAAATCGATTTGTCCATCTGCTGTCCCAGTACCTGAAAAACTTGTGAAGATTTCCCTTTTTCTTTTTCTCCAGGTTTCCCATGCAATTTACAACAATTTTCAATTGTATGGTGAGGACGTTTACAAAATTCGCAGTACATTTTACCTTTTCCTTTTTGGGTATTTTTGGCGGTAGTCGGAAACTTGCTGTTTGGCTGAAAAATTTGGGCCAAATTGGCTGAGGTGGGCCCAAAAAATTCTGTCTCAATGGATTGAGAATTTCGTGGCCCAAGGTCTCTCCCTCGCAGCCCATCAGCCATTCCGTTTTGTGGGCCTGTTGAGTGTGGCCCAACCGCTGAATAATAATGGCCGTCAGATTGCTCGATTAAATCGGAGCCGTCGATCTGCTCCCCATAAAAGGCGCTCGAGCTAGGGTTTCGTGACCCCAAATTCGTCCCCTTTCTCTCCCCGAATCTAGGGTTTCTCTGTGAAGGGCGGATTTGGCCTCTGGCCCCGAGTGCCATCGCCTCGCCTCCTCTGCCGTAGGCCGTTGTCCTAGACGGCGAGCTGGTAGATCCGGCCAAGATTTGGCATGGGTTCCATCGTCAGGATCTGGGACCAAAAAGCTAGGTATGATTCATTGAGGATTAGGAGAAACCTAATCGATTTCTCCCTCTCGCGCATGGTTTTGTACTGTTGTAGAGCGGATTCGGGCCAGTCGAACCTTTCTTCGGCTAATTCCAATTCGTTCCACAGTGCTGACAATTTGTTGTAGACCGTGGCGATGCTCATATTCCCTTGTTTGAGATCTGAGATCTACTGTGTTATGGAAAAAAGCTTCACTTGATCCAGTTTTCCATATCGATCTTTGAGGTTATCCCACATTTCTTTCGCATCTTCTGTCGGGGGAAGCCCCGTTGCGACTTCGGGTGTAATATAGTTCCCGATCCATGTTCTAATGAGCTGATTGCATTTGCGCCAAAAACGGGCCATTCGCTCATCAGTTGGGATGGGAATGGTTCCATCGAGAAACCCTTCCTTATCTTTTGTTACCAGGGCGCGCTGGAGCTCTCGCGACCAGGTTGAATAGTTTTCTGGGCCCGTCAGTTGTTGACTGATCAATTTGATCTCTGGTCCGTCGGCATTTGATGTATAAAGGGGGTCGCCAGACTCCGACCGTCCTCCGGCAGCAAAAAATTGGTAAGGGAAAAAACCTGGTGGAAAGGATGGGTAGCTATTCGCCCCTGCATTTGACCCACTTTCTTGATCCGCATTTGAAAAATTGGGTTGGGGACTCGTTCCCCCCGATGTGCCTAATCCGCCCGTCTGCTCTGGCCTGAAGGTAGAGCGTGCCCCTGCATTGGTTGGTGCGCCTCCTTCGGTCCGTACATTGCCTTGGTAGCCTGGCTGTGATGGAAATAGGTTTATCCCATGGATCCATTGATATGGCATCCACTAGTATGGATGGCCCGAGAAAGGCTGCCCCAGGTTGAAGTGAGCCGGAAGATTCTGCCAAGGCATGTGCAGAGGTTGGACTTGGCTCTGGCTGAGGTGTTCTGCTGTAGTTGACACAATGGTTGAATCTTGATTAGGAGTACTCGTGGTGTGGCCTCTCTCCCGGCTGATTATTGGATCGATGGTGAGGGCTTTGGAAGTACTCATTTTTAGGAGATAAAATCGAGACTGATTCTAATGGCTTGGTGAATATTTTGCAGGTGACGATTTCTGAGATCAATGTGGTTGAATGGATGAAAAGTTTTCTTCAGAGTTGCAGGTAGGTAATGGAATAAAGGGAAGAATTTCTACTGAGTACTGTTTCTGTTTTGCAGGATAACAACAGACAACAGTCGAGGAATGCAAACAATTCGATGGGAGCTATGCCAGGATCAATAGCAGCTCTGATACCATGTCAGAAGACCAAGAAGGTTTCGAAGAAAAGAGCTTTCTGTATTTCACCACCGTATTGAGCTTTGTACAATTATGTATTTAATTACAATCTAAGAAATTAATAAAGGAAAAATTGTATCCCCGTATCTCTTCTATCCTAAAATAATTTCTGATTTTCTGTCTATTAAGGATTGTACATGATTTCAGGAATCAATCATATCTTCCAACACATCCGCTCACATCCTATCGTCTCGGGACGAATAGTAGAATCAAATGCGAAGCCTGTGAGGACATCTATCGATGCTACATGTGTATATTCTTTCTCGAAGAGAGCTGTGCCGAATCTTCCCCCAGAGATGCAATGCCCGTCTCTCCATGATCACCCTCTCTCTTGCTTTCGATCAATCAGTAGACCTCCAATGTAATGACTTCCATCTGGTTTCCCCCTGCAGCGAATGCAATTTCAACCTTGACGTGGACTGCATGGCTATAACTCTATGTTCACAAGATCTGAAGAGCGAGAAAGGCTCAGTTTTTTTTAATTATTTCACCCATCAGCATCTACTGGGGTCCTTCCACGTGAAGCTTGAAACCAGAATCGAGCGCAAAGCTTGTGAATGAAGCATACTAGGTGAGGTCTATGCTTGTCTAGATTGCCTCCTTTCTCCAATTCATGATCATCCGCTGCCACTGGAGCTGGGTCGTATGAAGGATCGTGCGAGCAAGGCTCCTGTAAAAATGCCAAAGGTTTAGCCCATGCCTGCCTGGAGCAGAGCTGCTCTTTTCTGCTCCGTAAATCATGTGCTGAATTGCCCTCAGTTATGCAACACCCCGTTCACCCTGGCACATCCACTTCTTCTCGTATCAGGAAGGAGGGCTCACTGACGCATGTCCTGAAGAGCGTTGACGCCATCTTTCACTATGCAGAATGTGACTTTGACTTCAACATTCCATGCACTTTTGAAAGGCCCACTTTGAAACATCAGCTTCTTGAGCACATACTCTTTCTTATACTAGATCTGCCGACCCATGCTTCCTATGCAGTGTCTGGTAAATTTTGCACATTCAGCTTTCACGTTCTTGTGTAGTGCAATCTTTATGTCAACCATGATTGTCGTCCACGGTTAACACCAACAGTAAAGATCGCCATCACCTCCATCAACTCACTCTACGCTACGTTAATTGAAGACGATGCCAGTGAGTACTATTGTGACCTTTAACCTTTGAGAGAAACGGACCTGAAACTGGGTGCTTCCATCTGTGATGAATGCCCTTGCCCATTGATTACACATATCAAATGCGTCTTACCCCACGTATGCTTTCATCACAGAAATGCTCTCTCACTGAACTGACTTTAGCCAACAAACGGCCGCAAGATACTGCCATGTGATGTGGTGAATAGCCCTGTTCTTGTTTCGTATGTTATATCATATACAGACTCAATCTCCACAATAAGTTATAATCAACAGAAAATATCGCAATACCAATTTTTTTTTTTTAAAGTAATGGAAGTACTTGAAGCCTCAATTTTGCTGAACCATATGCATTTCTGCAGGCAAAAGTGGACAGAGTGAGCACACAATTGGGGGTACTCAGAAAAACACTTGCAATGCTGGTCTCAAAAAGCTGCAAGCGAAGTGCATGAAGTTAAAGAGTTGGGGAAGGCTCTTATCCAGAAGGAAGGAATTAGGGAGGCAGGAGACCACCTTTTTGTTTGACATTTCAACTAACGCTCTTAAGCAAGTCAATTGGAATCAGTGCCAACACTTGACATCTGATATTGTGATCTTCTGCAGCAAAAGCAGATAAATATCATATTTTTGAGTGTAAGACTTGTGTGCTCTGTGTTTTGAATAGGAGTATTAACATTGGGATGCATAATTTGATTATGAATAAACTTGTTAGGAAGCTTGCCGGTCTTATTAATTCCTTGAAAAAGAATATCAGGTTTTGTGTAGTTTGTGCAGACTAGCCTTGAGCTTTTGCATACTACCTATCTCGCTTTGCATTCATGAACTGTAAATTCTTTTCTAGCACAAGAAAATGGGAAAAGTTCGGTTCTAACATCTGCAGTCCACCAAAATTCATTTATATTGAACCAAAGCCTCCCACAAAAGAAATCAAGCGTTCTTTTCTCACGTTGGCCCTGGCAACTTGAATCTCCTACTGAAGCAACAATTCATACTCCTGCCCGAAAACAATTTAGCCAGGGAGACAACATAGTCATTGTGCTGTTCAAATCCAAGATCTTCTGGATACATGCAGCATACACCACAGAAGAAGTTTTGTCTTTAAAAATCTTATTTGCTGAAGCAAGTTGACACATTTGCCGCGACAAGGATGTAGTTGTCACCTCTGGAGGTAAAGTGCTGACTATATGATGTAATCACCGTGTTGTTCTGCAATGACATACTCAAAAATTGTTATCATCAGAATAGTTAGTAAGCCTTACCTGTGCATGCAAGACAGAGATGAAAAAACTGACATTACTCATTTTGATTCTGCTAGCTCTATGACGATAGAAGAAAGCTCTGATATTGCAGCGGTGCTCCGTCTCCGAGGCATCTATTTATCCTATTTCATATAGATAAATAAGCAAAACCATTGTATAACAGCAAAGAGTCTGTAAAATAACACATATAGATCCACCCAAACAGAAAGTCACCAAGAGATCCGCCACGAAAAGAAAAGCAAAACTGTGACGCTCGCAATATTTTCAAAGAATTCAAAAGCTTTAAGCTCAAGATCAATTTTGACTTCATTTTGGCAACTAGTAACGACCATATGACAACGTTTGACATGTGGCAATGTGATAATAAGGTGCTGGTATCTGAAAATGCTAGTAAAAGTGCCACTTTTCATGAGTATCCCTTTTCTTCCCTCTTCAGTGAAGAAAAAACTTCAAAATCTTTTGGTTTAGTAGGATCTTAGCTAACCTTGAAACAAACAATGAAACATCTCCCCATTCTTCTCATCACAATAACTGTCAAGGTATTTTCGGTCTTTTCAACAACATTTTCCCTTTCAATGAAGGTAACAATTTTAATTATCTGCCACCAAATTAGCAGAAGCATTCGACAGTCCTGCCATCTTAAGTTATCCAGTTGATCACCTACTTAGCTTCATTATTTGACTTAATATCATGATACTCTCCTGGGAATCGTTTTTCACAATAAGCATTTAGGCTTGTAAATAAATAAGAAGAAAATCAACTTCCAAGGTCAAATCAAATGATGAATGAACCCACATGAAAATTAAAATAGATATAATTTGGACCTTCTACAGGAATCTGTAAGGATTTGTGTGTGAGACTGTGATCCACAAACTGACACATGGAACTCAACCTTGACTATGTAATGCAGAGGAGACAGATAGCATGTCACAAAAGCGAGGTGAGGTTGAGCAACCTACTGCCAGTGGGATGCCTTGCCAGCCAGGCTTCTAGAGAAGAGGAGTTTTGGTGAAGCCAAGTCGATTTTGGGCAACCAAACCCTGCAACTGATGAGAAGTTCCTATGGATTAAAGGGTAGCATACATAATTGATGAAGTAGATAGAAACAATTGCCTGAGAAGGAAGAATGGTCAACTGAGAAGAGAAAGATACTGTTGTCTGTGACACATGCTTTCACAGAAGGTGAATCATCTATTGCTCTTTCCAGTATCCATGGCCCACAACATTTATCACACATTTTGCTTTCATTGGAGATGACGAAACCAAATTTTTTGCCTATATAATTTGATTTGCTTTATGATAACTACGATCCTGCACATCTCATACAAAATGGCTAAGCTTCAGAGTCCAGATAAAAGAATTTATTACCATCTGCATCTAAATCATCGGTTCAGTCCTCAAATCACATCCCATATCTCCATTTAACTCTTCCGATAATGAAATATGATTATGTTCCAAAATCATATACTTTCTCTGATCTGTTCTTAAGAAATTGCTCGTTTTGAGCACTCTAAAATCACTAAAAGGTATCTATAAATACTCATCTTGAAGCTGCGCTATCATTTTCTTTCCTGACAAACTTAGTCACTCACTGTCTGGGACACTAAGTCTAATATGGTAGAAGTAAGATGTGATCGATGGATGGACCCAAGAGGGAATGGCTTATCAAGGCTTGTCCATATTCCTAACAAACTTGGTTACAAGGAAATACGTGACCTCACCAGTCTAGTAATATATATATTTCAATCAATATTTTGCATTGCCAATCGGATTTGTCAATTCTTACTGCACGGCTCAATTTTGCTTGTCCGCCCAATGAGGGTTCTCAGAATGTGGCCATCCAACAAATGCTGATGAGCATCTGCTCACATCCCATCATCTCGGGATGAAAAATAGAATCAAATGCAAAGCCTGCGAGTGAGCAATCTTGGGGGCAATTCTTACTGCATGGCCCAATATTGCTTGTCCTCCCAATGAGGTTTCTCAGAATGTGGCCATCCAACAAATGCTGATGAGCATCCACTCACATTCCATCATCTTGGGACGAAAAATAGAATCAAATGCAAAGCCTGTGAGCAAGCAATCTTGGGGAGGTCTATGGATGCTATGCACGCAAATACTTTCTCCACAAAAGCTGCACCAAATCTCCCTCAGAGATGCAACACCGGTCCCTCCCTCCCTCCCTCCCCCCCTCTCTCTCCCTCTCTCCCTCCCTCTCTCTCTCTCAATATCAATTGGAGGAGCTAAATGTAACGCCTGCCATGGTTTCCTACTGCAATAAATGCAAATTCAGCCTCAACATGGACTGCACGGCTTTAACATGTTCGCAAGACCATGAGGGCAAGAAGGACTTCGTTTTTTACAATTTTGACCATCAGCATTCACTGGTCTTCCACACGAAACTCGAAAGCAGAATCAGGTGCAAAGCTTGTGAAGAGAACATACCAGGTAAGGTCTATGGTTGTCTCGATTGCCTCTTCTTTCTCCCCTGCACGATCATCTTCTACTGCTGAATTGCCCTCAGTTATGCAACAACCTGTCCACCCCCGACATCCTTTTTCTTCTCATATTAGGAAGGAACATTGTTGACATATCTCGTCAAGAGTGTCAACGCTCTGTCTTTCATTGCATGGAATGTGACTACGACTTCAACATTTCATGCACTTTTGAAAGGCCCACTTTGAAACATCACCTCCACAAGCATATGCTCTTTCTTATTTTTAGTCTACAGAACTGTGATTCCTATGCGGTGTCTCTGGTAAATTTTGCAGGTTCAACTTATATGGTCGTGTGCAGTGCAATCTTAGTGATCATAGATTGCCTTCCGCTACAGTAAAAGATTGCCATTAACTTTCATCAACTCACACTTTATGCTTCGTTCATCAAAGATGATACTAGTGAGTACTATTGTGACCTCTGTGAGAAGTTAGGGAACCTGAATCTCGGTGCTTATGTCTGCAATGAATGCCCCTGCCCGTTGACTACTCACATCAAATGTGTATTGCCCACCATGCGCTTTTGTCACAGAAGTGATCTCTTACTAAACAGACTTTAGGCAACAGATGGATACAATACCCTGTGATGTGGTGAATAGCCATGTTCCTTTTTAGCATCATATGTATAGACTCATCCTCCATAATAAGTAATGATCAACAGAAAATGCTCCAATACCAAACATTTTTTAATACAGGTTGCTGGAATAGTGCAAGTACCTGAAGAACCTGCTACTCTGAACTCGATGAAAATATTGCATTTCTGTAGGAAAAAGTGGAAAGAATGAGCACACAATTGGAGGTACTCAAGAAAAGACGGGTAGTGTTGATCTCCAAAAGCTGCAAATGTAAGTGCATTTAGTCGCAGAGTTTGGGAGGCACTTACCAAGACAAAAGAAATTTCCTTTCTGTTTGATGTTTTAACTTATGCTCCCATGCAAGTCAATTGGACTCACTGCCACAGTCGACATCCAAACATTGTAGCTCTCTGCAGCAAAAGCAGATTTTAAGTGCGAGACTTGAGTGTTCTACGTAATGAAATAAAGTGTTGACACTGGGATGCGTAATTTGATTGTGAATCAACTTGGCAGGAGGCTTGCCGGTCTAAGTATTTCCTCAGACACCAACATCAGATGGGTGTAGTTTATACAGACTTGTCTCGTGCATCTGCATACTATCTATCTAGCTTTGCATACATGAACTGTATATTCTTTAGCACATGAAGAGTGGGAAAAGTTCATTTCGAATATCTACAGTCAACCAGAATTCAGTAATCTTGAGCTAAAGCTTGCCAAAAAAAAATCTACATTTCAGCATTCTTTTCTCACCTTGGCCCCAGAAACTTGAATGTCCAACTGAAGCAACAATTCAAGCTCCCGGCCAAAAACCAATCCACCAGCGAGATAACAGTCTTAGATTGCAAGTTAACGCATTTGCCACAGCAAAGATCTAGTTGTCACCTCTTGGAGTTCAAATAGAGACTATGATGTAACGATTCCCACATTCTACAATAACAAACTACAACTATATTATCATCGGAATAGCTAGTAAGCAGTAATGGTGTATATGGAACAGAGATGGAAAAGCTGACATCTTTCATTTTGGTTTGATCACTCAGTGATGTTAGTGTTAGATCAAAGCTTTTGAAATTGTAGCTGTGCCCACGTTGTCAAGGCATCTATTTATCTTAGTTCATATGGATGTATGAGCAAAACCATAGTACACAAGCAAAGAATGTAAAACGACACATATGGATCCACTGGCCAAACAGAAAGGTACAAAGAGATTCACCAAAAAAAGAAGGAAATCTGCAACACTCAGCAATGCTTTCAAAGAGGTCAGAAGCTTTCACCTCAAGAACAATTACTATCCCTTATATGGCTACTAGAAACGACTATGCTTCTCTTGGTTACAATTGTCGAGGTCATCTCCGATCTCTTCGATAACAATAGATTGCAATTTCCATTGAGGGCTTAGCCTATCTTAATCTGATTTAGTTGGCCCAGGGCGCATGACCATTCATGGCCAGGAATAGGTAAGATACACAGGTGGTTTTTAGGCTTGCGATTTTCTTATGGATTCACATATGGTCGCAACAAGGCCCAAGCGCCTCCTAAACAAAACTAGCTAGCTTCCCAAAGTACTTCTTCATTCGTTTTAAAGTGGTTAGACTACTTTATCCAAGCGGGGAACAGTCAGTCGAACAATTAGGGCGCTCAGACTTCCAGCAATAAACGCTGATCCATGCCCGGGTGCGGCGGATGTGGCTGCGCTCTTCCACCATGCCATACACGGGAGTGCGCCACACGGATAATCATGAGAAAGAGTCTGTAGTAAAGCCACAGACAAAGTTTTTGAATGAGGCTGCGCAAGAGACTCACGGAAAGCAACAGGAGCAGCACGAACAACCAGAGGACGGAGTGGGAGGAGTCGTGGAGCAGCACCCACGGGAACGAAGCCACCGATATCGAACCGGTGAAGTGGATGAGGAGCTGCGATGCTCCATCGGCGAGACGCAGCAACAAGAAATGAAGGAGCAGGCTACAGATGGCAATGCCGGTGGCAACGGGGTGAGTTTCGAAGGGCGAAATCAACTTCCCCTGGAATTTCACTTGGATGAGGTTGATCATGATAGAGACGATGGAGGTAAAATCCATGGCGCCGGTTGGGGTGAAGGCAGGGACAACGTTCGTGGTTCTTTTATTAAAGTCGTTTCTATGTTCCTGTCATAAACAAAGGCCCGAACGATGTCGCTGCCTTGAAGTAATAATGCCACTTTCGAGAACGACGTCCCTGCCTTCACCCCACCACTGGAGAGGAGGAAGGGCCTTTGAACTTTCTTATTTATTTTTTCTTGTGTTAGAACAAAAAAAGAAAAAGAAAAAAAAAAGACTTTGTTCGTTGCTGATTGAATTCTCCTTTCTCTTTTCTCGGCAAATGTGTCCGCACAGTTACATCAATACGTAAAAACCTGGAAGATTCATGTGCAAGGGTAAAGTTCCAATAACCGGGCTGGCATTGACCAAAAATAAAAAACCGGGCTGGCAAAAATAATAAATAAGAGCAAAGCAGTAAGCCCAAGCCCAAGTGTCTCGTTAAGGTCCTTTCTTTAGTCTTGCCTCAGTTGACGCCGTGGTAAGGAAATTACTAGAGCGAAAGGAGAGAAAAAAAGAAGAAAACAGAGTCTAGCCAAGGCCCGAGAAGAACACGAAAAAAAAAAAAAAAAAAAAAAGGGGAAAGCAGAGTCCAGAGAAACCGAGAAAAAGACAGAGGAGATAAAAGGGGGCTCTTGGTGCATGCACCGGATTAATTATGTTTCTCCGTAATCGATAAGGATTCGGAACTTTTATTTATCTAATTGAAGGCGTTTTCATAATTAAATTGTAAATTAAGTTTTGTATGGATTCTATGTTGCTAAGTTGATTCTAGAGATTATTAAGCTATGAAATTATGTTGTAAAGAAATTTTAGGGTATTACAGAATAGGATTTCAAGAAAATCAATGTAGCTTTATGATTTGATTGTGATACATTTTTAAAATTTTGCACATTGCTAGAAACAGTTTTCAAATTGATGTATTTGGCAATGGATTTAACCCTTCTCTGAACATCTTTTGGCTTTATGGTCTCTTAGTAATTCGAAAGAGTTTTCTATTGAAAGTAAGCTCACTTGAATTGGAGTTTTAAGATGAGGTCGACTCTATTTGCAAAGTAATTGTTCCAAGTCTTTTGTCAAGTGGATGATTTGACTCAAGAATATGGTATTGCCTACTAAAGTTTTAGTCGAGGTTAGTTGACACGTAAGTTTGACATTTAGTTAATATTTGATAGAGTGTTTACTATTTAAAAAAGTAATGTTTAAAACATATTTGTTGCATAAAATCGGATAAAGTGTTTACTACCCTTTTGGCATTTGAAATTTGAATAAATATAATTGATTAGTATAAAGTTGCATTATAGTGATATTACTCATACTTTGAGTCTATTGTACATAATATATTGGATTTGGATAAATGAATCTTTGGTATTGCTTTATCATGGCAAATGCTTGACTTGCTTAGGAGAGATTTGGATTAGTCACTAAGTTATGGTTACTCACACTATTCATTCTAAATCTTTTTCAGGTCAGCTAAAGTAGGACATGAGCATTATTGGCGAAATTTTTTTTACAATTGGATTTGGATGTGAGTTTAGATATTTGTATATGTTTACAATGATATTTGTGGAGTTTAATTGAGTTTGGAGATACACTTACACTTTTTTTCTTTTTAATGAATTTCAAAACTTTTGATTTTGTAACCAACTCACAATTTATCAAGTGTATAGATGAATATATATTTTGATAATTTGAAGCTGCGTCCTTTGGGCAAGACCATAGTAGTGTCGTTTTCCTTATTTTATAGAGTTGGGGTGTGACGATAGATAGATGACATATCTTATTCACAAAGTCAACAAAATGAAAACATGCATCAATATATCATTATTGTTTCTTATATCATTATAATCTTATCAATTCCATACTCCAATAATAGCCGTCCCTCCCTTTCTATAATTACCCATTTATTGTGCAAATAATATATCCCGATATGAGCATCCTCGTGTCGCCATGTTTTATGCACGAACTCACCTATTTCTATAATTGTTGGATATACAAAATCCTACTAAAATACTTTTGAAGCAGTGGGGATTTTTTCTTGGTGAAATATTGCAAAAATAGGCTTTTATCTTACAAAAGATTGCATTTTCTTTGGTTTAAGACACGTTGGATTGTTGATGGAAGGATGAATTTTGCTAATTTCCTAAAAAATCTCAAAGTTTAATTTTAATCGCGATTCTACTTGAATTGGTATTTTGTTTTAGAAAGGTTCCCAACTTTCATGAAGGCCCCATTTCTACCCATGAGTGGCCATATGATCACCATGTAACACCGCACAGTCCAACCATCGCAATGTGAACACTGAAGATCGTCAAGTCAGATCTCTCCCGTCTGTTTGGGAGTCTCTCTCTCGTAGAAAGAGATTTCTCCACTCTTGTGGAATGGCTACGGTTCTTTGGAATCGAAACCCTAATCACACTCCCCACCCATCCTTCCCTGTCTAGTTCCTTTCTTCTTTGTTTTCGTTTCTCTCTTCCCACCCAAAGCTTTAGTAGGAAGAGTGGACGGTGAACACTGTTCCATTCACCCTGGGTTGCCATCCATGGTGCGATCGAGTTTCCTTCGCACAAACTGAACCTTCTGTTTTCACTCCTTTCTACTAAATATGAAACCATTTCCCATACATTTCCACCACACTAGCACTACAACCCCTTTCCATAAATCTTCCAGTTCAAATACCCATTTCCTCAAAAACCCTAATCCTTTCCCAATGCTTGAATCACGCTCTAGTTAAGTTGCAAAAGGGATCTTTTAAACACAGCTCTAAATGGTCACTACCAAACAGGCGCCATACTCCCACCGTCTTCATAAGGGAGATCTCGTCTTCTGAAGTTTCAAGCAAACCTAGTCTTGGTACCTTCGAGCAAACCTGATCTTGGTTTTCTACTTTTCTTGGCTGGTTTACTGGTGTGTCCCTTCCTCGGCTCCTTTCTGGTGTGTTTTGCCACAATGGACCCTCGAATGGAACTTCTCTGCAAGAGGTTGGGGGATATGTGGTCAAAAGATGACATAATAGATTTGGAGGACATAGATACAAGTGAGCATGAAAAATATTGTAGAGCTATGTTGATCGGAAAGCTCTTTACTGATCCACCTGTTAATGTTCAAGCTTTTCAGAGCACTATGAAGAAATCCTGGAAAACTGAAAGTGTTGATATTACCCCTTTGGAGCAAGGACTGTTCTTATTTGCTTTCAAAACAGAAGGGGAGGCAAAAAGGGTGCTGAATGATGGACCTTGGTCCCTTTCTAATTATTGTTTGTTACTAAAACCATGGGAACCAAATACCCCTCCTCGCTGTTACAATTTCTCAAGAGGGGCTTTCTAGGTTCATATATTCGGTCTCCTGGTGGAATGGCGCAATGCAGAGGCTGTGAGGAGAATTGCGCAGGATCTTGGTGAAGTATTAGAGATTAAAATGGAACCGAAAAGTGCTGCGAATTTCGTTTTGGGGAAAGTGAAAGTTGAGTTGGATCTAGTGTGGTTAAACAAGTAGGGAAAAAATTTTGACTGGAATTCAAATACGAAAGGCTCCCTTATTTCTGCTACGCATGTGGAAGATTGGGACATTACACTACTCATTGTCCTGAACACCGAGTAGACCCAGAGAAAATTAAGGAGCTACGATTTGGGTATTGGTTGAAGGCAGAAGCTAAAGAATTTAGCCCTATATGGAAGATGTTTTATGAAGATTTAAAAGAAGAAAGTGTAGTAGAGGAAGTGGTACCGAAAACTCAAGCGAATCCAAGCCAGATGGATATTGTCCAGCACCTCCCTGGAACCAGCAGTCGCATGCACAGACCTGAAAAAAGGAAAGAGATGGAAATTGAAAAACTGAAAGAAGCAAAAGGAAAGGCCAGCTCTTCGTTCTTGCTATTAACGTGGCCACAGAGCGGACCCTCTTCTGAAAATCAAAACCAGAATTACCTGGATGGTTTACATCAAAGAAAAGAAGGGAAAGCAGTGAGACACTTTAACAAGAAACATAAAAGGTTCAGTCCTTATGGCAATGAGAAGCAAAACCAGGAGCTTTTGGATAAGACTCAACTTCTAGAGACCCCAATTCAAGTTGAGAAGGGAGAAGGAACATGGGCTTTGGTGGCTAGCCCTAATAAGCCACCGGGGTACCAATGAACATTTTAAGCTGGAATTGTCAGGGGCTGGGCAATCCCCTGACAATTCCGGAATTAAGAGCCATAGTGGCTCAAAATAGGCCCAGTTTAGTATTCCTAATGGAGACAAAGAACAAAGAACAGCTGGTGGTTAGGTTAAAACAGAACCTAAAGTTTCAGAATCACTTTGTGGTTGACCCAATTGGGACTGCAGGTGGGCTAGCTTTGCTGTGGAATGATGAAATTCAGGTATCCATTGAATTTTTTACTGTTGTCTTCATAGACGCGACTTGCAAATGGGTAGGAAATAGAACGGTGATGAGGAGTACTTTCGTGCATACCCCCTACACTTTCCAAGATAGGATGAGGTTATGGGAGGATTTGAAATATATTATGTCCCAAAACTCTTTGCCACGGCTTTGCATTGGAGATTTTAATGAGGTTCTCTATCACTGGGAAAAAGTCGAAAGGAGATTAGCTGAGTATCACAGAATGGCAGCATTTAGACAACTTGTGAATGATGATTCCTTTATGGAATTAGAGGGCAAAGGCTGTGCGTTCTCATGGGCAAATAACCGAGGTGGAGAGGATTTTATAAAAGAAAAACTTGACAGAGCACTATGCACTATTGAATGGAGGGTTTCCTTTCCGGATGCTTTACTATTTACCCTTCCGGCCATCGGTTCGGATCACTGCCCATTATTATTATCTCTCACGGCTGAAAGGAGGAAGAGACAGAGGCATTTTAAGTTTGAATCTTTCTGGTTGGAAGATCAGGAATACCAGGAAAAAGTAAAGATGGTGTTGAATGACCCGGAAGTGAAACCTCTAAGCTGGGGGGCCAAAATTCAGAAAATTACAGCATCTTTGGAGGAATGGAGCAAAAAATTCTCAAATGCCCAGACTCAAATCAGAGCCTTAAAAAGGGAACTTGAAGCCATAACCAACAACCACAAGGCTGAGCATGACAGAAACAGGGTGCAAGAAGTAAAAGGAAAAATAGAACAGTTATGGAAACAAGAAGAAATGTTCTGGGGGATGAGATCAAGAGTGTCATGGCTGAAATGGGGAGATAGAAACTCTAAATATTTTCATGCTACCACAATCCAGCGCAGGCAAAGAAACAGAATTTCTATGCTCCAGTTATCCAATGAAGAGTGGACCCAAGAGGAAGGAAGATTGAAAGAGGAAACTTCAGCTTACTTCACTGATTTGTATACCTCAATGGGACCTCGTTATATACAACCTATCATCGACCAATGCCTTATTAGGGTGACGGATGAGATAAATACAGCCTTAACAGCAAAAATTACGCTACCGGAAGTAAAAGATGCAATATTTCAACTCGGAGCGTCAAAAGCCCCAGGTCCGGATGGACTAAATGGTCAGTTTTATCAGTACCACTGGAAAGAAATTCAGCCAGAGATTATGCAAATGGTAGAAAATTTCTTGGAAACAAACAGCCTAAACCCGAACCTAAACAGAACACACATTACACTTGTCTCCAAAGTTCGGAACCCAGAAAAATTAGACCAATTCAGACCGATCAACCTTTGTAACTTCTCCTATAAAATCATTTCCAAAGTGTTGGCAAATCATCTTAAGAAATGGCTTCTCGAGGTGATTGAAACAGAACAGAGCGCTTTTGTCAGTGGAAGACAGATACAAGACAACATGCTAATAGTTCAAGAGGTCCTTCACCAGTTTCGAATTCGGAAGAGAAAGAAGAAGTTTCAAGCAGTGCTCAAACTAGACATGAAGAAGGCCTATGACAGAGTTGAATGGGATTTCCTTGAAGCTTGCATGAAGAAAATGGGTTTCAATACTACATGGGTAACTTGGATCATGCAATATGTCACAACTACATCCTACAACGTGAAATACAATGGAGAATTCCTGCCTTATTTTCAACCAACTCGAGGTATTAGACAAGAGGACCCTCTTTCCCCTTACCTCTTTATAATTATGGCGAATGTTTTATCCTTAATGTTGAAAACAGCAGTTGATGAGGGTAGATTAAAAGGGATAAAGTTAAACAGCCACTACCCCACATTATCGCATTTACTATTTGCCGACGACTCTATCTTCTTTCTAGATGGTAAAATTAGTGAGTGCCAAAATCTAGCTGAGGTGTTGAATCAATACTGTGTGGCTTCCAGGCAACTCGTTAATTTGAACAAATTGGGGATCTTTTTAGTGCGGGCTATCCACAGCCTTTGAGAAGGAACATGGCAAGGAAGTTGCGAGTCCCAGAGATCGACAAGACAGGGAAATATCTAGGTATCCCTTCTGATTGGGGTAGCTCAAAAAAACAGATGTTTGCATGGATCTTAGCTCGGGTAAATATGAAGCTGGAAGGATGGAAGGAAAATTTGCTGTCTAAAGCGGGCAAGGAAGTCCTCATAAAAGCAGTAGTTCAGGCTATCCCACAATATGCAATGTCGATTTTCAAAATACCAGTATCTGTTTGTAGAGCAATAGAACAAAAGATAGCATCCTTTCGGTGGAAAAACAATGAAAGGAAAGCTGGCATTCACTGGAAAAGCTGGAATATATTGAAAGCAAGGAAAGATTGTGGCGGTATGGGTTTCAGAGACCTTATCACCTTCAACAAAGCTATGCTAGGAAAGCAAGCATGGCGTCTAGTTAAAAACCCTCCCACTCTATGGACCCAACTCCTCAAAGGCTTATATTTTCCTATCACAGACTTCTGGCATGCAAAATAGGTGCAAAGAGCCTCTTGGGGATGGAAAAGTCTCCTAGTCGGGAGAGAAGCTATCTCAGAAGCAACCCAATGGGCAGTGGGTGACGAACAATCAGTCAGAATAAGACAGGACAGATGGCTAAAGCGGGGCATACTTATAGGTCCTGCTAACAGAGAAGACCCTGAGCGAGTAAACGAGTTAATTGACAAACAGAACGGCACATGGAATGAAGATATAGTACAGAACAATTTCGAAGACAGCATTGCAAATGAAATACTGGCAATACCCATCCCAGCTACTCGAGAACAAGATAAACTAGTGTGGACTGCAACAACATTAGGCAGCTACACAGTCAAGAGCGGGTATAATCAACTACGGAAAGCAGAGATCAACCAAACAAACAACGAAGCTTCTACCTCATACCAGAAGCCAAGACAACTATGGTGCAAAATCTGGAACATGCGGACCATCCCTAAAATCAAAGTTTTTATGTGGAGCCTTTGTCAAAATGCGCTCCCAACATCAGAAAACTTATGCAGACGGACAATTGTACCTGAGGCGACTTGCCAGCTCTGCAAAACACATCCCGAAACAGAGGAGCATCTGTTTTTGCTTTGCTCCTGGACACACAAGATATGGTCAGACCCGCGCATCAACATCCCAGTTCGAACAAAGAGGCTAACAAGCTTAGACCAGTGGATCCTAAACTACAAACAAGACTTACCCGAAGCATCACCCCTCGAGCAAGTTGCTGCACTACTCTGGTTCATATGGAAAGAAAGAAATGAGGACATCTTCAGAAGGAAAAAATAGGATCCAAATCGAGTCATCTGCGAAGCCCTTCAAAAGCATGAGGATTTCATAGTCTGGAACTCGAAACAGGAAGAGAGTGAAGAGAAAACCCGTACCTGTGGGATGAACTGGTTACCCCCCGCTCGGAAAACGTTGAAAATCAACGTCGATGGTTGCTTTAAAGCGGCCGAATCTCGCGGTTCCATTGCTAGTGTATGTAGGGATGCGGATGGCGCTTTGCTCGAAGGTTTTGCATGCCAAGTCAGAGTCCAATCGGCTCTTCAAGCCGAAACCCTAGCTTTGCTCGAGGGGCTGAGTTTAGCGCACGAATGGGGGAAGGGAAAAGGGAAAGCTGAATGTACAATTGTGGAATCTAATTCCTCTGTAGCTATTCACGTGTTGCAAGGGAAAAAGCCAGCACCGTGGGATATTGCCGGTCAAATAGAGATGGGCCGGGCCTCTGTGCTTTCTTCGCCGCATATAAGTATAGCCCATTGTTTTAGAGAACAAAACAAAAGTGTTGATTGGGTTGCCAAAGCAAAACTCGAAGATCGCCTACCGAACAACTGGGTATCCTACCCACCACTGCCACTCTCTGTTTTTCTTTGTTCTGAAATTAAGATGGCTTCTTGCCCTATGTTATCTACTTAACTAGAAATGAAATGCACCTTTTATTCGACCAAAAAAAAAAAAAAAATGTGAACACCGAAGGTTCCCCTAAGACCCTTTGGTAACTCTCTCTGAGAGAGAGAGAGAGAGAGAATAAAGGAGATTGAAAAGTGGTAAGAGTCAATAAAGGAGACTGAAAAGAGGTTTATATATACACGTAAACACCCTAGTAGGAGAGAATAAACATGACAAAAAAGAGAGCATTTTTTCTTCTTTTTTTTGCCTCAGAAAACGGATGTGACCCGATTTAAAATTAAGGTTGGACCAACCGTTACTTTGATTAGTATAATGAATTCAAAGTTTTAGCAAAAGGAGCAGATGATCACCGTAGATGAAAAATGTGCATGCATCATTTTTATTTCATCCAAATGTAGTTCATTCTATCATTTGGATAGGTTTACTTGTAATTACTTGGAAGAGCACTTCCCTATTTTGTTTTGCTCTTTCTAGAAATGTTCCCCTTGATCTTAGTCTTCATAGTTTATACAAATGCCAACTTTTTATCCGTGGATTTAAATTCAATTTAATTAGTTGAAGTTGCAGGTTGTATATAAGAACCGGTCTATAACAACTTCAATTTGTATTTTTTTTTTAATAACCAATGTGGATAATCATTTAGTTTTTGAAAATAAAATCAAGTTCTATTCAAAGATTTAAAAGAAAATTACAAGTTTAATTACAATTGTTGCTTCAATGAGCCATATCGACATAGCTTACGGATCAAGGGTGCTGCAGAACATGTGCTTTTATAGAGAAATTGATAACTAGAAAAAAGTAGATTTGGCTCATACTACTTGTACAAATTGTATTTAATGGCAAATGTAAACATTACTTTTACATGTAAATGCAATCGACTAATAAAAAAATAACTCGTAAAAGTAAAAATAGGTGAATTTGGTTTTTTAAACAATTATGACAAAACCGGTATCGCAAAATAGTCTTACATAAGTTACTTTTAGAGTAAGTTGGATAAGAACTCTGATGAATGTATAGACTAGCCCAAGGTGACTGCACTTTTAAGACCTCATATAATTGCAGCTGACTTTAAATGAACAAGACACAAAACTTTTCATGGGCCACTTTAGTTTTATTAACTATTGCGTTGAAGCATAAATAAAATAAAATAAAAATGTAGAAATGAACACTGAAATACAACATCAAATAATACGGGAGTAGGGTACAATTCATGTCACCTCATTTACTTTGTGTCGACATCACTCAACTATAACTCCATTCAAAACGCTCTTTTATCTCCTAATTTGCCTTGGCGATCATGCATTGAGTCTCCGGAACCTAAGCGGAAGTTATAGTTGCCTGGAATGTCTCGCGTGGTGGTCTTCGCTCCGCGGCTCAACCCACTGCCGTGAATCGTGTCAATTTTTCTTTCACCAGGTGCGCTGATTTGGCATGCCGTCCGCCCTAGGACGCCCATTTCACCCGCCGCCCCAACTTGACCGCCTAGTAGGCGATGATGAGGAGGATTGGTGGAGTTTCCATGCGTGTGAGCGGGCTTCCTTCTTGCCATTTGGGTGGTTGACCGTTGCTGCACGGCCTGATATTGCTTCGTCTACCTAGTCACATTTCTTAAGCCTGATGAGGAATCTGAGAATGCGACCGTCCAACATTTTGCTCATTAGCATCTGCTCACATCTCATCATCCAAGGACGAAAAGTAGGATCAAATGTGAAGCCTGCCAGGAGGTCTATCAATGGAACACGGGTATATTCTTTTGCCACGAGAGCTGCGCCAAATCTCTTTCCAGAGATGTAACGCCCGTCTCCATGATCACCATCTCTCTTGCTTTCGATCAATTGGTAGATCTCCAATGCAATGCCTGCCATATAGTTTCCCGCTGCAGCAAGTGCAATTTCAGCCTTGACATGGACTGTGCGGCTGTTACTCTAAATACACAAGACCTGGAGGGCAAGAAAGGCTCAGTTTTTTGGCCATTTCGCCCATCAGCATCTACTGGTGTCCCACAACGTGAAGCTTGAAACCAGAATCGAGTGCAAAACATACTAGGTGAGGTCTATGGTTGTGTGGATTGCCTCTTCTTTCTCAAATTCATGATCATCCACTGCCGCTGGAGCAGTGCTGCTCTCATCCTGCTCCATTAATCATGTGCTGAATTGCCCTCAGTAATGCAACACCCCGTTCACCCTGGCACAGCCACTTCTTCCCGTATCAGGAAGGAATGCTCACTGATGCATGTCATGAAGAGCATTGACGCTGTCTTTCTCTCCACAAAATGTGGCTTTGACTTCAACATTCCATGCACTTTTAAGAGGCCCACTTTCAAACATCACCTCCACGAGCATATGCTCTTTCTTATATTAGATCTACTGATGTGCACTTCCTATGCATTGTCTGGTAAATTTTGCACTTTCAACTTTCACGTTCTTGTGCAGTGCAGTCTTTATGTCAATCATGATTGCCTTCCACAATTACCACCAACAATAAAAGATCACCATCACCTCCATCAACTCACACTTTACACTTCGTCCATTGAAGATCATGCCGGTGAGTACTATTGTGACCTTTGAGAGAAAAAAGACCTGAATCTAGGTGCTTCCAGCTGCGATGAATGCCCCTGTGCATTGATTACTCATATCGAATGCGTTTTACCCACGGCATGCTTTCATCGAAGAAGTGCTTTCTCACAAAACTGACAATTAGCCAACAAAGAGATACAAGATGCTGCCTTGTGATGTGGTGAATAGCCCTGATCTTTTTTCTTTCTTTAACATCATATATAGACTCATTCTCCACAATAAGTTATAATCAACAGAAAATATGGTAATACCAAATGTTTTTTAAAGTAATGGGAGTACCTGAAGACCTTGCTATTGCTGTACTAGATGAAAAAATTGCAATTCTGTAGGAAAAGCAGAGAGAGTGAGCACACAACTGAGGGTACTGAAAAAAATAACGGGCAATGCTGGTCTCAAAAAGATGCAAGCAAAGTGCATGTAGTTGCAGAGTTGGGGGGGCACTTATCCAGAAGAAAAGAATTGGGGAGGCAGGAGACAGCCTTCCTGTTTGATGGTTCAACTTATGTTCTCAAGCAAGTCAATCCGAATCACTACTAACACTCAACATCCGATATTGTTATTCTCTGCATCAAAAGCAGATAAATATCATATTTTTGGGTGTGAGACTTGTTTGCTTCATGTTATGAATTAATGCACTAAAATTGGGATGCATGCGTTGATTATGAATCAACTCATCAGGAAGCTTGCCGGCCTTATTATTTCCTCGAAAAATGATTATCAGACAGGTGTAGTTTGAACAGACTAGACTCAAGCTTTTGCATACTATCAATATGGCTTTGCATTCATGAACTGTAAATTCTTTTCCAGCACATGAAGATGGGAAAAGTTCCGTTCTAACATCTGCAGTATACCAAAATTCAGTTATATTGGACTAAAGTCTCCCAAAAAAAAAAAAAGAAATCTATATTTCAGCATTCTTTTCTCACCTTGGGCCTGGCAACTTGAATTTCTGACTGAAGCAACAATTCTAGCTCCTGGACAAAAACCAATCAACCAGTGAGACAACATAGTCTTAGATTGCATTATTCAGATCCAAGAGCTTCTGGATACAAACAGGATACATCACAAAAGAAGTTGCTGTCTTTATAAATCTTATTTGCTGAAGCAAGTTGATGCATTCGCTGGAACATAGATCTAGTTCTCACCTCTCAAAGGTAAAGTGCTGACTATATGATGTAACCAATCTGTCATTCTGCAACAACAAATTCAAACAATATTATCATCAGAATAGCTAGTTGTCCTTCTGGAGGCACAAAGGACTCGGTTTTTTACCATTTCGACCATCAGCATCCACTGGTCTTCCACACACAGCTTGACTGCAAAATTGGGTGTGAAGCTTGTGAACGGAACATATAGTTGAGGTCCATGGTTGTCTTGATTGCCTCTTCTTTCTCCACTGCACTATCATTCTCTGTTGCTGGAACTGCCATATGAAGGATGGTGCATGCAAGGCTTATGTTGAATGTGTCAAATGTTTAGCCTATTGCCATGCAGCGCAGAGATGCTCTTCTCTGCTCCATAAATTATGTGCTGAATTGCCGTCAGATGCAACGACCTGCTCACGCTGCACATCCTTTTTCTTCTTGTCTGAGGAGCACTGTTGACATATGTCACAAAGAGCATTGATTCCTCATATCAAACGCGTTTTACCCACAGTGCATTTTCATCCCAGAAGTGTTCTCTTACCAAGCAGACTCTAGCCATCTAATGGATATAAGATGCCACCAGTGCCATTTGCTGCAGTGAATAGCCTTGTTCCTTCTTAACACCATGTATATAGACTCATCCTCTAACGGAAAACTTGCTAGTACCAAATACTGGTTGCTGGAAAAGTGGAAGTACGTGAAGACCCTGCTATGGCTGAACAAGATGAAACAATTGCAACTCTGCAGGAAAAAAGAGGACAGAGCGAGCACACGTCTGGGGGCACTAAAAACAAGATGTGCAATGCTGGTCTCAAAAAGATGCAACCAAAGCGCATGTAGTTGCAGAGTTGGGGAGGCACTTATCAAGAAGAAAAGAATTGGCGAGGCAGGAGACCACATTCCCATTTGATGTTTCAACTTACACAGAATCACTGCTGATACTCGACATCTGAGATTGTTATTCTCTGCAGCAAAACCACATAAATATCATATTTTTTTAGTGTAAGAATTGTGTGGTCTATATTATGAGTTGGATTGCTAACAAAGGGATGCATAATTTGATTATGAATCAACTTGTCAGGAAGCTTGCGGGTCTTATTATTTCCTCAAAAAAAGAATGTCAGATGCGAGTAGTTTGTATGGACTAGTCTCAAGCTTTTGCATACTATCTTTATGGCTTTGCATTCATGAACTGCAAAAATTCTTTTCCAGCACATGACGATGGGAAAAGTTCAGTTCTAACATCTGCAGTCTACCAAAAGTCGGTTATATTGAACTAGAGCCTCTCAAAAAAGAAATCCATATTTCAGCATTCTTTTCTCACCTTGGCCTTGGCACCTTGAATCTCTGACTGAAGCCACAATTCTAGCTCCCGACAAAAACCAATCAGCCTGTGAGACAACATAGTCTTAGATTGCATCGCTCAGATCCAAAAGCTTCCAGATACAAACAGGATATATCACAAAAGAAGTCGTTCTCTTCATAAATATTATTTGCCAAAGCAAGTTGACACATTTGCAGCAACAAAGATCCAGTTGCAACCTCTGAGAGTTAAATTGCTGACTATATGACGTAACCACTCGTCATTCTGCAATGACAAACTCAAACAAAATTATCATCAGAATAGCTAAGTAGCGTTACTCGTGCATATGGGACAGAGATGAAAAAACTGACATTTTTCATTTTGATATGGATAATTCTGCCACGATAGAACAAAACTTCTATATTGCAGCTATGCTCGTGTCTCCAAGGCATCTGTTTATCCTAGTTCATAACTTTATTTTGGCAACTAAAAACGACCATATGACAACATTTGACACGTGCCATAAAGAGTTAATATCTGTAAATGCTAGTAAAAGCACCATTTTTCATTAACATGCCTCTTTTTCTCTTCTCAGTAAAGGAAAAAACTTCCAAATCTTTTGGTCTAGTAGGATATTCGGTAACCTTGAAACAAACAATGAAAACTCTCCCCAACCTCCTCATTGTAATGATTGTCAAAGTATTTTTGGTCTCTTCAGAAACATCTGCACTCCAGTTAAAAAATTATAATTTTTAAGTGTCTGCCACTGAATTAGCAGAAGAATTTGACAGTCCTGCAGTCTTAAGTTCTACTGTAGATCATGTACTTACCTTCACTATTTGACTTAGCATAATGATAACTCTCCTGGGAATTGTTTTCCACAATAAGCATTCAGACTTTTATAAACCTGAGAAGAAGATTAACTTCCAAGTTCATATCAAATAATAAAGGAACCTGCTGAAAATTAAAATCAATAGGATTTGGTCCTCCCACAGGAATCTGTAGGGATTAGTGTGTGAGAGTGCGATCCACAAACTGACGTATGGGACTCACCCTTGCCTGTGGAATGCAGAGGGGACAGAACCGTGCTTATATTAGATCTACCAAACCATGCTTCCTATGCAGCATCTGTGGTAAATTTTGCAGGTTTCACTTTTATGGTTGTGTGCAGGGCAATCTTAATCATCACAGATTACCCTCTACTACAATAAAAGATTGCCATTAACTTCCTTCAACTCATATTTTACACTTCGTTCATCAAAGATGATACCAGTGAGTACTAGTGTGACCTTCACAAGATGATAAGGGACCCAAATCTGGGTGCTTAGGACTCCTATGAATTCCCTTGCCCATTGATTACTCATATCAAATGTGTTTGACCCATGGTGCACTTCCATCACAGAAGGGCTCTCCTACTAAACAGACTTTAGCCAACAAATGGGTACAAGATGCTGCCATGTAATGTGGTAAATAGCCATATTCCTTTTTGAATGTCATATATATAGACTCATCCTCCACAATACCAAACATTTTTTTAATAATCAACAGAAAATGCACTAATACCAAACATTTTTTAATACAGGTTGCTAGAATAGTGGAAGTACCTGAAAACCCTGCTATTGCTGAATTAGATGAAAAAAATTGCAATTCTACAGGAAAGAGTGGGAAGAACGAGCACATAATTGGAGGTACTCAAGAAAAGACGTGCAATGCTGGTTCCAAAAGCCGCAAGGGAAGTGCATGTAGTTGCAGAGTTGGGGAGGCACTTACCAAGATGAAAAGAATTTGGGAGTCAGGAGAACACCTTTTGGTTTGATGTTTCAACTTGCATTCTTATGCAAGTCAATGGCACTAAATGATATAGCCTATATCTAAGATTGTCGTTCTCTGCAGTAACAGCAGACAAATATCATATTTTTGAAGCACAAGACTTGGGTGCCCTGTCATGTATCAGCGTATTAACATTGGGATGCATAACTTGATTATGAATCAACTAGTCAGGAAGCTTGCAGGTCTAATTATCTCCTCAATCACAAACATCAGATGTGTGTAGTTTGTGCAGACTTGTCTCGAGCATCTGCATAGTATCTATCTAGCTTTGCGTACATGAACGTTAAATTCTTTAGCACACGAAGAGTGTAAAATTTTCGGTTCTAACATCTCAGTCAACCAAAATTCAGTTTTCTTGAACTAAAGCCTCCTGAAAAAAAAAAAAAAAAAAAAAAATTCTACATTTCATCATTTTTTTCTCACCTTGGCCCCAGCAACTTGAATGTCCGACTGAAGCAACAATTCAAGCTCCTGGCCAAAAACCAATCAGCCAGTGAGACAATGTAGTCTTAGATTGCAAATTGACGCCTTTGCCACAGCAAATTTGTACTTGTCACCTCTCAGAGGTAAAATGAAGACTGTACGATGTAACGACTCTCACTCTGCAATGACAAACTTCAACTATATTATCAACAGGATGGACAGTAAGCAGCAATTGTGTTGATATGGGACAGAGATGAAAAAGCTGACATCTTTCATTTTGATTTGGATTACTCAATGATGTTAGTGTTAGAACAAAGCTTTCGAAATTGCAGCTGTGCTCGCGTCTCCAAGGCATCTATTTATCCCAGTTCATACGGAAATATGAGCAAAACCATATTATACCAGCAAAGAATGTAAAATGACACATTGATCAGCTGGCCAAACAGAAAGCTACAAAGAGATTTATCAGAAAAAAGAAGGAAAATTGTAATGCCGTGTTTTCAAAGAGGTCAGAAGCTATAACCTCGAGAACAATTTCTACCCTTTATATGGCTACTGGAAATGACCATTCTTCTCTCTGTAACAATTGTTGAGGTATCTTCGATCTCTTCAATAACAATAGACCCCAATTTCTTTTGAGGGATTAGCCTATCTTAATCGGATTTAGTTGCTTCAAGGTGCATCACCATTCATGGCTAGGAATCCGAACGATACATGAGTGGTTTTTACTTGTTCCCTGCTCTCCTTTCTTATGGTCAGGAGATAATTCGATGCTGAAGGCTTGGGGACTCCTTATGGCTTCCCATAAAGAGAAGAAAGCCCCAACTGCCTCTCATACAAAACTAGCAAGCTTCCCAAAGTACATTTCCTTTAAAGTGGTTAGATTCGTTTTTCCAAGCAAGGAATTCAGATTTTCCTCATGAAACGCAGGTCCACGACCGCGCGCGGCAAAAGTGGCTGCGCTCTTCCACCATGCCGCACCCGACGGCGCGCCGCACGGATGATCATGAGAACAAGTTTGCGGTAAAACCACAGGCAAAGTTTTTGAATGGGGCCGCGCAGCAGATTCATGGAAAGCAACAGGAGCAGCATGAACCAAGGGACGGAGTGGAGCAGCAACCTCGCGAGTGAAGCCACCGATATCGAACCGGTGAAGTCGATGAGGAGGTGCTGTGCTCCACCGCAAGGAGGAGGAGCGCGGCCGGTAGACGGTGGTGCTCGATCAGCGACACGCACCAGCAAGAAATGCAGGAGCAGGCTGCAGATGGCGACGCCGACGGCGACCGGGTGGGTTTCGAAGGGCGAAATCGACCTCCCCTGGTATTTCACTTCCACGAAGTTGACGAGGATAGGGACGATGGAGGTAAGATCCATGATGGCGCCGTGACGTGAGGAGGGGTGAAGGCAGGGACATCACTGATGGTCCTTTTATCGGGTAGTCTCCGCAACTTTCGTGGCAGAGACTTTTTCAGGCCGAAAGGTTGATGGAAAGTCTCTGAAACTTTTATGCTGAGAAAAGACTCGTGAAAAGTCTCTGACAGCTAAAAGTGATAACATTAAAAGTTGTGTGAGGCTTTTATTTTATTTTATTACAAAACATTTTTTTAATCATTTAAGTGTTAACTTCTTTAAAAAATTGGAGAAGCGTTTAAGTACTACAATTATCACAATACTTCAATTAACTCCCAAAATTTTTAAAAAGTATAATTAAATTATAAAATTTGTGAAGAAAAAATCATTTAAATCATAATTTTTTTAAAAAATATAATTAAATCCTATAAATCATTATTAAAGTGTAATTAAATTTTAAAATTTTCAAAAATGTTATTAACAAAAGGATTTGATTTGACTGGTTTGATAAATTTTAGAATTTAATTGTATTTTGGAAAATTTTAGAATTTTGATAAATTTTAAAATTTAATTATATTTTTTGAAAATTTTAGAATTTGATTACATTTTTTATGATAAATTTTAGAATTTAATTGTACGTTTTTAAAGTTTTATTAGTAAATTATATTTTGTTAACAACACATTTATCTCAAAAAACTCACATACTAATTTCGATGATAGTTGAAAATTCAACGTGACTAATTTTTATTAATTCTTCAGTCCAATGTAACTTATCCACGTTGCCCAATCAACGTATAACTTTCCCCCTAATATAATTCCGGAACCAATTTTCTTGAATGTGCTCTGGTCTCATGGAAATCAATCCGAAGGCCAGCGAGGTGACGCTAACCGGAGAGGATGGACGATGGATACTGATGGAGAAGCCGCCTCTGGAATCTCCGAACGTATGGAGATTCTATACTTTGCTCCCTCTCGATGATCCATCGCCCTCTGTTCCAATGCCCACAGAAGTATCCAATCACATGAGAAAGAGAGACAGCTGCAGGGACGAAGAAATTTTCCCCTCTGGGCGTCGCCCGCTGACCTCCTTTACTCGTGCGTCCTTCACGGCGCGTGTCCATTTCCCACCATGAGACTACCAAGAAGAAAAGAGAGATCCTCCAAGATCCCCCAAAGTGGCCAATTCCCTTGCGGCAGCTGAGTAATTGCTACCCGGGAACAGAATTCGAGATCGAAAGTTCGTTTTGGCGAAGAGGGGCGCGAGGAAAGGTGAAGCTGAATGGCGTTTCAGAGACTGAGATTAGGGGAGGCCAAATCTGGACGAGTGGCTTGCTAGCGACGCGTGCTCGTCCATGACCATCGTCGGCATTGTTTGGCCAGATCTGGTCGGCTCGGTTAGTGCAGGCGACTTGGCTGGTGGCATCAATGGGGGAGGAAGCGACTCCAACGTACAAGAAGAAGTGAAAGAAAGTAGCGTTGTGGCTGTGTTTTTGTTTGTTGCTGATGGGTTCGATGAAGTGGCATCATCGCCCATGCTTTTGTTTGTCAATGATTGGTTAGTCCAATGAAGTAGTGTTGAGGTTTTTTTTTTTTTTTTTTTGGCTTGATGATGGGCTCATTGGTTTGGAGGATCGATATACTGTCAGCACTAATATACTGTCATCAACAACAAGGTTTAGTTTCTTTTTGTTGGGGGATCAATATACACTATCGGCACAAATATAGTGTTGCGGGTATTTTCAGGACAGATTGCTCTGAGAAGAAGAAATACAATTTACTGTCAGCAAAGATTGCTCTAGATTTTACATAATTCTTCCATGTGAATCTTCCACATTCGAGCTATTAAGAATACTTATCAGATTTCATGGATGAAAAACAAGAACAATCTTGAATGAGATTTTTTATCTTCACCACCAACAAAAAACTTGCTGTGATAGATGCAGGATAGAAACGCAAGTCTGCAACTGTAGACAAGAATTGACTCAATCAAATCCGCAATTCCATATTTACCATTGAGATTGTAGAAACCTTTTTTTAAACAGGGGCTGTAACCCTTTGAACTGTTAAAAAAACCCAAACATCACAAAGAACATTGTCACAAACATATGTGCTTTTCAGATTGCCAAAAGCCTTTCATTTATCCCACAAACAGTGTACATACATGCACAAAACATGTTGATGAATACAAAATATGATCAAAATAACACACTTCATGGCAAACTCAGAGTGTGTTATTTCTATAAATATCAACAACACAACCGACATCATCTTCAATCTGGAACTTTCTTTCTTCAGGTTTTGCCAAATCTTGTTTCTCAAGTTTCCGTTATGCCTTGAGAGCTTTGACTTTAGCGTCCATCGAATAACCATTATCCTCATTATGGGTTGACATTGGTTCTTGTTCAACATTGATCCAATGAAAACTTTTGGTCACACTCCTTGCCGATTGGACATGCTGGAGTTTCCTTTTGTGATTTTACCATCTGCAAGGGAAAAAGTGAGGATAGCATAGGATTAAAGAGAATCAAGAGGGACACTTCCAATAGTCAAGACAGCAAGCTAACATGATGAATAGATGTCATCAGATAAACACTTCCCGTAAGAACACATCCCATAGGAGCAGATGTTATAAGAGAATTCAAATGCATTCACAATCAGAAAGTGCACACTTCAAGTATTTTCCTTAGCGATTGTTGTGAGCATCTACTCACTCATAACACAGAGAAGGCAAAAAGATAAGTTCATCTATGATTTACGCTTCTAAACCTTTAAAACCGAGCATCACCATTGTTCTGTTACGCTCATCATCAACCCACTGCTGGAGTCGCCAGTCAGCACCACCGTCCACCATGATGATTTCCAAACATTACAGGTCATAAATCACCGAGACACGTGGTACATGAACATAAAATAAGTTGGGGTGCTACGAGCGTGAAGTGCACCAGAAAATCACCATGCGTATCAACGATTCCAGACCATATCTCCCAGCAGGAACCGCCATGTAAGGCCACAAGACATGGCACATTAAACAGAGAAACAAAACATCCTTCCGTCGTTCTTACATTCGGATTCGAATATCATAAAATGAGAGTAAATGAATGAATCAAAAGTGCCCATTATGATTTGGATACGTGACGAACGTTTAGATAGCTAGATCCAGAGGGAAATTTTTTACAGAAGTTCGCTTGGGCATTTTCACGAACAGCTAGCAGACACGTCAACCAAGGGATATAGACGTGAGAATAAAATAACCATTTGTCCCCCAACTAACGAACAAGTCGTCAAGAACACAATTTACATTGGTAGCAAGGCTTCCATTGAGAACGATTTTTTTTCATCCAAATCATGTATAAAGCAGTTCCAAGTCCAAGCTAAAAGGCAGCTTCCACTGTAATTCGCGGTTTGAGTTGAGGTTTATCTAGAAAAACAAACATCTGCGTTTTCTCTTAAATGTGGAAAGAAATGACTCGGGCTTGAGCAATAACCGTTCGATTTGAGTTGAGATATGAAGAGATTTGAGCGAGATCCTGGTTGATTTCGGGTTAGAGTTCTTTGGACTGAGGCGTTGGGTGAGCATTCGAGGATTTGGGCAAGAAAAGAGCACAGCCACGATGATTATTATTATTATTATTATTATTATTATTATTATTATTTTAAATTATCGAGGAGAATGCCGTCGTTTTGATCTCCGGTGACCATGACAGCACCGGCCTCCAACCAGTCCGGGCCACGGACGAGGGCCAGTTGGCTGGACATTCATGTAAGTATTCTTTGAGCTAAATTAGTCGAAAAAATTAAATTGATAAATTAGTAGAAAAATTAAGATTTTTTTGACGATTTTTCCAAAAAAAGTAGTTAAAATGTTTTCAAAGATGTTAGAAGCTTCTTAACACAGCTACTAGAGTGAACCATTCTACTCATCATAATAATTGTTGAGGTTATCTTCGATCTCTTCGACAATAAATAGATCTCAATTTCTTTTGAGAGCTTAGCTTATCTTAATTGAATTTAGTTGCTACAAGGTTGCTGGACCATTCATGGCTAGGAATAGGAAAGATGCAAAGGTGGTTTTGCACTTGTTCTCTGTTCTCCTTTCTTATTGTGGTCGGGAGATAATTTGATGCCCAAGGCTTGGGGACTCTATGGCTTCAGACAAAAGAGAAAGCCCCAAGTGCCTCTCATACGAAACTGGCAAGTTTCTTAAATTACATATCATTTGTTTTAGAGTGGTTAGAATACGTTTTCCAAGCAGGAACAGTTGAACAACTACGGCACTCAGACTTCAAGCATGAAACGCAGATCCACCTCCACCCGCTGAGGTGGCTGCGCTCTTCCACCATTCCATACACGAGACCGCGCCGCACGGAAAATCATGAGAACAATTTTGGCGTAGAACCACAGCCAAAGTTTTCGACTGAGGCCGCACAACACATTCATGGAAAGCAACAAGAGCAGCACGAACAGGGGATGGAGAGGAAAGAGTCATGAAGCAGCAGCCACATGAGCGAAGCCATCGATATCAAACCGGTGAAGTCGATGAGGAGTTGCAATGCTCCATCACAAGGAGGAGTGCAGCCGCTAGACGGTGGTGCCCGATTAGTGAAATGCAGCAACAAGGAATGCAGGAGAAGGCTGCAGATGGCGACGCCAGCGGCCACGGGTGAGTTTTAAAGGGTGAAGTCAGCTTCCCCTGGTACTTCACTTCGATGAAGTCGACCAGGATAGAGATAATGGAGGTAAAATCCATGGCGCCATGAGGGTTGAAGGCAGGGACATCATTCGTGGCTCTTTTTATGCTGGCATAAAAGACTGACAGTTTGAAACTGAAGCAGACTTTAAAGTCTGAACACTGGTTCAGACTGTCAGTCTTTTATGCCACTCTGTTGTCCCTGCCTTCACCCCACCACTGTAGTGGAGGGACGCCTTTGAACTTTCCTATTTACCTTTTCTTGGGCTAAAAAAGAGAGACTTTGTTCGGTCCTACTTGAATTCTCCTTTCTCTCTTCTCAGCGGAATGTGCCCGCATAGTTTGCATCACTGGGTAATAACCTCGAAGATTCATGTCCATGAATAAAGTTTCAATAACCAGGCTGGCAAAAAATGGTAAATAAGAGCAAAACAGTAAGCCCAAGCCCAAGCATCTCGTTAAAGCCCTTTCTTTGGTCTCGCTTCAGTAGATGTAGATGCCATTGCAAGGGAATTACTAGAGCAGATAGAAAGAGAGAAAACACAGAGTCTGGCCAAGAAGAACCCAAAAAGGAGGAAGAAGGAAAGCAGAGTCCGGAGAAACGGACAAAAAAACAAAGAGGAGACGAAGGGGGGTTTTCACTACACGCACATTTCAGAGGCTTAGTTAAGTTGGATTATTTCTTATTCGTAGCAATCGCTAAGGATTCGAAACTTTTATTTATCTGATTGAAAGAGTTTTTGTAGTTATGCTATAAATTAGGGATTGTTCGGATTCTAGTGTTGTGCATGGTAACCTTCCCCAGCCCAACGATTTTTGTTCTTTTGTTACTCGGAACAAAAAAAGAAAAGAAATCCGTTTAGTAACACCAAGTTATTTTTTTGTTCCCGGGAACAAAAAGTTAGCCCGGGAATGGTTTTGCAATAGAAATGAGAAGTAAAAAAAAAGTTACTTCTTATTCTCGAGAAATAAGTGAATTTTTTTTTCTTTTATTATTCTCTTGCCGATCGCCACCGACCGCCGCCCGCCATCGCCAGCCGTCACCGTCGCTGTCGGCCGCCACCACCGACCGTCGGCCGATCGTCGCTTGCCGCCGCACGTCGCCGCCAGCCGTCTCCGTCGGCTCTTGGCCGATCGCCGCCGCCACCACACGTCGTCGCCGGCCGATCGCCGTCGGCCAACTACCGCCGCACGGCCCATCGACCACTGTCAACCGCCGACCGCTGCTGTCGCTGCCGAAAGCCGCCGCCACCATCGCCACCACGGGCCGACCGCCGCCCGCTACCGCACGTCGCCATCGCCGATCGCCGCCGCACAGCCCATCGGTCATGGGCCGGCGGCAACGTCCGGCAAATGACGGCGGCCCAACGGTGGTCGGCCAACAAAAATAAAAAACAAATAAATATAAAAAAGAAACTATTTTTTAATCAAATGCATTTATATTCTTTTTCTATTTCTAGAGTAAAAATTTTGTATAGTTACCGAACAGGTTTTTTTTACACAGAAATTGTTCCCCCAAAATAGAAATAGAAAAGAAGCATTTTTGAAAAAAAAAAAAAAAAAAAAAACTCTTCCCCAACCAAGAATTGTTACCATTCGCACCCTAGGTCACTGGGTTGATTCTAGAGGTTTTTAAGTTGTGAAATTATGTTGTAAAAAAATTTCAGGGTATCGCAAAGTGGGACTTCGGAAAAGTCAATTTAGGGTTATGATTTAATATAGAAAAATTCTTAAAGCTTCGTGCACTGCTGGAAACAGTTTTTGAACTGCTGTGTATGGCAATGGTTTTTCGCCCGTCTCTGACCATCTTTTGGGTTTATGGTTTTCCAATAGTTCGAAAGAGTTTCTTTTGACAATAAGCTCGAAGTTCAAAGATGAGACTTTGTTTGCAAAGAAATTATTCAAAGGTTTTTTTTGTCAAGTCGACGATTTGACTCAAGAATATGATGTTGCCTACTAAAGTTTTAGTCGAGATTAGATGATTCATAAGTTTGACATTAAGTTAATCTTTAATAAGATTTGGAAACTTTTCAAGTGGCATAACTTTCGATTTGGAGCTGTGATCTTATACGAATTTGTAAACTCATGTGTTGAAAGTGATAAGGATTTGTTATATTATAAGTTGTGAAAGGCATCGCACAATATGCTTTTGTTAAAATGAAAAAGTAATGTTTAAAACATATTTATTGCATAAAGCTGAATGGAGCACTTACTATCCCTTTGGTATTTGAAATTTATTAAATATACCGATAAGTATAAAATTGAGTTGAAGTGATAGCACTCATATTTAGATTTTACAGTACATTATTTACTTAATTTGGATAAATGAGTTTCTAATTTTACTTGCACAGCGGATGCTTAATCTACTTAAAAGAGATTTGTGTTACTCATTAAACTGTGGTTTCTCGCACTATTTATTCCAAATCTTTTTCAAGTTCTTTAGGCTACGTGGGATGGGAGCGCTATCGACAAGAAATTTTTTACAATTAGATTTTGGATATGAGTTTAGATACTTGTATATGCCTAAGATGATATTTTTGGCATTTAATTGAGCTTGGATATGTATATATACTTTTTTTTTTTTTATGAATTCCAAAATTCTCGATTGATCTGGTAACCAATTTTCCATAAGTATATAGATGAATATATATTTTGATAATTGCCTTCTTTTGGGCTGGAAGATGTAATCTTCCATGGCGTAACAGAACTTGGACGGAAATACTCCTCTAGGCTTTGAAATTCCTGTCTGGCAAAGATTTCTTTCACTCTATCGCCCGCTTTTCTTTTGGGGCCTTGTGTCATCTTATTTGGAAGAAAAGGAACGGCATCATCTTCCGAGGTGAAGGCCTTGAAGTTGCAGCTTTGAAGAATCATCTCATCAAAGTTGTGAAAGACAAAGCACTCACCTTCAGTAGAGTACCGGACAACCCCAAGAATAGAAGGCTCCAACGAGGATGGGGATTTGACCCCTCTGTCTTTGTTGGTGGCCCTGCTGAGCATATGGACTGAAGGCGGGTCGTTCCGGACTTCTGGATGATGCTGTGGCTGCTGTTATTGAGTTGATCTTCTTTGATCTTTGGCTTTTGCCGTGGTGTTTTTTGGCTTTGCGTTGCCGGTTGTTCGGCTGGTGTTGTTGTACTTGTTTTGGTTCCTTCATCGGCTCTCTTTCACTCATTCTGCTTTTTGCACTATGAGTGAAAGTTTTTGGCGCCAGTTTTTCTGTATAGCTAGCTTTTCCTTAATAAATTCTTACCTTTATAATATATATATATATATATATTTTGATAACATGTTCACGTTTGTTTGTGTTTGGGATTGCCTCCTTCTAGTAAGGGGATAGTGATGTCATTTTCCCTTTTTTTATGCAGTTGGGGTGTAACAAAGTCTAATTAACATGTTCACGTTTGTTTGTGTTTGGGATTGCCTCCTTCTAGTAGGGGGATAGTGATGTCATTTTCCCTTTTTTTATGCAGTTGGGGTGTAACAAAGTCTAATTAACATGTTCACGTTTGTTTGTGTTTGGGATTGCCTCCTTCTAGTAGGGGGGTAGTGATGTCATTTTCCCTTTTTTTATGCAGTTGGGGTGTAACAAAGTCTAATTGACAGGTCTGATTCACAAAATCAACAATATGAAGACATAGAGCAATATATTGCTAATGTTTCTCTATTTCAGTACAATCTTACCAATTCATACTACAATAATAGCCGCTCATCCCTTTTTCTTGAGACCTGGAGTTAACTTTAGATTAGGAAAAAGTATTTACCAGGATCCGAGCATTCTCTTGTCGCCATGTTTTAAGCACAATCTCACCCATTTCTATAATCGTTGGATATACTAAATCCCACTAAAATACTTTTGAAGAAGCTGAACATTTTTTCTTGATGAAATATTGCAAAAAATAGGTTATCATCTTCACAAAAGATTTATTTTATTTTATTTTATTTTATTTTATTTTTAGGTTTGAGACATCTTAGGTTATTGATGGAAGCATGAATTTTCATGAGATAATTCCCTAAAATGATCCCCAACTTTCAATTCTAATCTCAATTCCATTCCGAATTTTTTTATGTCTAAAATTAAATTTCTTGACTTCCACTAAGATCCCAAATTTACTCACGAGTGTAAAAATCGTCACTTGTTTCTTCAAAATAATCAACATCAAGGTCGATCAGAGGTTCATTGTTAGTACCCACATCTTCATTAATGCCCTCACCTTCTCATCAAACAGCAACAGTCTCATAATGTGGATCGTATCGTGTTACAAGTAATCAAGGATTTAGAAAAGTTAAGTTATATTTCTCTTTTAGCATGCTTAAATTAATCAATATACAAGAACATTGATTAATAACGTCCTAATAAATAAAATTGCTGCTCATTTTGAGTACTCTAAGATTTACTTAACGACATCTATAGATACTCCATCTTGAAGGTTCGCCATCAAGTTTATTTCCCTAGCATTACCAGGCCCCTCAATGTTTGGTAACACCCTAGTCCTGTGGCAGAAGTTAGGTGTGATCAAATGGATGGACCCAAGAAGGTTCCATCTCTACTATAATACACCGCCGGTTTTAGGTGTAATCAACTGAACCCATGACTACTCCTCCATCAAGAGCCTCGCCGCTCACGCTCCCGGGCTCCCATGGGCTGGCCACCCTGGCACGTCGGCTCCGTCACCACGAGCCACCGTCGCCGCTGCCGCCACCTCCTTCCCAGCGAACGGATTGGGAACAGCACGAAACACCAGACAGCTCCGACGAGAGTGCCAGTCGGAGGTCAGGGACTGCGGTGGAGTCTCTCTGCCGCCGGCCCGACTCCGCGAGAGCCGCCGTTCTGATCTGCCTGTTCGAAGGCGACGATGGCAATCTGCGTGTGCTCCTCACCAAACGCGCCTCCACTCTTGCCACCAGCCCAGGTAGGCTTTCCTTCGATTTTCAGGCATTATATTTTGCGTAATTGACGAATTAATCCATGCCAAAAGGTTTGTCAGCATTTCAGCACGTCGCGATTTCATAATAACTAAGCATAATTTGTCCAAGCGGCTGAATTTGTACGGCTGCATGAGCCATCAATATTTGACCACGCTGGCAATATCGACACGAGGGGAATAATTGAATTGCTAAGTTCTCAATCCAATCTTTCATTAGAAGATGAAAAATTCCAGAGGTATTAAGGGCGTGTTTGGTTTAGTTCTTCTAAGGTACCTTGAGTCTCCAGAGCCCCTTAAGAAAACATGAGGTGATCAACAGGCTTTCTTATATAAACACTTTGATGACGGGATATGGCAACCAATTTAGTCTTAAACCTTCTAATTTGATCAATTTAATTTTAAACATGTGACGATTTACCAATAAATCTTTTTAGCCAATTTTGGTCTAAAATCGCTAATATAAATAACACTCGTCTTATGTCAAATGGTCAATGCCGATGTTGATAATTTTTTTTATTTCTTATTATTCTTTTTTTTTCTTTTCTTTTTCTTTTTTTCTTATCTCTTCCGTTCTTCTCTACTCTTTTCTTTTTCCAACTCCATGTTGATGATGCTAGCAATGTTTGCATAGTCTAGTTGAGGGGGTCACGGCCTCATCAACCACAGACGAGGGACTCAAGGCTATCACCTAGTTCCAAGCAAAAGTCATGACCCTCACTTGTTGGCTGGTAGGAGCCGTTTCTCACCTGTGGTCGGCTATCACCGTGATCCTCTTGGCTGGAAATTCAAAAAAGAGAAAAAAGAAAAAGAGAAGAAAAGAAAGAAAAAAGGAAGAAAACTCATAAATGTTTTTAAAGAATTGTAAAAGTTATCTACACTAGTACTGGCTGAGCCATGTAGCATGACCATTGTCAACATTAGGGATTTCTGGACAAAATTGGTCCGAATGACTCATTAGCAAATTTATTGTACAACAATAAATTTAGGACTCTTTTTGGTAATTTCCCATGTATAAAGAAGTTAGATGAGATCCAAAAGCTTGATTGTCATCTATCAACTGCTTTACATGCTTTCACCGATATCACTGTCGTGTCATTTTACCCCGTTGTTATGACTTCTTGTTTCCATGCATAAGTGAAGACATGAGCTGCGTGGTCAATTTCACTTCTGCAGGACACGTTTCATTTCCTGGTGGGAAGCAGGACGAAGGCGATGCAGACGACGTAGCGACGGCTTTGAGGGAGGCCAAGGAGGAGATTGGATTGGACCCATCTCTTGTTGAAGTCGTCACTGTTCTTCAACCATATGCGACCAAGGTAAGAACATAAATCCAACTTGTAAATCCATCGGTTCTATTGCAGCTACATGAGCCTCGACCGTTTGCCCTCTCGCTCCATCTTCGGATTAAGGTTTTAGTGATGCCGAAGCTTAGCTAGTCATTTGTCTGAACGATGTCGTTTCGTCGACATGGGGAAACTTTGCTGGAGATCATAGTACCGACAATCACAATTGGAGCCTCGAGGAAACTGCAGTCGCCACGTTTCTTCAGAATTTAGTGCTGGAATGGCGAAATAATCAGCAGATATCGTTGATCTTGCCAATCTTATGAGTGAAAATAGATCATGAAACATTTCTGTCTCAAGTTTCTTTTGCCGTCTTCAATTTGCATAGATTGGTATCACGGTGATTCCTGTGGTAGGCATTCTTTTCGACAAGAATGCATATCGTCCAACCCCGAGTCCCTCTGAGGTGGAAGCGATCTTCGATGCGCCCTTAGAAATGTTTCTTCAGGTACGGCGACTGCTCCTTGTTTTTGTCGGGAAAACGTTTTGCTCTACTGAGAGATTTATCTTAGGAAGCCGCTTGAATTTCATGTGTGTGTTACAGGACAGGAACAGGAGAGCGGAGGAAGCGGAGTGGATGGGAGAGAAGTATCTGCTCCAACATTTCGACTCTCAAACAGCGGATAAAAAGTATGATATATTTGGTCTAACAGCTGCGATATTGATAAGGGTCGCATCGGTTGTGTACCAGCGGCCACCGGCATTTGCAGAGCTCTCTCCCAAATTTTGGCATTCCTAGGATGTTCTGTCTTGTTGCATAATCACTAACAGTCTCAATGCAGCTCCTGCCTCAACATTCTGATAGTAGCTATCTGTTTTAATCCAATGTAGAGAGAAAAACCTGAATTTAAGCTGCCAAGTTGGTGACTGTCAATAAGTCTCATTCCTTGGAACAATAGTGCTTGGTAGCAAATTCGAAATCGTGATCAATATCTGTTAGCTATCCGTGAATTAGCAACTCCGCCGTTTTCACTACCTAGAATTTGTTTCGCGCTTTTCTCGCCATTTGATCGATACATTGTGATGTATACGAATAGAGGAGAGGGAACGTTGCAACAGATAAGAGGAAAAGCACACAACTGCAATGGAACTCGGTTTGAAAATTGCAACTGTTTCATAACCCAACATGGAATCGCAGATCAAACGCATCGAATGGCAAGCAAATTGAGAAAAAGGGACTTCTTGCAGAAGGATCACTGTCCATAACCAATCTCTCCTACTTCACTAAGCATTTCATTCATAAAAGAAGAACTACGGCGTGAAAACTATCCATAACCAGATTCAATTGATTCTGACGGATCTTTGCGAAGCCGACGCCTCACACGCTTTGGAAGCACAGTGGCGATATCTTCCGTGGTTACCTTGTCTCTTCCCTTCAGAGCAGACAAGGCCTTAGCTGCTCCGTTAGTCACGATACCTCCTCTTAGTCCATCCACGTCCAGCTTTGGCGCAAACCCTGCAGATTTTCACCTTGAGATCTTAAAAAAATGTGGACAGAAGAGAGATTACACCTAGCCGAAACTATTTGCTGCTGCAACTTCTCTTGCTTTGCTTTGTAAAAATCACGGTAACTCCTTGTCGAATCTCGCTTTCTCCTCCACGATCTTTAGCCTCAGCTCCGCATCCCTCGCTGTCCCTACCTGTGCGTGCATACCGAACCGATCAAGAAGCTGCGGTCTCAACTTCCCTTCCTTCTCTCTTCCCGAGCCAACGGGAATGCACCGAGCTGGGTGCAAAATGGAGATTCATGCTCTCTCCGCGATGTTCCATCCCGAGACGGCGGAATCTAAAACAACATCCACCAGGCACGTATGGAAGGTGGATACCGAATAGGTGGCATGGCACTCGGTCATTTTAACTTCCCGCCGTCGTGAGATGGGACAGCCAAGGGAGCTTCTTGGCCTCAAATGCAAAGGTTGTCTCGTGTCATGCGTAATCACTATATTGAAAAATGAACTATTTCTCCTTTAGCATGCTTAAATTAATTGGTATCCAGGATTGTTCGTTACCGAAATCCTTCCTGATAGATTATTGCACGTTTGTAGTACTCTAGGATTACTCAGTATCTTGTAACACTCGGTCTTGTGGTCGATGTTAAATATAAAGGAACTGAGTCTTCTCAATCATCAGCTACTTTAAATTCAGCATTGATAAAGGAAGAGAAAGAACACGTGTGGAAAAACAAAAGACAGAAAAGCAACAACGAGCTAGTGATACAGAAAAGCAACAAAGAGCTGGTGATCAACGGTGAAGAACTCGTGATGAAGACAAACTTGGATTAATATCAATGAAGAAGAAGCCTGAAATGAAGATTGACATGGATCGCCAAGTTATACAGATCTAAATTAACACATGTGCTGTTATTCAGCTGAAAGTGGGGAAGAACAAATGAAGAAACAGTTGTATTCTGTTTTTCATAACTTGTATTCTGTTTTTCTGTTCTTTTAGTAGTCTTCTTCTTCCTCGATAAAGTAGGAGCAGATACAGAGCATCAAGCTGAGATACAGAGAGTAAGAGCAATCATCCATGGATGCTCTACACTGAATAATAGATACATGTTGAGATAGAGAGATAGAAACAGGGGAGGACGAACAGAGGAATTGTATTCATAGTTGTTCAATGATACAAAGAAAGCTTTGTAGTACAATCTTATTGAAGTAAAGTGATTCGTGTTTCTTTCACTGATTCTTCTGTATCTAGATTCATTTTCTTCATCTTCATCTTCACAGTAGAAGTTAGGTGTGATCAGTGGATGGACCCAAGAAGGGAATGGCTTGTCCAGGCTACTCTTCTCGACCCATTATGCCACCTGGCACGACTATTACCCAAGACATCCCGTGGTACCTATATAATTGACTGGCCATTTTGCAACCAACCCCCCAACCGAACCATGACTAGTACTCCTCCATCAACAGCCTCTCCGCTCGCTCTCCCGGACTCCCATGGCCTCGCCCCCCTGGCGCGACGGCTCCGTTGCTACGAGCCGCCTCCTCCTTCCGGGCAAACGGATCGGCAACAGCCCGAAACACTGGACAGTTCCGAGACGGGCACCGGCCAGGGGTCGGAGATTGCGCCGGAGTCCCTCCGCCGCAGGCCCCGTTCGACGAGAGCTGCGGTTCTGATCTGTCTCTTCGAAGGCGGCGGCAGCGGCGGCGGCGAGGGAGATCTGCGCGTCCTGCTCACCAAACGCGCCTCCACGCTCTCTGCTCACCCTGGTAGGCTTTCCTTCCATTGTCAGGCCCTCGTGGTTTGCATTAATTACGAATTACCCGGGGGCCGAAATGTCCATTTGCATTTATCAGTAAGTTATCAACATAGGCGTCCATGCTTAAATTTGTAGAAGCAACTGAATATTTAATTAAAAAAGTGATAATTAGGTAGCCGGAGTAGTGGGCAATCAAAAAAGTGGGAAGAGAAAAGTTAGGTTGTCATGAATTTTTAAAATTCGAATTCTTCGAAGGGGCATATAATTTGTACAGCTGCGTGGGCCATCAAAGTTGACTATGTTGGTAATTTCGACACGAGGGAAACGGTTGATTGGAAAATGGGAGAAACACCGAAAGTGTTTTTTTCTTTACTGAGTACGTGGCAATTTTCAATTGGATATTGAAACAAGTAGGACCCATATGTTGAATCATTAGCTTCTTTAATCAGTCAAAACAAAACTCGCATGTCACTTCGGACTTGTTGGTGAAATTAAAAATTTAGGTGCTGGAAGTGTTCGTACTAAATTGTAAGTGATCGTGATCCGAAGTGCTGAAAATAGAACTAAAATGTCGTTTGACGATAATCAAAAATAAATTAAACATTACTTTCTCTACGAACATGAAACTATAATTACTATCGATAAGTTTTAACCATATGCTTCCAATTAACATCCATTAATAACTTTTCTTCTTAGTGAGTTATTAAGCCCTTCCTCGCATACCAAATTAGTGATTTTTTTATTTAATTGAATTATTCAAATAAATTCCAGTGATGGTTATCTAACAAATTGAATTTCATTAAGTGCTGGCCTTTTTGTTTCCAGCATTTAAATGAAGTCATCGAACAGGTCCTTCGTCAAGAACTTCTACTAATATCTCTCGGTACATGTTGCATTAGAAGATTATCCTTCCTAAAAATAAAGTAAAATGTGGATTTTTTTTGGTGGAATATTGTAGCGTCCATAGCCAGTGGAGTCTAAATTCCGTCATAGGTTGAATGAACTTCGAAACTCCAGTTAATAAATTGAATTGCCAGCTGAATGTATCTTACCATATGATGCTTTCTTTTTTGCATGTTGCATAAGCGAATGATTTAAAGATCCATGGACATTCCTTACAACTTTCTTTTTGCAAATTCAAGATTTGTTAGTCTCTCTAAGATAATCTGGTTTCAACTATTGAACATTTTATAAAATTTTATGCTTTTCTGTTCATTCCATTCATCAGTAGTATATATATACACACACGTGCATACGTGCACTCACTACAATTGCTCTGCACTAAATCTTTTGCTCAATTATTTGTGAAAGAATGCCTAAATAAATATGATGACTCCTTGGATGGAACTTAAAAGGAAAAAAATTGGCAATTTGAGTTCCTCCTTATCACCTTTTTTTTTGGTCAGTCCTCCTTATCACCTTGAGAAAAGGAGTTTGGGAGATCTCTCCCAAATTTTGGCATTCCTAGGATGTTCTGTCTTGTTGCATAATCACTAACAATCTCAATGCAGCTCCTGCCTCAACATTCTGAGAGTAGCTATCTGTTTTAATCCAATGTAGAGAGAAAAACCTGAATTTAAGCTGCCAAGTCGGTGACTGTCAATAACTCTCATTCCTTGGAACAATAGTGCTCGGTAGCAAATTCGAAATCATGATCAATATCTGTTAGCTATCTCCGAATTAGCACCTCCGCCGTTTTCACTACCTAGAATTTGTTTCACGCTTTTCTCGCCATTTGATCGATACATTGCGATGTATACGAGTAGAGGAGAAGGAACGTTGCAACAGATAAAGGAAAATTACACAACTGCAATGGAAACCCGGTTTGAAAATCGCAACTTTTTCATGACCCGATATGAAATTGCAGATCAAACACTTCGAATGGCCAGCAAATAGAGGAAAAGGGACTTCTTGCAGAAGGATCACTATCCATAACTAATCTCTCCAACTTCACTCTAAGCATTTCATTCATAAAAGAAGAACTACGGCGTGAAAACTATCCATAACCAGATTCAATTGATTCTCAGAGATCTTTGCAAAGCCGACGCCTCACACACTTTGGAATCACAGTGGCGATATCTTCCGTGGTCACCTTGTCTCTTCCCTTCAGAGCAGACGAGGCCTTAGCTGCTCCGTTAGTCACGATACCTCCTCTTAGGGTGCGTTTGATTCAGCATTTGCAATGGGTTTTGAGTCCAATGCAAATGCTGAAAGCCCAAAGCTACTTGGGGAAAATGCAATTGTGTTTGGTAAAATTTTTTTGCAAATGGACTTTGAGTTGAATATGCGTTTGGTAAACAAAACTTTCGCAAGGGGCTTTGATGGGTATATATATATATATATATATATATATATATATATATATATATTTTTTTTTTTTTTTGAAAATTCAGCTAAACCCTTCGCCGGTTCGGCGGGTCGCACGACCCGGCCCGAGGGCCACCGGAGGTCGCCCGACCTCGGGCGACCCTCGGCGAGGGGCCGCGCGACCCCGGCGACCGCCGCCGGGTCTCGCGGCCGCGGCGGCCCTCGCTGGGTCTCGCGAGGGTCGCGCGACCCCGACGCCGTCGCACAACCCTCGCGAGACCCGGGCGAGGCCGCGCTGGGTCTCGCTCGCTGCGGTCGCGGACCCGCCGGTCGCCGGGTCGCGCGCCCCTCGCCGAGGGTCGCCCGAGGTCGGGCGACCTCCGGCCCTCGGGCTACGGGTCGCGAGACCCTCGCCCGAGGTCGGGCGACCTCGGCCGGCTTGACGGCCACGGCGCAGATCGCTCGCGGCGGCCGTCGCCCTTCGCTGACCGGCGAAGGGCTGGTCCTTTTTAATTTAAAAATAAACAAATACGGGGGCAATAACGGAAATATGAAATATTAATGAGGGTAGTTTAGGAAGAAAAAAGATGTTTTCAGCATTCCCAAAGCCTGACTTTCATCTGAAGGGGCTTTCAAATTGGTTGCCAAACACCCATTTAGTCCATCCACGTCCAGCTTTGGCGCAAAACCCTGCAGCTTTTCACCTTGAGATCTTGGTCAATGTGGACAGAAGAGAGATTAGTCCTAGCCGAAACTATTTGCTGCTGCAACTTCTCTTGCTCTGCTTTGTAAAAATCACGGTAACTCCTTGTCGAATCTCGCTTTCTCCTCCACGATCTTTAGCCTCAGCTCCGCATCCCTCGCTGTCCCTACCTGCGCGTGCATACCGAACCGATTAAGAAGCTGCGGTCTCAACTTCCCTTTCTTCAGGACTTCCCGAGCCAAAGGGAATGAACCGAGCCGGGCGCAAAATGGAGATTCCTGCTCTCTCCGCGATGTTCCATCCCGAGAAGGCGGAATCTGAAACAACATCCACCAGGCACGTATGGAAGGTGAATACCAAATAGGCGGCGCGGCATGGCACTCAGTCTTTTTAACTTCCCGCCGCGCAAGATGGGACAGCCAAGGGAGCTTCTTGGCCTCCAATGCAATGATCGTCTCGTGCGATGCGCAAACTATATCGAGAAATAAACTGTTTCTCCTTTAGCGTGTTAAATTAATTGATATCCAGAATCGTTGGTTACCGAAATCCTTACAGATAGAGTATTGCTCATTTGTAGTACTCTAGGATTACTCAATATCTTGTAACACTCGGTCTTGTGGTTAGAAGTTAGGTGTGATCAGTGGATGGACCCAAGAAGGGAATGGCTTGTCCAGGCTACACTTCTTGACCCATTGTGCCACGTGGCACGACTGTTGCCCAAGACATCCCGTCGTACCTATATAATTGACTGGCCATTTTGCAGCCAACCCACCAACCGAACCATGACTAGTACTCCTCCATCAACAGCCTCTCCGCTCGCTCTCCCGGACTCCCATGGGCTCGCCCCCCTGGCGCGACGGCTCCGTTGCTACGAGCCGCCTCCCCCTTCCGGGCAAACGGATCGGCAACAGCCCGAAACGCTGGACAGTTCTGAGACGGGCGCTGGCCAGGGGTCGGCGATTGCGTCGGAGCCTCTCCGCCGCAGGCCCTGTTCAACGAGAGCTGCGGTTCTGATCTGCCTCTTCGAAGGCGGCAGCGGCGAGGGAGATCTGCGCGTCCTGCTCACCAAACGCGCCTCCACGCTCTCTGCTCACCCTGGTAGGCTTTCCTTCCATTGTCAGGCCCTCGTGGTTTGCATTAATTACGAATTACCCGGGGGCCGAAATGTCCATTTGCATTTATCAGTAAGTTATCAACATAGGCGTCCATGCTTAAATTTGTAGAAGCAACTGAATATTTAATTAAAAAGTGATAATTAGGTAGCCGGAGTAGTGGGCAATCAAAAAAGTGGGAAGAGAAAAGTTAGGTTGTCATGAATTTTTAAAATTTGAATTCTTCGAAGGGGCATATAATTTGTACAGTTGCATGGGTCATCTAGGGGTGAGCGTGAATTAGGGTTGGTCCGGCCACCCCTAAAGGTGACCAATCCAATGCGGTGTGGGTCCTCAATCTTTAGGGCCAGGGACCAACCTTTGAGCCTGTGACCAGGACCGGGCCGACCCAATGGGTTCGGTCAGGTTTAAGGTCAACTTGGGCCAATTGATAATTTTTTTCGTCTTACTTTTTATACTCCCTAAAAAAGCAAACCTATAAATTCCAATTATACATCCATCGACAATGCGGCATTATGCAACTAAACTATAAATACCAATACATATTTAGCAAATTTAAGATGACACAATAATAGAAATTTCGTACCTGCTAACTGCTCATCGAGATATGAGGTAAGATGGAAAGTTCTTGTAATCATCTATCTTCAATATTCATAACACCATATGCAAAAGTGTTTTCTTGCATTTGATCATGTAGAGTCCACTCAACCAAAAAATGAGCTTCACACCACTTGACTAACAAATCACCATAGCAACTCCTGTACTACTCTACTCTTCAAAAACTTCTACCATTTGACACAAATTGAAAAGCAAAGTATAGTTGAAATTCATTAGTAAAATACAATTAAACCATAAAAAAATTCAAAATACTTAATATAAACCTTGAATATATAACTTCACATCTTGTTAATTCACTTAAACTTCTAAACACCTGAAAACAAAACAAACGACACATAATTAATACTCAACAAAAGTTTTAAATTGAAATTACTATTAATTCTATTGATATAACATCTCAATATAATATAATATAACAGACATTTTACTTAGGTTTGAATATATAATATAATATAATATAATATACAGGGTTGGTCCAGGGTTGGACCGACCCAAAACTTTTAGAACCGAGGACCAATCAGTACAGTGTTGGTCCTGGAATTTCAGGACCAAGGATCGATCCAGTCCCCTTGAGAACCAGACCAAGACCGGCAGGGTTGGGCCAGTCTAGGGTCGGTCCAGGGTCGACCCTAAACCGCTGCTCACCCCTAGGGCCATCAAAGTTGACCATGTTGGTAATTTCGGCACGAGGGAAACGGTTGATTGGAAAATGGGAGAAACACCGAAAGTGTTTTTTTCTTTACTGAGTACGTGGCAATTTTCAATTGGATATTGAAACAAGTAGGACCCATATGTTGAATCATTAGCTTCTTTAATCAGTCAAAACAAAATTGGCATGTCTCTTCGGACTTGTTTGGGGAAATTAAAAATTTAAGTGCTGGAATTGTTCGTACTAAATTTTAAGTGATCATGATCCGGTGTGCTGAAAGTAGAACTAAAATGTCGTTTGTGCGATAATAAAAAATAAATTTAACGTTACTTTCTTTACAAACATGAAACTGTAATTACTATCGATAAGTTTTAACCATATGTTTCCAATTAACATCCGTTATTAACTTTTCTTCTTAGTGAGTTATTAAGCCCTTCCTCGCATACCAAATTAGTGATTTTTTTTATTTAATTGAATTATTCAAATAAATTCTAGTGATGGTTATCTGACAAATTGAACTTCATTAAGTGCTGGCTTTTTTGTTTCCAGCATTTAAATGAAGTCATCGAACAGGTCCTTCGTCAAGAACTTCTACTAATATCTCTCGGTACATGTTGCATTAGAAGATTGTCTTTCATGAAAATAAAGTGAAATGTGGATTTTTTTTTTTTTTTTTTTTTTGGTAGATTATTATAGCGTCCATAGCCAGTGGAGTCTAAATTCCGTCATAGGTTGAATGAACTTCTAAACTCCAGTTAATAAATTGAATTGCCAGCTGAATGTATCTTACCATGATGCTTTCTTTTTTGCATGTTGCATAAGCGAATGATTTAAAGATCCATGGATATTCCTTACAAATTTCTTTTTGCAAATTAGAGATTTGTTAGTCTCTCTAAGAGAATCTGATTTCAACTATTGAACATTTTATGAAATTTTATGCTTTTCTGTTCATTCCATTCATCAGTAGTATACACACACACACACACGTGCATACGTGCACTCACTACAATTGCTCTGCACTTAATCTTTTGCTCAATTATCTGTGAAAGAATGCGTAAATAAATATGATGACTCCTTGGATGGAACTTAAAAGGAAAAAATTTGGCAATTTGAGTTTCTCCTTATCACCTTGAGTTTTTCCTTTGTCAGCAAAATGAATAAAAATATTCAACTTCATGGGTCTCTCTCTCTCTCTCTCTCTCTCTCTCTCTCTCTCTCTCTCTCTCATGGCGTCATTTTTCCTTCTCGTTATGAAGTTCTGGTTTCTGTGCACGAGTCAGAACATGAGCCGTGCGGTGTATTTCATTTTTACAGGAGAAGTTTCGTTGCCTGGTGGGAAACGGGAGGAAGGCGACGCCGACGACATCACGACGGCTTTGAGGGAGGCCAAGGAGGAGATCGGGTTGGACCCATCTCTCGTTGAAGTGGTCACCGTTCTCCAACCATTCGTGACCAAGGTAAGGACATTAATCCAGCTTGTGCATGCATTGGTTCTATTGCAGCTGCATGAGTCTCAACCGTTTGCCCTCTCGGTCCATCTTCGCATTGAGTTTTTAGCGATGCCGAAGCTTAGCTAGTCGTTTCTAGGAATGATGTCGTTCCGTAGAGACGAGGAAACTACGCTGGAGATGACAGCACCGATTCTCGCAATGGGAGGCTGCAGTCTCCATGTTTCTTCAGAATTTAGTGCTGGAATTGCGAAATGATCTGCTGATCTTGCCCATCTGACGACTGAAAATAGACAATGAAATAATTCTGTCTGAAGTTTCTCATGTTGGCTTCAATTTGCACAGATAGGTATCACGGTGGTTCCTGTGGTTGGCATTCTCGCTGACAAGAATGCATTCCATCCAGCCACAAATCCGGCTGAGGTGGAAGCGATCTTCGATGTGCCTTTAGAAATGTTTCTTCATGTACGGCGATTGCTCCTCATTTTTTTTCATCGGGAAAACATGTCCTCTAACAAATTAGAAATTTATCCTACGAAGCCACCTGAATTTCGCTGATGTGTCACAGGACGAGAACAGGAGAGCGGAGGAGAGGGAGTGGATGGGAGATAAGTATCTGCTCCATCGTTTCGACTATCAAACCGCAGATAAGAAGTACGAGATATTTGCTCTAACAGCTGGAATATTGATAAGGACCGCGTCAGTCGTATACCAGCGGCCGCCGGCATTTGCAGAGCGCTGTCCCAGATTTTGGCATTCCTAGGATGTTGTGTTATTGCATAATCAATAACAAACTCAAATAAAGTTCCAATCTTGACATTGTGAGAATAGCCATTCTTTTTCATCTAATGTAGAGACAGAAACCTGAATTTGAGCTACCAAGGTGGTAAGTGTCAATTTACATTGGAGAAACTCATTCCTTGGAAAAACAGGGTTTTGGTAGTGAGTTCGAAATCACGACAGTGTCGATCCTCATAGTTCCGCATGCTACAGTGTAAAAGACTGATATGGCTACTACACTGTGGCTGTCTAACACTAGCGTCCTGCATATCTCTATTGCTTGTTAATTTAGAGCTCCAATTGCAAAGCAAATCGGCAATATCTTGACTAAACTACACAGATCCTGAAAATTCCACGCAAAGTTTCTTTTCCATTTTTATTCACGTATCGTGGCATCACATTGGTTCCCGTACTTGGTGTACTTCCCAATGAGAGCACATACCATCTGTCCTGAATCCCTCCTAGGTTGAGTTGATTTTCGATGTGCCTTTAGAAATGTTTCTCAAGATCCGGCAGTTGTTCCTCGTTCGTGTCGAGAATTTTGTTTGTTTTTAGAAAATCTTTTATAATGTAGCATTTGGCTTCCACTGATTATTGCAGGGCCAGAACCGAAGAGAATAAAACCTGAGCTTTGCTACATTCCTAGTATCTGTTTTTAGCTTTTCTTGTTTGATCAATATATCTCACAATGTATACAAATAAAAAAAGCACACAACTGCAATGGAAACTTTCAGCTAAAAATCACAACTGTCTCATAATACGACATAGAATCGCAGATCAAACATTCGAATCACAAGCAAATGGAGGAACAGTAACTTTTGGCGACAGCTTCACCATCCATAACCTATCTTTCCTTCTGCATTTTAATTTCCTCAATTTTATCATCAAGAACAAGACATTACTTTGCTAGCGTGGTTGTTCCAAATGCATAAACAAGTATGCGGAGTGATAGAAACCATTGAAACCAAATCGCTGCTCCACTTAACATTTCATTCATAAAATAAAACTACAATGCAAAAATTACAGTGGGATGGGAAGAAAAATGTAATTTCAGCAAGGGAAAAAGAGTCATTTCGCTATGTACCTCAGCTGAAAACCTCATAAAACTTTTCAATTACCAGTAGTCCCGAGTCAATTGATTCCAAGGGATCTTTGCGAAGCCGATGCCTCAAGCAGTTTGGAATCACAGTGGCAATATCTTCCGGGGTTACATTGTCTCTTCCCTTCAGAGAAGCCAAGGCCTTAGCTGCCCTGTTACTCACAATATCTCCTCTTAATCCATCCACATTCAGCTCAGCGCAAACCTTGGAAATTTTCACCTTAAGATCTTGATCAATCTGGACAGAAGAGAGATTACTCCTAGCGGACGCTATTTGCTGCTGCAACTTCTCTTGCTCTGCTTTGTAAGATTCACGGAACTCCTTGGGGTTCTTGTCAAATCTTGCTCTCTCCTCCACAATCTTTACCCTCAGTTCCGCATCCCTCACTGTCCCTACCTGTGCATGCATACCGAACCGATCAAGAAGCTGCGGTCTCAACTCCCCTTCTTCAGGATTTCCTGAGCCAATGAGAATGAATCGAGCAGGGTGCGAAATGGAGATTCCTTCCCTCTCCACAGTGTTCCATCCTGAGGCAGCGGAATCTAAAAGAACATCCACCAAGTGATCATCCAAAAGGTTAACTTCGTCCACGTAAAGAATCCCTCTGTTAGCTTTAGCAAGAAGGCCTGGCTCAAATGCCTTGACACCCTCAGTGAGGGCTTTCTCAATGTCTATCGTACCGCACACCCTATCTTCCGTGGCCCCCAGTGGCAAATCCACCATGTTGATTTTGGTCGACACAACAGGTACTTGTTCCCCTTTTATCACTTGTTCCTGAACTTCCACACCCATGGATTCCGGATCTTGAGGGTCCGAGTTATACGGGTCGCCAGCAACCACCTGGATCTCAGGGAGTAAATCGACCAATGACCGGACGGTAGTGGATTTCCCAGTGCCCCTATCTCCCATAATCATGACACCACCAATCTTAGGATCGATGACATTTAGTAAGAGGCACAGCTTCATCTCATCTTGCCCAACTATAGCAGCGAAAGGATAGACTGGCCTCTGACTCTCCTTAGAGGCAAGCTTCTGAGCCTGAAAAATGAAAAAAAATCCATCCAATCCAGCTCAGAAAATCCTACAGAAGCAATCCATGCTAATTCTCCCCCAAATAATTCTCACTTCACTCAACAAGACCACCCTCAAACAACCATCAACTGCAAAGCATTTTCTTTTTCCCAATCGACTCGATTAGCGTAATGCCTCAGCCAAAGAAATCCTCACTTAATCATTAAACGCAATGGAAGCAGCCCAATTTTCAGTCTACTTTCACTAAAAAACTCAGCAATTAACAAATTTGAAGCAGCATCAATCTACATCAGTCTCTTGCTGCAACTTCCCAGAAATGCATAGAGCTAACAAAAGAAAAGGCAAAGGAAAGAATCGATACCTGCTCGACAGAATTGATGTCAGTCGCAACATTGGTGACGGCAAGATGCCACGGCGACCTTCCTTTCTTGGTCTGAAACCCAATCCCTCCATAGCATTTCTTGCCATGATTCTGCACTGCAAACAAGAAAATTCAACAACAAAGGCAAGTTCCACAGACCCATTAAAAACCTCATAAACCCCGAGCCCGAAAGAGTCGAATTCGAGCAAATTAAAGACCCGAACCGAAATGGGTCGTCCGGCTTATCCCCCAAACGCTTGAAACATGTGCAGGAAAGTGCACCTGAAAGTGAGGAGAGGCGCCGGGAGGCCAAGATTGCTGTGGAAGAAGTTCCCAGGAGAGACGCCATGCTTCTTCGTGTCGCAGAGCTAGCTCTTCCCTCACTGGCTTCACATAGATTTTCGGTCGATTTATTTTATTTTATTTTTTTTCGAGGAAAACTCCTATTGGTTCGTCACTTTGAGGATAAGGTGGATAGATTTCAGCAAAGCCTTCAGGATTCTCCCTACTGGACAGTTTTCACCCTTCCGGCCCGGCCCGCTGTGGTCGTTACATATATGTCCGTTAAAAAAAGAGGGTATGATGTTGACTTCAATTCATCTTCTTACATTCGCCTGCCGGCCGGTGCCCACACTTCTTGCGCACCTAATTACCCTAATATTCTTTTCCTTTCTCAAGGAGAGAGAATAAACTCTAGTTATTTTGCATCCTGAAGGTCCCGAGATCTAGATAAGAACCGAGATGAAGTCTTTTAATAATTTTCTTAAGTAGTTGCGTGATAATAAAATGTCAAAAATGCTGAAGATGTGAAAATGGAGAGCCAACTAATGCATATCGAACGCATCACACATGGAAATTAATGAGACTATGTTTGGTATACATTACTGACTCGTAGTCCTAACAATTCGAGAAATTGGTATAGCGAATTGACTGATTTTACCTATGGTTTCCTTTTCTTATCTTAATTTCCTTATTTAGCTAACTTAGGTCAAGGCGTTATCTCTCTAGACTTAGGAAATTATCCTTCATCTATCAAATTTTGATTAGATGCTCTTTCTTGCTATCAAATTTTGTACAAAATTTTTGGGGATTATAACATGTTAGACAGAGCTAATCATAATATAAGTTTCTTTTGGTGAGATTCATTATGGGTCCTTTAAATTCTTGAATTGCGTGATTAATTTGGGAGAATTGAGATAATGACCGACATGTCAAAGGCTCTTGACAATGTGATCTGGTCAATTTTTTGGAGTTTATCATGGGACTAGTTGCTTAGCTAGTTTTTCTCATCTTAATTGGCCTACCTACTTAGCTAGGTTTCACTGCCACTTCATTAATTTAGCTGGCTAAATTGCCAAATTGAGCTTTTAATAAGTGAAAGATTTGGAAATGCGTTGACAGTTTCACTCATAGAGAATTCTAGGCTTCACTTGCTATAGTTGTGATATGATTGAAAAAAACATGTCAGTACCAAACCTCTTCATTCATGCTTATATAATTTTTCCATCAATTTTCATTTTGAATTTCAAGTACGAATGTTGATTTTAACATGTAATAGCCTCTCTTATGTTCGAAATATGATCGGGTAATCATATCACATAAATAGTGTAGTGATCACAATAAATTCTTGAAAACAAAGGGGGGAAGGGAATGAGATCAAACTTAAGAGTGGGGAAATGAAAAGCCCCCATATGAATTTCCTCAAAAATACAAAACCAACTTCCACAGCATACGATGAAATAGCCACTAAAGCATCTTGCTTTAACATTAAGCAAACCCAAACTCCATCTTCCCAAGCTTCTCTATCTCCTCCCTAAAACCACACAAGCACCTGTCCTTCAGAATCACCAAAACCCTAAAGCCATCGCTCGGATCTCCGACTCCTACCTCGGAACAAGGCAAGAAGAAGCAAGCCTCGTTGCTCCCCAAGAGCTTCCTCGAGAGGGGCAGCACGTTGGCCGGGCCTCCCCACCCAAAATCCACCGCCGAGTGGCCCAAATGCCTCCAATCTGTGAATCCGCTCACATTTTTCCCTAAAAGCAAAAATCATCGAGTAAGCTCATTTTGCAGATGATGTTGCAGCTAGTTATATTGTGAAAATGCGTTCAAATATGTCAAAGGAGAATCTGTGTTAGATAACATTCAATAAATGGCTGCAATACACTAGTCAACTAACAATCTTATGTTCCAAATTGGATATCCGAGACTTTTCGAATCGATTAATTCTACCAGATGTTGTAGACTCCCGACTCATTGCATGTGGTATAAATTTGAGAAATCACAATATTGTACTCCTAATGAAGATTTCAAGATATTAAAAACTGTAAGTGTGCCTATTTATGTGACATTAGATGATAATAGACATATAAATCATAATATACGGACACTTGGCTCTTTTTGACCATAAATTATCCTTTGCATCCTTATACAAAATGTCCTAAGCATGTGATATTACAAGCCCATAAATTTTTTTCCTGAGAAATTGAAATAAAAGAGTATATTTCCTTAACTTGCACTCAATGCTTGTTTCCCCATAATCGTAAGGCAATAATAGATAAATATATACTATTTCGTGGTCAATGTTAATGCCTGCTATGCAACGTAAATCTTTCAAAAAATTTTAAAAAAAGAAAAATAAAGCCTTCTCCTTCAGACCTGCCGAGACGCCTTCCCTTCGATGTTCTTCTTGAAAGTCGATGTACGAGCGCACGTACTCATCGCTTGCGTTGCGCTTGCTCTTCCTAATCAGCTCCGCGACTGCCCAAATTGGCTTTTCCAGCAAGTCTCTCGCCGTCAGTTGGACGTATATCGGGACACATCCGTTGCCCCAGTAGCCGACCGGCAATGGCGGTTTCAGCACCTTGCGGATGTTCGTCGAGTACGAGAATTTCACCGTCTCGTCACCCGGAATGTCCGATACTTTGACCCTATTTCAGGAATTTGTGAATCAATTGAAGTCAAGACGTTGCGGCCGGATATTTACATATGCGTAAATATCTAAATTAACCGTGCAATCAGAAGGATAATCCTAAGATAATCTCGAAAAGGTTGGTGTACTTAAGTGACTTACTTTGCGCGCCAAATGAATGCACCTAAAGCTTCGAACGTGGTGAACTTCTGGCCGCACTTCTCCAGCATCGATGCCTTGAACCGGTCCAACCACTCCTCTTTCACGTGGAAAAACTCCCGACCAAACTCGCAATTCTCATCATCGTACGGGTTCCGACCCTTCTCGCATAGGTAGTCCCCAACTGGCGCCTCGACCCGAGCCGGACTCCTTGGCCCCAACAAGACGTCTCGGTCCCACACCGGCTCGATGGAAACTCGCTCCGCCCCACGAGCTAGCTCCGCCACCGCCCCGAAGAATTGGGTCGCCCCGAGCCCGTCGCACATGGCGTGGTGAATGGCGGCACCTAAGCTGAACCCTCCGCATTGGAACACCGTGAGTTGGAGCATGCACGGGTTGGCCAAACTCTCCTCCAGATCCGGGTCGGGTATCAGCCTCTCCAAGAAACCCGAGTCCGCCTCATCAAGGTTTTTAACCGCATGGAGAGTGCAATTGGTGGTGGCGTGAATGAGCGGCATGCCTTGGCTGGCAACACAATGAAGCTTGAGGCAGCGATGATCGTTATCGCCAGGGCGAAGCGTGCCACATAGAGGGTAGTAGTAACAAAGCGCACCAGAGAGCGCTCTGGCAATGACATGGTATGGTGTATCGTGGGCACGCTTCATTTGGTCAGCATTTACATACACACGGAGGTAACGGAACGTGATGTCGAGATTAGAATCGGTGTCGAGGTGCGAGAGAGGGAGGACCTGTTCTTGATCGAGAAGGGGTGGTGTAGGGGGTTGGATGAGTTTGGTTTCAAGGATTTGGACTTGCATTTTGTCGATCGGTTGGTTTCTGGCACATGAAATTCGGAAAGGTCAGGGTTTATTTTTGAGAGAGTTATGACTTTATTTGTTGGGGATTTATAATTTATAGGCGGTCCCATCATTGTCGATGCCATGAAACTTCTTTATTTTTTTAAGAGAAAGGTGCGGTTGGGATTTTAAAGGGTGTTAAGTTTGGTGGATGTGACACGTGGAGCATTTCATGCCATAAATCCTAAAAGTCGAATGAATGTCGTCGGGAGGAGGGAACGGAGCCACGATTCTATACTTCCGTGTCATGAAATATTCTTTTTTTTTTCCTATATAGTTAAATTTGATTTAATTTAATTTTTTGAAAGCATTCAAGAATTTTTTTTTTTTTTTTTTGTGACTCAGGGAACCCCGCACGCGGATGCGGGAGAAACCACCTGGGGGCGACACGTCTTGCCCACCACATACGTGCTTCGTGCAGTTTCACCCCGCGACGCACTTGGGTCGGGTCGGGGGAAGAGCCTGCCCAACCGCGCCACCTGGGTAGATGGTTGCATTCAAGAATTGTTGGTAAAAGAAAAAAAGACGGGATGATTTTTCTGGGTGGGTTTGTTGGTAAGTTATTATTATTTTTAATGAAATTAGCAACTTACCCATGTGTTTTGGGGGAGGGGGAATATTTGAGACAAATTAAACAATTTCGGGGCAATTCGGCGAAGATGGTTCCATTGAAGGGGGTGAAATAGGACTTCTGAGGTTTTATATATATAGCTAATATTTATTATTGAATTATTGGTGTTTGATTATGAGGTAACTTTGTCACAGGAAGAGAGCTTGAGCTCTTAGAAGAGCCTCTGTAGCCTGTCGGATAGTAGCGGGCTCCACAGATTGGTTCATTATTTGAACATATTGGTGTTCGTACGTTTCGCATCTCTAATCCCCTTGTATCTTTGTCTTTCTAAAATGGAAGGAATACTCTCTTGTTGTTTTATATTTCGATGATCTTGAATTTCAAATGAATACCAAGATGAAATCTTTTAAGGACTTATTTAGGTGTATATATATAAACAGTCAGCCTTTCAAAAACCTAAGAAGAACCAGATTACTCACTCTTCTCTATTCAGACCCAGTCCATCTCTCTCCGCGCTCGACCTTGCTCTCTGGAGATCCTATGCTTGTCTCGATCTAGCGAACTTTTGTTGCTCGTAACTATGAAATGTCAGTGTTTGCTATTTGTTTCATAGCGTAAAACAGAGGTAACTCATGAGCGGGTTGAGTTTCCAAATGGCTCTTGCCGTATGTTTCATTGGTTCATTTGGTTTCAGAAGAGCTCTTTGTGATCGAGGTTGACTGGCTTTATGGAGTTCATCTGAGTATCTTCTTTGACATTATAAATTAGGCACAGGGAAGGATTTCTTTCTGGATTATAATGTTTATCTGAGTATTCTGGTGCATTTGACTTCAGAAACTAGGAAGTGTAGTTTCCCGTGAAACAAGCCTATAAATATGTATCTTCACAATTGCTGTAAGCCTATTACTGGTAGTCTATGGCTCCTTGTAGTTTCACCGCAATGTTAGCGCTTATGTAGAGAAAATCGCTGTGACTTACATCATTTACCTGCTCTTTATCTTGATTTTTGAGGTATGAGTTGGAGATTTTCGCCACTCAGGGCACAGATTTTGCTCAAAGATAATGCTATTTCATGGCATCTTTCTTCAGAAAAATGATACCATGATAAGTGGCTGTTCTGACGTACATGTTACATGTCATTCATCTTAATTGAGCTTCATTGTGCTGGAAAGTGCATTATCCGAGTGCAATGGGAGGACTCATGGTACGGTCATAAATTTATTTGCTACAACATAATGGTATAGTTTCTGATGTTTAAATTACCCACGTTGGATGGCTTTAATCTTGATTTATCCATGTTTGAGTGAGAACAAAGTGGGAAGAATGTTATAGGAAGCAAAGGGAGATCTTCAGAGATGAATGAGCACCAGGGCTTAAAAACTCACCTTGGTGAGGCAATTCCAGATTGTGAGGATAATGCTATCATCGACAATGTTCAATCTACACGCTGTGTGGGTACACCAGAGATTCAGGGAGAAAACTTCTGTAACTTTAATTTCTATGCCCAACCCAAGAAAAGAAAAAATGGTTGGGTGCCAAAGTCTGCAGCGTGTAGAAATCCAATCTGAGAACGATCTTCTTTGGATAGGTCAAACAGCATGTGTAATCAGGAATCTAATCAACAAGGTCATTCATCAGATCAAATAGAACCAGGAGAAGTAAATGTGTAGCCTGGGGTTGATACAAATTTAAGTACCATTCCAGAGATTCCAAAAAATGATTTGTCTATTGTCAAAAGTTTGAATTCCACTTCGGGTGAGGAGCAGAGTAACAGGGAAGAAATGGTAAGGGCTCAGAAGGTTCAACTGTGTCACATTTTCCTGGAACAGAAGGCAAATGAAAGCAATAAGCCTTTTATTGATACATCGAATGCTACTAGAAAAAGCCTGCAGCTTATATATTGTCCTCTTTCTTTACCTGTAGATAGCTTTGACAAGCCCACTCAAAAGTTTATGAAGAGATCGGAGGAAATTAAGAGTCGGTCTTCTCAAGAGCCAGCAACTTGGAGAAAGCTTGTTGGTCTAAATTCTCTCGTGTGGAAGCAGACGAACAGTCAAATCTCCTTTGACAGCAAGCCATATCAGTGTGAGCACCACTTCTCTAATGGGGTGCAGCATCTATATCCAATCAAATTTTAATTTTAGAACTGAATGATATTTTGTTCAAATTCTACCACATTTTTTTTCCATGTACTTCACTTAAAATAATTGACAGTGGGTCATTGATGTGCCAGTTATGTGCTTCCCACCACCTTGCCCTCCCCCCAAAGGGAAAAAACGGAAATTTTTTTTTTTTTTTTTTTTTTTTTTTTTTTTTTTTTTTTTTTATCTTTTGCCCATATGAAGCTGCCTTGGTTATGACAACTCTACTATCCGATGGACTTTCAACAAGGGTAAAATGAGATACTTTTTGTTCGATTGTGTATCATAGTTTGCATTGAGACATTGGATGATCGGCTAATTGCCGTACATTACTAGTTTGATCAACACAAATGTTTATACTTGCTAAGAATCTTTTGATGTGACATCTTTGTCTCTAGTAACGTGTGACTGAAGTAACAAGTGGACTACAAGACTGGAAGCAGGATGCCCAATCTGTGCTAGCCTGACATATTTATGTTTGAGTTGTACCTTTTGAGTCGAATGAAATGGGAGAGCGATATTTTTTTAGATATAGTCACTTTTAAGACCGAAATAACTTATGATTACAGGAAAGATGTATCAATGTCATGTCATATAAGTTTTATGTATAATGCTGTTTTTGTTATGTCATATCCCGTCTTAGAGACATTGCCAGCACTAATAAGTAGAATTCATATATTGGATTAGTCCATTGACACAACATTATTCTGCATATGTTTAATATGCTTGTACTAAACTTTTGCAGTTCTCCGAGTAAGATGTGCAATTTGAATGAGTTGTCAAAACCAACAGAAGAGATTTGCATCAATCCTGAAGTCACCAATTCAAGCAAAGAATCTTTTAAATGTCATTTGAAGAATAGTAACTCTCTCAAAATGGGGTCTCACCTGACTCCTAACTTGATGTCCTGGAACTTGAAATCATTCTTAGAAATATGCTAGCTCGATCCTTGCAAGCTAACCATTGTCGCATGACTTGTCTTCAAAACTTCACAAGCGTCCAAAACATGTAGTCCAATCAAAGTGTGATTCTTGAACAAGAAAATCGCAACCAATCTTCCATGAAAGTTTCAGAAAAGGAAAGAAATGATTGAGATTATGTAGTCAAACCAATTAGTTATACATATCAATTAATGTCCAGAGTGTTTGACTTATTTGTTAATGAATACCATGCACAAGAAAATAGATAGAAGCTGTTCTAAGTTCCTTGAAAAATACTGATAAGAGTCATATATGTAGGTTTTAACTGCATTTGTTGAGATTGAAGTACGAGAAAGGATCTATTTATAAGAGGAAACAATATCATACAAAAAAAAAAAAATGGAAACATTCAAAACAAATTTCATGACTCGCGCTTGCATTTAGGACCTTAGCAGTCATTTGTGCTATCCACGTTGGATGGCTCTAATCTTGATTCATCCATGACTGAGGGAGAACAAGGTGGGAAGAAGGTCATAGGAAGGGAAGGGAGATTTTCAGAGATGAATGAGCACCAGGGCTCGAAAAGTCTCCTTCCCTGAGGCAATTCCAGACTGTGAAGATAAAGCTGTCATTGATAATGATGAATCAAGACGTTGTGAGTAACATCAAAAGTTCAAGTAGAGATTTCTGTAACTTCAACTCTATGTCTAACTTTATCTCGCAGCCCGTAGAAATACAATCCTAGAATGATCTTCTTTGGATAGGACAAACAGCACGTGCGCTCAAGAATCCGATCAACAAGGTTGTACATCGATAAAATAGTACCAAGAGAAGTTTCACGTTCAGCCTAGGGCTCACACAAATTTAAGTACCATTCTAGAGCTTGCAAGAAAAGATTTGTCTATCATCAAAAGTTTAAATTCCGCTTCATATGAAGAGTAGAGTAACAGGGAACAAATGGTAGGGGAAGCCATATTTTCTTGTGGCAACGTACATTTAGAAGGTTTAACTATGTCACATGTTCCAGGAACAGAAGGCGAGGCACTTTAAAGCAGTAAACCTTTTCTTGATACATGGAATGCTACTAAGGCTGATATAGAAAAGGCCAAGCTTGCCACAAATCTTCATCTGAGTAAAGTAATGCATGACAGTGAAATGGTTGTCGTCATGTTGACCCTACTTTATCACTTACCTTTAAGTGATTTGTGGAATGAGAGGACAGAAAACTTATAAAAGGATAACATTGGCAAGTTTATGCCATTTACTTAGAGCAATGAGTCATTAATGTCTCTTTTTAAGAAACATGGACTTGATAGTTGATTTTATGAAAATTTAGGAAGAATATGCATCTGTAGCTCAATGTTCCAAGGACAGGAACACAGCAAGTTCTTGTGGTCATCAATTTGATACACTCATTCATTGGGTTTTTGTCACGACCCGAACTTCGAGCACATGCACATTCCTCCGTGGTCGATATAAATTTGCGACGTCCCAGGGAGTGTCGCCGACCTATTCATTATTATTCGCATGCGGAAAGCGTAAAACAATCTCCATACAACATAACAGTGGGATAGAAATGTAGGATAATATTTTCACAACCACACGTACAATACAGTAGTACTTAAATACAAACCAGTTTAACACCCCAAGGTTTAATACAAAAGTGAAGCTGTTTGACTACCAATAAGTTAAGCTTCTATTTACAAGGCTGGGGTTTGCCAATATACTATCATACTTCTCAACCCTTCTAGGGTGAATCTGTCACCCATCCCAAGTCTCGACGGAAGACCCGTCATCACCTTGGAGAAGGTAGAGAGACTTCTATTTTTCCTTCCCCGCAAACCACTGTACACGACTGGCCCTCCTTCGTCTAGGGACCTGAAAATGTTAGCCCACTAAAGGGTGAGATCACATCTCAGCAAGTCAATATACTAAACCAGCATTAGGAGAAGGGTACATATAACATGCAATCTAGTCACCCTTCTTACCCTTTCTCATCACTTGTATTTTCCTGCATGTTAGTGGCATTCAATTATACAATATCACATTGACATCACCTAGCAGTTGAATACTTCAATGCACATACAAATAGAGATGCAGATGTTAGATCATTGACCGTGGCCAATTTTTAACAGATAATAGTCATCCAGTATAACCGGGCTTCACCTCACACCGTTGAGGGCGGCAACGTCTACATCTAGGTGGCAACGTCTACATCTAGGCGGCATTCCAATTAAGGAGCATCGGCCCAACCTCCATTGTGTCCGGCATCCGTTGACTTGGGGCATTCTCAAAGGAGCATCGTCCGGCCCCAAAGGCACGTAATGGAATCATGTCGTGAATGCATATGATCGATGTCACATTTCAATAATCAATTATGCACAGCATCCACAGCATCAATTGAGCAATTTCATAGCAAGAACTCTTCAAAACAAGCATGTACTCTTATTCATCCAAATTGACAGAAAACTGCCCAATAATGCTCTCCCATTTTTGAAGTCAGAAACTCACCCATATAATCTCGAAAAATTCTCAAATTCGGATACGTGCTAGAAAAATATAAACAAACATTTTTCATGAAGACACCAAGATCCACATTCCTCTGGATTCGGCCCAGAAATTCTTTCTATCCAGCACAAAAATCGGGTCCGGTTCCAAAGAGTCTAACTCATCGAAATCAGTTCGGTTTTGGGTGGGGATCTTGTTCATTTGATTTGAAATTCGAGTATGTTATATTAGAAGTTGTGAGAAACAACTTTCATGAAGGAACCGATTGAAAATTCGACCTCTAAAGGTAGGTAACAACCCTTGAAATCATGGCAGGTCACGGGTTACAAAACTGTCTGAAATACTGTTCCGAGGATCACGTCATTAAAATCGTCACCTTTTTAATTTCTAAAAATTATGAGAAAAATATATATATTATTACTTAGGATGTCCACAACATTTCTTTAGAAGGAAATTTCTTCAAAATCGCATCACAAAGTTGTCCACAAAATTAGCAAAACATACATGTCTTGCAAACTGTTTCAGAAAACAGTCTCTGTTCTATTCCGAATCTACCTCCACGAGATTTTTCTTGCTCTATAAACCCTATCTAAACCTTTCTATAGTCATTATAACATCCCTAAGTAACATTCATCCACATATAAATTCATCTACATGGTTCATCTACATAAAAATCCCTAAACAATGTACTCAGCCCCTAAGCTACGTTTAGGAGACGACTTACCGTTAAATCTAATGGCGATCCTCACTTGTGGCCGGACGGCAACACAAGGACAGCCCTGGAGGTGTTTTGACGATGATTTGGACCCGGCATGACGGCTGGAGGTGTCATTGAGTGACCACCACAGCAGCACACAAAGTCCTGGATTTTCTTGAGGAGGGAGGAACGCTCAAGACCTTGCTGTTCAGTTATTGTTTTGTCGTCCAAGGGGGAGCAAGAATGGCTGAATAAACTAACTTAAAGGAGAAGAAGACAAGACTTTTTATGGCTGTGAAAGGGAAAGGAAATTGTTGTAAGGTTGGATAAGGGAAAGAGAGAGACAAGGGCACGGTAGCAGGGGAGAAGAAATAAGTGCAGAAGAATAAGAAAAGAGGGTAAAGCAGAAGAGTAAGACTCTTCGGCTGGAAGAAAAGAAAGGAAAGAAAAATGACGGACAAGAAAGAAAAGGGAAAAGTTAAAAAGGAAAGCAGCCCATTTGCTGCTGTATTTCGGTTTCCTACTGCAAGAAGAGGAGAGGGAAAAGGAGAAGTAATTGCAGAGAAATTACTCAACATTTACTCAGCATTTTCTCAGCATTTACCTTCTACTTTTGGCTTAATTTTCCATGGAAATCTTTGCCACCTATCACCATCAAAGGCCCCACAAGGTTTCCAATGTTGCCTCTTCTAAATGAGATGAAGGAAAATGTTGAAATTCATGTAGGCATGCTGAATCCGAATTTGAAGTGGGTTCTCATAGCTTTTTCCCATGGAGACTGACTTCCTATCCCTATCAAGTGGTCCCCCCCTACTTTATGCATCATTATTTCACACAAACGGCATGGGAATTGAGGTGAAATTCATGGGGCATGCTTGGCTACGAATTTTCTTTTCTTGTTGAGACTTTTCCCCTTTTTTCTATTTGCCCAATCAACACTTAAGTTAATAGGGTCAAGTCCCTTAGTAGACACTTATAAATCCTCGTTTAAACTTCTATAACTCTTTTTTCCAATTGTTTCATAATAAATGCCCAAAACCTATTTAAAAAGTGGCATTTCCTTTTTATTCTTTTAATTTGTTATTCTTGCCTCTTTTCCGTTAATAATTCCCGTCGTCCATAAAATTTAGAAAGATGCAACAACATTCCCCGAGATTAATTGTGACATGTGAAAGTTCTTAATTTCTATAATCGACATCATTTCCTCGGTTAATTTCAGTCAAATGTGATTTTAGCGCAACTTAAACAATTGGTTAGTTTTTTTTTTTGAATTTTTTGGTGCACTAACCTTTGGTCGATTATTCCCGAGCCACAATGTACATCTTCGACGCATTAACGACTCTCGATTGTCATGAAAAATCTCGAGGTTTCATTTACGAGCATAGGGTACCAAAACAACAGAAAAATCGATTTAGTGCCGATCGACGAGAATTCTATAATTAGTTGGAATCACCCAAGCCTAATTTTATCTCTATCGAATCGACCTGTTTCCAATTTCTGATAGATTTTCGACTGTGCTGAAATGATCCTTATAGACTAACACGGTCGAGCAATTGATTCCTGGTCGAATTCTCAAGTGGGTTGCATCAAAATCCTTTAATAACTTTCTTGATTAGTCTAGTTATCTCATGGGTGATCAGCTCAGAGAATAGCGCTATAGACACGTCGATGAAAAGCCCAATTTATTTAATTGAAAACAGAAGTGGAAAAATCAAACTGTCACAACTCTTTCCCTCTTATAAAAATTTCGTCCTCGAAATTTAAGTCGTTACATCATTCAAATAAAAAGGTAAGGATATTGTTTTTTCATGGCATCTTCTATTTCCCAGGTTGCTCCTTCGTACCGTGGTGTTGCCATACCACTTAGACCAATGGAATGGTCTTGGTTCCAAGAACTTGTTCTTTTCGATCCACAATTTGAATTGGTCTTTCTTCGTATGATACCCTATCATCCACATCCAATTCTTCAAAATTTAAAACATGGGTTGGGTCAGGTTCATACTTTCTCAGCATTGACACGTGGAAGACCTTGTGAATCTGAGCAAGTCTCGGTGGCAATGCAAGACGATATGCCAAAGTCCCTATTATTTCCAAAATTTCAAAGGGACCTATGTACCTTGGACTTAATTTTCCTTTCTTACTAAAGCGTGAAGTACCCCTCATTGGCGATACCTTCAAGAAGACGTGCTCACCAACTTGGAATTCTAATAGCTTTCGCCGCTTGTCAGCATAGCTTCTCTGGCGACTTTGGGCAGTCTTTAATCTGTTCCTGATGACGGTCATTGCATCCACTAACCGCCTGGACTAATTCCGGGCTCCGTGATCTTTCGTTCCCCAACTTCATCCAAACACACCGGTGTCCTACATGCTCGGCCGTACAATGCTTCAAAAGGAGCCATCTGGATGCTCTGTTGGCAACTGTTATTGTAGGTGAATTCCACTAAGTGAAGTTGATACTCCCAACTTTCCTTGAAATCTATAACACACGCTCTCAGCATGTCCTCGAGAGTCTGAATTGTCCTCTCAAACTGGTCCTCCGTCTGAGGATGATATGCCGTACTGTATTGAAGTTTGGTACCAAGAGCACTTTGTAAGCTCTTCCAAAAAGCAGCAGTAAATCTCGGATCTCTATCTGATGTTATCGTAACCAGCACTCCATACATTCGAACCACTTGGCGCACATATAGGTCTGCGTGCCTATCCAAACTGAGGTCTTTTCGAACTGCAATGAAGTGAGCCGACTTTGTCAATCTGTCGACTATCACCCAAATTGAATCATTTCCTTGTTGACTCCTCGGTAGTCCGGTCACGAAATCCATCGTGATATGCTCCCATTTCCACTCTGGAATCTCTAGAGGTTGTAGAAGTCCTCCCGGCCTGCAATGTTGGGCTTTTACTTGTTGACAAGTCAAACACTTGGTGACGTGCTTGGCAATGTCCGCCTTCATACCAGACCAACAATAGTGTTGATGTAAATTTTGATATATTTTTGTGTTCCCTGGGTGGATGCTGTAATTACTACGATGTGCCTCAGACAAAATTTCTTCTCTGAGTTCAATATCGTTAGGTACCACCAAACGTCCTCGGCACCTTAGTGTTCCATCTTTAGAGATCTGAAAGTCCGCCTTTCTTTTCTCAACATCCGCCTGTAGGATTTTCTGTACATCAGGGTCTGTTAGTTGGAGTGTCTTGATTCTGGCCTGGATATCCGGTTCAATTCTGAGAGTGGCCATAAGACTAGAGAGGTGACCTACCTTAAATTTGAATACCGAATCTTGTGCCATTTCGATTAAGTTCCACTCCTTTATTAATATATGAGCTACTCGAAGACTTTCGGCTTAAGGCATCGGCGACTTTATTTGCCTTTCTGGATGGTATAATATATCACAAGTCATAGTCTTTCAGCAATTCCATCCATCTGCGTTGTTTCATGTTCAACTCCTTCTGAAAGAACAAATACTTGAGACTTTGATGGTCGGTGAAGATCTGGAATCTTTCTCCGCACAAGTAGTGTCTCCAAATCTTCAGAGCGAAAATAATTGCCGCGAGTTCTAAGTCATGCATTGGGTAATTCGGTTCATGAGGTCTCAAGCGCGTGACGCGTATGCAACTACTCGGCCGTGTTGCATTAACACGCAACCCCGGTCCTCCGAACGACGCATCACTATAAATCTCGAATCCTCGGGACCGAGATGGTATGGTCGGTACATGTGTGGTAGTCGGCTTTTCTTTAAGCTCTTGAAAACTACGCTCACACTTGTCCGTCCACACAAACTTTTCCTCCTTTTCGAAGTCATGTCATAGGTGATGCTATAGCTGAAAATCCTTCCACAAATCGTCCGTAATACTTGACTAAGCCTAGGAAACTTATGATTTCTGTTACCGTAGTTGGTCTCGGCCAATTAGTTACTGCTTCAATCTTGGATGGATCTACAGAAATTCCTTCTCCTGATATTACATGTCCTAAGAAAGCCACATGAGTCAACCAAAACTCACACTTGCTGAACTTGGCATACAGCTCATGAGCCCTTAGAGTCTGTAGTACCATTCTTAAGTGTTCCTCATGTTCCTTTGGACTTCTCGAGTATACTAGGATGTCATCAATAAATACAATTACGAATTGATCCAGGTATTCCTTGAAAACTCGATTAATTAGATCCATAAAAGCATTTGGAGCATTTGTTAACCCGAACGGCATCACTATGAATTTGTAATGGCCATATCGAGTATGGGATGCTAACTTTGGAATGTCCTCTTTTCTAATCCTCAGTTGATGGTATCCCGTCCTCAGGTTGATTTTTGAAAATATTGACGCGCCTTGCAGTTGATCAAACAAGTCGTCGATCCTCGGGAGTGGGTACTTGTTCTTAATTGTTACCTGATTGAGTTGTCGATAATCAATGCACAAACGCAGTGTACCATCTTTCTTCTTGACGAAGAGAACTGGTGCTCCCCACGGTGATGCACTGGGACGTATAAATCCTTTATCTAACAATTCTTGCATCTGTACCTTCAATTCTTTTAGTTCAGACAAAGCCATCCGGTAAGGAGCCTTAGAAATGGGTTCCGTTCCGGGGGCTAACTCAATCACAAATTCAATTTCTCTTTTTGGCGGTAGGCCGGTAGTTCTTTTGGAAAGACGTCTGGAAATTCTTGTACCACTGCAATATCTTCAACTTTCAGTTCTTCCACTGTCGTGTCCATAACCATCGCCAAGTAACTCAGACAACCATTGTTTAATAACCGGGTCGCCTCAAGTGAGGAAATTAGGTAATCGAAGGTCCTCCTCGACTTCCACTAAACTCGAAACTTTTACTATCTAGCGGGCTGAACTGGATCGTTTTACGATAACAGTCCATCTTAGCTCGATGCTTGGTGAGCCAGTCCATGCCAATTATTACATCAAAATCATACATGGCTAAAACTATCAAATCTATTCTTCCCTCTTGCTCACCAATTGCCAATTTGCAATCCGGACAACCCATCATGGACAACACATTATCTTGTAATGGCGTTGATATACTAACAGTTGATTTCAACCGTTCAGGACTCAATTCTATTAACTTTATAAATTGTTCGGTTACAAATGAATGAGTCGGACCAGGGTCAAATAAAGCGTATGCTGGATGATCATTTAGGGAAACAGTACCTGTGATCACATTCGGTGCATCCTCTGCTTGACCTTTGGTGATGGCGTACGTCCTTCCTCTGACAGGAGGCCTAACTGGTTCACCCTATTGTGCATTCGGGGGTGCATACCCCCTATTTCGGCCCATCGGTGGTGGTGGTGGCAATCTGTTGTCCTCCCCGTCAACTAGGACATTTCTCGATCTCGGTGGCCTTGTTGTCCACAACCAAAACAAGCTCCCATCCTAGTGTGACATGGTGCAGATTCATGTCGTTTCCCACAAGCGACAAATTCCATTATTATTCTAGCTCGGCTTACTCACTCCACCTTTTCGTTGGGTGGAATAGGATATCTTCTCTCGACCATGGGTTTCTTTCCAAACTTGATACTACTCCCGTTCGCATTGAACCTTGATCCTGATGCGACAGTCTACTCATTCAGATCTCTTTCTATCAGTTGGACCCAACGATAAACCTCTCGGTAGTCATTCAAATCAAAAGGTACTAGTGGTTGTTTCAGCTCCAATCGGAGGCCATTCCTGAACCTTCTAGCCTTTTCTTCAGGATCCTCTACCAGTCTTGGGGCATACTGCAAAAGCTCTGCAAACTTGACCTCATACTAGTCAATAGTCATGGATCCCTGGCGAAGACGTTGGAACTCTTCCATCTTCGTTCTCTCGGCACTCTTCGTGAAATATTGTTCATTAAATGCCCGAGGAAAACATTCCATGATGGCACTACCCCTTCGGAAATACGAGTCTCTCGAGTAGCTCTCCACCATATATCGGCGTTGTCTTCTAGCTGATAAACTGCTAGAGTTACTTTCTTTTCCTCATTGCACCTTAAAAGTGCAAATGCCTTTTCTACAGCTAGAATCCAACGGGAAGTAGTCTCGGGGTCTTCGGTACCGGTGAACTTTGGCGGATTCAACTTCAAAAAGTGTTCCACTAGCTTGTATAAAGTCTCATCCGCAACCACGTTCCCGGTAGAACTTCAACAGGTGGGGCGACAGGTGCACCAGCAGCGGTGACATTAGCAGCAACATTAGCGGCAGTTGTAACGGCGGCATTAATGGCGGCTGTTTGATTTTGAGCTTGCTGTCCCATCAAATCTCTCATGGCCTCTAGCGCTTGTATGATCCCAATTGTTCCTGGATCACCAAGTGCTGCTACCCCAACACCAACCGGCAGAACCGGTGGCGGTGCTGCACCACTAGCACAAGCCTGAGCCGGCGCTTTACCCCTATTATCTAGGGCACCACCTCTAGTCGGCGTCCTAGCCTGAGTAACTAGTCTGATCGCCATTTTCTTGGGCATCCTCTAGTCTTGCTCACTCATGGTGCAGATTCTATATAGACACTTGCTTCCAATTCCAACACCAGGTTAGAATTTGAGTGGACTCACAAACAAACTATTAATCAACTATCACTCACATGCGCCATTATATTCAATGTCTTTCCTATTAACTATCCCATGACTCATCGCACCTTATCACTCCAGACACAACCTTGCTCTGATACCACTAAATGGGGATGTCATGACCCGAACTCCGAGCACATGCACATCCCTCCGTGGTTGATATAAATTTGCGACGTCCCAGGGAGTGTCGCCGACCCATTCATTATTATTCGCATGCAGAAAGCGTAAAACAATCTCCATACAACATAACAGAGGGATAGAAACGTATGATAGTATTTTCACAACCACACCTACAATACAGTAGTACTTAAATACAACCCAGTTTAACACCCCAAGGTTTAATACAAAAGTGAAGCTATTTGACTACCAATAAGTTAAGCTTCTATTTACAAGACTAGGGTTTGCCAATATACTATCATACTTCTCAACCCTTCTAGGGTGAACTGTCACCCATCCCCAGTCTCGACGGAAGACCTGTCATCACCTGGGAGAAGGTAGAGAGACTTCTATTTTTCATTCCCTGCAAACCACTGTACACGACCTGGCCTTCCATCGTCTAGGGACCTGAAAATGTTAGCCCACTAAGGGGTGAGATCACATCTCGGCAAGTCAATCTACTAAACCAGATTAGGAGAATGGTACATATAACATGCAATCTAGTCACCCTTCTTACCCTTTCTCATCACTTGCATTTTCCTGCACGTTAGTGGCATTCAATTATACAATATCACATTGATATTACCTAGCAGTTGAATACTTCAATGCACATACAGATAGGGATGCGAGAGTCGGATCATTAACCGTGGCCAATTTTTAATAGATAACAGTCATCCGGTATAACCGGGCTTCGCCTCACACCGTTGAGCACGGCAACATCTACATCTAGGTGGCAACATCTACATCTAGGCGGCATTCCAATTAAGGAGCATCGGCCCGGCCTCCCTTTGCGATCGGCATCCGTTGACTTGGGGCATTCCCGAAGGAGCATCGTCCGGCCTCAAAGGCACATGACGGAATCATGTCGTGAATGCATATGATCAATGTCACATTTCAATAATCAATTATGCACAACATCCACAGCATCAATTGAGCAATTTGATAGCAAGAACTCTTCAAAACAAGCATATACTCTTATTCATCCAAATTTACAGAAAACTGCCCAATAATGCTCTCCCAATTTCGAAGTCAGAAACTCACTCATATAATCTCAAAAAATTCTCAAATTCAGAAACATGCTAGAAAACATATAAACAAACATTTTTCATGTAGACACCGAGATCCAGATCCCTCTGGATTCGGCCCAGAAATTCTTTCTATCCAGCACAAAAATCGGGTCCAGTTCCAGAGAGTCTAACTCATCGAAATCAGTTCGGTTTTTGGTGGAAATCTTGTCCATTTGATTTGAAATTCGAGTATGTTATATTAGAAGTTGTGAGGAACAACTTTCATGAAGGAACCGATTGGAAATTCGACCTCTAAAGGTAGGTAATAACCCTTGAAATCATGGCAGGTCACGGGTTACAAAACTGTCCGAAATACTGTTCCGAGGATCACGTCATTAAAATCGTCACCTTTTTAATTTATAAAAATTATGAGAAAAATATATATTATTATATAGGATGCCCAAAACATTTCTTCAGAAGGAAATTTCTTCAAAATCGCATGACAAAGTTGTCCACGAAATTAGCAAAACATACATGTCCTGGAAACTGTTTCAGAAAACAGTCTCTGTTCTATTCCAAATCTACCTCCACGAGATTTTTCTTGCTCTATAAACCCTATCTAAACCTTTCTATAGTCATTATAACATCCCTAAGTAACATTCATCCACATATAACTTCATCTACATGGTTCATCTACATAAAAATCCCTAAAGAATGTACTAAGCCCCTAAGCTACGTTTAGGAGACGACTTACCGTTAAATCTAATGGCGATCCTCACTTGTGGCCAGACAGCAACACAAGGACAGCCCTAGAGGTGTTTTGACGATGATTTGGACCCAGCACAATGGCTGGAGGTGTCGTTGAGCGACCACCACAGCAGCACACAAAGTCCTGGATTTTCTTGAGGAGGGAGGAACGCTCGAGACCTTGCTGTTCAGTTGCTGTTTTGTCGTCCAAGGGGAGCAAGAATGGCTGAATAAACTAACTTAAAGGAGAAGAAGACAAGACTTTTTATGGCTGTGAAAGGGAAAGGAAATTGTTGTAAGGTTGGATAAGGGAAAGAGAGAGACAAGTGCACGGCAGCAAGGGAGAAAAATAAGTGCAGAAGAAAAAGAAAGAGGGTAAAGCAGAAGACTAAGACTCTTCGGCTGGAAGAAAAGAAAGGAAAGAAAAATAACGGACAAGAAAGAAAAGGGAAAAGTTAAAAAGGAAAGCAGCCCATTTGCTGCTGTATTTCAGTTTCCTACGGCAAGAAGAGGAGAGGGAAAAGGAGAAGTAATTGCAGAGAAATTACTCAGCATTTACTCAGCATTTACCTTTTGCTTTTGGCCTAATTTTCCATGGAAATCTTTGCCACCTATTACCATCAAAGGCCCCACAAGGTTTCCAACATTGCCTCTTCTAAATGAAATGAAGGAAAAGGTTGAAATCCATGTAGACATGCTGAATTCGAATTTGAAGTGGCTTCTCGTAGCTTTTTCCCATGGAGACTGGCTTCCTATCCCTATCAAGGGAAAAGTGCCAAGTCTTAAACCTTTTGCATTTGTGCCAATTTAGTCCTAAACCTTTTTTTGGTGCCAATTAAGTCCTAAACCTTTTTATATTGTGCCAATTCAGTCCTTTTGGCCGGATTTTGCTGACTGGACGCCGGCCGGCTGACGTGGCGCTGACGTGGACAACTTTTAATAATATTTTAATATTTTTCAATATTTTTCTTTAATTTTTTCTTTTTCTTTTTTCTTTTTTATTTTTCTGCTCCTCTTCTTCCTCCGGCCCGGTCGCCGACGTCTAGCGACCGGCGACGGCCGGCCGGTGAGGTCGACCTCGACCTCGCCGGCCACCTCGCTAGTGGCCGCGAGGCGGGCGGTGACGCTCGCCCTCGTTGGATGCGGCGAGGGCGAGCCTCGCCCATGGCTGGCGAGGCTCGACCTCGCCACATCCGGCGAGGCTTGACCTCGCCCATGGCTCGGGGTTTGGCTAGGACAGTAAGGCGATGGCGTCGGGGGGTGGAGGCGACTGCAGGGAGCGACGGTCACGACGGGGCAACGACGGCGTGTCCTCAGCTTCTCAGATCTGGTCCTCCGTCCTCCAGATCTGACCCTTTCCCTTCTCTCCCTAGGTTCGCTTGCCCTCGCCGGCCATGGGCAAGGCTCGACCCTCACCGAGATTTGGCGAGGGCAAGCCTTGCCGCCTAGGCCTTGAGGGCAGCCTCGCGCAGGGCAGGCGAGGCTCGCCCTCACCGAATGTGGCGAGGTCGAGCCTCGCCAGATTCGGCGAGGGTGAGCCTCTTCGCCCAGCGCGAGGCCGCCCTCGCGACCCCCGGAGAGGTGGCCGGCGAGGTCAAGGTCAACCTTGCCGGTCGTCGCCTCGGCCGTCGCCGACGTCCGGCGACCGGCCTGGAGGAAGAAGAGGAGCGAGAAAAAAAAAAGAAAAAAAAAAAAAAAAAATTTAAAAAAATTTAAAAAATAAAGAAAAATATTAAAATATTATTAAAAGTTGTCCACATCAGCGCCACATCAGTCGACCGGCATCCAGTCAGCAAAATCCGGCCAAAGGGACTGAATTGGCACAATATAAAAAGGTTTAGGACTTAATTGGCACCCAAAAAAGGTTTAGGATTAAATTGACACAAATGCAAAACGTTTAGGACTTTTTTGGCACTTTTCTCCCCTATCAAGTGGTCCCCCTTACTTTATGTATCATTATTTCACACAAATGGCATGGGAATTGAGGTGAAATCCATGGGGCATGCTTGGTTACGGATTTTCTTTTCTTGTTGAGACTTTTCCCCTTTTTTCTATTTGCCCAATCAACACTTAAGTTAATAGGGTCAAGTCCCTTAGTAGACACCGATAAATCCTCGTTTAAACTTCTATAACTCTTTTTTCCAATTGTCTCATAATAAATGCCCAAAACCTATTTAAAAAGTGGCATTTCCTTTTTATTCTTTTAATTTGTTATTCTTGCCTCTTTTCCGTTAATAGTTGCCGTCATCCATAAAATTTAGAAAGATGCAACAACATTCCCCGGGATTAATTGTGACATGTGAAAATTCTCAATTTCTGTAATCGACATCATTTCCTCAATTAATTTCAGTCAAATGTGATTTTAGCGCAACTTAAACTATCGGTTAGTTTTTTTTTTTTTTTGGGAATTTTGGTGCACTAACCTGTGGTCGATTATTCCCGAGCCACAATGTAAATCTTTAATGCATTAACGACTCTCGATTGTCGTGAAAAATCTCGAGGTTTCAATTACGAGCACAAGGTACCAAAACAACGAGAAAAATCGGTTTAGTGCCAATCAACGAGAATTCTGTAATTAGTTGGAATCACCCAAGCCTAATTTTATCTCTATTGAATCAACCTATTTCCGATTTCTAATAGATTTTCGACTATGCTGAAATGATCCTTATAGACTAACACAGTCGAGCAATCGATTCCTGGTCGAATTCTCAAGTCGATTGTATCAAAATCCTTTAATAACTTTCCTGATTAGTCTAGTTATCTCTTGAGTGATCAGCTCAGAGAATAGCGCTATAGGCACGTTGATGAAAAGCCCGATTTATTTAATTGAAAATAGAAGTGGGAAAATCAGACTGTCACAATTTTGGCTATCATGTTGATGCATTTGATGATAATTTCCACATTTGAGTAGAAAATTGTGTGGGTCGACAACATTACACTTTTGCACTTCTCAGTTCACTTTTACTACTATGTTGATGTCCCAAGCGAGAGAGCTTGCAGCTCATGCATTGTGCTCTTTCTTTTCCTATAGGATGCCTAGACAAACCCACTCAAATTTATTCAATGGATTAGAGGAAATCAAGAGTTAGTCTTCTCGAGAACTATCACCGGGAGAAAGCTTACTCAAATTATTAGTGAAAGACTTTCTTCTGTGCATCTAAATGAGAAAGGATGAAAATTTTCTATTTTATTCCAGTTTCTTTGATTGGACATCGAGTGCTTTATAGCATCACATGGTTTACGCAATGTTCAACAGGTTGGGAGACAAAGCCAAAGATTCTCAAGTTGAGGGAAAGTAGCTTGTTGCTCTAAATTCACTTGCAAGGGAGCACACAAAAAGTCAATCTCCTTTGACAGGAAGCCATGTCAGTGTGAAAAACACTTCTCAACGTGGGGTCAGACGTCTGTACCCAATCAAATTGTAACTTTAGATCTGAATGAAATTTTGCTCAAATTCTACTGATTTCTTTCTCCCCATGTACTTAACAATAGCTGACAGCAAGTAGTAATGTGTAAGTTATCTTCTTCCCATTGCCACCCCCTCCCCTTAGAGGGGATGACGGGAAGGATTTTACCTCCTGCCCATAAAAAGTTGCCCTAGTTATCACTCTTCTGCTATTGAATGGACATCTAGGATAAATTGAGATATTTTTTGTTTGACTTTATATCATAGTTTCCATTGAGACATTTGAGACTCACCTAATTGCTTTATATTACTATTTTGATCAACCCATGTAGATATGTGTAAAAAAATCTTTTGATGTTCTCTCATCATTTGGTTGCCAGGTGAAATAGAGCCTTTTCAACTGAAATCATTAAGTTTTACTTTCTGTTGCATCTCAAGTCTAAGTCTTCTATTATTATTTGCCAAGAAAGCTCATATTAAATTCATCATAATATGCTATAAGGAGGATATTGACATCTTTGTCGCTGGTAACATATGTAGGGTTCACCATCTACTGTAGCATGATTCATTCAACTTTGAGTTGAACCTTTTAAGTCACATAAAATTGGGGGGGGGGGATAGTCGTTAAAATAATATTTACTTTTAAGATTGAAATAACTCCTAGTTATAGAAAAGATGTATCAATGTCATGTCACATATGTTCTATGTATGATGCTGTTCATGTTGTACCATCACCGTCTTAGAAACATTGCCAACTCTAACAAGTAATTTTCATTTGTTGGATTAGACCTTTTCAACAACATTATATTGCATATCCTTAATCTGCTTGTACTAAATTTTTGCAGCTCTTCATGCAAGATGGGCAATTTGAATGAGTTGTCAGAACTAGTCGAAAATATATGCGATGATCCATAAGTAACTAGTTCAAGTGACAAATCTTACAAGGATTCAAGGATCAAAAATGTTGATGCGAAGAACAGCATTTCCCCTGAATCAGCCGCAAGGGCAATTCATTTATCGAGCTTGAAGCTGATGAGGTCTCACCTGCATGTGAACTTGATGTCCAGGTTTTCGAAACCATTCTTAGAAATTTTGACTCTTTAGTACATTCACCCCACTAAACTGATATGCCAATCCGTCCCTACATGCTAAAAATCATCATCGGAGTCGTCTTCAAAATTGCCCAAGCCTCCAAAACATGTCCAAATCTGATCAAAACGTGATTCCTGAAGAAATAAAATCACAGCCAATCTTGCGTGAACGTTTCAACCAACAATACATATCAACGACTGTCTATCGTGATTAATTATTTTGGTATATTATGTACAAGAAAATAGATATACATATCAACTATTGAAATTGTATCTCAATTCTAAGTCTTCCATTATTATTTGCCACGAAAGCTTATTTTAAATTCACCGTAATATGCTCGAAAGAGGATAGTGACATCTTTGTCCCTAGTTTACAAGCCTAGAAGTAGGGCTCGCAATGTGCTGTGGCCTGGCATATTCATGTTGGGTCATGTGAAATGAGAGAGTATGATGTATCAATGCCATTCCATTTTTGTTCTAGGTATGAGGATGTTCATGTTATGTCATATCCCGTCTTGGAGATATTGCTAACTCTAACAAGTAGATTTCATATATTGGATGAGGCCTTTCACACAACATTATTCTGCATATGCTTAATTTGCCTGTACTAAACTTTTGCAGTTCTTCATGCAAGATTGGCAATTTGAATGAGTTGTCTAAGACCAATCGAAAAGAGATGGGACAATCCTGAAATAACTAATTCAAGCGAGGAATCCTTTAAGGATTCGAAGAAATGTTGGTGTGAAGAACAGCAACTCTCTTAATTCTGCCACAAGGGTAAATCATCTTTCTAGCTTGAAAATGATGAGGTCACACCTGCATCCCAAGTTAATGTCCTGATACTGGAAATCATTCTCAGAAACCTTTGGACTCTTCAGTGTATTGACCCCGATAAGATATTATGCTAGTTCCGTCCCCGCATTCTAACAATTATCATGCGAGTTGCCTTCACAACTTCACAAGTGTCCAAAACATGTTGTCAAATCTAAGCCTGATTCCTGAAAAATAAAATCATAACCAATTTTAGGAGAAAGCTTTCGAAAAAGGAATGGCATGACTAAAATAATGCAATGAAATAGATAGGAGTTGCTTTAAAATCCTCTAAAGATACTGATGAAAGTCATACATACAAGTTTTGGCTGTATTTGTTGGATTGTGAGAAAGGATCAATATAGAAGAGGAAACAATATTGCACAAGAAAATGTCGTAAATCATGTAGGATTAGAGCGAAATTGTGTATGTGGATTATGCATATCAAACGAGTTCGATTTTCCATTTCACCAAATGTAAACAATTTTACATCGCAACCATTTGTCCTATCTTTGACTCGTATGCTACCTATGTCCATGACATTAGTAAGATATTTTATTGGTCTGACCCATTATCTGCCTTAGATATAAGCTTCTAAGATAGAAAAAGCAATATGTTTTTACCAAAAATAAAGACCGGGGCTAGTTATAAATTAAGTAGATGAAGCATTTCCTCCCCATTTTCCCCTTCTCTATATAGTGTAGTGGAAGCAGGTCAATGAAACGAAATGAAATGCCTCACAACTGAAAAAAATAAATGTCTGAACGATGTTTAATGTGGCCATTAACAAACACGGTCAAAAACCGAGGAGGATGCAAACTTTCAAAAATTAAATTTTCATTGTTTTTTTTTTTTAGAATGAAAAATCTTAATAAATTTTTCTAGATGCTTTTGGAACACACATCCTAATTGGCCAACCCCATCCACATGCAAATTCAATTAACACTCAACTCCATCAATAACATAAGTCAGTTGATTTGTGGATCAGCGGACCATTTAAGTTGTGTTCTTGAAAGAATTCCCTCAACAAATTCTTATTGAAGTTGTGCAATGAGTATAGGATTCTTTTAATGTTCTATTTTCACTGTGGAAATTGCAAGTCACTAAACTCATCTCCATAATGAATAGTATTAAGTAAGAAATGGCAATAAAGTGGAGTGCATTACATAAAAATTAGCTAAATAAACAATTCATTTCATATAAAGTGATGAACATTTTAATGAGATATTTTGAGTTAATTTATATATTTTTTTGCTAAAAATTGCAATTTTTCCAATGACTTTGGATAAAAGCTGACCTTGTCCCATAGATTTGCTGCACATATAGAACTTTCTCATGTAAAAATAAAATAAAATAAAAGAAAATGAGAAAACGCGAGCTAAAAATAAAACAAAATTGTATCGAGTGGGTTTTAAGGTAAGTGAGATCAAATATTAATTGATTTTTGTTTATTTTTTAATTCCTCACCATTATTACAAATCTACCTTAGAGTTGAAATTCGTGGACGGTTGCGTCAAGAAAATATAAAAAGAAATAGAGAGGATGATCCAAACTTGCCTTATAATGCTTGAAGGACTGGACGGAACCGCTGAATCTTTTTTAACCCCAGCTAATCTCCCGCACCCTTTGATCAGTACGTGGCAATCATTTGGCAGTTCGGTGGTTGACACATCGATCAACCTTTCCAACGATCCGCAATCAATAAGTGTTAAACGGTTCAAAAACTCCAACTCGTCGACACCCTCAACATCCCGTAGCCTCTCGCAGCCCCAAATTACTAAAGTCTTTAGGTTCTTTAAGTTTGACAAACCACCGAGACATTGCAAGTAAGGACAACCGTCAATGTTAAAGCCTTCCCACGATTCCAATGTACCTACAACTTGAACGTCGAGTATCTTAGGGCACCTCCACAGGTTGAGAAAACGCAACTTATTTAAGACTGTCGATGGAAAAATTAGCCTCCCTTCACAACTAATCAATTCATTATCAGACTCATAAACTATCCTTTCCAAGGACTCGCCATCTATAATAGTCAATACCTCCAGTGATTCGAACACCCAAGAAAATTTGATCTCAACTAACTTTATACAAATATTCATCCTGACAAAGTTTAGCTTCCTCATTCTTGATAGCCTCAACCTTTCGAGGCGTTGCCAGCCTTCCACACGCAATGTCTTTAGCTGTGGAAGTTGAAGCCCATCAAGTTGTAGTTCTTGCAATGGACAATCATACAGCTCTAAACATAACAAATTTCTTAGGTTCGGAGAGGCTGATGCAATTGAATTGAAATTTCTAAGCATTAGCTTTTCCAGAGATAGGGGTAGTTGCGGAAAGGTTTGTAGGTTGAATCCATACAAATAAAGTTCGTTTAGCACAGGAAGGGAAGCCATCTCAATAGGAATAGGGACATTGTGAAGTGTGAAGCTCAATTTGGTCAGTTTGGATAACTTCCCAATCCACCGTAACTCATCGGCACAAAGTTTATCTCTTACTATTCCATGATCACCTAGAACCAACTCAACCAAATTAGTCAAGTTCGAAAGATCTGAGACTACTTGCAACGATTCAGATGACACTTTTAGATGAGTTAAACTTGTTGGGAGGGTCGGCAACTCTTGAATATTATTGCATTCCATCAACTCCAATCTTTGTAGGCGAGGAAGCATGCTAATAGTCTGTGGAACTTCATAGACGTGAGTTTTTGATAGATTCAGGATTCTTAGAAAGGGCAAACTTCCAATTTCAGAAGGAAGTCGACCTTTTAAATTGGGACTAGTGACTTGAAGCACTTCCAGATTTTGGAGCATTCCAATAACACAAGGTAACTCCCATGAATTTGCTGAATCAAAATTATGAGAAGTGCAACCTTGAAAGAACAACTCACGTAATAATTTCAACTTCCACATGGAATTTGGGAGTTTCTTCATTTTATTACAGTGTACAAAGAAATACTGTAGATTCACTAGGTCCCCGATTTCTTTAGGCAAATATTTAAGAGAATTGCAGCTATCAATCTTCAAATCAATCAGACACTTCAACTTCCCAATAGAGCCATTGATTTTCCTCAAATTGTCACAACGTTCGAAAGTAAGCTTCTCTAAATTCGGGCATCTAGAGAAGTCAGGTATTTTGAACATGTTTCGACAATTTTTGAAAGAAAGAACTTTCAATTTTGTTGCGATCTGTCAAAATGAATGCAATACTCAATAGATGAACAATCGAATATTACTTTCCAAGAAAATAAAATAGGAATAAGAATATTACGCACCTTGATTGAGGTTTCCGGATTCTCTAAGAAACCAACATTGACAAATTCAAGAACGACTAAATTCTTTAGGTACATGTTGGTCCATTTTTGCAAAGGATAACTCAAAGAAAACAATCTTGATTTGGGAAGACGATATGTTGCATCTCTAACAAGGGTTAATTGAGATAATTTAAGGAATCTTAGATGTTCAAATCTTCCAATCCTTTTAAATTGAACAAAGGCATCGCATATACTTTTTTTGGATGAATAAAGAGATAGTGCTTGAACTTTCTTGTTTATCTGCAAATGAGAATGGGAAATGAGTGATATCAGTATTCTATCTCATAGTGCCGAAGGATTATAAAAAGGAAAGAAAGAAAAACCCAAGAAGGTACAATGGAGTGGAATCTATGGTAGAAACTAGTTAGATCTCTCCATAAGTGCTTTACCTCCTTTGGTCTTATTGCATTAAGGCCCTCCTCCCAAATCCATATCCTACTCCGCTCCTCGGGATTTATTGGATTTTCTAGAAGAACAATTTTCCTTCCCATATCTCTGAGTTGATCGTGCATCCAAAACTTATCATTCTTCACAATCTTTACCAAACACAAGCTAATGAGCATAGCAACTCCTGCATCGGGAAAAACTCACAACCTTTCCACATGTAGATTGCATTCGTCTTATCTTCACCAATGAAAAAGCATGCAATATCGAGGAAAATTTGTTGTTGCTCAAAATTTAAGGCATCATAGCTGATCTTCAATTTTTCAAAAACATCCTCATGAGGTGCTTTTCTTAACTTTTTCAATGTCTCTTTCCATAGTTCTTGCGGTTTTTGGGAGAGGAATGAACCAACTACCTCAAGAGCCAACGGGAGTCTCCCGGTAGCAGATACAATCTCCCTTGAAAGATCATTGTAATCATCTGAAGGAAAGTCTCTATTAAATGCATGCCTACTGAAAAGCTCGAGCGTATGATCAATACTCATCACCTTCATTTCATAATCTAAAACTTGATACTTTGGTCTATTGAATTGCAAGATATCTTTATTTCTAGTTGTAATCAATATTCTAGATCCTGAATATAAAGTACTCTTTCCAACTAATTTTTCCACTTGTTCGTTGTTATCAACATCATCAAGTACAATAAGAACTTTCTTATTGCAAAGTATTTCTCCAATCCTCTTAATTCCATAATCAATTTCATCAATGTTCTTTGTTCCTGCAGGATGGCCGATTTCAGATAGTAACCTTTTTTGCAAGTGAACTAAGCCATCAATTCTTGATGACTTCTCTCAAACGTCTTCAAGGAAACAACAACACTTTCCAAAATGAGAAGAAAGTAGGTTGAAAATGACCTTGACAAGTGTAGTTTTTCCAATACCTCCCATGCCATAAATTTTAACAAGTCGCACACCATCGGAATCAACATCTAATAATTTGCTTATTGCCACTACTTGATCATTGATTCCAACTAAATATTCAGTCACCAATCTATGTTTTAACTTCAAACATTCCACGACCTTCGCAACTACCAACTTGATTAATTCTCCGTGGCTGCCATAATGGAAATCCATTTTAGTGAGAAAATTCACGATTACCTAACTAAAATTGATGTCATTCAAGTACTGAATAAACTACACAATGATCTGATGAGTAATGGGACCTTAAATCTAGGAGTAATATTCTAAAAGTCCATATTGGACATTAAAGTCTCTTCAAAACATACTTTTAGGCCTTTGACAACATTGATGCTATGTCATGACCCGAAATTTAACTTGATTCTAACATGAGAATAGCAATCTTGGGATTTTCGAGCAAAATTGTTGTATAAAAATTTGTGCAATTGTCAAGCAACAACTGTAGAAGTTGAATATCATGTCTTCATATTTTGTTTTGCAGACGTAAAGATTCATCATTTAGTATTACTATAATAAAACTCCCACCTCAATCATACTGTAATTTTCAGATCTATTATTAAGTGTTAAGAAAAATTGGGGAAACAAGTATCTTGAAAATAGCTAGCTTACCCTTTGTATTTCTTCACCTCCCACCCCTTTATGGCATCAACCTCCATGAGGGCCTCTCTCCAAACATTTACTTGCTCGTTGCTCAACTTCTTCTCATGCTCCAAATTGAGTATGGCATTGTGATATAGTGGAGTTTTCAATTTAACATCTTTAGGTTCCACGTCAAAGAAAATAGGTAGGATCTCTTTATTACCTTTAGATTTCAAGGTGTTTGCCACGATCTGTGCGAGCTCGCAAAGACACCAATTGCTCGAAGCATAGTTCTGAGAGAAGACCGGTATGTAGATCTTGGAGTTGTTGATCGCTTGCAGTAGCGACTCATCGATTCTTTTACCGACACGGAGTTCTTCATCGTCTCGAAACACATGGATTCCAACGTCAATCAAGCTATGAAAGAGGACATCAGTAAATCCAGTCCGAGTGTCGGGTCCTCTGAAACTCAGAAACACTTGGTACTCACTTCCCAATGATGTTACAGCATCGGAGCTTGCCATAGCAGTAATTTGCTCAGCTAAGCAGATCTCTCTTTCCCTCTCTCCCTCTCTCGCTCGATGATCTTCAGCAGAGAAATATTCCGCGTCAACACGTTAAGAGCATATAATGTAGTTATAGGAGAATTCTATGGGTCTAAGAAAAGATGGAGGAAACAGAGTATATTCTGCGTCAACACGTTATGAGCAAATAATGTAGTTATAGGAGAATTCTATGGGTCTATGAAAAATGGTGGAAACAGGATGTAGCAATTTTTTACGACGAAGACCATAAGATCGAATGCTATTGGTCGATGATTAAAAAGAAAAACTTAAGTTGTGGTCGACACACTTGTGAAAGCGTGCATGCAGTTGAAGTCCCCATTAGCAGGAGCCAACTGAGGACGTTTGCATCTGAGGACGGTCACAGCTAGCTGGCTCGTCGCGCGTGCAGTTGCAGGCCCCATGTGCAACAGTTCGGAAGAACGTGATTATGGCATGACGTACGTGGAAGTCAAGGAATTAAACTTTCATTATGCATTAATTTACCTCATTCGAAGTATTATTACTTTTTTTTTCTTTGCATTTTTGCACACAATATTTTATTTATTCTCTTTGATCCACCCTTTCCTTATATCGGGCTAATAAAAGTATCTTACCCGTTGGAAAAAAAAAAAAAAAAAAAAAAAACAAGAAACTCTCCGTTTTAGGTATGAAATCAGTTCTTGTTTTGTTTCTTTTGAATTAGGAGATGCTTCTGGGAACCTTCCCTGAACCTATAAAATGATTGAAACAGAAGATCTTTTTTTTTTTTATTTTTTTTTTTTTTTGCTATTGGCGGATAATTAAAAAAACCAAAGTTAGTGGCTATATACTTCTTCAAATGCGCATGCAAGTTGCAGGTCCCATGTTTGAAAAAATAAAAGTAACTTTACCTGTCAAAAAAATAAAGAAAACAAGAAAATCTCAGTTTTATGTACAATATCAGTTCTTGTTTTGTTTCTTTTGAGTAAGGAGATGCTTCTGGGAACCTTCCTTGAACCCTGCAATATCCTTCCAAGAAAGCTTCAAAGTGTGACATAGCCTTTTCAACAACTACTGAAGACAAGTTCTCAAAACAAATGTTTCATGTTCAGAACAGATTGATTCTAGACAAATTGAGATCACAAGAAAGACGTAAGTAGAGCCCGATCATCTTTTGCAAAGCCTCCATTCGTATCATTGTCATCACTAATGTTGAAACCGATGTTCTCCGTGGCCGTGCCCAATTCCATTTTCTTTTCGTAGTTCTAACGTTTCCAACATGAAGAAATAGATGGGGGGCGAAAATGTTAACAGTCTTAAGATATCCTGATGAAGAATGAAAAGTTTTCGTTTGAAAATTGCTACAAAAGTGCCGCACAGGCTGATGCTAATCTAGCTTAAGACCATTATCCACTGGCAATCATGAGATTTGTGAGGAATTTCAATAGTCTAACACTTAGGTACCCAGTGAAATCTCTGTTTACAAGCATGCTGTCTTATTGGACGATACAGACACAAATTCCCTTTCCTCAAGAAGAAAAATCATCTTGATTCTCATGCAATAGAGAACATAATGCAGAACTCTGTTCGTCTTCTTCTAGTGGGCTTTATGTACGTTGTGGGTTGTGGATGGCGGCAGAGAACGACCTCCAATGCTTTGTTGGGATATTCTTGTTTCATTACTTGAAATTGTATTAGGTACTCGACCGGCTTTCACGGTCCTGGGGCTTGTAACCAATGTTAGACTTTGAATCCATCAGCGGCTATGTTTTTTTTTTTTTTTTTGGTTACCCAGGGAATCCTGCACGGCCGGATGCCGGAAGTAAACCACTGGGGGCGACACGTGCTAGTCACCACACACGTGCCACTAGGTAAGTCACTCTGCGACACGCTGAGATTTCGAACCCCTCCCCTTCGTGAGGGGAAGGAGGCCCAAAGCCAACTGCGCTACCCAAGTGGGTGGTCATCAGCCGCTATGTTCATCCTTCTTCACGTGAAAAAATCTCGTGGAATAAGATCAGATCTTGGTAAAATTTGTCGACTGACTTTTCTTTTTTGTCATAATTTTTGTCGGACGCTATCCTTATCCTAAATTCATTATATCACTTTTTCACGAATTATTTATTTTGTTCGGAGCATTAACCTGTCGTGTTTGCGTAAATTAGCAATCAAAAGAAAACTTACGTTCTCCTTTCAAAGCATGATATCAACTGCGGCACGTTTCGTATATTCAATTATCAATTATCATAACTTATTAATTAACTTGATTAATTGAGTAACATGTTCAGGAAAAAGCCATTGTCCATGCCGCACAATCCGAGTAATTTTGGACTTTTTTGGTAACCAACTTTACCTTTTTGACCATCCCGATACTCTTTGTCGGCCATTTAGGAGTATGCTTTTTCTCAGCGACTCCCAGCACCTTGCTTCTTGGTCTTCCAAGGCATCATCATAATTTTGACTTTTAGAAAAGAAGAGAGCCACTGTCCTTCCTTTCACACATGGTGTTTGATCATTGACATGTATGTTCATTTAGCGAGTAATATTTTAGTAAGTTACTATAACAGTTTTTAGAAAGTATCAACTCCTATCTGCCTTCAAAATTTACGAATTGTTTTCATAACCTACTAACATTATCAAACTAATGTTGAAAATGATTAGATTAAAGCAAATAATTTTAAAATCCAAATTAATCGTCACCAAGATGGCCTGGATCATTTTGTTCACTCTATGCCCAATAGTCGACCTCCATTAATCAGAACCAGAGCCTCATTCAATTGAAACAACTTTGACTATTGAAGCATTTTCTTAGCCAAAAACATATAGGACATCGTTGAGAAGAAATATGCTTGTCCAAAAGAAGGTGCATGAGTAAAACATCTACAAAAGGATGCAAGGAATCATCGAATGTCTTGAAAAAGGCATGAACACATTATAAGAAAAAATTCAAGCCATGTCTAAGGCATCACGCAACATGCTTGGAGTATCACAAAATTAGATTTTCCTAAGAAATCCAATATATATCAACGGTGGTTACAAGGAAAGAAGAAGTTGAGAAAGAAAAATAGATAAATAGAAAATTTTAGATTTTTCTAAGAATATCCAATCTAGCTGAAATTTCACATCATCAATTTTGATTTTTTTTTTCTATTCACCGCACAATTATTTTCTCTAGACGGGGCCTTTTTCTTATCGACCAATAGCATTCGACTTACGGTCTTCGTCGTGAAAAGTTACTTGGCTCCCTTGTTTCAAGTTTCAGCTACTTTCTCAACGACCCATATTTCCTACTTCTTATGGACATTTTAGAATATCACTTCTAGATTGTTAAGGTCCCGTTACTTATCGAATCATTGCGTATTTTATCCAGTGCTTGGGTAACATCACTGCTTGCTTGATAATCATGATTTTGCATTTTCCACGAGGTAAAATGTTTCTATGGTCGCAGCAGCCACGAGGAGCTAATGAAATTGGTAGTTGAAGAGGTCCTCAAGAAATTCAAGAGAAAACATCGATTAGCGACTTGAGCATTTAGTTGGAATTGACGAGCAAATACTAGCAGTAAGCAACTTATTAGACATTGACTCCAGTGGTGTGAGACTCATTAGAATATATGGCATAAAGGTATCAGTAAAACTAATCTAGCCAAAATCGTTATCAATCAACTCTCTTTTCATTTTGGAAAGTATTGTTGTTTTCTTGAAGATGTACAAGTAAAGTCATCAAAAATCGATGGCTTAGTTGACTTGCAAAAAAGGTTATTATCCAAAATTAGCCATCCTATAGGAATTAGGACCATTAATGAAATTGATTCTAGAATGAAGAGCATTCAACAAGTACTTCGCAATAAGCAAGTTCTCGTTATACTTGATGATGTTGATAATAAAGAACAAGTGGAGCATTAGTTATGTTAAATATGACTCGAGTTTGACCGTTTGCTAAAACGCGAAATTCGGTGGACTCGTGAAGGAAAGTTACGATGGGGGCCAAGTGGGCACACACACACGCACGCAATTCTTCACGCGGTTTATTTGTGCTCGGCCACGAAACAAAAGAGGAAAGAAATAAGCACCGAAGGAAGCAACGTCCAAGACGTCACTGGAGAAAGGAAAGTGGGGCCTAAGGTCAAAACTTTGACCTTGGGCACACCCATGTATAAAAGAAGAAGCTTGCAGGTCTTCTTTTGTGTGGCCGCTCAACGTCCGCCGAAGATCCTACGTAAAAGAGGCCGCTGCACGTACTTTCCGAGAGAAGGACGAAGCCGCAAGTCCTCCGTGCGAAGCTTTGAAGAGATACGCGAAGTCGTACGTAGAGCGTATTGTTTTGAGCTTGAACGCGCGGTAACTTTGTGCCGTGAATTTATACCAAGTGAGTTGTTTATTTATAAACACTTTGGGTTTGGGATAAATTGGGGCTTGGGAAACACCGAGTGAGTGTTTGAGTGACTTGAGTGTGTAATCTCCTTAACGCTTGATTTATAGTGAAATTCGCCGCTCTTTGCTCTCCCCGTGGACGTAGGTCTTTACGGCGAACCACGTAAATCCGTGTCCAATTTATTTTTTTCTTCTGTCTATATTTTGTTCGATCGCTCGTCCTATCTCAACAAGTGGTATCAAAGCCAGGGTTGGCAAAGTTGAAGTGAATCGATGGCGACAGAAGAAATAAAAGTGAGAATCGAAAAATTTGACGGGAAGGATTTTAGTTTCTGGAAGATGCAGATTGAAGATTATCTTTACCGAGATGAAACCTGCACTTGCCATTGTTTGGGGAGAAACCGAGAGACGATGAAGAAAGCTGATTGGGATTTGCTGGATAGACGAGCTATGGGTATTATTCGGCTGACGTTGGCTCGTAACGTCGCGTTTAATATCTTGAAGGAGAAGACCACTGCTGATTTGATGCAAGCCCTGTCGGATATGTACGAGAAGCCCTCTGCGATCAACAAGGTCTATTTGATGCGACGTCTGTTTAATTTGAAGATGAGCGAAAGTGCGTCAGTTGCTGATCATATCAATGAATTCAATGTGATTGTTAGTCAATTGAGTTCAGTTGAGATTGACTTTGAAGATGAGGTACGTGCTTTGATTCTGTTATCCTCATTGCACGATAGTTGGAATACTACTGTTACTGCTGTTAGTAATTCCTCTGGATCAACAAGTTTGACGTTTGATGGAGTTCGAGATTTGATTCTGAGCGAGGAGATTCGTAGAAGAGAATCTGGCGAACATGTATCTACTGCTTTAGTAGGTGAAAATAGAGGAAGATCTAGAACACGTGTGGGTAATAGTAGTACTAATATGAATAGGCGTAGTCAGTCTAGGACTACTAATGTTGTCTGTTGGAGCTGTGGCAAGAGGGGGCATCTTAGAAGGGATTGCCTTAAGCTGAAGAATGAGAAGGGTAAGGGAATTATGGTTGATTCTGCAGATAATGTTGCAGCTGTAGCGAGATAATGCCGATTATGTCTTGTTTGTCACTAATGATTCATCACTTGATGGATGGATTATGGATTCTGGTTGTTCTTTTCATGTCACACCAAATAAAAACTGGTTTATCACTTATCAATGCATGGGTAGTGGTAAAGTTCAGTTAGGGAACAACGCTGAGTGTGATGTTGTGGGTGTTGGTGATGTTAAAATCAGAATGCATGATGGTATCGTGAGGACATTGACTGGAGTGAGGCATGTTCCAGAGTTAAAGAAGAACTTAATTTCCTTGGGTTTCCTAGATTCAGCTGGTTGCAGGTATTCTTCAAAAGGTGGAGTTTTGAAGGTTGTTCGAGGTGCCCTGGTGATAATGAAAGGAATCAAGCATGGAGACTTGTATAAACTTCAAGGTGAGACGGTGACAAATTTCGCTGCGGAGACGTCGGATGCATCTGTTCGAGGGTCTATGGACTGCTCAAAGAAGACCTGGGTGTTTGTGCCAAGGCACAAGTTTGATGCTGGTGTCAGGATCTTGCAGTCAAGAGTTTTGATCGAGACGGAGACTGGTAAGTCGATCAAGCATGTGCAAACTGACAATAGCATGGAGTTTTGCTCGGAACTGACAAATAAATTCTGCATGAAAGAGAGCATAGTGAAACACCGCACTAGTGCAAATAAAACACAACAATTTGCAGAATTGACGAGCATAATATTACTAGAGATGGCCCGAAAAATTATCTCTAGTGCTGGTGTTGCTAGGAGAATCCTAGCTGATGTGCTTAGTACGATGAGCTACTTGGTGAATAGATCCCCATCAACTGCTATTGAATGGCAGACTCCTGAACAAGTATGGTCATGTAACGTTGCTGATTATTCTATTTTTAGAATGTTTGGTTGCCCGTGTTATTTTCGAGTGAGTGATGGTAAGCTCGATGGGAGGGCAAGGTGCATATTCCATGGCTATGCACAAGGTGAGCGGGCGATCGGTTGTAGTGCCCGGATATAAATTCATCATTGTGACGGTAGAGAAGTTACCCTTGACAAGTCTTCGATACTTCGGCTAGTAGTGTTTGTGACGGTGTTAATACGGATCCGGACGGTGTTCAGCTTGAGGTGGAGTTGCGACCAGAAACTCCCGAGGTAGCGTATACAAGTGCGGCAAAGTAATTGACACGAGATGGTGCTCATAGCGAGGTGGAGCCTATAGAGCCAATGGTTGCTGTAACTGCTGATATTGATAAGGTATGTATTCGATCTCCTGACAGATATGGATGCAATAATGGTTTTGCTTTATTTGCGGCTAGGGAGGTTGTGTCAAAAAATCCTTGCGGAGCAGTTAAAAGTGCATGTGGAGTTGGTATTTTGATGAGGTCCTCGGTTATGGCGAAGTTCAAGCGAGGCTTGGACTTGGATAAAATCTGTGGCGGTTGAGTCCATCAGGGGCTATGGGAAAGTAGCAGTAGAATTTGAATTTTTTTTTTTTACGAAGCAATTGTAATTTGGCTCAAACGTCGAGCCAAGGTGGAGATTGTTAAATATGACTCGAGTTTGAGCGTTTGCTAAAACGCGAAATTCGGTGGACTCGTGAAGGAAAGTTACGATGGGGGCCAAGTGGGCACACACACACGCACGCAATTCTTCACGCGGTTTATTTGTGCTCGGCCACGAAACAAAAGAGGAAAGAAATAAGCACCGAAGGAAGCAACGTCCAAGACGTCACTTGAGAAAGGAAAGTGGGGCCCAAGGTCAAAACTTTGACCTTGGGCACACCCATGTATAAAAGAAGAAGCTTGCAGGTCTTCTTTTGTGTGGCCGCTCAACGTCCGCCGAAGATCCTACGTAAAAGAGGCCGCTGCACGTACTTTCCGAGAGAAGGATGAAGCCGCAAGTCTTCCGTGCGAAGCTTTGAAGAGATATGCGAAGTCATACGTAGAGCGTATTGTTTTGAGCTTGAACGCGCGGTAACTTTGTGCCGTGAATTTATACCAAGTGAGTTGTTTATTTATAAACACTTTGGGTTTGGGATAAATTGGGGCTTAGGAAACACCGAGTGAGTGTTTGAGTGACTTGAGTGTGTAATCTCCTTGACGCTTGATTTATAGTGAAATTCGTTGCTGCTCTCCCCGTGGACGTAGGTCTTTACGATTGAACCACGTAAATCCGTGTCCAATTTATTTTTCTTCTGTCTATATTTTGTTCGATCGCTCGTCCTATCTCAACAAGTTAGATGGCACAAATGACTGCTAAGTTCCTAGATTGCAATCACAAGTAATGAAATTTCCCTTCACTTGAAAATATAACCTTCTGTGTCGAAGAATAAGCCCTAATGTATACATAGTGAAGCTATCGACTCATTAAAATCAAAGGAGAAAGAAAATCTTTTTCTTGGAATTTCCTTCATCGGGTGATTCTGCTTCATTTCTGTCCTTGTTTGGAGATTTCTTAGATGGAGAGGATAAATCAAGATCTGGCATGTCCACTTTGAGCGATGAAAACTTGTCAAAGTCAGCGTCCAGGTTAATCCTTGAAAAAGGTTTTTTAACAATCAATTGACAGAAAGCAGAGATATATCCTACTCTCATAAAAGTGGGATCGGAACAAAGCTTTAATGCAACTTCACCATCATCCATCATTTTGATGATTTTTGAAGTGGTTGAATGGTACGTGAAGCATGCCTCACTTAATCACCACGGACATTATTTTCCACAAAGAGGTAATTGTATAGGGGTGAATATATGTAACCAACACAAGTATGAAGATAGAATATTAAAGTTAGATTTCACATCCATACGGCTTATTAACTAGCTGCCTATACTTTAAGGTTCATGTACAGTTTATCAAAGTTGAATTTCTTTATCTTGCCTTTGCCAACTATATCAAAACTAAAATCCACTGTCATCTTCTACCACAGAGACAACGACTTTCAGGAGGTAAGGAACTCCCTTCCAAATTTAGCATCTGTTGAGATCGGATTTAACATTGAGCTATGACCTATGTCTTTAATATTGATTGTACCAATTTAATAAGTTTCAAGACTCAATTATACCTTTTTATAAAGTTTCAGGACTCATTTGCACTTTCGTAATAAGTTTTAGGACCTTAAACGCACTTATCCATCATATATTATATATCAACAAGTTGCAAAGATTGCTAAGTGGATCATATGTTAAGATTCCAAGAAAGGGACATTTTCTCTTGCGGGCTAAAAGAAAAAACAAAAAGGGACATTCGGTGAGGACGTCAATCCAACAAGAGAAAGCCGGCAATGGAAGCCTCAAAGCAAAGTTGAATATTGACAAAAACTGGACTAAAAGTTTGGATGGACATAAATTTTTTTTTTTTTTTTTTTTTGCCAATTTAATCATAAATCTTTTACAATTGTACAAATTCAGTCCATTTGACCAAATTTGATTAGGCACCACTAATGCGAGATGCTATCCAACACTAGCTGTTCGATCGATACTAACATGGAAATTTTCAAATTTTTTTTATATTTTTTTCGAATTTTGTATTAATTTTTTTACATTTTACTTTTTTTTTTTTTATATTCTTCCTCTTTGGCTTCTTTTACTAGCTGATGAGGCACTAGCGAGCTAAGCCCTTACTCAATGGTTGGCCAGCCTTGCCAAAGCCTTGCTAGCCATTGCGAAAGAATGAAGCCGAAAGAGGGAGAAGAGAAAAAAAGAAAAAAAAGAAAAAAGGAAAAAATTAATACAAAAATTAAAAAAAAATTATTAAAAAATTGTCATGTCGGCATCAACTTGTAAAATTTAGCCAAATTGACTAAACTAACATAATTAAAAAATGTTTATGACTGAATTAATTAAAAAAAGTTTATAACTGAATTTACATAAATATAATAGGTTTATGACTTTTTTTTTGGTAATTCTCCCCCGTTGATAGTGCTCGAGTTGAAATTTGAGTTTGTTAGGATTCCGCCACTTTTAAAGATAGTGACTGATATTTCTTTTACTAATTAAATATCCATCGCCTGATGCAACTAAGCCACACAATGTGATTGATAGTGCCGGAGATAAAACAATGAATGTGGTGGACTACTTTAGGAAACTGGATCATTATTTGAACACCACTCTTCAATCTAATTTTGTGATATTCCGAGCATGTCGCATGATGTCTCGAACATGGCTTGAATATCTTGTTTTGGATCAAAAGGATCCAGGCCCATGCAAGACTTCATCGTGCGGCCTATTTGAGACATGTTAGAGCAACATCGGGGGCAACTTCGTGAAAAATGATCCCCACCGAGGGGGCAAAGTCGGAAATTTCGTCGAAGCTACTCTATATATACGGTTGCCATTCAAAACCTCAGAAAAGCAGTTCGCTCCTCTCTCGTCCGGGAAAAGTGATCTCCATTTCCATTCACGTTTCGTCTCAAGTTCAGCATCGATTCTCGACTCGAATGCAGGCGATCTCTATCTGCCTCTCTCGAGCATGCCTGCTGGTCACAATGGCAAGTAAGGTACCCGTGGATCCTATGCTCGCCTCGGTCTAGTAATTCATTCTGTGTTGACCTGCGCATTGATCTTCAGCTTTCTCAACCTGTCGATCGATGTCCTTCGGTTATGGGGCGTCTTAGGAGTTCCGTTGCGTCTTTGTTGCTCGCAGCTCTGAGATATAGGTGTTCGCTGCTTGTTTCGTAGTGTTAAAAACAGAGGTCATTTGTGAGGGCGCAAAGTTTTGCGGTGGTGAATGTGATGATAAGATACAAAATGAAGAGTTCCGATGGACTCTCGCTTTGTCGTGCCTTGTCTCTCACTGTCACGTTCGTTTCGCGTCCATCCTCCATCACAGTGGGTCAGTTTGATTTAGGAATGCCCTCTTTGTGATCTGTGTTGATTTGCTTCATCGTGTCCATTCGAGAGCATCTTCTATGATTTTGTAGGTTGGGCAAAGTGAAAATTTCTATATTTTAAATTGTTATGTTTACTCTCGAATATGCCTCTGGGTATTCTGGCGCATTTGACATCTGAAACTGCGTCGTGTAGTTTCCTATGAAACAAGCTTATATGTAAATTTATATTCAGACTTGCTATAAGCAATTTCACCGTAATGTAAAGGCTTGTGTAGACAAAACCACTATGACTTACAGCATTTTCCTGCTCACTGTCTGAACTTCTGAGGCATGACCAGTAAATTCTCGCTGCTCAGGGCACAGATTTTACACAGAGTACGCTATTTCACAGCATCTCTTTTCCAGGAAGAGATGACATTCATAAGAAGCTGTTCTGATGTCTATTTTTACGAGTCATTCATTGTAATTGAATTTAATTGTGGTGGAAAGTGGATGATCTGAATGTGATAGGACCTATGTTTTTCAGGCTGTCATAAAACGGCCCTTAGTTTATTGCTAAAGCTCAATGCTATCATTTATCATGTTAAATTAGCATCTTTGCTCTTTGCTTGGCATAGATTATATTGGATTAGCCCACCGCTTTGCCCCTCTATGAACTGTTTAAAACATCAATTGTTCATCTTTTGCAATAGCTATAGTGGATCCCCTTGCAGTATAGCTGAACCTCTTCAGACGTTTCTTATTAGAAGTATAAGAAACTAATGTCCCACTTGAATCAAGGCAGAGAAATCTTGAAATGATCATCACTATTGTCGGGGTGGTTAGATGGCCATTTAATTACTGCTGTCAAATCGAAGATACTTTACATTTGCATTTATGGATTGATGAGAAGTGAATCTTCAGAAACATATGACCATGGCACGTAAATATTTGTGTTTTTGGTCGCACAATCTTAAATTTAAAGCTTGTGACTCTCCCCCTGATGACGTTGTATCGGTAAGTGCTGCTCCTCTATGAACTGTTTATATGTCAACTTTTGGGCTCTTGACTTTAATAGGCTGGCTGAGGTCCCTTAAAGGCTAGTACACATATGCTTCTGCAAAAGAGATAAGTGCAAGAATGTTATAGCTGCAATGTGTTGACAAAGAGATGTTGTCTTCACGAAGAGAGGAGGTGCTGTGTACTATAGCCAGCTCAAAGGGGTTCCCAATTTTGTTTTCCCCTTTCTTTAGCAAATTCTGGGGCCACTGGGATTCTCCTTTCTCTTATGCTATCCTCACTCTTTCCCTTGCAGATGGCAGAATCACCTAAGGAAATTGCAGTGGTTAATTAGGAAGAGGATAAATCATTACTAGGTACTCCGTAAGCTTGACAAATCTAAGAATTCGGTCAGTTCATTTCAGATGTGGGATGGTACCACAAGAATTCATAGCTCTCTAATTAATTTGTTTAGGACATTATTGTTAATTTAATATGGCCTGCCTAATTACTCTTTTGGATGTCACGGTAAAGATTAGTGCAGCATGCTTTGTATGTACTCGAAAATCAAATCAAAGCGTTCTTAATTTTAAAAGGAAGATTGTTTATACATATTTCTGGCCATGTCATATGACAATCTGATATGTTGGTCATAAATCAACAGATGCTGAATTTGGACTGGAGTTACTTTTCTCTTGGAGGTCGTCGTCCATGGCAGTAGATGACACAATAGATTTTAGCTTTGATATAGTTGGCAAAGGCAGGATGAAGGAATTCGAGTTTAATAAACTGTAAGTGAAAATTAAAGTATATGTTGTTAGATAGTAAACTAGTATGGATGTGGAATCTAAACGATGGATGACACTGAAGATGCATGAATGCTTGTTTGCAAGCTCCATTATTATGAGAGAGGGTTATATCTCAGCTTTCTGTGGATTAAATATGAAAAAACCTATTTCAGTGATGTCGATTTTACCTGGATGCTGATTATGACAAGTTGTCATTGTTCAAAGTGGACGTGCCAGATCTTGATTTTTCCTACTAATCTAAAAAATCTTCAAACAACGGGAACTGAAATGAAGCAGGGTCACCTGGTGAAGGAAATTCCAATAAAAGCTTATCTTTGTCTAATGAGCAAGACAGCTTCAAAATGCATCCATATGGGATTATTCTTCGATACATAAGATTATATTTTTGACTGAAGGGAAACATTTGAAACAAGTGTCTTGACTCGTGAATTTATTTATTTATTTATTTATTGTTGTGGTCAAACTTGAATCGCAATTGCAATTTAGGATCTTAGCAGTCATTTAGGCTTTCCAGGTTGGATGTCTTTAATCTTGATTCACCCATGACTGAGGGAGAACAAAGTGGAAAGAAGGTTATAGGAAGCAAAGGATGATATTTAGAGATAAACGAGCACTGGGACTCAAGATCTCGTCTTCCTGAGACAATTCCTGACTGTAAGGATAATCCTATAATTGATCATGTTCAACCACAGAGGGGGAAAAAAAGGAAAAATATTACCTCCTTCCCCTATGAAGGTGCTCTGGTTATCACTCTTCTGCTATCCAATGGACTTCCAACTAGGGTAAAAGGTGATATTTTCTGTTCGATTGTATGTCATAGTTTGCATTGAGACATAGGACACTCTCCTAATTGCATATGTTTACATATGTGAAAAATCTTCCTATGTTCGCGGTCATTTGCTTGCCGTTGGTGAAATGATAGCATTTCAGCTGAAACTACTAACTTTAATGTGCAATTGTATCTGAAGTCTAAGTTCTTCCATTATAACTTTCCAGAAAAGCTCAATTAAATTCACCATAGTACGCTTTAAAGAGGATATTGACATCCTTGTCTCTGGTAACATATGACTAGATCAGCTACTAGAAGACAAGCCTGGAAGTAGGGTTCACAATCTGCTCTAGCCTGAGATATTCATGTTTGAGTTGAACCTTTTGAGTCAAATGAAATAGGAGAGTGATATTCTTTGAGACAACAGTCACTTAGAAGGCCGAAATAACTTATGATTATAGAAAAGATGTATCAATGTCATGTCGCATCTGTTCTATGTATGATGCTGTTCATGTCATGTCCTATCCCATCTTAGAGACGTTGCTGGCTATAACTACTAGATTTCGTGCATTGGATTAGGACTTTGATGCAGCATTATTCTGCAAATGCTTAATCTGCTTGTACTAAACTTTTGCAGTTCTCCATCCAAGATGGGCAATATGAATGAACTGTCAAAACCAATTGAAAAGATACACATCGATCCTGAAGTAACTGATTTAAGAGAGGAATCTTATAAGTATCCAAGGATCAGAAATGTTGATGTGAAGAAGAGTACCTCTCTTTAATCAGCCACAAGGGTAATTAATATATCTAGCTTGAAAATGATGAGGTCTCCCCTGCATCCTAACTTGAGGTCCTGGTAATCTGGTATTTGAAGTCAGTCATTCTCAGCAGACTTTCAGACTCTTCACCGTTGAGAGAATAAAGTCAGGATCGCCAAAGAAATTTAAATTCTCATTCCAATATCAAATCCAATAAACCATGGAATGATAAGATCCTCTGCCTCAGGCCGTTAGAGTGAAGACGAAGTCCTTGTCCTGCATTGCTCCGTAATAATCTCGTTCCAAATACAGTTGTGACAGCTAAAAAGCAATCCATAATTAAATAAACGACTTAGAACCCCAACAAACCATTCTATCTTGTCCATGGAATTCTGGTCAAGCAAATCGCAGACAGGAAGAGACCCACAGGAAGAAGAGCAAAGAGAACTGAAACAAGCGTGGGAAATAGAAACGGCGATGGCGAAAACTAGAAAGGCAGCATGTGGGGTGCTGAGCTTACGTGGCGGCAGATGGTGAGGCGCAACGGCCTTAATGAGTCCAGAGGCGTCAAAGAGACCGGCTTCTTCAATTCCACTCGGTTGTGACAACAACCGGACTCAGCAGCCACAACGAGTCGACCAGGTGTCTTTGGCCGCCACCATGAACAAAAATTGAAAGAATTCACGAGGTAAGCAAGTGCAACTGCAAGAAGTGTCGAGACTTGAGAGAGTCCTGTCACCCAAAATGTTGATATAAAATGCTTGTCAGTCCCTGCGTGCTAACAATCATCACTCGACCCCAAGCCTTAGTTTAGGTCCAATCGAAGCATGTTTCCTGAAAAATAAAATCACAACCAACCTTTCATGAAAGTTTCAAAAGAGGAATGAAATGATTAAAATTACGCAATCAAATCAGCACCGTGTTTAATCTATATAGTGTCTCTCTAGGACTCTAGAATAGTTTCTATCTATTTCTATAGGTTTTAACGGAATTTGTTGAGATTGAAAAAGATAAAATATATGCGCTTTTTGCTTTTTCGTTCTATGGAAAACGGAAGGAAAAAAATAATCAATAAAAAGATATGTCTCTGAATATTAAAAAGATAATACTAATAAAAATATAAAAAAGAGGGTGCTTCAATTTTTGGTATCAAATGATGATTGTAGCACCAACAAACCATAATTATAACTTTTTCTTGGTAAGCAGACCAAATCATCTCATAATTCGCTAGTCGTTCCAAAAAGGTTGGGAAGATGAGCATCGGGAATCTTCCCATTTTTTGTTTGTCTTACGCAATGCATATGCTTCCTTGACCAGTGCTCAAGTACGTAGAAAAAGGGATATCAATGGGTCAGGTCGGATCGTGTTGGATTTTGATGTTATGCGACCCTGCCCCAATCATGAAGGGCACACTCTAACCCAATCTAACCCACCCCGAAACACATAAGACCATAAACAAAAAAACCCGATAGGGTCAAACCGAGTCAGGTTTTTGGGTTTTTTTCTTCTCCTTTTTTTTGGGCTCCCACTCAACTTGGTTGTGGATTACATTGCTTACGCATAAACTTTAGCACGAACTTAGCTCTGAACATTAACAATTATCAACCCGTGCATATGTCTATATCTAAATAGCATAACAAGCACCCTAATAAATCAAACTTAGCATTGGCCAAAAAAGGGGAAATCGCACGATCTGATTTTGTTCCAATGAGGTTCTCAAACAACCAGTACAAATCGAGTAAGCTCATGATCTTTGAAATTCCAAAGCACCTTTGCAAAAGCTCAAGTAGATAAAGATAAAACACGAGGTCCAAGTGTCGGTTGTAAGACATACTCTAGGAGATATCTCAATTAAATATTTCTTCAATTTACTTCTTTCTTCCTTGTATAAATCATAACAATTACACCTCAAAGTGTTACTCAAGGGGATCATGAAGTTTGGTTGGATTTTATTAACAAATCACCGAAAACCCTCATGCTCTACCAACTTGAAAGGGAATTCATGAAGAACAAATATAATCGTTAATTCTTTTTTACTAGATTCTTGGTCAAATTTCCATGGACTAGAAGAACTACTGACCCCAACAAGCTGACCCAATGCACTCTATTGCCTTTTCTCGACGTTTGCGTACGGAAATTGCTTGCATCTAGCTAGATGATGATGCATTGAACTGGTCCCTTGACCACTAGCATAATCAATACGGGCCCATAATGTATACATTCAGCTTTTTCTTGATTAGGAGTCTATTTATAGTGTTCCCACATTGTAGATCTCGTCCTTCTCCCCATGACAATAAAATTACTCAGTTCAGATATCTCTCTTTGACGATTTAAACTAAAGGTCTCAAAAGTTCACTGTGACATAATGCATATGAAGTTAATTAATTTATATAGCGATGAGTAAATTTCATAAAATTAAAATAAAATAGTATGACAGACTATAAGTAAGCAATAGATATCCTAAAAGCCTGAAAGTAAGTAATTTCAAGTCTAGACTTCAAAGCACTAAAAAATTGAGATTACATGATGAAGGATCTCAGCATTCACAACTAAAAGTTAGTACTTCAACCATTTTACATGCTACAAGTACATAAGCCCCCAAGTGACCCATTCTGTTGCATTATTAAACTGCAAGATCACAATGGGTTCCAGGAAACTTAGGTACACTTGAAAGACATTGTCCCAACTTACAATATATGTTGACACATAAACAACCATTTGGGCTAACCACGTGTAATCTACTATTCTTCTCTCTCTTTCTAAGGGGTAATTGACAGAAGGAAAACAAGAACTCAAAACCCTTCGAATTTCCCCTATCAACAAGTAGCAATCTATCAGCAATAGAGAGAAACAGTGGGGGAGAATATACCGGAGCAACAGGGCCAGCAAAATCGATTTGCAATAAACTTCAACAACAGTACATTAGACAATCGATCAGAAAAACCACTTCAGCAAAAGGACTAGCAGTGTAGACCATATCTAATCGGACGACTAGAGAGGGCTCCTGCCACCTCTACCAAACCCCCCCAAGAAACAGAAGACAGAAAAAGAAAATGAACCGAAGATTCGTGAAGACACTTACATCGATTTGGTAGCCTCGAAAAGGTTCGTTCAACTCGAACACCGCCAAACCCAACCAAAACCAATACGCGACCGATAGGCCCGAATGATGCTGCCGACCACCACCTGCCTGCAAAGCCGAAAACGGGAAGTACCCGCACATCGAAAATAGCTATTTTAAGTTCGTAGAAGTAAATACAGGGTATGAGAAGCAAGCAAGCGCGGGGTGGGGGAGTGAGGCTCACCTTGTTTTTGACGGCGAATCGGCCAACTAGGCCCAGCGACGGCGAATGTCGGCAATGACGAGCTGCAGACACAATCGGCCTCATTAGAAGCAAACACACTTCCAGGCCCTCTTCTTCCTTTCCTCTTCTCCGCAACCGCCCGAGCTTCCTTTCCTCTTCTCAGCGACGGTGGTGGTTGGGTGACGACGAGCTGCAGACACAACCGACCGCACTGGAACTAATCACACTTCTAGGCCCTTCTTGTTTTCCTCTTCTTCGCAACCCTCTGAGCTTCCTTTCCTCTTCTTGGCGACAGTGGTGGTTGGGTGCCGACAGCGACGGTGGTGGTTGGCGACAACGGTGGCGGTGTTGGTGGTGGACTGGCGGGGCTGAAAATTAGAGTTGAAAAATAAGAGTGAGAGGGTGATCGAGCGACGGAGAGAAAAGGGAAGAGAGAGAGGGAGATGGCCCGGATGGGGGGCCAAATCCTAGTCAAACACCGGCTGATACCGGCTCCATATCCGAAGAAAGGTTTGGCCTGACCCCAAAATATTCTAAATTTAGGGTCGGGCTGAGTCGGGTCAAGCTGGCGCGGGCCTTTTTGACACCCCAAATGTAGAAAGAAACAATCCTTATGCTTTAACATGGAAGTATATCATCCACCGATTAGATTTTTCATTGTTCCTTTTTAGAATAAAAAATCTTCAAAAATATTTTTTAAATGCTATTGGAACACGCATCCTAATTGGCCGACCCCAACCACATACAAATTCAACTAACACTCAACTCATCAATACTTTTCGACCAAAACATTAACACCAAAAAATATTTACACTATCAATACTGCACCAGAGTCTTTTTAATGTTCCATCTTCACCATAGAGATCGTAAATCACCAAATTCATCTCCACAATAAATATATTAAGTAAGAAATGATAATAAAATGGAGTGTATTACACAAAAAAAATTGCTAAACTGAACATTTCACTTCATATAACTAAGTTGAATAGTTTTATTAGAGACTCTAAGCTAGTGTAAATATCTCTTCGAGACGTTGAAATTTTTTCCAATCATTTATGATAAAAACTAGCCCTGCACAAATAGAATTTTCTCATATATAGTAAAAAGAAAAGAAAATGAGAAAACGCAAGCGGAAAATAAAACAACATTTTAACAAGTGAGTTTTAAAATGAGTAAGACCAAATATAATTCATGTTCGTTTGATTTATTTTTTTTAATTCCCACAATTATTACAAATCTACTTAAAAGCTAAATTCATGTTTGCGATAGTTGCACTAAGAAAATCGAAAAGGAAAAGAAAGAATCATTCGTACTCACTTTCTAATGCTTATAGCATCGGATGGAAGCCCTAAATTCATCATGGGACCGCTGAACTGATTCCGAACGCCTCGTAGTTTCTTGCAACCGTCGATATCTATGCTGCAATCACTTGGCAATTTCGAGTTTGATACATCAATCAAACTTTCCAACAAGGGGCAGTCACGAATGTTTAATTCGCCCAAAAACTCCAACTCGTCGACACCCTCAACAACCCATAGGCTATTGCATCGGGAGATAACTAAACTCTTCATGTTCTTTATGTTTGACAAACCACCAAGACTTTGCAGACCATGACACTCCCAAAGGTAAATGTCTTCCCACGATTCTGACGTACCTACAACTTGAATATCGAGTATCTTATAGCAACCCTGCAGTGTGAGAGCCCGCAACTTACTTAAGACTCTTGATGGAAAAATTAGTTTCCTTTCACAACTAATCAATTCATTAGCAGTCTCGTAAACTAGCCTTTCCAAGGACACACAGTCACCAATAAACAAGGCCTCCAGTGATTCGAACACCCAAGACAATTGGATCTCAACTAGCTTTGGACAATTATCCACCGTGACTTCTCTCAGCTTCCTCATTCTTGATAGCCTCAACCTCTCGAGGAGTGCCCAGCCTAGCACATGCAACTCCTTTAGTTGCAGAAGTTGAAGCCCATCGAGTTGAAATTCTTGCATTCGAGATTTTCTAAGAGATAAAATTGACAAATCTCTCAATCCTAGAGAGAGTGACGCAGCTGAATTGAAATTATCAAGGCCTAGCCTTTGTTGAGACATGGAAAATGGCTGAAAGGTTTGCTTGTCCAATCGAGACAAATGAAGTTCTTTTAGCAAAGGAAAGGAAGCCGTCCCCCATGGAATAGAGACTTTGTGAAGTCCGACAGTTAAAATGGTCAATTTGGATAACCTCCCAATCCACCATAATTGACCGATATAAGATCTGTCTCCTACTTCTTCACATTCATATAGAAACAACTCAACCAAATTAGTCAAGTTGGAGAGATCTGGGACTACCCGCAACGATGAAGACGACACAGATAGATGAGTTAAACTTGTTGGAAGTGTCGGTAACTCTTGAATCTCATAACAGCATCGCAATTCAATTCTTTGTAGGTGAGTAAGCATACTAATGGTCTTTGGAATTTCACTAACACAAGTATCTGATAGATCTAAGATTCTTAGAGAGTGCAAATTTCCGATTGTAGAAGGAAGATCTTTTAGATTGCAATTTTTGATATTAAGCACTTCCAACTTTTCAAGCAATCCACTTGCACTAGGTAAGCCCCATGAATTTCCTAAATACACACTCTGTCCCCAAAAGCACACCTCACGTAACGATTTCAACTTCCATGTGGAATCTGGGAGTTTGTTCACTTCAGTACCTTGGACAAAAAAGTACTGTAGTTTCACTAGATCCCCGATTTCTTCAGGCAAATGTTCAAGAGAAGAGCATTCGTCAATCTTTAGGTCAATGAGACATTTTAATTTCCCAATAGAGCTGTCAATTTCCCTCAATTTGAAACAAGAGTGGAAAGTAAGCCTCTCTAAATTCAAACATCTAGAGAAGTCTGGTGTTCGGGTTAAGTTGCCACAATGTGCAAGAGAAAGAACTTTCAATTGACTTGTCATCTGTCGAAATAAATGAATTTTCATTAGATGAAGAATCAAGTACTACTTTCTAAAAAAAAATGGAATAGAAATGAGCATATAACACACCTTAATTAAATCTTGTAATCTCGAATCATCCAAGAACTCAACTGTTGAAAGTTGAAGAACCACTACCTTCTCTAGGTACATGTTAGTCCATTTATAGATACTCCTTAAAGATATCCAACTCACTTTGGCAAGATGATTCATTGTGTCGCCAACAAGGGTTAATCCAGATAATTTAAGGAATCTTAGATGTTTAAATCTTCCAATCTCTTTACTTTGAACAACGACATCCTGGGAGCTTCGCACGGATATGTCAAGATTTAGTGCTTGAACCTTCTTGCTTATCTATAAATGAGAATAGTAAATGAGTGATATCGATATTCTAGTTCATTCAGGAAAAGGATTATATATATATATATATATATATATATATATATAGAGAGAGAGAGAGAGAGAGAGAGAGAGAGAGAGAGAGAGAGAGAGAGAGAGAGAGAGAGAGAGAGAGAGAGAGAGAGCATCCTAATTCAATGTAGAGGAATTTTTTTGTCAAAAACCTATTGGTTCTCTCTAGAAGTGCTTTACCTCCTTTGTTCTTGTGGCATCAAAAGCCTCCTTTGGAATCCATATCCTACTCCGCCCTTTAAGATTCATTCGATTTTCCAAATAAACAATTCTTCTTCCAAGATCTCTAAGTTGATCGTGCATCCAAAATTTATTGTTCTTCACAATCTTTACCAAAGACATGCTAATGAGGACATGAACTCCAATATTTGGAAGAAACCCACAATCGTTCCACATGTACATTGCATTTGTCTTATCTTCATCGATAAAGAAACATGCAATATCAAGGAAAATTTGTTGTTCCTCAAAACTTAAGGCATCGTAGCTGATCTTTAACTTTCCAAAAACATCCTCGTGAGGTGCTTTACTTAATTTGTCCAATGTCTCTTGCCATATTTCTTGTGGTTTGTGGTAGAGGAACGAACCAATTACTTCAAGTGCCAATGGAAGTCTCCCAGTGGTAAATACGATTTCCTTTGAAAGATCTTCGTAATGACCTAAAGGAAAGTCTCTGTTAAACGCATGCCTGTTAAAAAGCTCAAGTGCGTGATCGATAGTCATAACCTCCACTCCATACTCTAAAATTTGATACTTTGGACCATGGGTTGGCAAAACATCTTTATTTCTGGTTGTAATCAATATTCTAGATCCCGAATGCAAAGCACTGTTCCAAACTAATTTCTCCACTTGTTCTTTGTTATCAACATCATCAAGTACAATGAGAACTCTCTTGTTGCAAAGTACTTGTTGAATGCTCTTTATTCCACAATCTATTTCATTGATGCTCCTTGGATGGCCAATTTCAAATAGTAACCTTTTTTGCAAGTCAACTAAGCCATCGGTTTTTGCTGAATTCGCTCGAACATCTTCAAGGAAACAACAATACTTTCCAAAATGAAAAGAGAGTTGATTGAAAACGACCTTTGCTAGAGTCGTTTTACCGATACCCCCCATGCCATAAATTTTAATGAGTCTCGTACCAACAGAGTCGATGTCTAATAAGTTGCTTACTGCCAATACTTGCTCATCAATTCCAACTAAGTGCTCAGTCACCGATCTATGTTTTGTCTTCAATTTTTTCAAGACCTCTTCAACTATCAATTTGATTAGCTCACCATGGCTGTGACCATAAAAACCCATTTTACCAAGTGAAAAATGCAAATCACGATTACCAAGCAAGAAGTGATGTTATTCAAGAACTAGAAAAGCTACACAATGATCCGATAAGTGACAAACCCTAAAAATCTAGAAGTGATATTCTAAAAGTCCATATCAGACATTGACACCACTCCAAAACATACTTTTAGGCCCTTGGCAACTTGCATGTTATGTTATGACCTGAAATTCGACTTTATTCCAACATGGGAATAGCAAAATGGATGTATATACATTTATGCATTTGAAATTGACATGTTATGATTTTGTTCAAGTGCCAACTATAAAAGTTGAATATCGCCTCTTCAAGAGGAGAAATGTTCAATGTATTGAAGGATTAAATAATTAGATGAGAATGTGCATTGCGCGTTTCTTTATCCTATGCTTTTTTCTCCCACACTGACCACGATAAAATATTAATTTAGCTATCTATTAATATCCTTGTTAAGGAGTTTCACATCATTTTGCAGATGTGGCAAAGGTTCATCATTTCATGTTACCATAATAAAACTCCCACCTCTATCTTACCAGAATTTTCCTATCTATGACTAAGTGCTAAGGAAAATTAGAGAAACAAGCAACTTGATGGTAGCAAACTTACCCCGTGTACTTCTTCACTTCCCATCCCTTTATCGCATCAACCTTCATGAGAGCCTCTCTCCAAACATTGACTTGCTCATTGCTCAACTTCTTCTCACTCTCCAAATTGAGTATGGCACCACGATAGAGTGGAGTTTTCAACTTGACATCATCAGGTTCCACATCAAAGAAAATAGGTAGGATCTCCTTATTACCTTTTGATTCGAAGGTGTTTGTCACGATTTGCGCAAGCTCATGGAGACACCATTGGCTTGAAGCGTACGTCCGAGAGAAGATGGGTATGTAGATTTGAGAGTTGTCGATTGCTTGCAGAAGTGATCCATCGATTCTTTCACCAACATGGAGTTCTTCGTTATCCCGAAAGACGCAAATTCCAACATCAGTCAAGCTATGGAAGAGCACATCAGTAAATCCAATGCGAGTGTCGGGTCCTCTAAAGCTCAAGAAGACTTGATACTTATTTCCAGATGATGTTCCTGCATCTGAACTCGCCATAGCCTATGGCAACGAGGAAGAGGAGAAGGATCAGGAGGAAGAGGAGAGGAAGGTGGTCGTGCAGCGAAGAGGAGGAGGAGAAGGATCCAGAGGAAGAGGAGAGGAAGGGGTCGTGTTGTGAGAAGGAGGAGGAAAAGAAGAGTGGCTAGGATTTCTGATAAAGAAACCAAAAAGTAATAAAAAGGGGGCGTGACTTTTCACTTTGGGGAAGTGACAGCTGTCAGGCGGTGAAAGAGAAAAAAAAAGTGAAATAAATTCGGGGCGGAGGGAAATGGACGAGGGAAAGAAGGAGGTTGACTTGGGGGCTTTTTTTTAATCGGAAAATTAAATAAATGATTTCAAAAAACTCTCGGCGAACGCATGACTCTCGAGCGAACCTCCGCCCAATTTCCGTCGCTTTTCCGGTCTCGCCTCTTTCAAAGCTTCTCTCTCTCTCTCACACGCTCGAGCTCGCTCCCTGTCGCGATCGCAAGGAAGGTACTGTCGACGTGCGAATCGATCTCTAGCTTTCGCAATCCGTCGATTTCTTCTTCTTGCCGCCGCTTCTTCGGTGTCTCGTTGCTCCGTGCCTCTGAAACATCGGCTTTCGCTGATTGTTTCGTAGTGTTGAGCAGAGTTACTTCGCGAGCGCGCTTAGTTTTCCGATGGTGGATTTGATGAGGAGTTCCTTCGGACTCTCTCACCTCTTTGATTCCTCCGCGCTCAGTTGTCTCTCGCCGTTTCCCGTTCGTTCGTTTGCTTCTGCCACCCTCCCGTCACAGTAGGTCCGTTTGATTTCGGAAGACCTCTCTGTGATCAATGTAGATTGGCTTTATCGAGTTCCTTGGAGCGTCATCTATGATTTTGGAGGTTAGGCGCAGCAAAGAATTTCTTCTCGATTGCTGCGTTTATCTGTCTCTCTGATATACCTCTGTGACTATTCTGGCGCATTTGGCTTCAGAAACTGGGTGGAACAAGCTTGTGGATAAGTTTGCGTTCAGAATTGCTGTAAGCCTTTTGCTGGAAGTATATAGCTCCTTGCAGTTTGAGCGCAATGTAGGCGCTTATTTAGAGGAAATCACTATGACTTACAGCATTTGCGTACAAAGATAATGCTATTTCTTGGCATCTGTTTTCGTAGAAATGATGCCATGATAAGTAACTGTTCTGATGTATTTTTTTTTTTTTTTCAACTACATGATAAGTAGCTGTTCTGGAAATCAGATGATCTGAATGTGATAGGAGGACCTATATATTTTAGGCAGTCATAAGACAGCCATTAATTCATTGGCTAAAACTCAATGCTATTGTTTCTCATGTTAAAATGTCATCAGTGTTCTTTTCTTGGGATAGATTATACTGGATTAGCCCTGTGCTTTGCCCCCGTATGAACTCATTAATAATGCATTTGTTCATCCTTTGCAATAGCTATAGTGGTTTCCACTTGCAGTCTAGTTGAACTCCTTCAGACATTTCATATCGAATATATGAGAGAATTATGTCCCTTTGAATCAAGGCAGAGAAATCTTGAAATGATCCTTACTTTATTGTACTGATCAGGTGTCCATCTTATCACTGCTGTCGAATTGGAGATCCTTTACCTTTGCATTTGTGGAAGGATGAAATATGAATCTTCAGAGATATATGATAGTGGCATGTATATATGGGTGTTTCTGGCCACACAGTTTTAAATTTAGAGCTTGCAACTCTGCGCCTAACCACTTTGTATAAGTCAATGCTGCTCCTTTATGAACTGTCTGCATGTCATGTTTGGGTTTTTCACTTTAATGGACTGGCTAAGGTCCCTCCTAGGTTAGTTTATCTATGCTTCTGCATAAGATAAGTGCAAAAATGTTATAGATGCAATGGTTTAACAAAGAGATGTTGCTTTTACAAAGGGAGGATGTTGCTGTGTAGTATAGCCAACCTAATGGGTTTGCAATTAAAATCTCCCTTTTCTTTTGTAAATTCTAAGGGCCATTTGAATTCTGTTTATTCTTATGCTTTCCTCACTCTTTCCCTTGCAGATGGCAGATTCACCTAAGAAAACTGCAGCGGTGAATCAGAAAGAGGATAAATCATTACTAGGTACTCTGTATAAACTTGACAAATCTCAAAATACAGTAAATTTACTTCAGAGGTAGAGTGGTACCACAAGGATGCATATTTCTCAATCTCAAACCTAATATAATCTGTTTAGGTTATTATTTTAATATGGCCTGACACATGACTCTTTTGGATATCGTGGTCAATAACTTTTCATGTACTTGAAAACAAATTAAAGCTTTCTTAATGTTATAATTGGTTTTCATCCTTGTCATTGATTAGGATGATTGCTTGTACACATTTCTGGCCATGTCTTATGAAGGTCAGATATGTAGGTCATGGCTCAATGTTAAATCTGATTTCAACAGATGCCGAATTTGGAAAGGAGTTCCTTACCTCCTGGAAGTCGTTGTCTGTGGCAGAAGATGACACAGTGGATTTTAGCTTTGATACTGTTGGCAAAGGCAAAACAAAGAAATTCAACTTTGATAAACTGTAAGTGAAACTTAAAGTATGGGCAGCTAGATAATAAACCAGTATGGATGTGGAATGTAACTTTAATATTCTATCTTCATACTTGAGCTGGTTACGTATATTCACCCGTGTACAATTACCTCTTTGTGGAGAATAATGCCTGTGGTGATCGAGTGAGCCATGCTTTACATATCATTCAGCCACTTCAAAAATCATCAAAATGATGGATGATGGTGAACATGCATGAAAGCTAGTTACAATCTTATTTGTTATGAGAGTGGGATATATCTCTGCTTTCTGTGGATTGATTGTTAAATAACCTTTTTCAGGGATGTCGATTTTAACGTGGATGCTGACTTTGACAAGTTTTCATCAATCAAAGTGGACATGTCAGATCTTGATTTCTCCTGCCCATCTAACAAATCTCCAAACAAGGACAGAAAAGAAGCAGAATCACCTGATGAAGGAAATTCTAAGAAAAGATTTTCCTTCTCCTCTGATTTTAATGAGTAAGACAGCTTCACAATGTATACATTGGAGCATATTTTTTGATACTTATTTTCAAGTGAAGGGAAATGTCATGACTTGTGATAGCAGTCTAGGAACTTAGCAGTCATTTGCGCTTCCAGGTTGGATGGCTTTAATCTTGATTCACCCATGACTAAGGAAGAACAAGGTGGGAAGAAGGTTATAGGAAGCAAAGGGAGATCATCGGAGATGAAGGAGCACCAGGGCTTGAAAACTCACCTTCCTGAGGCAATTCCTGACTGAGGATAACACTATGATTGATAATATTCAATCAACATGCTGTGTGGGTACATCAGAGATTCAAGTAGGAACTTCTGTAACTTCAACTTCTATGCCTAACTCAAGAATGGGTGGTTGGGTGCCAAAACCCGCAGCATGTAGAATTTCAATTCCAGAACAATCTTCTTTCGAAAGGATAAACAGCATGTGTTCTCAAGGATCTGACCAACAAGATTACTCATCAGACAAAATAGCCCCAATAGAGGTACATATTCAGCCCGGGGTTGACACAAATTTAAGTACCATCCCGGAGCTTCCAAGAAAAGATTTGTCTATCTTCAAAAGTTTAAATTCCACTATGGGTGAAGAGCAGAGTAACAGGAAAGAAATTATAGGGGAAGCCACATATTCTAATGGCAACATGCAGTCAGAAGGTTCAAGTGTGCCACATGTGCCAGGAGCAGAAGGCAAGGCAAAAGGAAGCAATAAACCTATTCTTGATTCATTGAATGCTACTGAGGCTCATGATGAAGAGGCCAAGCCTGAGACAAGTCTTAATGATAAAGCCTGTATCATCCCAAGCAAAGTACTGCATGACAGTGAAATGGCTGTTTTCAGGTTGTCCCATTTATCCCTTTCCTTCAAGTGATTAGAGGAATAAGGGGGAATCTGTATTAGGATGACATTGGCAAGTTTCTGCCAAGCCAAATTAGAGCAACGCGCCATTAATGGCTCCTTTTAAGAAACATGGACTCTTGATGGTTTATTTTGTGAAAATTTAGAAAGCATATGCATCCGTAGCTTAATTTTTAAGGAGGGGAATGCAAGTTGTTGTGATTCAGTCCGATGCACTCATTCATTGAGTTTTTTCTATCATGTCGATGCATTTTTATGGTGACTTCCAGAGTTCAGAACAAAGATTGTTGGATCAACAGCATAATGTTTTTGCACTTCTTAGCTCACTTTTAGTAACATGTAAATGTCCCAAGCGGAGAGCCTGCACTTAAATATTGTCCTCTTTCTTTACTGGTAGAGAGCCTGGACAAGCCCATTCGAAGTTTTCCAAGAGATCAGAGGAAATTAAGAGTCAGTCTTCTCGAGAACCATCAACTGGGAGAAAGCTTACTCAATTTAGCAGCAAAAGACTTGCTTCTGTACATCTAAATGACACTAGGTGAAGATTTGCTTTTTGATTTTAGTTTCTTTGATTGGACATTCCATGCTTTATACCTTCACATGGTTTATGCAATCTGCAACAGGTTGGGAAGCAATGCCAAGGATTCTCAAGTTGGGGGAAAGTTGCTTTTTGGTCTAAATTCACCAGCAAGGGAGCAAACAAAAAGTCAACCTCCTCTGACTGGAAGCCATATCAGTGTGAGATCCACTTCTCATTTGAGGTGAGGCATCTGTACCCAATCGAGTTGTAATTGTTGAGCTGTTTGAAATTTTGGTCAAATTCTAGCATTTTATTTTTCCCATGTACTTTATTTAATAGTAGCTAACAAGTAATGTTTAAGTGATCTCCTCCCTGCTGCCACTCCCCCACCCACACACTAACTCAAAAGAAAAAAGGGAAAGTTATTTGTTCCCAATATAAAGATGCCTGGTTATTACTCCTGTTCCATCGGACTTTCAACTAGGATAAAATGAGAATTTTTTTTTTTTTTTTTTTAAATTGTATATCATAGTTTGCATTGAGACATTGGACACTCTCCTAATTGCTTTATATGTCTAGTTTGATCAACACATGTAGATATGTTCTTGATTATTTGCTTGCTGTTGATGAAATTAAAGCCTTTTCAGCCAAAATTATAAACCTTTACTTGCAATCGTCTCTCAAGTCTAAGTCTCCCTTTATTATTGGCCAGGAAAGCTCATTAAATTTTTCATACTATTCTTTGAAGTAGATATTGACATCTTTGTCTCTGGTAAAATATGACTAAATTATCTGCTAGAAGACTACAAGCCTGGAAGTGGGGTTCAAAATCTGCCGTAGCATGATATGTTCATGTTCAGTTTGAACCTTTGGGTCACATGGCATGGGAGAGTGATATTCCTTTAAATGATATATACTTTGAAGACTGATATAAGCCCTCATTACAGAAAGGAAATGCCAATGTCATGTCATATCAATTTTATGTTTGATTCTGTTCATGTTATGTCATGTCCCGTCTTAGACATTGCCAATGCTAACAAGTAGATTGCATATAGTGGACTAGACCTTTGACACAGCATTATTTTGCGTATGCTTAATCTGCTTGTGCTAAACTTTTGCAGTTCTCTATGCAAGACGGGCAGTATAAATGAGTTGTTGACACCTATTGTTAAGATATGTGTGAATCCTGAAATCAGTGATTCAAGCAAGGAATCTTTTAAGGATTCAAGGGTCAGAAATGTTGATGTGAAGAACAGTAACCCTCTTAATTCTGCCAAGGGGGCTTTTTATCTTTCTAGCTTGAGAATGAAGAGGTCTAACCTGCATCCTAACTTGATGTCCTGGTATTTGAAACCATAGATACTCTTAGAGATCATGATGTCAATGTGTGCAGGGCCACGAGAACCAAAGAAGATCAACTTGGTTCTAGTCCTACAGAGGAAATCAGTTCCATGGGAGACTCTGAGCAAATTACAGCAATGCAAGGTGATGCAGCACATTTTGTTAGCTCATCGTAGCAAAAGCACCGAAATCCAGTCATTTCTCAATTCATCCTTGAAATGGAAATCATATGAGGTTCCTTTCTGTTGTTTGCTCTGATATACTTATGGGATGCTATTTCGTAATGCATAAGAAGCCATGAGTGTATATTGCAGGGATCAGATGCCAGTTTAATGCTATTTAGTCCATCGAAATGGCTATCTCAGTCTGCGAGTGAGAAAAGGTGAAGTGTTAATAGTGCCATTATACTTGCTCCTGTGACCGGGTTTTGTTTGTGGAAGTAATGTTCTTACTCTTGACACTTCAGAAGTTTCAGAGAATCCTCAGAAACTGTTGTCACAGAACAGGTAAACCAATAAAACCAGCCACTTCTCAATTCATAAGGGAAATCATCTGAGGTTCCTTTCTATTGTTTGCTCTTCAATTCCAAGTAATACCTTACACCTCTTCAATAGGGTGTTGCAAATACATTTATGGGGATGCTATTTTGTAATGCATTAGAATTGGTGAGTGTCTATTTTGCAGGGGATGTCATCTAGTCCACTGGAATGGCCTCTGAGTCTTCAAGTGAAAAAAGGTGAAGAGTGCTAATAACTCCACTACCCTCGCTCCTGTGACTGGGTTTTGTTTGTGGAAGTAATGTTCTTACCCTTGTCACTTCAGAAGTTTCAGCAAAACCTCGGAAGCTGTTGTCATAGAACAGGTAAATGGACAGAACCTTCTTAAGTATTTCTATTTCAACAGAGAGTCGAAACTTGTTCCTTGCTGGTTTCTTAGATCATACATAGCAGGTTCGCAATCATGAGGACACTGAACAAAGCAAAACCACCAGCAGAGTGTCTGGTGACCATCCTAAATTTCATCTTAAGATTTCTCCTAAGGCGAGTTCCACTGAAGTTGGAAGTCCAGTGGTCATGGAAACTGATGAAAATGTTGAAAAGGCTGAAGCTTATACAAAGGAACTTGAAGATGTAAGTGAATTGCGACTATTTTTGCTATAAATGAGTTGCTTATGCACTTTGTGGCTTTGGCGATCAGTTATATGCATGTTGTAGACTATAGTCAGAAACCAAGGAGATTCTAATAGAGAGACAATAATAGTAATAAAACACTAGGAATAGAAAATACGAGATTGTCAAGTTACAGGTAGTAGTTGCCCATAGACAACTTTCTGTGGCATACTGGATGAGTGGTTGAGATGAGTTTCAATTATCTTATTTGGTGGGACGTGTCGTTGGGAGGGTTTTGGTTTTTTTTTTTTTTTTTTTTTTTTTTGGGGGGTTGGTGTTGGGGTGGGTAGGGGAGTTGATGAGCGATTTCTTGAAATTTGTAGTTTTCACTACTGGATGTTTGCTCACTTCTGATAATTTGGTTATGGGTTCATTGACATTAGGCATCTTCATTTATTGAATTTGTACAATTAGAAATCAATTGATGAAGAGAATCTCCCTAATACGGAAATTGTGATTTCTTCTACAGTCCAACCTGATGATCCTTAAGGATGAATCTATGGTACCTTATAGCTATTTTTTATAATTAAAGGTCTATCATTAGCAATTGAGTTTTCAGAAGGCGATTGGAACAGAGACTGGCATTGAACTGTTGCCTCTTGTCTACTCTACCATCTTTGTGATCCTTCTGCTAGTAATACATTGGCTGCCTAAGGGAATTGTCTTGCAGATCTGCAACATGCTAAAGAAGAAGCAGGAAGAAGCCAAAGAATTGCTTGTTCGAGCACTTGTGACCAACAATAATCTGTTAATGCTTAATCATCCCATCTACGAAGAACAGATATCCTTCTGGTTATCAATGATTTCACAGGATGTTCTTCGGGTTGTCCATGATATATATATATATATATATATATATATATATATCTCTCTCTCTCTCTCTCTTACCCCTGGCATTTCTTTGCAATTCCTTCACCAGATAAAACATCCGTAGGGTACAGAAGTTTGCATCCAAGCTCATTTCCAAGGAGATTCACACTTGAAGTTGCATCAAACGAGATCTCTCTCCCTCTCTTATACACACAACATACACGAGTGTGCACAAGTCACGCCCAAATAGAATCACAGGAGATCATGGATGCATGTGCCTATACGAACCTGGGAAATGCCTACTTGCTCAGACATACTTCTGAACATGAGTGCAATGATGAATCAGGAAAGCATACGCGTGCTTATTTCTCAAGACTTCTGGATTGTGGAAGCATACTTGCTTCCTGCATCTATTCAGGGACTGTCTCTATTTTTGTGTCCTGTCGGTTCGGGATGAAATCCCTAGGACATTTCCGGTTGCCTCGCTGAATCAAGACCATATTTCTTCCCTCTTTGTTCATGAGATGCCGTCAAGTTCAGTGTTTCAAATATGGGATCCACTTCTCAAACTTAACATTCATAATTGTTCATTCTCGGCTTGTTATTTCCTTTGACTTGAGAGTACTCGGTTTCCTACTGGAGGTCATTATTAAAGACAGCTCGGCGTCTCAACTTAGTGGGTTTTCTTAGCAGCGGGAAAGCCAGGGCAGTGCTAACATAAAACTTTAGATCGGGTGACATTTGAACTGTCACATGATGCCCAACCTATGCGATTATTAGTCTTAAGGTCGCAAATCTTATCCTCTTTATCTTCATTTATCATATTGACCACCTCCATGCAAAGATCGATAGAAACCAAAAGGTCCAAAATTGCTGTCAAAAGTTCTCCAAGATATAGGGTTCAATGACACGTGCTCCTGGAAATGTGCTAAAGAAGAGCATGAATGACATTGCTTTCCTTATAGTTGGCGTGCGCGATAAGTAGTTCCAAAGGTTTGAGCTAGTAAAGAGTCCACTAATTTTATATTTGAATACCTCTTCATGCCAATGCCGGTAGATTGAAGAGTGAAAGTATGAAATATGCAGACATTTTACATTTCCAAAATTATTGAAGGTGAAAAGAGTGAATGATCAAACTCAAGACCCCGTGATCCAATATCAAAATTAAGATGGAGTTTGCAGCAGTTGGTTGTGATAACTTAAGGTCATAATGTGGTAAAGTATAAATTAGGGATAAGTAATCTAGAGATCCTAAAACTTGTTATGAAAGTGAAGTCTTAAAATTTATAGAAAATGCAATTAAGGTTAAAAACTTGTCAAATCGATTTAATCAAGTTTTTCCATTAATTTTGTCTAACTTAGGTAATAGAAAACACTGACTTGGCTTTTTTTAGTATCTTCTTTCTTCTAATGGTGATGACATGGCTGAAACATGAAATATATCTATATTTGATTTTTCTTACAAATTTTATTTAAATCAAACTAAAAAATAAGCTAAATTTAAATGATAAAAAAAAGGCAAAAGGCAAAATGGTGAGGGCACTTGCTGCTGCCGGAGAGGGCTGGTGATGGTGGGGGATGGCCGGCCGGTAATTGTCATTGGCCACTGCGGAGGCTTGGGGATCCTCGCCAACCACTGGCTCGCCATACTCCACCATCATTGGCCCCTTTTGACGATGGTTGGGCAGCAGCGGGGGCCTACTGTTATGCCTTCTGTCGTTTTTTTTTTTTTTTTATATTTTTTTCATTAAAATGTAGTTAATTTACGTGAAGAAGGACGGATTCAAGTCTAACATTAGTAATAGGCTGAAGGACCCGTGAAAGCCAGTCGAGGATATAATCCTCTGCCTCGGGCCGTCACACAGAGTAAAGACGTGTCCTCCTGCATTGCTCCACAGACAGGAGGAGACCCTCAGGAAGAAGAGCAAAGAGAACCGAAGCAAGCTAGAGAAATGGAAATGGCGATGGCGAAAACTAGAGAGAATGCGTTGGAGAAGCGCCTGGTATACATGGCGGCAGATGGCGAGGCGCAATGGCCGTGATCCATCAAGAGGCGTCAAAGAGACCAGGCTTCTTCAGTTCCGCTCGGTTGTGACGACAATGGGACTCAGCAGCCGCAAGGAATCGACCAGGTATCTTTGGCCACAACCGTGAAGAGGAGTTTGAGAATTTGCGGCGTAAGCAGGTGCAAGGAGTGTCAAGGCTCGAGAGAGTATATCACCCAGATTGTTGATTTTGGCCGTCCCTGCGTGCTAACAATCATCACGCGAACACACGCCTCCAAAACTTGTCCAGATCCAATCAAAGCATGATTCCTGCAAAATAAAATCACAACCAGTTTCCATGAAAGTTTCACCAAAGGAATGAAATGATTAAAATTATGCAATCAAATCAATCACCGTGTTTAATCTATATATGACTTTCATCAGTATCTTTCAAGGAATTTAGAACAGTTTCTATATAGGTTTTAATTGCATTCGTTGAGATTGAAAAAAATATGTGCTCTTTGCTTTTTTACTCGACGGAGGAAAACAGAAAAAAGCAAACAACCAATAAACAAGATATGCCATTGAACATGAAAAATAAAACACTAATATAAATATTTAAAAGACATTGCTTAAATCTTTTTTATCAAATGATGAGTTTAGCATCAATAAACCAAAATTAAACTTTCTTTTAGCATACCAAAATCATCTAAAAACTTGATCCAGTCTTTCTAACAAGATTGAGAAGACGCGAATTAAAAGTGTTCCTACTTTTTGCTTGTTTTACACTATGCCTATACTCCCTTGACAAGTGTTCAAGTATGCAGAAAGAAACAATCCTTGTTCTTTGATGTGGAAATACTTCATCCAGCAATCATGTTTTTTCATTGTTCCCTTTTAGAATGCAAAATCTTCAATAATACATTTTTAGATGCTTTTGGAAACGCTCATCCTAATTGGCCAACCCCAACCTCATGCAAATTCAAGCAACTCTCAACTCCATCAATGTGAATCATAGTCTTTTAAAGTTCCATCTTCACCGTAGAAATCGCAAATCACCAAACTCATCTCCATAATAAATATATTAAGTAAGAAATAACAATAGAATGGAGCATCTTACATAAAAATATCACTAAACCAAACAACTCACCCCATACAAAGCAAAATTAATAGTTTTGTCAGAGACTCTGAGCCAGTGTATACATTTTTTCCAGACATTGAAGTTTCTCTAATCATTTATGATAAAAACTGGCCCAGTACGAATAGGTAGGACTTTCTCGTATACAATAAAAAGAAAAGAAAATGAGAAAACACAAGCGGAAAATAAATAAAAAATAAAAATTAATTGAGTGAAAATGAGTAAAACCAAGTATAATCCATGCTCGTTGGAATGTTTTTTGATTTCCCACTACAAATCTACCTAAAAGCTGAATTCATGTTTGTGACAGTTGCATTAAGAAATTCGAAAAGAAAAAGAGAGAATGATTCGGACTCACTTTATAATGCTTTGAAGCGCCGAATGGAAGCCCCGAATTCCTTCTGGAAGCCCTTGAGTCATTCTCAGCCCCTCGTAAATTCTCGCAACCAAAGATAAATAAGTGGCGATCGATCGGCAGTTTGGTGGTTGATACATAAATCACCCTTTCCAACGACGCGCAGCTACAAAGAGCTAATTGGCCCAAAAACTCGTTGACGCCCACAACAAGTCGTAGGCTTTCGCAGTTCTGGATTTTTAGAGTCTTTAGGTTATTTAAGTTTGACAAACCACAAAGAATTTGCAGATGAGGCCAACTCCAAAGGCGAAAGTACTCCCCCGATTCCCATGTATCTACAACTTGAATGTGGGGTGTCTTAGGGCAATGATGCAGTGTGAGAGCACGCAACTTACTTAAGACTCTTGATGGAAAAATTAGTCTCCCTTCACAGGGAATCAATTCATTTTGAGTCTAATAAACTAGCCTTTCCACGGAATTGCCGTGTTCAATAGACAATGCCTCCAGTGATTCGAACACCCAAGACAATTGGATCTCAACCAGCTTTGGACAATTTACCACCTTAACATCTTTCAGCTTCCTCATTCTCGATAGCCTCAACCTCTCAAGGAGTGCCCAATACTCACACATGCAACTCCTTTAGTTGTGGAAGTTGAAGCCCATCGAGTTGAACTTCTTGCATTGGAGACCCATGGAGGTTTAAAATTGACAAATTTCTCAAGTCCTGAGAAAGTGACCCAATTGAATTGAAATTGCCAAGGCTTAGCCTTTGCAGAGATAAGGGAAGTGGCTGAAACGTTTGCATGTTCAATTTAGACAAATCAAGTAACATTAGCAGAGGAAGGGAATCCGACCCAATAGGAATAGGGACTTTGTGAAGTTTGACCCTAAAAACAGTCCGTTTGGATAACCTCTTGATCCACCATAATAGACCAATACAAAGTTTATCTCTTACTTGTCCATGTTACCGTAGTTTCAGCTCAACCACATTAGTCAAGTTCGAGAGATCTGGGACTACCCGCAATGATGAAGATGACACTAAAAGATATGTTAAACTTACTGGGAGTGTCGGCAATCCTTGAATCTTATCGTATCAACTCAATTCTTTGTTGGGTGTACCACATGCATCATCCCCATTATTGTCGCATTCGCTCCTAGCTGATGATATGCGAGAGTTCTGAGTAGAAAATCTTGCTCTAGATAGTAGATGCCATGTCCGGCGATAGTAATGGAAGCACTTGACAGGGTCTGAGCAGTTCGCACATACGGTGGCGATGGCGATCAACTGAGGAGAATCCGAGCAGCTTGGTCTCTTCTGCCAAAAGACAGCACGGTCCAAAAGAGACATAACAATCCGCCTCCGAGATAACATCCCTGCACAGGCTGCAGCTAAACTCGCCATAGCGGGAGGTCAATGGGCATTCATGACTCGAAACTTCTTGCCTTGAGTTGGAATGTCCCTTGTCCGGCATAATCGCAAGCCAGAAATACAACTGGACATTGCACGAATCGCAGCGGAAGGCCAACCTGCCAATGGTGTTGTATCTGGGGCCATAGTTGATCCTTAGCGCACAACTTGTGGTGGAAAACTTCGCATCCTTCGCAGCAATACACGAATGTGGAACTGTGGATCAGCGGTTGGCGTGCCTGACGGTGTAGGACACGGTCGAAATGTCCACTCAGCTCTATAAGGCCGAGAACATAAGGATGACCGGGATGCGGAAGTTGAGGCCCGTCGGCCCTCTCAAAACGAACGAAAAATGGCCGGACTGTCGAAGAGGGACTCAGGCTCACCGTGTAATATCACACACGTCGGCGAAGCTCTTGTTAAAACTCTGTTTGTAACCTCTTTCCATCGCCATCAACTCAGTTGCTTGTAACTCTCTTTACGCATTGGAAACACCCGCTTTACAAAGGTGTGATTGTCTAAACGACAGAGGTAATTTTTCCGAGAACTAAACGGAGCCAAAATCCTAATTGAGAGGCGAAATGTTCAACATACTTGATTGAAAACTTTAGTTAATATGTACTTTCATTACACATAGGAAAGATGATTGTGTAATAAATTAGTAAAGTTCAATAACGAAAAGTGTTACTATTTTGGATTGAGGAAAAAGTTAATAAAAAGTCTTTTTGAAACAATATTAGTTAGTGGTGTATCTCAAATTTAATTTTTGAAGATTCATCTTTTCTAAAGACACCAAATGCTAATTACTAATATATTGTACGCATTTCACTTAAAATAAAAGGTTATATCTATCAAAGGTAATTTTATTGCTAGAATAATCATAAATGTTTCTTATCTTTATTAATCCAATAGAGCAACGGAGAGAATTTCTTCTTGTAAACTTATACACATAGGGAGTACAAATAGTAAAAATAGTAACCATCGATCGTTGCAGCGTGGAGGGTAGATTCGGTGAGCTCCACCGCGGAGACCCAGGTTCGAAGCCCTTGCGAAGCAGAGAGGCTAAAGCGCTTGGGGGTTTATGTGGCCGCTATCAACCAAAGCGGTTCCTCCAACATAAAAAAAAAAAAAAAAAAAAAAAAAAAAAAGGTTCCTCCAACATTAAAAAAAAAAAAAAAACATAAATAGTTCACTTTTCTTTCTTTGGTTAATTTATGAAAGACAGATTTGGACTTTGGTCTATCATTAGTCTTAGATTTCCCTACTCGTATTTAATGGGCTGCGGTGATAGACTTGCTCAACGGGCGATTGATACTTTATTGGTATGCTAAACCTAACATTTCAATAGTGTAGGAAGGGGGACAAATTTCAATATGACACAACTTTAAAGTACTCTTTTATATGAAAATAAGATATTCATTCTCTTGTCAATTTTTTTAATTCTTACTAATGTCAGCTTGAAATTTTTCTTGAGCAAAAGTGCCCTCTTCTTGGTGTAAGCACATGAGATGGGCTTTGGTAGCAAATCCACATATTGCTCCCCTCGGCAGAGCTCCCGGCAAGCGCATGACGAGTCGCTCAGGCGAACCTCCGTCGGATTTCCGCCACTTTCCGGTCCCGCCTCTTTCAGGGGTACTCTCTCTCTCTCTCTCTGTCTATATAAAGAGTCGCCATTCAAAACCTGCAGAAAAACCAGAGTGTTTCTCTCCCATCTCTATTCAAATCCAGCCGATCTCTCTCTTTCCCTCTCCCACGCTCGAGCTCACTCCCTGTCGCGATCGCAAGGAAGGTACTGCCAACGTGCAAACCAATCTCGAGCTTTCGCAATCCATCAATTTCTTCTCCTGGCTATGGCTTCTTCGGTGTCTCATTGCTCCGTAACTCTGAAACGTCGGCTTTCGCTGATTGTTTTGTAGCGTTGAGTGGAGTTGCTTCACACGAGTGCGCTTAGTTTTTCCGATGGAGAAACCTGATGAGATGTGAACTTTTCCGATGAGGAGTTCCTTCTCACTCTTGCCTTGTTGTGCCTTGTCTCTCGCTGTTTCGCGTGCGTTTTGCGTCTCCCACCCTCCCGTCGCGGTAGGTCCGTTTGGTTTCGGAAGACCTCTTTGTGCTCGATGTAGATTGGCAGTATGCATCGTCCATGATTTTGTAGGTTAGGCACAGCGAAGGATTTCTTCTTAATTGCTACGTTTATCTCTCCGATATGCTTCCGTGAGTATTCCAGCGCATTTGGCTTCAGAAACTGGGTGGAATAAGCTTGTGGATAAATTTGCGTTCGGAATTGCCGTAATCCGATTGCTGGAAGTCCATAGAACCTTACAGTTTCACCGAAATCTCAGGGAGTGAATCGACCAATGACCGGACGGTAGTGGATTTCCCGGTGCCCCTATCTCCCATAATCATGACACCAATCTTAGGATCAATGACATTTAGTAAGAGGCACAGCTTCATCTCATCTTGCCCAACTATAGCGGCGAAAGGATAGACCGGCCTCTGACTCTCCTTAGAGGCAAGCTTCTCAGCCTGAAAAATGAAAAAAAAATCCATCCAATCCAGCTCAGAAAATCCTACAGAAGCAATCCATGCTAATTCTCCCCCAAACAATTCTCACTTCACTCAACAAGACCACCCTCAAACAACCATCAACTGCAAAGCATTTTCTTTTTACCAATTGACTTAATTAGCGTAATGCCTCAGCCTAAGAAATCCTCACTTAATCATTAAATGTAATGGAAGCAGCCCAATTTTCAGTCTACTTTCACTAAAAAACTCAGCAATTAACAAATTTGAAGCAGCATCAATCTACATCAGTCTCTTGCTGCAACTTCCCAGAAATGCATAGAGCCAACAAAAGAAAAGGCAAAGGAAAGAATCGATACCTGCTCGACAGAATTGATGTCAGTCGCAACATTGGTGACGGCAAGATGCCACGGCGACCTTCCTTTCTTGGTCTGAAACCCAATCCCTCCATAGCATTTCTTGCCATGATTCTGCACTGCAAACAAGAAAATTCAAAAAACAAAGGAAAATTCCACAGACCCCATTAAAAACCTCATAAACCCCGCGCTCGAAATAGTCGAATTCGAGCAAATTAAAGACCAGAACCGAAATGGGTCGTCCGGATTATCCCCCAAACGCTTAAAAAATGTGCAGGAAAGTGCACCTGAAAGTGAGGAGAGGCGCCGGGAGGCCAAGATTGCTGTGGAAGAAGTTCCCAGGAGAGACGCCATGGCTTCTTCGTATCGCAGAGCTAGCTCTTCCCTCACTGGCTTCACATAGATTTTCGGTCGATTTATTTTATTTTATTTTTTTTTCGAGGAAAACTCCTATTGGTTCGTCACTTTGAGGATAAGGTGATAGATTTCAGCAAAGCCTTCAGGATTCTCCCTCCTGGACAGTTTTCACCCTTCCGGCCCGGCCCGCTGTGGTCGTTACATATATGTCCGTTAAAAAAAGAGGGTATGATGTTGACTTCAATTCATCTTCTTACATTCGCCTGCCGGCCGGTGCCCACACTTCTTGCGCACCTAATTACCCTAATATTCTTTTCCTTTCTCAAGGAGAGAGAATAAACTCTAGTTATTTTGCATCCTGAAGGTCCCGAGATCTAGATAAGAACCGAGATGAAGTCTTTTAATAATTTGCTTAAGTAGTTGCGTGATAATAAAATGTCAAAAATGCTGAAGATGTGAAAATGGAGAGCCAACTAATGCATATCGAACGCATCACACATGGAAATTAATGAGACTATGTTTGGTATACATTACTGACTCGTAGTCCTAACAATTCGAGAAATTGGTATAGCGAATTGATTGATTTTACCTATGGTTTCCTTTTCTTATCTTAATTTCCTTATTTAGCTAACTTAGGTCAAGGCGTTATCTCTCTAGACTTAGGAAATTATCCTTCATCTATCAAATTTTGATTAGATGCTCTTTCTTGCTATCAAATTTTGTACAAAATTTTTGGGGATTATAACATGTTAGACAGAGCTAATCATAATATAAGTTTCTTTTGGTGAGATTCATTATGGGTCCTTTAAATTCTTGAATTGCGTGATTAATTTGGGAGAATTGAGATAATGACTGACATGTCAAAGGCTCTTGACAATGTGATCTGGTCAATTTTTTGGAGTTTATCATGGGACTAGTTGCTTAGCTAGTTTTTCTCATCTTAATTGGCCTACCTACTTAGCTAGGTTTCACTGCCACTTCATTAATTTAGCTGGCTAAATTGCCAAATTGAGCTTTTAATAAGTGAAAGATTTGGAAATGCGTTGACAGGTTCACTCATAGAGAATTCTAGGCTTCACTTGCTATAGTTGTGATATGATTGAAAAAAACATGTCAGTACCAAACCTCTTCATTCATGCTTATATAATTTTTCCATCAATTTTCATTTTGAATTTCAAGTACGAATGTTGATTTTAACATGTAATAGCCTCACTTATGTTCGAAATATGATCGGGTAATCATATCACATAAACAGTGTAGTGATCACAATAAATTTTTGAAAACAAAGGGGGGGGAAGGGAATGAGATCAAACTTAAGAGTGGGGAAATGAAAAGCCCCCATATGAATTTCCCAAAAATACAAAACCAACTTCCACAGCATACGATGAAATAGCCACTAAAGCATCTTGCTTTAACATTAAGCAAACCCAAACTCCATCTTCCCAAGCTTCTCTATCTCCTCCCTAAAACCACACAAGCACCTGTCCTTCAGAATCACCAAAACCCTAAAGCCATCGCTCGGATCTCCGACTCCTACCTCGGAACAAGGCAAGAAGAAGCAAGCCTCGTTGCTCCCCAAGAGCTTCCTCGAGAGGGGCAGCACGTTGGCCGGCCCTCCCCACCCAAAATCCACCGCCGAGTGGCCCAAATGCCTCCAATCTGTGAATCCGCTCACATTTTTCCCTAAAAGCAAAAATCATCGAGTAAGCTCATTTTGCAGATGATGTTGCAGCTAGTTATATTGTGAAAATGCGTTCAAATATGTCAAAGGAGAATCTGTGTTAGATAACATTCAATAAATGGCTGCAATACACTAGTCAACTAACAATCTTATGTTCCAAATTGGATATCCGAGACTTTTCGAATCTGATTAATTCTACCAGATGTTGTAGACTCCCGACTCATTGCATGTGGTATAAATTTGAGAAATCACAATATTGTACTCCTAATGAAGATTTCAAGATATTAAAAACTGTAAGTGTGCCTATTTATGTGACATTAGATGATAATAGACATATAAATCATAATATACGGACACTTGGCTCTTTTTGACCATAAATTATCCTTTGCATCCTTATACAAAATGTCCTAAGCATGTGATATTACAAGCCCATAAATTTTTTTCCTGAGAAATTGAAATAAAAGAGTATATTTCCTTAACTTGCACTCAATGCTTGTTTCCCCATAATCGTAAGGCAATAATAGATAAATATATACTATTTCGTGGTCAATGTTAATGCCTGCTATGCAACGTAAATCTTTCAAAAAATTTTAAAAAAAGAAAAATAAAGCCTTCTCCTTCAGACCTGCCGAGACGCCTTCCCTTCGATGTTCTTCTTGAAAGTCGATGTACGAGCGCACGTACTCATCGCTTGCGTTGCGCTTGCTCTTCCTAATCAGCTCCGCGACTGCCCAAATTGGCTTTTCCAGCAAGTCTCTCGCCGTCAGTTGGACGTATATCGGGACACATCCGTTGCCCCAGTAGCCGACCGGCAATGGCGGTTTCAGCACCTTGCGGATGTTCGTCGAGTACGAGAATTTCACCGTCTCGTCACCCGGAATGTCCGATACTTTGACCCTATTTCAGGAATTTGTGAATCAATTGAAGTCAAGACGTTGCGGCCGGATATTTACATATGCGTAAATATCTAAATTAACCGTGCAATCAGAAGGATAATCCTAAGATAATCTCGAAAAGGTTGGTGTACTTAAGTGACTTACTTTGCGCGCCAAATGAATGCACCTAAAGCTTCGAACGTGGTGAACTTCTGGCCGCACTTCTCCAGCATCGATGCCTTGAACCGGTCCAACCACTCCTCTTTCACGTGGAAAAACTCCCGACCAAACTCGCAATTCTCATCATCGAACGGGTTCCGACCCTTCTCGCATAGGTAGTCCCCAACTGGCGCCTCGACCCGAGCCGGACTCCTTGGCCCCAACAAGACGTCTCGGTCCCACACCGGCTCGATGGAAACTCGCTCCGCCCCACGAGCTAGCTCCGCCACCGCCCCGAAGAATTGGGTCGCCCCGAGCCCGTCGCACATGGCGTGGTGAATGGCGGCACCTAAGCTGAACCCTCCGCATTGGAACACCGTGAGTTGGAGCATGCACGGGTTGGCCAAACTCTCCTCCAGATCCGGGTCGGGTATCAGCCTCTCCAAGAAACCCGAGTCCGCCTCATCAAGGTTTTTAACCGCATGGAGAGTGCAATTGGTGGTGGCGTGAATGAGCGGCATGCCTTGGCTGGCAACACAATGAAGCTTGAGGCAGCGATGATCGTTATCGCCAGGGCGAAGCGTGCCACATAGAGGGTAGTAGTAACAAAGCGCACCAGAGAGCGCTCTGGCAATGACATGGTATGGTGTATCGTGGGCACGCTTCATTTGGTCAGCATTTACATACACACGGAGGTAACGGAACGTGATGTCGAGATTAGGATCGGTGTCGAGGTGCGAGAGAGGGAGGACCTGTTCTTGATCGAGAAGGGGTGGTGTAGGGGGTTGGATGAGTTTGGTTTCAAGGATTTGGACTTGCATTTTGTCGATCGGTTGGTTTCTGGCACATGAAATTCGGAAAGGTCAGGGTTTATTTTTGAGAGAGTTATGACTTTATTTGTTGGGGATTTATAATTTATAGGCGGTCCCATCATTGTCGATGCCATGAAACTTCTTTATTTTTTTAAGAGAAAGGTGCGGTTGGGATTTTAAAGGGTGTTAAGTTTGGTGGATGTGACACGTGGAGCATTTCATGCCATAAATCCTAAAAGTCGAATGAATGTCGTGGGGAGGAGGGAACGGAGCCACGATTCTATACTTCCGTGTCATGAAATATTCTTTTTTTTTTCCTATATAGTTAAATTTGATTTAAATTAATTTTTTGAAAGCATTCAAGAATTTTTTTTTTTTTTTTGTGGCTCGGGGGCCCCGCAGTACGGATCGGGAGAAACCAATGGGGCGACACGTCTACCCACCACACACGTCGCGTCTGGTAAGTCACCCCTGCGACGCACTTATTTGGGTCGGGAGGAAGAGCGCCGGCTCAACCGCGCCACCCAGGTAGATGGTTGCATTCAAGAATTGTTGGTAAAAGAAAAAGACGGGATGATTTTTCTGGGTGGGTTTGTTGGTAAGTTATTATTATTTTTAATGAAATTAGCAACTTACCCATGTGTTTTGGGGGGAGGGGGGAATATTTGAGACAAATTAAACAATTTCGGGGCAATTCGGCGAAGATGGTTCCATTGAAGGGGGTGAAATAGGACTTCTGAGGTTTTATATATATAGCTAATATTTATTATTGAATTATTGGTGTTTGATTATGAGGTAACTTTGTCACAGGAAGAGAGCTTGAGCTCTTAGAAGAGCCTCTGTAGCCTGTCGGATAGTAGCGGGCTCCACAGATTGGTTCATTATTTGAACATATTGGTGTTCGTACGTTTCGCATCTCTAATCCCCTTGTATCTTTGTCTTTCTAAAATGGAAGGAATACTCTCTTGTTGTTTTATATTTCGATGATCTTGAATTTCAAATGAATACCAAGATGAAATCTTTTAAGGACTTATTTAGGTGTATATATATAAACAGTCAGCCTTTCAAAAACCTAAGAAGAACCAGATTACTCACTCTTCTCTATTCAGACCCAGTCCATCTCTCTCCGCGCTCGACCTTGCTCTCTGGAGATCCTATGCTTGTCTCGATCTAGCGAACTTTTGTTGCTCGTAACTATGAAATGTCAGTGTTTGCTATTTGTTTCATAGCGTAAAACAGAGGTAACTCATGAGCGGGTTGAGTTTCCAAATGGCTCTTGCCGTATGTTTCATTGGTTCATTTGGTTTCAGAAGAGCTCTTTGTGATCGAGGTTGACTGGCTTTATGGAGTTCATCTGAGTATCTTCTTTGACATTATAAATTAGGCACAGGGAAGGATTTCTTTCTGGATTATAATGTTTATCTGAGTATTCTGGTGCATTTGACTTCAGAAACTAGGAAGTGTAGTTTCCCGTGAAACAAGCCTATAAATATGTATCTTCACAATTGCTGTAAGCCTATTACTGATAGTCTATGGCTCCTTGTAGTTTCACCGCAATGTTAGCGCTTATGTAGAGAAAATCGCTGTGACTTACATCATTTACCTGCTCTTTATCTTGATTTTTGAGGTATGAGTTGGAGATTTTCGCCACTCAGGGCACAGATTTTGCTCAAAGATAATGCTATTTCATGGCATCTTTCTTCAGAAAAATGATACCATGATAAGTGGCTGTTCTGACGTACATGTTACATGTCATTCATCTTAATTGAGCTTCATTGTGCTGGAAAGTGCATTATCCGAGTGCAATGGGAGGACTCATGGTACGGTCATAAATTTATTTGCTACAACATAATGGTATAGTTTCTGATGTTTAAATTACCCACGTTGGATGGCTTTAATCTTGATTTATCCATGTTTGAGTGAGAACAAAGTGGGAAGAATGTTATAGGAAGCAAAGGGAGATCTTCAGAGATGAATGAGCACCAGGGCTTAAAAACTCACCTTGGTGAGGCAATTCCAGATTGTGAGGATAATGCTATCATCGACAATGTTCAATCTACACGCTGTGTGGGTACACCAGAGATTCAGGGAGAAAACTTCTGTAACTTTAATTTCTATGCCCAACCCAAGAAAAGAAAAAATGGTTGGGTGCCAAAGTCTGCAGCGTGTAGAAATCCAATCTGAGAACGATCTTCTTTGGATAGGTCAAACAGCATGTGTAATCAGGAATCTAATCAACAAGGTCATTCATCAGATCAAATAGAACCAGGAGAAGTAAATGTGTAGCCTGGGGTTGATACAAATTTAAGTACCATTCCAGAGATTCCAAAAAATGATTTGTCTATTGTCAAAAGTTTGAATTCCACTTCGGGTGAGGAGCAGAGTAACAGGGAAGAAATGGTAAGGGCTCAGAAGGTTCAACTGTGTCACATTTTCCTGGAACAGAAGGCAAATGAAAGCAATAAGCCTTTTATTGATACATCGAATGCTACTAGAAAAAAGCCTGCAGCTTATATATTGTCCTCTTTCTTTACCTGTAGATAGCTTTGACAAGCCCACTCAAAGTTTATGAAGAGATCGGAGGAAATTAAGAGTCGGTCTTCTCAAGAGCCAGCAACTTGGAGAAAGCTTGTTGGTCTAAATTCTCTCGTGTGGAAGCAGACGAACAGTCAAATCTCCTTTGACAGCAAGCCATATCAGTGTGAGCACCACTTCTCTAATGGGGTGCAGCATCTATATCCAATCAAATTTTAATTTTAGAGCTGAATGATATTTTGTTCAAATTCTACCACATTTTTTTTCCATGTACTTCACTTAAAATAATTGACAGTGGGTCATCGATGTGCCAGTTATGTGCTTCCCACCACCTTGCCCTCCCCCCAAAGGGAAAAAACGGAAATTTTTTTTTTTTTTTTTTTTTTATCTTTTGCCCATATGAAGCTGCCTTGGTTATGACAACTCTACTATCCGATGGACTTTCAACAAGGGTAAAATGAGATACTTTTTGTTCGATTGTGTATCATAGTTTGCATTGAGACATTGGATGATCGGCTAATTGCCGTACATTACTAGTTTGATCAACACAAATGTTTATACTTGCTAAGAATCTTTTGATGTGACATCTCTGTCTCTAGTAACGTGTGACTGAAGTAACAAGTGGACTACAAGACTGGAAGCAGGATGCCCAATCTGTGCTAGCCTGACATATTTATGTTTGAGTTGTACCTTTTGAGTCGAATGAAATGGGAGAGCGATATTTTTTGAGATATAGTCACTTTTAAGACCGAAATAACTTATGATTACAGGAAAGATGTATCAATGTCATGTCATATAAGTTTTATGTATAATGCTGTTTTTGTTATGTCATATCCCGTCTTAGAGACATTGCCAGCACTAATAAGTAGAATTCATATATTGGATTAGTCCATTGACACAACATTATTCTGCATATGTTTAATATGCTTGTACTAAACTTTTGTAGTTCTCCGAGTAAGACGTGCAATTTGAATGAGTTGTCAAAACCAACAGAAGAGATTTGCATCAATCCTGAAGTCACCAATTCAAGCAAAGAATCTTTTAAATGTCATTTGAAGAATAGTAACTCTCTCAAAATGGGGTCTCACCGACTCCTAACTTGATGTCCTGGAACTTGAAATCATTCTTAGAAATATGCTAGCTCGATCCATGCAAGCTAACCATTGTCGCATGACTTGTCTTCAAAACTTCACAAGCGTCCAAAACATGTAGTCCAATCAAAGTGTGATTCTTGAACAAGAAAATCGCAACCAATCTTCCATGAAAGTTTCAGAAAAGGAAAGAAATGATTGAGATTATGTAGTCAAACCAATTAGTTATACATATCAATTAATGTCCAGAGTGTTTGACTTATTTGTTAATGAATACCATGCACAAGAAAATAGATAGAAGCTGTTCTAAGTTCCTTGAAAAATACTGATAAGAGTCATATATGTAGGTTTTAACTGCATTTGTTGAGATTGAGGTACGAGAAAGGATCTATTTATAAGAGGAAACAATATCATACAAAAAAAAAAAAAAATGGAAACATTCAAAACAAATTTCATGACTCGCGCTTGCATTTAGGACCTTAGCAGTCATTTGTGCTATCCACGTTGGATGGCTCTAATCTTGATTCATCCATGACTGAGGGAGAACAAGGTGGGAAGAAGGTCATAGGAAGGGAAGGGAGATTTTCAGAGATGAATGAGCACCAGGGCTCGAAAAGTCTCCTTCCTGAGGCAATTCCAGACTGTGAAGATAAAGCTGTCATTGATAATGATGAATCAAGACGTTGTGAGTAACATCAAAAGTTCAAGTAGAGATTTCTGTAACTTCAACTCTATGTCTAACTTTATCTGCAGTCTGTAGAAATACAATCCTAGAATGATCTTCTTTGGATAGGACAAACAGCACGTGCGCTCAAGAATCCGATCAACAAGGTTGTACATCAGATAAAATAGTACCAAGAGAAGTTTCACGTTCAGCCTAGGGCTCACACAAATTTAAGTACCATTCTAGAGCTTGCAAGAAAAGATTTGTCTATCATCAAAAGTTTAAATTCCGCTTCATATGAAGAGTAGAGTAACAGGGAACAAATGGTAGGGGAAGCCATATTTTCTTGTGGCAACGTACATTTAGAAGGTTTAACTATGTCACATGTTCCAGGAACAGAAGGCGAGGCACTTTAAAGCAGTAAACCTTTTCTTGATACATGGAATGCTACTAAGGCTGATATAGAAAATGCCAAGCTTGCCACAAATCTTCATCTGAGTAAAGTAATGCATGACAGTGAAATGGTTGTCGTCATGTTGACCCTACTTTATCACTTACCTTTAAGTGATTTGTGGAATGAGAGGACAGAAAACTTATAAAAGGATAACATTGGCAAGTTTATGCCATTTACTTAGAGCAATGAGTCATTAATGTCTCTTTTTAAGAAACATGGACTTGATAGTTGATTTTATGAAAATTTAGGAAGAATATGCATCGTAGCTCAATGTTCCAAGGACAGGAACACAGCAAGTTCTTGTGGTCATCAATTTGATACACTCATTCATTGGGTTTTTGTCACGACCCGAACTTCGAGCACATGCACATTCCTCCGTGGTCGATATAAATTTGCGACGTCCCAGGGAGTGTCGCCGACCTATTCATTATTATTCGCATGCGGAAAGCGTAAAACAATCTCCATACAACATAACAGTGGGATAGAAACGTAGGATAATATTTTCACAACCACACGTACAATACAGTAGTACTTAAATACAAACCAGTTTAACACCCCAAGGTTTAATACAAAAGTGAAGCTGTTTGACTACCAATAAGTTAAGCTTCTATTTACAAGGCTGGGGTTTGCCAATATACTATCATACTTCTCAACCCTTCTAGGGTGAACTGTCACCCATCCCAAGTCTCGACGGAAGACCCGTCATCACCTTGGAGAAGGTAGAGAGACTTCTATTTTTCCTTCCCTGCAAACCACTGTACACGACCTGGCCCTCCTTCGTCTAGGGACTTGAAAATGTTAGCCCACTAAAGGGTGAGATCACATCTCAGCAAGTCAATATACTAAACCCAGATTAGGAGAAGGGTACATATAACATGCAATCTAGTCACCCTTCTTACCCTTTCTCATCACTTGTATTTTCCTGCACGTTAGTGGCATTCAATTATACAATATCACATTGACATCACCTAGCAGTTGAATACTTCAATGCACATACAAATAGAGATGCAGATGTCAGATCATTGGCCGTGGCCAATTTTTAACAGATAATAGTCATCCAGTATAACCGGGCTTCACCTCACACCGTTGAGGGCGGCAACGTCTACATCTAGGTGGCAACGTCTACATCTAGGCGGCATTCCAATTAAGGAGCATCGGCCCAACCTCCATTGTGTCCGGCATCCGTTGACTTGGGGCATTCCCAAAGGAGCATCGTCCGGCCCCAAAGGCACGTAATGGAATCATGTCGTGAATGCATATGATCGATGTCACATTTCAATAATCAATTATGCACAGCATCCACAGCATCAATTGAGCAATTTCATAGCAAGAACTCTTCAAAACAAGCATGTACTCTTATTCATCCAAATTGACAGAAAACTGCCCAATAACGCTCTCCCATTTTTGAAGTCAGAAACTCACCCATATAATCTCGAAAAATTCTCAAATTCGGATACGTGCTAGAAAAAATATAAACAAACATTTTTCATGAAGACACCAAGATCCACATTCCTCTGGATTCGGCCCAGAAATTCTTTCTATCCAGCACAAAAATCGGGTCCGGTTCCAAAGAGTCTAACTCATCGAAATCAGTTCGGTTTTGGGTGGGGATCTTGTTCATTTGATTTGAAATTCGAGTATGTTATATTAGAAGTTGTGAGAAACAACTTTCATGAAGGAACCGATTGAAAATTCGACCTCTAAAGGTAGGTAACAACCCTTGAAATCATGGCAGGTCACGGGTTACAAAACTGTCTGAAATACTGTTCCGAGGATCACGTCATTAAAATCGTCACCTTTTTAATTTCTAAAAATTATGAGAAAAATATATATATTATTACTTAGGATGTCCACAACATTTCTTTAGAAGGAAATTTCTTCAAAATCGCATCACAAAGTTGTCCACGAAATTAGCAAAACATACATGTCTTGCAAACTGTTTCAGAAAACAGTCTCTGTTCTATTTCGAATCTACCTCCACGAGATTTTTCTTGCTCTATAAACCCTATCTAAACCTTTCTATAGTCATTATAACATCCCTAAGTAACATTCATCCACATATAAATTCATCTACATGGTTCATCTACATAAAAATCCCTAAAGAATGTACTCAGCCCCTAAGCTACGTTTAGGAGACGACTTACCGTTAAATCTAATGGCGATCCTCACTTGTGGCTGGACGGCAACACAAGGACAGCCCTGGAGGTGTTTTGACGATGATTTGGACCCGGCATGACGGCTGGAGGTGTCATTGAGTGACCACCACAGCAGCACACAAAGTCCTGGATTTTCTTGAGGAGGGAGGAACGCTCAAGACCTTGCTGTTCAGTTATTGTTTTGTCGTCCAAGGGGAGCAAGAATGGCTGAATAAACTAACTTAAAGGAGAAGAAGACAAGACTTTTTATGGCTGTGAAAGGGAAAGGAAATTGTTGTAAGGTTGGATAAGGGAAAGAGAGAGACAAGGGCACGGTAGTAGGGGAGAAGAAATAAGTGCAGAAGAATAAGAAAAGAGGGTAAAGCAGAAGAGTAAGACTCTTCGGCTGGAAGAAAAGAAAGGAAAGAAAAATGACGGACAAGAAAGAAAAGGGAAAAGTTAAAAAGGAAAGCAGCCCATTTGCTGCTGTATTTCGGTTTCCTACTGCAAGAAGAGGAGAGGGAAAAGGAGAAGTAATTGCAGAGAAATTACTCAACATTTACTCAGCATTTTCTCAGCATTTACCTTCTACTTTTGGCTTAATTTTCCATGGAAATCTTTGCCACCTATCACCATCAAAGGCCCCACAAGGTTTCCAATGTTGCCTCTTCTAAATGAGATGAAGGAAAATGTTGAAATTCATGTAGGCATGCTGAATCCGAATTTGAAGTGGGTTCTCATAGCTTTTTCCCATGGAGACTGACTTCCTATCCCTATCAAGTGGTCCCCCCCTACTTTATGCATCATTATTTCACACAAACGGCATGGGAATTGAGGTGAAATTCATGGGGCATGCTTGGCTACGAATTTTCTTTTCTTGTTGAGACTTTTCCCCTTTTTTTCTATTTGCCCAATCAACACTTAAGTTAATAGGGTCAAGTCCCTTAGTAGACACTTATAAATCCTCGTTTAAACTTCTATAACTCTTTTTTCCAATTGTTTCATAATAAATTCCCAAAACCTATTTAAAAAGTGGCATTTCCTTTTTATTCTTTTAATTTGTTATTCTTGCCTCTTTTCCGTTAATAATTCCCGTCGTCCATAAAATTTAGAAAGATGCAACAACATTCCCCGAGATTAATTGTGACATGTGAAAGTTCTTAATTTCTATAATCGACATCATTTCCTCGGTTAATTTCAGTCAAATGTGATTTTAGCGCAACTTAAACTATCGGTTAGGTTTTTTTTTTTTTTGAATTTTTTGGTGCACTAACCTTTGGTCGATTATTCCCGAGCCACAATGTACATCTTCGACGCATTAACGACTCTCGATTGTCATGAAAAATCTCGAGGTTTCAATTACGAGCATAGGGTACCAAAACAACAGAAAAATCGATTTAGTGCCGATCGACGAGAATTCTGTAATTAGTTGGAATCACCCAAGCCTAATTTTATCTCTATCGAATCGACCTTTTCCAATTTCGATAGATTTTCGATTTGTGCTGAAATGATCCTTATAGACTAACACGGTCGAGCAATCGATTCCTGGTCGAATTCTCAAGTGGGTTGCATCAAAATCCTTTAATAACTTTCTTGATTAGTCTAGTTATCTCATGAGTGATCAGCTCAGAGAATAGCGCTATAGACACGTCGATGAAAAGCCCAATTTATTTAATTGAAAACAGAAGTGGAAAAATCAAACTGTCACAACTCTTTCCCTCTTATAAAAATTTCGTCCTCGAAATTTAAGTCGTTACATCATTCAAATCAAAAAGGTAAGGATATTGTTTTTTCATGGCATCTTCTATTTCCCAGGTTGCTCCTTCTGTACCGTGGTGTTGCCATACCACTTAGACCAATGGAATGGTCTTGGTTCCAAGAACTTGTTCTTTTCGATCCACAATTTGAATTGGTCTTTCTTCGTATGATACCCTATCATCCACATCCAATTCTTCAAAATTTAAAACATGGGTTGGGTAGGTTCATACTTTCAAAGCATTGACACGTGGAAGACCTTGTGAATCGAGCAAGTCTCGGTGGCAATGCAAGACGATATGCCAAAGTCCCTATTATTTCCAAAATTTCAAAGGGACCTATGTACCTTGGACTTAATTTTCCTTTCTTACTGAAGCGTGAAGTACCCCTCATTGGCGATACCTTCAAGAAGACGTGCTCACCAACTTGGAATTCTAATGGCTTTCGCCGCTTGTCAGCATAGCTTCTCTGGCGACTTTGGGCAGTCTTTAATCTGTTCCTGATGACGGTCACTGCATCCACTAACTGCTGGACTAATTCTGGGCCTGTGATCTTCTGTTCCCCAACTTCATCCAAACACACTGGTGTCCTACATGCTCGGCCGTACAATGCTTCAAAAGGAGCCATTTGGATGCTCTGTTGGCAACTGTTATTGTAGGCGAATTCCACTAAGTGAAGTTGATACTCCCAACTTTCCTTAAAATCTATAACACACGCTCTCAGCATGTCCTCGAGAGTCTGAATTGTCCTCTCAGACTGGTCCTCCGTCTGAGGATGATATGCCGTACTGTATTGAAGTTTGGTACCAAGAGCACTTTGTAAGCTCTTCCAAAAAGCAGCAGTAAATCTCGGATCTCTATCTGATGTTATCGTAACCAGCACTCCATACATTCGAACCACTTGGCGCACATATAGGTCTGCGTGCCTATCCAAAGCGAGGTCTTTTCGAACCGCAATGAAGTGAGCCGACTTTGTCAATCGTCGACTATCACCCAAATTGAATCATTTCCTTGTTGACTCCTCGGTAGTCCGGTCACGAAATCCATCGTGATATGCTCCCATTTCCACTCTGGAATCTCTAGAGGTTGTAGAAGTCCTCCCGGCCTGCAATGTTGGGCTTTTACTTGTTGACAAGTCAAACACTTGGTGACGTGCTTGGCAATGTCCGCCTTCATACCAGACCAACAATAGTGTTGATGTAAATTTTGATATATTTTTGTGTTCCCTGGGTGGATGCTGTAATTACTACGATGTGCCTCAGACAAAATTTCTTCTCTGAGTTCAATATCGTTAGGTACCACCAAACGTCCTCGGCACCTTAGTGTTCCATCTTTAGAGATCTGAAAGTCCGCCTTTCTTTTCTCAACATCCGCCTGTAGGATTTTCTGTACATCAGGGTCTGTTAGTTGGAGTGTCTTGATTCTTGGCCTGGATATCCGGTTCAATTCTGAGAGTGGCCATAAGACTAGAGAGGTGACCTACCTTAAATTTGAATACCGAATCTTGTGCCATTTCGATTAAGTTCCACTCCTTTATTAATATATGAGCTACTGAAGACTTTCGGCTTAAGGCATCGGCGACTTTATTTGCCTTTCCTGGATGGTATAATATATCACAGTCATAGTCTTTCAGCAATTCCATCCATCTGCGTTGTTTCATGTTCAACTCCTTCTGAAAGAACAAATACTTGAGACTTTGATGGTCGGTGAAGATCTGGAATCTTTCTCCGCACAAGTAGTGTCTCCAAATCTTCAGAGCGAAAATAATTGCCGCGAGTTCTAAGTCATGCATTGGGTAATTCAGTTCATGAGGTCTCAACTGACGTGACGCGTATGCAACTACTCGGCCGTGTTGCATTAACACGCAACCCAGTCCTCTGAACGACGCATCACTATAAATCTCGAATCCTCCTGGACCAGATGGTATGGTCAGTACATGTGTGGTAGTCAGCTTTTCTTTAAGCTCTTGAAAACTACGCTCACACTTGTCTGTCCACACAAACTTTTCCTCCTTTTTCAGAAGTCATGTCATAGGTGATGCTATAGCTGAAAATCCTTCCACAAATCGTCTGTAATACCCAGCTAAGCCTAGGAAACTTATGATTTCTGTTACCGTAGTTGGTCTCGGCCAATTAGTTACTGCTTCAATCTTGGATGGATCTACAGAAATTCCTTCTCCTGATATTACATGTCCTAAGAAAGCCACATGAGTTAACCAAAACTCACACTTGCTGAACTTGGCATACAGCTCATGAGCCCTTAGAGTCTGTAGTACCATTCTTAAGTGTTCCTCATGTTCCTTTGGACTTCTCGAGTATACTAGGATGTCATCAATAAATACAATTACGAATTGATCCAGGTATTCCTTGAAAACTCGATTAATTAGATCCATAAAAGCAGCTGGAGCATTTGTTAACCCGAACGGCATCACTATGAATTTGTAATGGCCATATCGAGTATGGGATGCTAACTTTGGAATGTCCTCTTTTCTAATCCTCAGCTTATGGTATCCCGTCCTCAGGTTGATTTTTGAAAATATTGACGCGCCTTGCAGTTGATCAAACAAGTCGTCGATCCTCGGGAGTGGGTACTTGTTCTTAATTGTTACCTGATTGAGTTGTCGATAATTAATGCACAAACGCAGTGTACCATCTTTCTTCTTGACGAAGAGAACTGGTGCTCCCCACGGTGATGCACTGGGACGTATAAATCCTTTATCTAACAATTCCTGCATCTGTACCTTCAATTCTTTTAGTTCAGACAAAGCCATCCGGTAAGGAGCCTTAGAAATGGGTTCCGTTCCGGGGGCTAACTCAATCACAAATTCAATTTCTCTTTTTGGCGGTAGGCCGGTAGTTCTTTTGGAAAGACGTCTGGAAATTCTTGTACCACTGCAATATCTTCAACTTTCAGTTCTTCCACTGTCGTGTCCATAACCATCGCCAAGTAACTCAGACAACCATTGTTTAATAACCGGGTCGCCTCAAGTGAGGAAATTAGGGTAATCGAAGGTCCTCCTCGACTTCCACTAAACTCGAAACTTTTACTATCTAGCGGGCTGAACTGGATCGTTTTACGATAACAGTCCATCTTAGCTCGATGCTTGGTGAGCCAGTCCATGCCAATTATTACATCAAAATCATACATGGCTAAAACTATCAAATCTATTCTTCCCTCTTGCTCACCAATTGCCAATTTGCAATCCGGACAACCCATCATGGACAACACATTATCTTGTAATGGCGTTGATATACTAATGATTGATTTCAACCGTTCGGGACTCAATTCTATTAACTTTATAAATTGTTCGGTTACAAATGAATGAGTCGGACCAGGGTCAAATAAAGCGTATGCTGGATGATCATTTAGGGAAACAAGATTACTGTGATCACATTCGGTGCATCCTCTGCTTGACCTTTGGTGATGGCGTACGTCCTTCCTCTGACAGGAGGCCTAACTGGTTCACCCTATTGTGCATTCGGGGGTGCATACCCCCTATTCTGGCCCATCGGTGGTGGTGGTGGCAACTGTTGTCCTCCCTGTCAACTAGGACATTCTCTGATCTGGTGGCCTTGTTGTCCACAACCAAAACAAGCTCCCGTCCTAGTGTGACATGGTGCAGATCCATGTCGTTTCCCACAGAAGCGACAAGTTCCATTATTATTCGCTACTGGCTTACTCACTCCACCTTTTCTGTTGGGTGGAATAGGATATCTTCTACTGACCATGGGTTTCTTTCCAAACTTGATACTACTCCTGTTCGCATTGAACCTTGATCCTGATGCGACAGTCTACTCATTCAGATCTCTTTCTATCAGTTGGACCCAACGATAAACCTCTCGGTAGTCATTCAAATCAAAAGGTACTAGTGGTTGTTTCAGCTCTAATCGGAGGCCATTCCTGAACCTTCTAGCCTTTTCTTCAGGATCCTCTACCAGTCTTGGGGCATACTGCAAAAGCTCTGCAAACTTGACCTCATACTGGTCAATAGTCATGGATCCCTGGCGAAGACGTTGGAACTCTTCCATCTTCTGTTCTCTGGCACTCTTCGTGAAATATTGCTCATTAAATGCCCTGAGGAAAACATTCCATGATGGCACTACCCCTTCTGGAAATACAGTCTCTCGAGTAGCTCTCCACCATATATCGGCGTTGTCTTCTAGCTGATAAACTGCTAGAGTTACTTTCTCTTCCTCATTGCACCTTAAAAGTGCAAATGCCTTTTCTACAGCTAGAATCCAATGGGAAGTAGTCTCGGGGTCTTCGGTACCAGTGAACTTTGGCGGATTCAACTTCAAAAAGTGTTCCACTAGCTTGTATACAGGTCTGTCTGCAACCACGTTCCCTGGTAGAACTTCAATAGGTGGAGCGACAGGTGCACCGGCAGCGGCAGTATTGGCAGCAACATTAGCGGCAGTTGTAACGGCGGCATTAATGGTAGCCGTTTGATTTTGAGCTTGCTGTCCCATCAGATCTCTCATGGCCTCTAGCGCTTGTATGATCCCAACTATTCTTGGATCACTAGGTGCTGCTGCCGCAACACCAACCGGCGGAACCGGTGGCGATGTTGCACCACTAGCACAAGCCTGAGCTGGCGCTTTACCCCTATTACCTTGGGCACCACCTCTAGTCGGTGTCCTAGCCTTAGTAACTAGTCCGATCGCCCTTTTCCTGGGCGTCCTCTGGTCTTGCTCACTCATGGTGCAGATTCTATATAAACACCTGCTTCCCATTCCAACACTAGGTTAGAATTTGAGTGGGCTCACAAACAAACTATCAATCAATTATCACTCACATGCGCCAGCATATTCAATGTCTTTCCTACTAACCATCCCATGACTCATCGCACCTTATCACTCCAGACACAACCTTGCTCTGATACCACTAAATGGGGATGTCATGACCCGAACTCCGAGCACATGCACATCCCTCCGTGGTTGATATAAATTTGCGACGTCCCAGGGAGTGTCGCCGACCCATTCATTATTATTCGCATGCAGAAAGCGTAAAACAATCTCCATACAACATAACAGAGGGATAGAAACGTATGATAGTATTTTCACAACCACACCTACAATACAGTAGTACTTAAATACAACCCAGTTTAACACCCCAAGGTTTAATACAAAAGTGAAGCTATTTGACTACCAATAAGTTAAGCTTCTATTTACAAGACTAGGGTTTGCCAATATACTATCATACTTCTCAACCCTTCTAGGGTGAACTGTCACCCATCCCCAGTCTCGACGGAAGACCTGTCATCACCTGGGAGAAGGTAGAGAGACTTCTATTTTTCCTTCCCTGCAAACCACTGTACACGACCTAGCCTTCCATCGTCTAGGGACCTGAAAATGTTAGCCCACTAAGGGGTGAGATCACATCTCAGCAAGTCAATCTACTAAACCCAGATTAGGAGAATGGTACATATAACATGCAATCTAGTCACCCTTCTTACCCTTTCTCATCACTTGCATTTTCCTGCACGTTAGTGGCATTCAATTATACAATATCACATTGATATTACCTAGCAGTTGAATACTTCAATGCACATACAGATAGGGATGCAGATGTTAGATCATTAACCGTGGCCAATTTTTAATAGATAACAGTCATCCGGTATAACCGGGCTTCGCCTCACACCGTTGAGCACGGCAACATCTACATCTAGGTGGCAACATCTACATCTAGGCGGCATTCCAATTAAGGAGCATCGGCCCAGCCTCCACTGCGATCGGCATCCGTTGACTTGGGGCATTCCCGAAGGAGCATCGTCCGGCCTCAAAGGCACATGACGGAATCATGTCGTGAATGCATATGATCAATGTCACATTTCAATAATCAATTATGCACAACATCCACAGCATCAATTGAGCAATTTGATAGCAAGAACTCTTCAAAACAAGCATATACTCTTATTCATCCAAATTTACAGAAAACTGCCCAATAATGCTCTCCCAATTTCGAAGTCAGAAACTCACTCATATAATCTCAAAAAATTCTCAAATTCAGAAACATGCTAGAAAACATATAAAAAAACATTTTTCATGTAGACACCGAGATCCAGATCCCTCTGGATTCGGCCCAGAAATTCTTTCTATCCAGCACAAAAATCGGGTCCAGTTCCAGAGAGTCTAACTCATCGAAATCAGTTTGGTTTTTGGTGGAAATCTTGTCCATTTGATTTGAAATTCGAGTATGTTATATTAGAAGTTGTGAGGAACAACTTTCATGAAGGAACCGATTGGAAATTCGACCTCTAAAGGTAGGTAATAACCCTTGAAATCATGGCAGGTCACGGGTTACAAAACTGTCCGAAATACTGTTCCGAGGATCACGTCATTAAAATCGTCACCTTTTAATTTATAAAAATTATGAGAAAAATATATATTATTATATAGGATGCCCAAAACATTTCTTCAGAAGGAAATTTCTTCAAAATCGCATGACAAAGTTGTCCACGAAATTAGCAAAACATACATGTCCTGGAAACTGTTTCAGAAAACAGTCTCTGTTCTATTCCAAATCTACCTCCACGAGATTTTTCTTGCTCTATAAACCCTATCTAAACCTTTCTATAGTCATTATAACATCCCTAAGTAACATTCATCCACATATAACTTCATCTACATGGTTCATCTACATAAAAATCCCTAAAGAATGTACTAAGCCCCTAAGCTACGTTTAGGAGACGACTTACCGTTAAATCTAATGGCGATCCTCACTTGTGGCCAGACAGCAACACAAGGACAGCCCTAGAGGTGTTTTGACGATGATTTGGACCCAGCACAATGGCTGGAGGTGTCGTTGAGCGACCACCACAGCAGCACACAAAGTCCTGGATTTTCTTGAGGAGGGAGGAACGCTCGAGACCTTGCTGTTCAGTTGCTGTTTTGTCGTCCAAGGGGGAGCAAGAATGGCTGAATAAACTAACTTAAAGGAGAAGAAGACAAGACTTTTTATGGCTGTGAAAGGGAAAGGAAATTGTTGTAAGGTTGGATAAGGGAAAGAGAGAGACAAGTGCACGGCAGCAGGGGAGAAAAAATAAGTGCAGAAGAAAAAGAAAAGAGGGTAAAGCAGAAGACTAAGACTCTTCGGCTGGAAGAAAAGAAAGGAAAGAAAAATAACGGACAAGAAAGAAAAGGGAAAAGTTAAAAAGGAAAGCAGCCCATTTGCTGCTGTATTTCAGTTTCCTACGGCAAGAAGAGGAGAGGGAAAAGGAGAAGTAATTGCAGAGAAATTACTCAGCATTTACTCAGCATTTACCTTTTGCTTTTGGCCTAATTTTCCATGGAAATCTTTGCCACCTATTACCATCAAAGGCCCCACAAGGTTTCCAACATTGCCTCTTCTAAATGAAATGAAGGAAAAGGTTGAAATCCATGTAGACATGCTGAATTCGAATTTGAAGTGGCTTCTCGTAGCTTTTTCCCATGGAGACTGGCTTCCTATCCCTATCAAGGTGAAAAGTGCCAAAAAAGTCCTAAACCTTTTGCATTTGTGCCAATTTAGTCCTAAACCTTTTTTTGGTGCCAATTAAGTCCTAAACCTTTTTATATTGTGCCAATTCAGTCCTTTTGGCCGGATTTTTTGCGATTTGGACGCCGGCTGGCCGGCGACGTGGCGCCGACGTGGACAACTTTTAATAATATTTTAATATTTTTCAATATTTTTCTTTAATTTTTTCTTTTTTCTTTTTTCTTTTTTATTTTTCTGCTCCTCTTCTTCCTCCAGCCGGTCGCCGACGTCTAGCGACCAGCCAGAGGCGACGGCCGGTGAGGTCGACCTCGACCTCGCCGGCCACCTCGCTAGTGGCCGCGAGGCCTGGGCGGTGACGCTCGCCCTCGTTGGATCTGGCGAGGGCGAGCCTCGCCCATGGCTGGCGAGGCTCGACCTCGCCACATCCGGCGAGGCTCGACCTCGCCCATGGCTCGGGGTTTGGCTAGGACAAGAAGGCGATGGCGTCGGGGGTGGAGGCGCTGCGGGGAGCGACGGTCACGACGGGGCAACGACGGCGTGTCCTCGGCTTCTCGAGATCGGTCCTCCGTCCTCCGAGATCGACCCTTTCCCCTTCTCTCCCTAGGTTCGCTTGCCCTCGCCGGCCATGGGCAAGGCTCGACCCTCACCGGATTTGGCGAGGGCAAGCCTTGCCGCCTAGGCCTTGAGGGCGGCCTCGCGCGAGGCGGGAGGCTCGCCCTCACCGAATGTGGCGAGGTCGAGCCTCGCCGGATTCGGCGAGGGTGAGCCTCTTCGCCCAGCGCGAGGCCGCCCTCGCGACCCCGGGAGAGGTGGCCGGCGAGGTCAAGGTCAACCCTTGCCGGTCGTTGCCTCGGCCGGTCGCCGACGTCCGGCGACCGGCTGGAGGAAGAAGAGGAGCAGAAAAAGAAAAAGAAAAAGAAAAAAATTTAAAAAAATTTAAAAAAATTTAAAAAATAAAGAAAAATATTAAAATATTATTAAAAGTTATCCACATCGGCGCCACGTCGGCCGACCGGCATCCAGTCAGCAAAATCCGGCCAAAGGGACTGAATTGGCACAATATAAAAAGGTTTAGGACTTAATTGGCACCAAAAAAAGGTTTAGGACTTAATTGGCACCAAAAAAAGGTTTAGGATTAAATTGGCACAAATGCAAAACGTTTAGGACTTTTTTGGCACTTTTCCCCCCTATCAAGTGGTCCCCCTTACTTTATGTATCATTATTTCACACAAATGGCATGGGAATTGAGGTGAAATCCATGGGGCATGCTTGGTTACGAATTTTCTTTTCTTGTTGAGACTTTTCCCCTTTTTTTCTATTTGCCCAATCAACACTTAAGTTAATAGGGTCAAGTCCCTTAGTAGACACTGATAAATCCTCGTTTAAACTTCTATAACTCTTTTTTCCAATTGTTTCATAATAAATGCCCAAAACCTATTTAAAAAGTGGCATTTCCTTTTTATTCTTTTAATTTGTTATTCTTGCCTCTTTTCCGTTAATAGTTGCCGTCATCCATAAAATTTAGAAAGATGCAACAACATTCCCCGGGATTAATTGTGACATGTGAAAATTCTCAATTTCTGTAATCGACATCATTTCCTCAATTAATTTCAGTCAAATGTGATTTTAGCGCAACTTAAACTATCGGTTAGTTTTTTTTTTTTTTTTTTTTGGGAATTTTGGTGCACTAACCCGTGGTCGATTATTCCCGAGCCACAATGTAAATCTTTAATGCATTAACGACTCTCGATTGTCGTGAAAAATCTCGAGGTTTCAATTACGAGCACAAGGTACCAAAACAACAGAAAAATCGGTTTAGTGCCAATCAACGAGAATTTTGTAATTAGTTGGAATCACCCAAGCCTAATTTTATCTCTATTGAATCAACCTATTTCCGATTTCTAATAGATTTTCGACTATGCTGAAATGATCCTTATAGACTAACACAGTCGAGCAATCGATTCCTGGTCGAATTCTCAAGTCGATTGTATCAAAATCCTTTAATAACTTTCCTGATTAGTCTAGTTATCTCTTGAGTGATCAGCTCGAGAGAATAGCGCTATAGGCACGTTGATGAAAAGCCCGATTTATTTAATTGAAAATAGAAGTGGGAAAATCAGACTGTCACAATTTTGGCTATCATGTTGATGCATTTGATGATAATTTCCACATTTGAGTAGAAAATTGTGTGGGTCGACAACATTACACTTTTGCACTTCTCAGTTCACTTTTACTACTATGTTGATGTCCCAAGCAGAGAGCTTGCAGCTCATGCATTGTGCTCTTTCTTTTCCTATAGGATGCCTAGACAAACCCACTCAAATTTATTCAATGGATTAGAGGAAATCAAGAGTTAGTCTTCTCGAGAACTATCACCGGGAGAAAGCTTACTCAAATTATTAGTGAAAGACTTTGCTTCGTGCATCTAAATGAGAAAGGATGAAAATTTTCTATTTTATTCCAGTTTCTTTGATTGGACATCGAGTGCTTTATAGCATCACATGGTTTACGCAATGTTCAACAGGTTGGGAGACAAAGCCAAAGATTCTCAAGTTGAGGGAAAGTAGCTTGTTGCTCTAAATTCACTTGCAAGGGAGCACACAAAAAGTCAATCTCCTTTGACAGGAAGCCATGTCAGTGTGAAAAACACTTCTCAACGTGGGGTCAGACGTCTGTACCCAATCAAATTGTAACTTTAGATCTGAATGAAATTTTGCTCAAATTCTACTGATTTCTTTCTCCCCATGTACTTAACAATAGCTGACAGCAAGTTAGTAATGTGTAAGTTATCTTCTTCCCATTGCCACCCCCTCCCCTTAGAGGGGATGACGGGAAGGATTTTACCTCCTGCCCATAAAAAGTTGCCCTAGTTATCACTCTTCTGCTATTGAATGGACATCTAGGATAAATTGAGATATTTTTTGTTTGACTTTATATCATAGTTTCCATTGAGACATTTGAGACTCACCTAATTGCTTTATATTACTATTTTGATCAACCCATGTAGATATGTGTAAAAAAAATCTTTTGATGTTCTCTCATCATTTGGTTGCCAGGTGAAATAGAGCCTTTTCAACTGAAATCATTAAGTTTTACTTTCTGTTGCATCTCAAGTCTAAGTCTTCTATTATTATTTGCCAAGAAAGCTCATATTAAATTCATCATAATATGCTATAAGGAGGATATTGACATCTTTGTCGCTGGTAACATATGTAGGGTTCACCATCTACTGTAGCATGATTCATTCAACTTTGAGTTGAACCTTTTAAGTCACATAAAATTGGGGGGGATAGTCGTTAAAATAATATTTACTTTTAAGATTGAAATAACTCCTAGTTATAGAAAAGATGTATCAATGTCATGTCACATATGTTCTATGTATGATGCTGTTCATGTTGTACCATCACCGTCTTAGAAACATTGCCAACTCTAACAAGTAATTTTCATTTGTTGGATTAGACCTTTTCAACAACATTATATTGCATATCCTTAATCTGCTTGTACTAAATTTTTGCAGCTCTTCATGCAAGATGGGCAATTTGAATGAGTTGTCAGAACTAGTCGAAAATATATGCGATGATCCATAAGTAACTAGTTCAAGTGACAAATCTTACAAGGATTCAAGGATCAAAAATGTTGATGCGAAGAACAGCATTTCCCCTGAATCAGCCGCAAGGGCAATTCATTTATCGAGCTTGAAGCTGATGAGGTCTCACCTGCATGTGAACTTGATGTCCAGGTTTTCGAAACCATTCTTAGAAATTTTGACTCTTTAGTACATTCACCCCACTAAACTGATATGCCAATCCGTCCCTACATGCTAAAAATCATCATCGGAGTCATCTTCAAAATTGCCCAAGCCTCCAAAACATGTCCAAATCTGATCAAAACGTGATTCCTGAAGAAATAAAATCACAGCCAATCTCGCGTGAACGTTTCAACCAACAATACATATCAACGACTGTCTATCGTGATTAATTATTTTGGTATATTATGTACAAGAAAATAGATATACATATCAACTATTGAAATTGTATCTCAATTCTAAGTCTTCCATTATTATTTGCCACGAAAGCTTATTTTAAATTCACCGTAATATGCTCGAAAGAGGATAGTGACATCTTTGTCCCTAGTTTACAAGCCTAGAAGTAGGGCTCGCAATGTGCTGTGGCCTGGCATATTCATGTTGGGTCATGTGAAATGAGAGAGTATGATGTATCAATGCCATTCCATTTTTGTTCTAGGTATGAGGATGTTCATGTTATGTCATATCCCGTCTTGGAGATATTGCTAACTCTAACAAGTAGATTTCATATATTGGATGAGGCCTTTCACACAACATTATTCTGCATATGCTTAATTTGCCTGTACTAAACTTTTGCAGTTCTTCATGCAAGATTGGCAATTTGAATGAGTTGTCTAAGACCAATCGAAAAGAGATGGGACAATCCTGAAATAACTAATTCAAGCGAGGAATCCTTTAAGGATTCGAAGAAATGTTGGTGTGAAGAACAGCAACTCTCTTAATTCTGCCACAAGGGTAAATCATCTTTCTAGCTTGAAAATGATGAGGTCACACCTGCATCCCGAGTTAATGTCCTGATACCGGAAATCATTCTCAGAAACCTTTGGACTCTTCAGTGTATTGACCCCGATAAGATATTATGCTAGTTCCGTCCCCGCATTCTAACAATTATCATGCGAGTTGCCTTCACAACTTCACAAGTGTCCAAAACATGTTGTCAAATCTAAGCCTGATTCCTGAAAAATAAAATCATAACCAATTTTAGGAGAAAGCTTTCGAAAAAGGAATGGCATGACTAAAATAATGCAATGAAATAGATAGGAGTTGCTTTAAAATCCTCTAAAGATACTGATGAAAGTCATACATACAAGTTTTGGCTGTATTTGTTGGATTGTGAGAAAGGATCAATATAGAAGAGGAAACAATATTGCACAAGAAAATGTCGTAAATCATGTAGGATTAGAGCGAAATTGTGTATGTGGATTATGCATATCAAACGAGTTCGATTTTCCATTTCACCAAATGTAAACAATTTTACATCGCAACCATTTGTCCTATCTTTGACTCGTATGCTACCTATGTCCATGACATTAGTAAGATATTTTATTGGTCTGACCCATTATCTGCCTTAGATATAAGCTTCTAAGATAGAAAAAGCAATATGTTTTTACCAAAAATAAAGACCGGGGCTAGTTATAAATTAAGTAGATAAAGCATTTCCTCCCCATTTTCCCCTTCTCTATATAGTGTAGTGGAAGCAGGTCAATGAAACGAAATGAAATGCCTCACAACTGAAAAAAATAAATGTCTGAACGATGTTTAATGTGGCCATTAACAAACACGGTCAAAAACCGAGGAGGATGCAAACTTTCAAAAATTAAATTTTCATTGTTTTTTTTTTTTAGAATGAAAAATCTTAATAAATTTTTCTAGATGCTTTTGGAACACACATCCTAATTGGCCAACCCCATCCACATGCAAATTCAATTAACACTCAACTCCATCAATAACATAAGTCAGTTGATTTGTGGATCAGCGGACCATTTAAGTTGTGTTCTTGAAAGAATTCCCTCAACAAATTCTTATTGAAGTTGTGCAATGAGTATAGGATTCTTTTAATGTTCTATTTTCACTGTGGAAATTGCAAGTCACTAAACTCATCTCCATAATGAATAGTATTAAGTAAGAAATGGCAATAAAGTGGAGTGCATTACATAAAAATTAGCTAAATAAACAATTCATTTCATATAAAGTGATGAACATTTTAATGAGATATTTTGAGTTAATTTATATATTTTTTTGCTAAAAATTGCAATTTTTCCAATGACTTTGGATAAAAGCTGACCTTGTCCCATAGATTTGCTGCACATATAGAACTTTCTCATGTAAAAATAAAATAAAATAAAAGAAAATGAGAAAACGCGAGCTAAAAATAAAACAAAATTGTATCGAGTGGGTTTTAAGGTAAGTGAGATCAAATATTAATTGATTTTTGTTTATTTTTTAATTCCTCACCATTATTACAAATCTACCTTAGAGTTGAAATTCGTGGACGGTTGCGTCAAGAAAATATAAAAAAGAAATAGAGAGGATGATCCAAACTTGCCTTATAATGCTTGAAGGACTGGACGGAACCGCTGAATCTTTTTTTAACCCCAGCTAATCTCCCGCACCCTTTGATCAGTACGTGGCAATCATTTGGCAGTTCGGTGGTTGACACATCGATCAACCTTTCCAACGATCCGCAATCAATAAGTGTTAAACGGTTCAAAAACTCCAACTCGTCGACACCCTCAACATCCCGTAGCCTCTCGCAGCCCCAAATTACTAAAGTCTTTAGGTTCTTTAAGTTTGACAAACCACCGAGACATTGCAAGTAAGGACAACCGTCAATGTTAAAGCCTTCCCACGATTCCAATGTACCTACAACTTGAACGTCGAGTATCTTAGGGCACCTCCACAGGTTGAGAAAACGCAACTTATTTAAGACTGTCGATGGAAAAATTAGCCTCCCTTCACAACTAATCAATTCATTATCAGACTCATAAACTATCCTTTCCAAGGACTCGCCATCTATAATAGTCAATACCTCCAGTGATTCGAACACCCAAGAAAATTTGATCTCAACTAACTTTATACAAATATTCATCCTGACAAAGTTTAGCTTCCTCATTCTTGATAGCCTCAACCTTTCGAGGCGTTGCCAGCCTTCCACACGCAATGTCTTTAGCTGTGGAAGTTGAAGCCCATCAAGTTGTAGTTCTTGCAATGGACAATCATACAGCTCTAAACATAACAAATTTCTTAGGTTCGGAGAGGCTGATGCAATTGAATTGAAATTTCTAAGCATTAGCTTTTCCAGAGATAGGGGTAGTTGCGGAAAGGTTTGTAGGTTGAATCCATACAAATAAAGTTCGTTTAGCACAGGAAGGAAGCCATCTCAATAGGAATAGGGACATTGTGAAGTGTGAAGCTCAATTTGGTCAGTTTGGATAACTTCCCAATCCACCGTAACTCATCGGCACAAAGTTTATCTCTTACTATTCCATGATCACCTAGAACCAACTCAACCAAATTAGTCAAGTTCGAAAGATCTGAGACTACTTGCAACGATTCAGATGACACTTTTAGATGAGTTAAACTTGTTGGGAGGGTCGGCAACTCTTGAATATTATTGCATTCCATCAACTCCAATCTTTGTAGGCGAGGAAGCATGCTAATAGTCTGTGGAACTTCATAGACGTGAGTTTTTGATAGATTCAGGATTCTTAGAAAGGGCAAACTTCCAATTTCGGAAGGAAGTCGACCTTTTAAATTGGGACTAGTGACTTGAAGCACTTCCAGATTTTGGAGCATTCCAATAACACAAGGTAACTCCCATGAATTTGCTGAATCAAAATTATGAGAAGTGCAACCTTGAAAGAACAACTCACGTAATAATTTCAACTTCCACATGGAATTTGGGAGTTTCTTCATTTTATTACAGTGTACAAAGAAATACTGTAGATTCACTAGGTCCCCGATTTCTTTAGGCAAATATTTAAGAGAATTGCAGCTATCAATCTTCAAATCAATCAGACACTTCAACTTCCCAATAGAGCCATTGATTTTCCTCAAATTGTCACAACGTTCGAAAGTAAGCTTCTCTAAATTCGGGCATCTAGAGAAGTCAGGTATTTTGAACATGTTTCGACAATTTTTGAAAGAAAGAACTTTCAATTTTGTTGCGATCTGTTAAAATGAATGCAATACTCAATAGATGAACAATCGAATATTACTTTCCAAGAAAATAAAATAGGAATAAGAATATTACGCACCTTGATTGAGGTTTCCGGATTCTCTAAGAAACCAACATTGACAAATTCAAGAACGACTAAATTCTTTAGGTACATGTTGGTCCATTTTTGCAAAGGATAACTCAAAGAAAACAATCTTGATTTGGGAAGACGATATGTTGCATCTCTAACAAGGGTTAATTGAGATAATTTAAGGAATCTTAGATGTTCAAATCTTCCAATCCTTTTAAATTGAACAAAGGCATCGCATATACTTTTTTTGGATGAATAAAGAGATAGTGCTTGAACTTTCTTGTTTATCTGCAAATGAGAATGGGAAATGAGTGATATCAGTATTCTATCTCATAGTGCCGAAGGATTATAAAAAGGAAAGAAAGAAAAACCCAAGAAGGTACAATGGAGTGGAATCTATGGCAGAAACTAGTTAGATCTCTCCATAAGTGCTTTACCTCCTTTGGTCTTATTGCATTAAGGCCCTCCTCCCAAATCCATATCCTACTCCGCTCCTCGGGATTTATTGGATTTTCTAGAAGAACAATTTTCCTTCCCATATCTCTGAGTTGATCGTGCATCCAAAACTTATCATTCTTCACAATCTTTACCAAACACAAGCTAATGAGCATAGCAACTCCTGCATCGGGGAAAAACTCACAACCTTTCCACATGTAGATTGCATTCGTCTTATCTTCACCAATGAAAAAGCATGCAATGTCGAGGAAAATTTGTTGTTGCTCAAAATTTAAGGCATCATAGCTGATCTTCAATTTTTCAAAAACATCCTCATGAGGTGCTTTTCTTAACTTTTTCAATGTCTCTTTCCATAGTTCTTGCGGTTTTGGGAGAGGAATGAACCAACTACCTCAAGAGCCAACGGGAGTCTCCCGGTAGCAGATACAATCTCCCTTGAAAGATCATTGTAATCATCGAAGGAAAGTCTCTATTAAATGCATGCCTCTTTGAAAAGCTCGAGCGTATGATCAATACTCATCACCTTCATTTCATAATCTAAAACTTGATACTTTGGTCTATTGAATTGCAAGATATCTTTATTTCTAGTTGTAATCAATATTCTAGATCCTGAATATAAAGTACTCTTTCCAACTAATTTTTCCACTTGTTCGTTGTTATCAACATCATCAAGTACAATAAGAACTTTCTTATTGCAAAGTATTTCTCCAATCCTCTTAATTCCATAATCAATTTCATCAATGTTCTTTGTTCTGCAGGATGGCCGATTTCAGATAGTAACCTTTTTTGCAAGTGAACTAAGCCATCAATTCTTGATGACTTCTCTCAAACGTCTTCAAGGAAACAACAACACTTTCCAAAATGAGAAGAAAGTAGGTTGAAAATGACCTTGACAAGTGTAGTTTTTCCAATACCTCCCATGCCATAAATTTTAACAAGTCGCACACCATCGGAATCAACATCTAATAATTTGCTTATTGCCACTACTTGATCATTGATTCCAACTAAATATTCAGTCACCAATCTATGTTTTAACTTCAAACATTCCACGACCTTCGCAACTACCAACTTGATTAATTCTCCGTGGCTGCCATAATGGAAATCCATTTTAGTGAGAAAATTCACGATTACCTAACTAAAATTGATGTCATTCAAGTACTGAATAAACTACACAATGATCTGATGAGTAATGGGACCTTAAATCTAGGAGTAATATTCTAAAAGTCCATATTGGACATTAAAGTCTCTTCAAAACATACTTTTAGGCCTTTGACAACATTGATGCTATGTCATGACCCGAAATTTAACTTGATTCTAACATGAGAATAGCAATCTTGGGATTTTCGAGCAAAATTGTTGTATAAAAATTTGTGCAATTGTCAAGCAACAACTGTAGAAGTTGAATATCATGTCTTCATATTTTGTTTTGCAGACGTAAAGATTCATCATTTAGTATTACTATAATAAAACTCCCACCTCAATCATACTGTAATTTTCAGATCTATTATTAAGTGTTAAGAAAAATTGGGGAAACAAGTATCTTGAAAATAGCTAGCTTACCCTTTGTATTTCTTCACCTCCCACCCCTTTATGGCATCAACCTCCATGAGGGCCTCTCTCCAAACATTTACTTGCTCGTTGCTCAACTTCTTCTCGTGCTCCAAATTGAGTATGGCATTGTGATATAGTGGAGTTTTCAATTTAACATCTTTAGGTTCCACGTCAAAGAAAATAGGTAGGATCTCTTTATTACCTTTAGATTTCAAGGTGTTTGCCACGATCTGTGCGAGCTCGCAAAGACACCAATGGCTCGAAGCATAGTTCTGAGAGAAGACCGGTATGTAGATCTTGGAGTTGTTGATCGCTTGCAGTAGCGACTCATCGATTCTTTCACCGACACGGAGTTCTTCATCGTCTCGAAACACATGGATTCCAACGTCAATCAAGCTATGAAAGAGGACATCAGTAAATCCAGTCCGAGTGTCGGGTCCTCTGAAACTCAGAAACACTTGGTACTCACTTCCCAATGATGTTACAGCATCGGAGCTTGCCATAGCAGTAATTTGCTCAGCTAAGCAGATCTCTCTTTCCCTCTCTCCCTCTCTCGCTCGATGATCTTCAGCAGAGAAATATTCCGCGTCAACACGTTAAGAGCATATAATGTAGTTATAGGAGAATTCTATGGGTCTAAGAAAAGATGGAGGAAACAGAGTATATTCTGCGTCAACACGTTATGAGCAAATAATGTAGTTATAGGAGAATTCTATGGGTCTATGAAAAATGGTGGAAACAGGATGTAGCAATTTTTACGACGAAGACCATAAGATCGAATGCTATTGGTCGATGATTAAAAAGAAAAACTTAAGTTGTGGTCGACACACTTGTGAAAGCGTGCATGCAGTTGAAGTCCCCATTAGCAGGAGCCAACTGAGGACGTTTGCATCTGAGGACGGTCACAGCTAGCTGGCTTGTCGCGCGTGCAGTTGCAGGCCCCATGTGCAACAGTTCGGAAGAACGTGATTATGGCATGACGTACGTGGAAGTCAAGGAATTAAACTTTCATTATGCATTAATTTACCTCATTCGAAGTATTATTACTTTTTTTCTTTGCATTTTTGCACACAATATTTTATTTATTCTCTTTGATCCACCCTTTCCTTATATCGGGCTAATAAAAGTATCTTACCCGTTGGAAAAAAAAAAAAAAAAAAAAAAAAACAAGAAACTCTCCATTTTAGGTATGAAATCAGTTCTTGTTTTGTTTCTTTTGAATTAGGAGATGCTTCTGGGAACCTTCCCTGAACCTATAAAATGATTGAAACAGAAGATCTTCTTTTATTTATTTATTTATTTATTTTTTTGTTATTGGCGGATAATTAAAAAAACCAAAGTTAGTGGCTATATACTTCTTCAAATGCGCATGCAAGTTGCAGGTCCCATGTTTGAAAAAATAAAAGTAACTTTACCTGTCAAAAAAATAAAGAAAACAAGAAAATCTCAGTTTTATGTACAATATCAGTTCTTGTTTTGTTTCTTTTGAGTAAGGAGATGCTTCTGGGAACCTTCCTTGAACCCTGCAATATCCTTCCAAGAAAGCTTCAAAGTGTGACATAGCCTTTTTCAACAACTACTGAAGACAAGTTCTCAAAACAAATGTTTCATGTTCAGAACAGATTGATTCTAGACAAATTGAGATCACAAGAAAGACGTAAGTAGAGCCCGATCATCTTTTGCAAAGCCTCCATTCGTATCATTGTCATCACTAATGTTGAAACCGATGTTCTCCGTGGCCGTGCCCAATTCCATTTTCTTTTCGTAGTTCTAACGTTTCCAACATGAAGAAATAGATGGGGGGCGAAAATGTTAACAGTCTTAAGATATCCTGATGAAGAATGAAAAGTTTTCGTTTGAAAATTGCTACAAAAGTGCCGCACAGGCTGATGCTAATCTAGCTTAAGACCATTATCCACTGGCAATCATGAGATTTGTGAGGAATTTCAATAGTCTAACACTTAGGTACCCAGTGAAATCTCTGTTTACAAGCATGCTGTCTTATTGGACGATACAGACACAAATTCCCTTTCCTCAAGAAGAAAAATCATCTTGATTCTCATGCAATAGAGAACATAATGCAGAACTCTGTTCGTCTTCTTCTAGTGGGCTTTATGTACGTTGTGGGTTGTGGATGGCGGCAGAGAACGACCTCCAATGCTTTGTTGGGATATTCTTGTTTCATTACTTGAAATTGTATTAGGTACTCGACCGGCTTTCACGGTCCTGGGGCTTGTAACCAATGTTAGACTTTGAATCCATCAGCGGCTATGTTTTTTTTTTTTTTTTTTTTTGGTTACCCAGGGAATCCCGCACGGCCGGATGCCGGAAGTAAACCACCAGGGCGACACGTGCTAGTCACCACACACGTGCCACCAGGTAAGTCACTCTGCGATGCGCTGAGGTTTCGAACCCCTCCCCTTCGTGAGGGAAAGGAGGCCCAAAGCCAACTGCGCTACCCAAGTGGGTGGTCATCAGCCGCTATGTTCATCCTTCTTCACGTGAAAAAAATCTCGTGGAATAAGATCAGATCTCGGTAAAATTTGTCGACTGACTTTTCTTTTTTGTCATAATTTTTGTCGGACGCTATCCTTATCCTAAATTCATTATATCACTTTTCACGAATTATTTATTTTGTTCGGAGCATTAACCTGTCGTGTTTGCGTAAATTAGCAATCAAAAGAAAACTTACGTTCTCCTTTCAAAGCATGATATCAACTGCGGCACGTTTCGTATATTCAATTATCAATTATCATAACTTATTAATTAACTTGATTAATTGAGTAACATGTTCAGGAAAAAGCCATTGTCCATGCCGCACAATCCGGGTAATTTTGGACTTTTTGGTAACCAACTTTACCTTTTTGACCATCCCGATACTCTTTGTCGGCCATTTAGGAGTATGCTTTTTCTCAGCGACTCCCAGCACCTTGCTTCTTGGTCTTCCAAGGCATCATCATAATTTTGACTTTTAGAAAAGAAGAGAGCCACTGTCCTTCCTTTCACACATGGTGTTTGATCATTGACATGTATGTTCATTTAGCGAGTAATATTTTAGTAAGTTACTATAACAGTTTTTAGAAAGTATCAACTCCTATCTGCCTTCAAAATTTACGAATTGTTTTCATAACCTACTAACATTATCAAACTAATGTTGAAAATGATTAGATTAAAGCAAATAATTTTAAAATCCAAATTAATCGTCACCAAGATGGCCTGGATCATTTTGTTCACTCTATGCCCAATAGTCGACCTCCATTAATCAGAACCAGAGCCTCATTCAATTGAAACAACTTTGACTATTGAAGCATTTTCTTAGCCAAAAACATATAGGACATCGTTGAGAAGAAATATGCTTGTCCAAAAGAAGGTGCATGAGTAAAACATCTACAAAAGGATGCAAGGAATCATCGAATGTCTTGAAAAAGGCATGAACACATTATAAGAAAAAATTCAAGCCATGTCTAAGGCATCACGCAACATGCTTGGAGTATCACAAAATTATATTTTCCTAAGAAATCCAATATATATCAACGGTGGTTACAAGGAAAGAAGAAGTTGAGAAAGAAAAATAGTTAAATAGAAAATTTTAGATTTTTCTAAGAATATCCAATCTAGCTGAAATTTCACATCATCAATTTTGATTTTTTTTTTCTATTCACCGCACAATTATTTTCTCTAGACGGGGCCTTTTTCTTATCGACCAATAGCATTCGACTTACGGTCTTCGTCGTGAAAAGTTACTTGGCTCCCTTGTTTCAAGTTTCAGCTACTTTCTCAACGACCCATATTTCCTACTTCTTATGGACATTTTAGAATATCACTTCTAGATTGTTAAGGTCCCGTTACTTATCGAATCATTGCGTATTTTATCCGGTGCTTGGGTAACATCACTTCTTGCTTGATAATCATGATTTTGCATTTTCCACGAGGTAAAATGTTTCTATGGTCGCAGCAGCCACGAGGAGCTAATGAAATTGGTAGTTGAAGAGGTCCTCAAGAAATTCAAGAGAAAACATCGATTAGCGACTTGAGCATTTAGTTGGAATTGACGAGCAAATACTAGCAGTAAGCAACTTATTAGACATTGACTCCAGTGGTGTGAGACTCATTAGAATATATGGCATAAAGGTATCAGTAAAACTAATCTAGCCAAAATCGTTATCAATCAACTCTCTTTTCATTTTGGAAAGTATTGTTGTTTTCTTGAAGATGTACAAGTAAAGTCATCAAAAATCGATGGCTTAGTTGACTTGCAAAAAAGGTTATTATCCAAAATTAGCCATCCTATAGGAATTAGGACCATTAATGAAATTGATTCTAGAATGAAGAGCATTCAACAAGTACTTCGCAGTAAGCAAGTTCTCGTTATACTTGATGATGTTGATAATAAAGAACAAGTGGAGCATTAGTTATGTTAAATATGACTCGAGTTTGAGCGTTTGCTAAAACGCGAAATTCGGTGGACTCGTGAAGGAAAGTTACGATGGGGGCCAAGTGGGCACACACACACACGCACGCAATTCTTCACGCGGTTTATTTGTGCTCGGCCACGAAACAAAAGAGGAAAGAAATAAGCACCGAAGGAAGCAACGTCCAAGACGTCACTGGAGAAAGGAAAGTGGGGCCCAAGGTCAAAACTTTGACCTTGGGCACACCCATGTATAAAAGAAGAAGCTTGCAGGTCTTCTTTTGTGTGGCCGCTCAACGTCCGCCGAAGATCCTACGTAAAAGAGGCCGCTGCACGTACTTTCCGAGAGAAGGACGAAGCCGCAAGTCCTCCGTGCGAAGCTTTGAAGAGATACGCGAAGTCGTACGTAGAGCGTATTGTTTTGAGCTTGAACGCGCGGTAACTTTGTGCCGTGAATTTATACCAAGTGAGTTGTTTATTTATAAACACTTTAGGTTTGGGATAAATTGGGGCTTGGGAAACACCGAGTGAGTGTTTGAGTGACTTGAGTGTGTAATCTCCTTAACGCTTGATTTATAGTGAAATTCGCTGCTGCTCTCCCCGTGGACGTAGGTCTTTACGACTGAACCACGTAAATCCGTGTCCAATTTATTTTTTTCTTCTGTCTATATTTTGTTCGATCGCTCGTCCTATCTCAACAAGTGGTATCAGAGCCTAGGGTTGGCAAAGTTGAAGCGAATCGATGGCGACAGAAGAAATAAAAGTGAGAATCGAAAAATTTGACGGGAAGGATTTTAGTTTCTGGAAGATGCAGATTGAAGATTATCTTTACCAGATGAAACTGCACTTGCCATTGTTTGGGGAGAAACCAGAGACGATGAAGAAAGCTGATTGGGATTTGCTGGATAGACGAGCTATGGGTATTATTCGGCTGACGTTGGCTCGTAACGTCGCGTTTAATATCTTGAAGGAGAAGACCACTGCTGATTTGATGCAAGCCCTGTCGGATATGTACGAGAAGCCCTCTGCGATCAACAAGGTCTATTTGATGCGACGTCTGTTTAATTTGAAGATGAGCGAAAGTGCGTCGATTCTTGATCATATCAATGAATTCAATGTGATTGTTAGTCAATTGAGTTCGGTTGAGATTGACTTTGAAGATGAGGTACGTGCTTTGATTCTGTTATCCTCATTGCCGATAGTTGGAATACTACCATTACTGCTGTTAGTAATTCCTCCGGATCAACAAGTTTGACGTTTGATGGAGTTCGAGATTTGATTCGAGCGAGGAGATTCGTAGAAGAGAATCGCGAACATGTATCTACCGCTTTAGTAGGTGAAAATAGAGGAAGATCTAGAACACGTGTGGGTAATAGTAGTACTAATATGAACAGGCGTAGTCAGTCTAGGACTACTAATGTTGTCTGTTGGAGCTGTGGCAAGAGGGGGCATCTTAAAAGGGAATGCCTTAAGCTGAAGAATGAGAAGGGTAAGGGAATTATGGTTGATTCTGCAGATAATGTTGCAGCTGTAGCAGATAATGCCGATTATGTCTTGTTTGTCACTAATGATTCATCACTTGATGGATGGATTATGGATTCTGGTTGTTCTTTTCATGTCACACCAAATAAAAACTGGTTTATCACTTATCAATGCATGGGTAGTGGTAAAGTTCGGTTAGGGAACAACGCGAGTGTGATGTTGTGGGTGTTGGTGATGTTAAAATCAGAATGCATGATGGTATCGTGAGGACATTGACCGGAGTGAGGCATGTTCGAGTTAAAGAAGAACTTAATTTCCTTGGGTTCCCTAGATTCAGCTGGTTGCAGGTATTCTTCAAAAGGTGGAGTTTTGAAGGTTGTTCGAGGTGCCCTGGTGATAATGAAAGGAATCAAGCATGGAGACTTGTATAAACTTCAAGGTGAGACGGTGACAAATTTCGCTGCGGAGACGTCGGATGCATCTGTTCGAGGGTCTATGGACTGCTCAAAGAAGACCTGGGTGTTTGTGCCAAGGCACAAGTTTGATGCTGGTGTCGGGATCTTGCAGTCAAGAGTTTTGATCGAGACGGAGCGGTAAGTCGATCAAGCATGTGCAAACTGACAATAGCATGGAGTTTTGCTCGGAGCTGATAAATAAATTCTGCATGAAAGAGAGCATAGTGAAACACCGCACTAGTGCAAATAAAACACAACAATTTGCAGAATTGACGAGCATAATATTACTAGAGATGGCCCGAAAAATTATCTCTAGTGCTGGTGTTGCTAGGAGAATCCTAGCTGATGCGCTTAGTACGATGAGCTACTTGGTGAATAGATCCCCATCAACTGCTATTGAATGGCAGACTCCTGAACAAGTATGGTCATGTAACATTGCTGATTATTCTATTTTTAGAATGTTTGGTTGCCCGTGTTATTTTCGAGTGAGTGATGGTAAGCTCGATGGGAGGGCAAGGTGCATATTCCATGGCTATGCACAAGGTGAGCGGGGCGATCAGTTGTGGTGCCCGGATATAAATTCATCTGTTGACAGTAGAGAAGTTACCCTTGACAAGTCTTCGATACTTCTGGCTAGTAGTGTTTGTGACAGTGTTAATACGGATCTGGACGGTGTTCAGCTTGAGGTGGAGTTGCGACCAGAAACTCCTGAGGTAGCGTATACAAGTACTGGCAAAGTAATTGACACAGATGGTGCTCATAGCGAGGTGGAGCCTATAGAGCCAATGGTTGTTGTAACTGCTGATATTGATAAGGTATGTATTCGATCTCCTGACAGATATGGATGCAACAATGGTTTTGCTTTATTTGCGGTTAGGGAGGTTGTGTCAGAAAATCCTTGCGGAGCAGTTAAAAGTGCATGTGGAGTTGGTATTTTGATGAGGTCCTCGGTTATGGTGAAGTTCAAGCGAGGCTTGGACTTGGATAAAATCTGTGGCGGTTGAGTCCATCAGGGGCAATGGGAAAGTAGCATTAGAATTTGAATTTTTTTTTTTTTACGAAGCGATTGTAATTTGGCTCAAACGTCGAGCCAAGGTGGAGATTGTTAAATATGACTCGAGTTTGAGCGTTTGCTAAAACGCGAAATTCGGTGGACTCGTGAAGGAAAGTTACGATGGGGGCCAAGTGGGCACACACACACGCACGCAATTCTTCACGCGGTTTATTTGTGCTCGGCCACGAAACAAAAGAGGAAAGAAATAAGCACCGAAGGAAGCAACGTCCAAGACGTCACTTGAGAAAGGAAAGTGGGGCCCAAGGTCAAAACTTTGACCTTGGGCACACCCATGTATAAAAGAAGAAGCTTGCAGGTCTTCTTTTGTGTGGCCGCTCAACGTCCGCCGAAGATCCTACGTAAAAGAGGCCGCTGCACGTACTTTCCGAGAGAAGGATGAAGCCGCAAGTCCTCCGTGCGAAGCTTTGAAGAGATACGCGAAGTCATACGTAGAGCGTATTGTTTTGAGCTTGAACGCGCGGTAACTTTGTGCCGTGAATTTATACCAAGTGAGTTGTTTATTTATAAACACTTTGGGTTTGGGATAAATTGGGGCTTAGGAAACACCGAGTGAGTGTTTGAGTGACTTGAGTGTGTAATCTCCTTGACGCTTGATTTATAGTGAAATTCGTTGCTGCTCTCCCCGTGGACGTAGGTCTTTACGATTGAACCACGTAAATCCGTGTCCAATTTATTTTTTTCTTCTGTCTATATTTTGTTCGATCGCTCGTCCTATCTCAACAAGTTAGATGGCACAAATGACTGCTAAGTTCCTAGATTGCAATCACAAGTAATGAAATTTCCCTTCACTTGAAAATATAACCTTCTGTGTCGAAGAATAAGCCCTAATGTATACATAGTGAAGCTATCTGACTCATTAAAATCAAAGGAGAAAGAAAATCTTTTTCTTGGAATTTCCTTCATCGGGTGATTCTGCTTCATTTCTGTCCTTGTTTGGAGATTTCTTAGATGGAGAGGATAAATCAAGATCTGGCATGTCCACTTTGAGCGATGAAAACTTGTCAAAGTCAGCGTCCAGGTTAATCCTTGAAAAAGGTTTTTTAACAATCAATTGACAGAAAGCAGAGATATATCCTACTCTCATAAAAGTGGGATCGGAACAAAGCTTTAATGCAACTTCACCATCATCCATCATTTTGATGATTTTTGAAGTGGTTGAATGGTACGTGAAGCATGCCTCACTTAATCACCACGGACATTATTTTCCACAAAGAGGTAATTGTATAGGGGTGAATATATGTAACCAACACAAGTATGAAGATAGAATATTAAAGTTAGATTTCACATCCATACTGGCTTATTAACTAGCTGCCTATACTTTAAGGTTCATGTACAGTTTATCAAAGTTGAATTTCTTTATCTTGCCTTTGCCAACTATATCAAAACTAAAATCCACTGTCATCTTCTACCACAGACAACGACTTTCAGGAGGTAAGGAACTCCCTTCCAAATTTAGCATCTGTTGAGATCGGATTTAACATTGAGCTATGACCTATGTCTTTAATATTGATTGTACCAATTTAATAAGTTTCAAGACTCAATTATACCTTTTTATAAAGTTTCAGGACTCATTTGCACTTTCGTAATAAGTTTTAGGACCTTAAACGCACTTATCCATCATATATTATATATCAACAAGTTGCAAAGATTGCTAAGTGGATCATATGTTAAGATTCCAAGAAAGGGACATTTTCTCTTGCGGGCTAAAAGAAAAAACAAAAAGGGACATTCGGTGAGGACGTCAATCCAACAAGAGAAAGCCGGCAATGGAAGCCTCAAAGCAAAGTTGAATTTTGACAAAAACTGGACTAAAAGTTTGGATGGACATAAATTTTTTTTTTTTTTGCCAATTTAATCATAAATCTTTTACAATTGTACAAATTCAGTCCATTTGACCAAATTTGATTAGGCACCACTAATGCAGATGCTATCCAACACTAGCTGTTCGATCGATACTAACATGGAAATTTTCAAATTTTTTTATTTTTTTTTCGAATTTTGTATTAATTTTTTTACATTTTTTTTTTTTTTTTTTTTTTTTCTATTCTTCCTCTTTGGCTTCTTTTACTAGCTGATGAGGCACTAGCGAGCTAAGCCCTTACTCAATGGTTGGCCAGCCTTGCCAAAGCCTTGCTAGCCATTGCGAAAGAATGAAGCCGAAAGAGGAGGGAGAAAAAAAAAAAAAAAAAAAAAAAAAAAGGAAAAAATTAATACAAAAATTAAAAAAAAAAAATTATTAAAAAATTGTCATGTCGAATCAACTTGTAAAATTTAGCCAAATTGACTAAACTAACATAATTAAAAAATGTTTATGACTGAATTAATTAAAAAAAGTTTATAACTGAATTTACATAAATATAATAGGTTTATGACTTTTTTTGGTAATTCTCCCCGTTGATAGTGCTCGAGTTGAAATTTGAGTTTGTTAGGATTCCGCCACTTTTAAAGATAGTGACTGATATTTCTTTTACTAATTAAATATCCATCGCCTGATGCAACTAAGCCACACAATGTGCTTGATAGTGCCGGAGATAAAACAATGAATGTGGTGGACTACTTTAGGAAACTGGATCATTATTTGAACACCACTCTTCAATCTAATTTTGTGATATTCCGAGCATGTCGCATGATGTCTCGAACATGGCTTGAATATCTTGTTTTGGATCAAAAGGATCCAGGCCCATGCAAGACTTCATCGTGCGGCCTATTTGAGACATGTTAGAGCAACATCGGGGGCAACTTCGTGAAAAATGATCCCCACCGAGGGGGCAAAGTCGGAAATTTCGTCGAAGCTACTCTATATATACGGTTGCCATTCAAAACCTCAGAAAAGCAGTTCGCTCCTCTCTCGTCCGGGAAAAGTGATCTCCATTTCCATTCACGTTTCGTCTCAAGTTCAGCATCGATTCTCGACTCGAATGCAGGCGATCTCTATCTGCCTCTCTCGAGCATGCCTGCTGGTCACAATGGCAAGTAAGGTACCCGTGGATCCTATGCTCGCCTCGGTCTAGTAATTCATTCTGTGTTGACCTGCGCATTGATCTTCAGCTTTCTCAACCTGTCGATCGATGTCCTTCGGTTATGGGGCGTCTTAGGAGTTCCGTTGCGTCTTTGTTGCTCGCAGCTCTGAGATATAGGTGTTCGCTGCTTGTTTCGTAGTGTTAAAAACAGAGGTCATTTGTGAGGGCGCAAAGTTTTGCGGTGGTGAATGTGATGATAAGATACAAAATGAAGAGTTCCGATGGACTCTCGCTTTGTCGTGCCTTGTCTCTCACTGTCACGTTCGTTTCGCGTCCATCCTCCATCACAGTGGGTCAGTTTGATTTAGGAATGCCCTCTTTGTGATCTGTGTTGATTTGCTTCATCGTGTCCATTCGAGAGCATCTTCTATGATTTTGTAGGTTGGGCAAAGTGAAAATTTCTATATTTTAAATTGTTATGTTTACTCTCGAATATGCCTCTGGGTATTCTGGCGCATTTGACATCTGAAACTGCGTCGTGTAGTTTCCTATGAAACAAGCTTATATGTAAATTTATATTCAGAATTGCTATAAGCAATTTCACCGTAATGTAAAGGCTTGTGTAGACAAAACCACTATGACTTACAGCATTTTCCTGCTCACTGTCTGAACTTCTGAGGCATGACCAGTAAATTCTCGCTGCTCAGGGCACAGATTTTACACAGAGTACGCTATTTCACAGCATCTCTTTTCCAGGAAGAGATGACATTCATAAGAAGCTGTTCTGATGTCTATTTTTACGAGTCATTCATTGTAATTGAATTTAATTGAGGTGGAAAGTGGATGATCTGAATGTGATAGGACCTATGTTTTTTCAGGCTGTCATAAAACGGCCCTTAGTTTATTGCTAAAGCTCAATGCTATCATTTATCATGTTAAATTAGCATCTTTGCTCTTTGCTTGGCATAGATTATATTGGATTAGCCCACCGCTTTGCCCCTCTATGAACTGTTTAAAACATCAATTGTTCATCTTTTGCAATAGCTATAGTGGATCCCCTTGCAGTATAGCTGAACCTCTTCAGACGTTTCTTATTAGAAGTATAAGAAACTAATGTCCCACTTGAATCAAGGCAGAGAAATCTTGAAATGATCATCACTATTGTCGGGGTGGTTAGATGGCCATTTAATTACTGCTGTCAAATCGAAGATACTTTACATTTGCATTTATGGATTGATGAGAAGTGAATCTTCAGAAACATATGACCATGGCACGTAAATATTTGTGTTTTTGGTCGCACAATCTTAAATTTAAAGCTTGTGACTCTCCCCCTGATGACGTTGTATCGGTAAGTGCTGCTCCTCTATGAACTGTTTATATGTCAACTTTTGGGCTCTTGACTTTAATAGGCTGGCTGAGGTCCCTTAAAGGCTAGTACACATATGCTTCTGCAAAAGAGATAAGTGCAAGAATGTTATAGCTGCAATGTGTTGACAAAGAGATGTTGTCTTCACGAAGAGAGGAGGTGCTGTGTACTATAGCCAACTCAAAGGGGTTCCCAATTTTGTTTTCCCCTTTCTTTAGCAAATTCTAGGGCCACTGGGATTCTCCTTTCTCTTATGCTATCCTCACTCTTTCCCTTGCAGATGGCAGAATCACCTAAGGAAATTGCAGTGGTTAATTAGGAAGAGGATAAATCATTACTAGGTACTCCGTAAGCTTGACAAATCTAAGAATTCGGTCAGTTCATTTCAGATGTGGGATGGTACCACAAGAATTCATAGCTCTCTAATTAATTTGTTTAGGACATTATTGTTAATTTAATATGGCCTGCCTAATTACTCTTTTGGATGTCACGGTAAAGATTAGTGCAGCATGCTTTGTATGTACTCGAAAATCAAATCAAAGCGTTCTTAATTTTAAAAGGAAGATTGTTTATACATATTTCTGGCCATGTCATATGACAATCTGATATGTTGGTCATAAATCAACAGATGCTGAATTTGGACTGGAGTTACTTTTCTCCTGGAGGTTGTCGTCCATGGCAGTAGATGACACAATAGATTTTAGCTTTGATATAGTTGGCAAAGGCAGGATGAAGGAATTCGAGTTTAATAAACTGTAAGTGAAAATTAAAGTATATGTTGTTAGATAGTAAACTAGTATGGATGTGGAATCTAAACGATGGATGACACTGAAGATGCATGAATGCTTGTTTGCAAGCTCCATTATTATGAGAGAGGGTTATATCTCAGCTTTCTGTGGATTAAATATGAAAAAACCTATTTCAGTGATGTCGATTTTACCTGGATGCTGATTATGACAAGTTGTCATTGTTCAAAGTGGACGTGCCAGATCTTGATTTTTCCTACTAATCTAAAAAATCTTCAAACAACGGGAACTGAAATGAAGCAGGGTCACCTGGTGAAGGAAATTCCAATAAAAGCTTTTCTTTGTCTAATGAGCAAGACAGCTTCAAAATGCATCCATATGGGATTATTCTTCGATACATGAGATTATATTTTTGACTGAAGGGAAACATTTGAAACAAGTGTCTTGACTCGTGAATTTATTTATTTATTTATTGTTGTGGTCAAACTTGAATCGCAATTGCAATTTAGGATCTTAGCAGTCATTTAGGCTTTCCAGGTTGGATGTCTTTAATCTTGATTCACCCATGACTGAGGGAGAACAAAGTGGAAAGAAGGTTATAGGAAGCAAAGGATGATATTTAGAGATAAACGAGCACTGGGACTCAAGATCTCGTCTTCCTGAGACAATTCCTGACTGTAAGGATAATCCTATAATTGATCATGTTCAACCACAGAGGGGGAAAAAAAGGAAAAATATTACCTCCTTCCCCTATGAAGGTGCTCTGGTTATCACTCTTCTGCTATCCAATGGACTTCCAACTAGGGTAAAAGGTGATATTTTCTGTTCGATTGTATGTCATAGTTTGCATTGAGACATAGGACACTCTCCTAATTGCATATGTTTACATATGTGAAAAATCTTCCTATGTTCGCGGTCATTTGCTTGCCGTTGGTGAAATGATAGCATTTCAGCTGAAACTACTAACTTTAATGTGCAATTGTATCTGAAGTCTAAGTTCTTCCATTATAACTTTCCAGAAAAGCTCAATTAAATTCACCATAGTACGCTTTAAAGAGGATATTGACATCCTTGTCTCTGGTAACATATGACTAGATCAGCTACTAGAAGACAAGCCTGGAAGTAGGGTTCACAATCTGCTCTAGCCTGAGATATTCATGTTTGAGTTGAACCTTTTGAGTCAAATGAAATAGGAGAGTGATATTCTTTGAGACAACAGTCACTTAGAAGGCCGAAATAACTTATGATTATAGAAAAGATGTATCAATGTCATGTCGCATCTGTTCTATGTATGATGCTGTTCATGTCATGTCCTATCCCATCTTAGAGACGTTGCTGGCTATAACTAGTAGATTTCGTGCATTGGATTAGGACTTTGATGCAGCATTATTCTGCAAATGCTTAATCTGCTTGTACTAAACTTTTGCAGTTCTCCATCCAAGATGGGCAATATGAATGAACTGTCAAAACCAATTGAAAAGATACACATCGATCCTGAAGTAACTGATTTAAGAGAGGAATCTTATAAGTATCCAAGGATCAGAAATGTTGATGTGAAGAAGAGTACCTCTCTTTAATCAGCCACAAGGGTAATTAATATATCTAGCTTGAAAATGATGAGGTCTCCCCTGCATCCTAACTTGAGGTCCTGGTAATCTAGTATTTGAAGTCAGTCATTCTCAGCAGACTTTCAGACTCTTCACCGTTGAGAGAATAAAGTCAGGATCGCCAAAGAAATTTAAATTCTCATTCCAATATCAAATCCAATAAACCATGGAATGATAAGATCCTCTGCCTCAGGCCGTTAGAGTGAAGACGAAGTCCTTGTCCTGCATTGCTCCGTAATAATCTCGTTCCAAATACAGTTGTGACAGCTAAAAAGCAATCCATAATTAAATAAACGACTTAGAACCCCAACAAACCATTCTATCTTGTCCATGGAATTCTGGTCAAGCAAATCACAGACAGGAAGAGACCCACAGGAAGAAGAGCAAAGAGAACTGAAACAAGCGTGGGAAATAGAAATGGCGATGGCGAAAACTGGAAAGGCAGCATGGGGGGTGCTGAGTTTGCGTGGCGGCAGATGGTGAGGCGCAATGGCCCTAATGAGTCAAGAGGCGTCAAAGAGACCGGCTTCTTCAATTCCACTAGGTTGTTACACCAACCGGACTCAGCAGCAGTCGGCCAGGTGTCTTCGGTCACCACCATGAACAAAAGTTCAAGAATTCGCGGGGTAAGCAAGTGCAACTGCAAGAAGTGTCGAGACTTGAGAGAGTCCTGTCACCCAAAATGTTGATATAAAATGCTTGTCAGTCCCTGCGTGCTAACAATCATCACTCGACCCCAAGCCTTCCAAAACAAGTTTAGGTCCAATCGAAGCATGTTTCCTGAAAAATAAAATCACAACCAACCTTTCATGAAAGTTTCAAAAGAGGAATGAAATGATTAAAATTACGTAATCATAAGGGGCACAATCTGACCAGACCCGACCCGAAACACATAAGACCCAAAACAGAAAAACCTGATTGGGTCAGACTGAGTTGAGTTTTTGGTTTTTTTTTTTTTTTTTTTTTGGACTTCCACTCAACTTGGTTGTGGATTACATTGCTTATGCATAAACTTTAGCACAAGCTTAGCTTTGAACATTAACAATTATCAACCTGAAAGGCAATTCATCAAGAACAAATGTAATCGCTAATTCTTTTCCACTAGATTCGTGGTCAAATTTCCATGGAGTAGAAGAACTACTAACCCCAACAAGCTGACCTGATGCACTCTATTGCCTTTTCTCGATGTTTGTGTACGGAAATTGCTTGCATCTATCTAGATGACATTGAACTAGTTCCTTGACCACTAGCATAACCAATAAGGGCCCACAATGTATACATTCAGCTTTTTCTTGATTAAGAGTCTATTTATAGTGTTCCCACACTACAAATCTCATCCTTCTTCCCCTGACAATAAAAATACTCATTTTAGATATCTCTCTTTGACAATATTAAACTAAAGGTCTCAAAAGTTCCCTATGACATAATGTATATGAAGTTAATTAATTTATATAGGGATGAGTAAATTTCATAAAATTAAAATAAAATAATATGACAAACTATGAGTAAGCAATAGGTATCCTAAAAGCCTGAAAGTAAGTAATATCAAGTCTAGACTTCAAAGCACTAAAAAATTGAGATTACGTGATGAAGGATCTCAGCATTCACAGCTAAAAGTTAGTGTACTTCAACCATTTTACATGCTGCAAGTACATAAGCCCCCAAGTGACCCATTCTGTTGCATTATTAAACTGCAAGATCACAATGGGTTCCCGTAAACTTAGGTACACTTGAAAGGCATTGTCCCAACTTACAATATATGTGGACACATAAACAACCATTTGGGTTAACCACGTGTAATCTACTATTCTACTCTCTCTTTCTAAGGGGTAATAGACAGAAGGACAACAAGTACTCAAAACCCTTCGAATTTCTCCTATCAACAAGTAGCAATCTATCAGCAATCGAGAGAAACAGGGGGAGAATATACCGGAGCAACAGAGCCAGCAAAATCGATTTGCAATAAACTTCAACAACAGTACATTAGAGTATCGATCAGAAAAACCACTTCAGCAAAAGGACTAGCAGTCTAGACCAGATCTAATCGGACGACCAGAGAGGGCTCCTGCCACCACTACCAAACCCCCTCAAGAAACAGAAGACAGAAAGAGAAAATGAACCGAAGATTCGCGAAGACACTTACATCGATTTGGTGGCCTTGCAAAGGTTCGTTCAACTCGAACACCGCCAAGCCCAACCAAAACCAATACGCGAACGATAGGCCCGAATGATGCTGCCGATCACCACCTGCCTGCAAAGCCGAAATGGGGAAGTACACGCACATCGAAAATAGCTATTTTAAGTTCGTAGAAGTAAATACAGGGTACGAGAAGCAAGCAAGCGTGGGGTGGGGGGAGTGAGGCTCACCTTGTTTTTGACGGCGAATCGGCCAACTAGGCCCAGCGACGGCGAATGTTGGCAATGACGAGCTGCGGACACAATCGGCCGCATTGGAACCAATCACATTTCCAGGCCATCTTCTTCCTTTCCTCTTCTCCGCAACCGCCCGAGCTTCCTTTACTCTTCTTGGCGATGGTGGTGGTTGGGTGACGACGAGCTGCAGACACAACCGACCGCACTGGAACTAATCACACTTCTAGTCCCTCTTATTCTTTTCCTCTTCTTCGCAACCCTCTGAGCTTCCTTTCCTCTTCTTGGCGACAGTGGTGGTTGGGTGCCGACAGCGACGGTGGTGGTTGGTGGCGACGGTGGCTGTGTTGGTGGTGGACTGGCGGGGCTGAAAATGAGAGTTGAAAAATAAGAATGTGAAAGGGTGATCGAGCGACAGAGAGAAAAGGGGAGAGAGGGAGATGGCCCGGATGGGGGGCCGAAAGTCTCACGCAGTGGTGGTACCAAAAACGCCCGCGCCGACCCGCCGGCCAATCCTAATCAAACGCCGGCTGATACCGGCTCCATATTTGAAGAAAGGTTTGGCCTGAGTCGGGTCAAGTTTGCACGGGCCTTTTTGACACCCCAAATGTAGAAAGAAACAATCCTTATGCTTTAGCATGGAAATATATCATCCACCAATTAGATTTTTCATTGTTCTTTTTTAGAATAAAAAATCTTCAAAAATATTGTTAGATGCTGTTGGGAACATGCATCCTAATTGGCCGACCCCAACCACATACAAATTCAATTGACACTCAACTCCATCAATACTTCCGACCAAAATATTACTATGACTCCATCAATATTGCACCAGAGTCTTTTTAACGTTCCATCTTCATCGTAGGGATGGTAAATCACCAAACTCATCTCCACAATAATTATATTAAGTAAGAAATGATAATAAAATGGAGTAAATTACATAAAAAAAAAATTGCTAAACTGAACATTTCACTCCATATAACTAAGATGAATAGTTTTATTAGAGACTCTAAGCTAGTGTAAATATTTCTTTAAAGTTTTTCCAATCATTTATGAAAACAACTAGCCCGGCTCAAATAGAATTTTCTCGTATATAGTAAAAAGAAAAGAAAATGAGAAAACGTGAGCGGAAATTGAAACAACATTTTAACAGGTGAGTTTTAAAATGAGTAAGACCAAATATAATTCATGTTCGTCTGATTTTTTTTAATTCCCACAATTATTACAAATCTACCTAAAAGCTAAATTCATGTTTGTGATAGTTGCATTAAGAAAATCGAAATGGAAAAGAAAGAATGATTCGGACTCACTTTCTATGTGACATCCTGATTTTCGGGTCCTAAATTCGACTGGATAAATAGGGCCGTGTTCGTTCAGTTGAAGCCGGGGGTTGTGAAATTGAGGAATATAGGGAATTTTTGGATAAATAAAATAATCAATTCGATAAGTGAGACATCAATTGATTTTATGGGAGTCAATTTGAATTGAATCAAGAGAAATTATAAGGTTCGCCTATGGTCGTACTTTTAGGATTTAAATTGGTTCAATGGACAAGCCAAGATGTGAATTAAAGTGTGGGGACATTGAATTAATTTTTATGGACTTCAATTGGACTCAATTGAAAGGGAAAATTTAAGGAATTGAGATGCGCAAAATTTGGACCCCCCGGCGGAAAGATTTATTGGACCTATTGAAGAGGTTGTGGGGCTTAGTGGAGGATGACCTCACATGAGGTCATGGTGGGCCCCTTTGGAGGAAAGAAACAAAAAGAAAAAGAGAAAGGAAAAGAAAGGGTGAGGGAGAGAGAGAGAGAGAGAGAGAAGTGGTGGGACTAACTCTTCTTCTTCAACCTTGGGAAAAAGAAGAAGAGGGAGAAGAAAAGAGAGGAGGGAGGGGAGCTCGATGGGGGGGGAGGCCGCACGCCGTCCGTCGCCCGCGTGCGCGCCACCCGCCACCCGCCGCCGCACGCCGCCGCCGCCGCGCCGCCCGTGAGCCGGCCTCCCGGCCGCGCGCCCGCCCGCCTCGCTCGCCGTCCGCCGTCGCCCACGCCGGCCCCGCCCTCCGCAGCCTCCGCCGTCTAGCCGCCCTCCTTCGGCCGCCGCCCGGCCCGTCGGCCGCCGCCATCGCCACGCCGTGCCACGCCGCGCCACCGCCGCCGTCCCTCGCCGTCCCCGCGCCCAAGCCGCGCGCGCGCGCGCCCGTCTCCCTGCGCCCAGCAGCCGCACGTTCGGCCGTCCGTCGTCCTCCACCAGCCACCGTGGCGCCGCCACAAATCGCCGCCCAAGCCGCCGCTTCTCCCTCGCCGTCCCTCACGCTCGAGCCGCCGCCGAAGCCCCGTCGCGCCCCCCTCCAGCCGGCTCAATAGACCCAATAAAAATGGGTTTTTCAGCCCCTTTGAGGGCTGTTTTGGCCGCCTTCCCGGCCCCGGATGCTAGGCCCGCTTTGGAGTTTATTGATCCCCTCGTCGCGCTCGTCGTTTTGGTCCGTCCGGCACGTTAATCGGGTGAGTTACCTCACTAATCCTTGATTAGCCGGTTAATTATGCCCTAAGTGTGTTTAATTTGAATTAAGTGTGTTTAGGTGGTTAGATTAGATTATTTTAATGTAAGTTGGATTAAGAAAATTGGATTAAGCTTAATTGAGTTTAATTAAGTTTAAAAGAGGTTAATTAAAGTTAATTGTGATGTGACTTATTTAGATTTTAATTTAGAATTATTTAATTGGTTGGAAATTCGGATTATTAAAATAATATTAAAATATTCCGAAATTAATTAAATATTATTATTTAAAAAAAAAAGGAAAAATTTATTTTTAGCCCCAGGTTGCTCGAATTTCGTGCGATCGCTGCTTTGTGATGTTAGAATTTTAATTTGATGCTTGATTGGTGGCGAATTGAGTGTGATTGCGTAAATTAGGGGTTATGTGTAGAAATTCCAATTATAGAATTTGATGGGGATTTGGCCGTGATTGACCGCTTATGAGAGGCTGTGCCGAGTGGGGCCGTGATGCCACTAGTCGTTAATTGCCTATTAGAGGCCGTGCCAAGTGGGGCCGTGATGCCACTAGTTGTTGACCGCCTATGAGAGGCCGTGCCGAGTGGGGCCGTGATGCCACTAGTCGTTAACCGCCTATGAGAGGCCGTGCCGAATGGGGCCGTGATGCCACTAGTGTTGAACCACCTTTTCGAAGGTCGTGCCACGTGGGGTCGTGATACCACCGATTGTTGAGTCTACTCTTAGGGTTGTGGTTGGGAGCAGTGATTGATTTGATTGAATGACATGTAATCGACCGAGCCGATTGATCGCTGAGACGATCCAAGTGGTTGATTGATTGATGATGTGATTGTGCCGTGCTTTATTTAATTGTCATATTTGCACGTGATTGAATGATATAAATTGTACTAACTTGCGGCGCGGACTGTCGCGAGTTAAGTCTTCTTGATGTGTGGCTAGGTCATCTTTGGGGTGTATTTTCTTTCTAATAGGGGCTTAGGAGGGGTGAACTTGCTGAGACAATGTCTCACCCCGTTGTGGGAAACACATTTCAGTGCCGTAGATGATGATCCCAGCGGAGTCAAGTGGACTGCCGGTGCCGTTGGGCAAGGAGTTGCAGAGTCAAGAAGACGGAGGATCGACGATCGAGTCCGGCTAGTAGTTTTAGGACTATTCCTTGTTTTTGATTTGACCAATCCTAAGTGTGTAGACTCCGACCCATTTTGGCTGCATGTAATCCTTGTTTGATTTTATGATTGTATGTTGGCTTGTATTAAATTGATTTTTGTTCCTGCTATTCTATCCCGCTTTTAAATTGTCAGGGGATTCCTAATACGTTCCGCATGCGCTTAATAAATTAATTTGGGTCGGCGACACTACCTGGGAATGTCGCAATTTCACGACCATGGCGGGTTGTTCACGTGTCTCGGGGTTCGGGGCGTGACAACCCCGTTTAAGTGGTATCAGAGCATGGTCAGTGAATGGAGTGATAAGGGCGATGAGTCATGGGATAGTTAGTAGGCAAGGCTTTAATATTCTATTGCATGTGATTGATAGTTGCTTGGTAGCTTGTTTGTGTGGTCGCTCTGTGTTTGTTTGAGAAGCGGGCGTCTGTGTTGAGCCTGCTGCATGAGTGACCGTGTGTCAAGGGCCGCCCAGTGAGGGTAGTAGGCCCCGTGTTTCGGGGCAGGCCGTTGTTGAAAGTTGGTGCCCGTGGTGCTCCGAGTAGTGCGCAAGTTGGGGCCAGTGTGAGTGGTGAAGCATTGTCTCTAGTCAATGCTGGGGTAGTAGCCCCCCGAAAGTTCAAGGCTTGCTCGGTTTTTGTGGATGCTTGAGAGGTTGGGAGACAGAATGGTCAGTAGGCCGCCGCTTTAGTCGCTGTTACCGCCGTCACCGTCAGTGCTGCCAAGGCCGTAACCGCCGCTGTTGCCATTGTTCCTACCTTCGCCAGTGTTGTAACTGTAGTTGTGACCATGCCTGTTGAGGCCTGATATGGAAATCTGATCGAGGATCAAGCCATCGTATCTGAGTTGAGGTTTCAGGTTGCCCGGTTATTGAGAATGAGTTATTCCTGGCATCTGGTAAAGGTGTAGGTCTTGCAAATGATAATCCTCTGGAAGCAATTGCTGGAAAATGCCACGTTATCTACACTTCAAAGGACACGAGGAATCTGCAACCTTCACGTGAAGATCTTCAAAAAGCTGACTTCATCTTTTCTCGTACATTTGATGTCGCGCATCTCAAAATAATGGATAAGATAGAAAAAGGTGTTAAGGACATCTTTAATAGAAAAGGTGTTGAAAAGGTTATCTGTCACGACAAAGTGGAAGTGCATCTGAGAATAAATTGAGTAAGAATCTCAATGAATCTTCGAAGGGAGAGAGAGACATTTTTTTGAAGCCAGAGGAGAAATGGATGGAACTCTCTCATGGGAAGTTGGATGAAGTGTCCTGTCATCAATCTCCTCATAAGGATGACAAAAACAACTATGAAGCATTGCAAGCTCTTTTGCCAATTGATGTTGACAAGAACACATGGCTCAAGAAGCTCTCTGTTAGTTTGAATCGTGACAGTATTATAATTCAGTTTGTACAGTTAACGTACAGAAGTTTGGAATCATTGAAAGTCAAAGAGGGACTTAAATCCTTGTAAATCGTCATGGAAGATGACCTGGTTCAGTTTGTTAGTTATCGAATCTACGTGGCAACTGTAAGGGATGCGTCGGTTGAGGGATCGAATATGGAGAATATAATTGTGGTACAGAAGTTTTCTAAAAGTATGTTATGGAGAATTGATAAGTTTGTTGTCAGGTGGGTTGTCAGGAAGAGAGTTGGAGTTGTGATTGAATTAGTACCTGGAACAGAGCCGGTTCCTAGGGCTCCTTACCGGATGGTGTTATCTGAGTTAAAAAGGACTGAAGGTGCAGATACAGGAATTTGAATAGGGGATTCACATGTTCCAGTGCATCACCTTGGGGAGCACTTGTTCTATTAGTGAAGGAGAAAGTTGGTCTGTTGTGGTTGTACATTGATATTTCTCAAGACCGACTGGAGGTCAGGGTGTTATCAATTGAGGATCAGGAAGAAAGACATGTCGAAGTTGGCATCGTGCGTTCAATACAGCAGTCATGAGTTCACTGTAATGTTGTGTGGCCTGACGGGTACCTTAACGATTTGTTTGGGTCTTATGAGCAGAATGTGTAAGGGTACTTAAATCAGTTGTAATTGTGTTTAGTGAAGTTATCCGGGTGTGTTCAGAGAATGCCAAGGGGCATGAGAGGCAGTTAAAAATGATACTTCAGACCTTGAGGGCTCTTGAATTTCATGTTAAGTTTAGTTAGTGCAAGCTTTGGATGACTTGTGTATCGTTGGTAAGTCACGAGATTTCAGGCGAAGAAATCTTCGGGGACCCTGTCAAGATTAAAGCAGTGAACAGTTGGCTGAGATTGACTACAGTAATAGAGATCCAGAGTTTCTGAGTTTAGTAGAGTGTTACAGACAGTACGTATATGGGTTTTCTTTCAGTGTTAGCACCGCCGTTGACAAGACTACCGAGGAAGGAAGAAAAGTTCGTGTGGATAAATAAGTGAGGGTGTAGTTTTCAAGAGCCTAAGAAGAGGTTGACTACTGCACCTGTGTGGGCCATTCCGTCTGGTCCTGGAGGGTGTGAGGTCTTCAGTAATGCATCATTTAAAGGATTTGATTGCTTAATGATGCAGTATGATAGGGTTATTGCACGTGTGTCCCATCAGTTGAGACCTTATGAACAGAATTACCTGACAGACGACTTGGAACTCACAGCAACAATTTCCGTTTCGAAGATCTAGAGATATCAGTGGTGTGAAGAAAGACTCCAGATCTTTATCGACTGTCAAAGTCTCAAAGTAATTATTCTCCTAAGAGGAATCGAATAAGGTAGCGCCGAGAATCAGATCTTTTAAAGGACTTGGATAGTGACATCTGGTATCACCCGGTAGAATGAAAGAAGTCACTGATGCTTCAAGTTGAAAGTCTTCAATTATGCACAGACTGGCTAAAGTATGGATTTTATTTAAAAATGGTTCAAAATTTGGTTTTCAAAATTGAGGTAGGCTACCCTTTGAATTTTATAGCCGCCCTAAAAAAAAAAAAAAATTGAAGTTTGAAATTTGAAAATTGAATCAGATGCTCAAGTTTTAAATCGGTGCCTAGTCGATTACGAGAGATGTTCGAAAGTCCGATAAGAAGATACTAGTAAGGAAGAGATTGATTTTGAGATTTCGAGGATGGAAAGTTCGAGTTCCATGAGTAATTGAATACACCTGACAGTGTAGCACTCAAGGAGAAAATCTTGTCAGAAGTTCACTATGGTAATGCAGTTTTGACCAGATGGTGCCAGTAAGTCAGAATCAGCGTCAGTTAAATTGGTAGGCTGATGTGAAGGTATATCACAATGGGACATCGTGATGAGCTTACTAAGGATTCAAAAGTTCCTTGATACCATTTGAGGACAGTGGCCGAATGATGGATGGAGTTAGTCCGCTTTGGTATGATACGAATGGATCTTGTTTTGGGTGTGCAACATCCAAGTTTATGGATTCTGACTTTGATTGGATAAGTTGGGCGTTTCATCGGCGTGACTTTAGTGTTTTTCTCTGAGTTGGCCACTCATGAGATAACTAGGCTAGCTAGGTGAGTCATCAAGGACTTTAAGGCAAATCGACTTGACGATTCGACTAGAGATCGACTTCTCGACCATGTTCATCTTTAGAGATCATTGCGGCACAGTATAAAATTGAATTAAGATCAAAGATAGGTCAGTTCGACTGGGATGAATGACCAATCGTGGGTGACCCCACTGAATTGGAAAACTCTCATTGGCTGACACTAATTTGATTTTTCTGTCGTTTTGGTACCCTGTGTCCGTATTTGAATCTTTGAGATTTTCACAACAATCGAGAATCGACACTATGTCGAGTGGGCTCATTGTGGCTCGAAGGAAATCGACCACGGGTCATTTGTCCTAAAAGGTTCTGAGAACTACCTGGTAGCCTAGGTCACACCAAAAGTGCGTCAGAGTGAAATTAACCGCTAATCTAAGTTCGATTTCAGAAATTTGAAGATTTTGTTATGTTGTGGACTGGGTATATCGAAGTGTGGGGGCATCAGATAATTCACCGGCATAGAGTGCCGGGGGTGATTTATATTTCGAATCCAGATCAGAGATTACAGATTTAGTAGAGTTTTCAAGGGGTTCTTTCTTAAGCAGTGCTTAACAGAGGGTACATAATTTAGTGGTAAAAAGAGAAAGTGAAGAAAGATCACAGACCAGAGTCGGCTCATAAATCAGTATTTGCAGTGGTCAGATCAGTGTCAGAGTGAAGGCTAGACAGAACTGTCAAAAATTGTGAGTTATTGAGCTTCAGAAGTTCGTTGGGGAGTTGAGAATAAGAGATCAGATGTGAACGACAGAGTGTTATATATGAGAACTTCAGTTCAGTTGCCGGTTCAGAAAGAGCAGAGTTGGTATACCAAGATGGTATCTTTAATCAAAATGGTCGGACAACACCACGAAACTGAAGGATTAGTTTGGATTGGTGAGACTCCGTGAAATGAAAATATCCCCACCTTTTGTACAAGGATTGGTAAAGGTTTAAATTTCGAGGACGAAATTTTTATAAGAGGGGAAGAGTTGTGACATCCCGATTTTCGGGTCCTAAATTCGACTGGATAAATAGGGCCGTGTTCGTTCAGTTGAAGCCGGGGGTTGTGAAATTGAGGAATATAGGGAATTTTTGGATAAATAAAATAATCAATTCGATAAGTGAGACATCAATTGATTTTATGGGAGTCAATTTGAATTGAATCAAGAGAAATTATAAGGTTCGCCTATGGTCGTACTTTTAGGATTTAAATTGGTTCAATGGACAAGCCAAGATGTGAATTAAAGTGTGGGGACATTGGATTAATTTTTATGGACTTCAATTGGACTCAATTGAAAGGGAAAATTTAAGGAATTGAGATGCGCAAAATTTGGACCCCGGCGGAAAGATTTATTGGACCTATTGAAGAGGTTGTGGGGCTTAGTGGAGGATGACCTCACATGAGGTCATGGTGGGCCCCCTTTGGAGGAAAGAAACAAAAAGAAAAAGAGAAAGGAAAAGAAAGGGTGAGGAGAGAGAGAGAGAAGTGGTGGGACCCACTCTTCTTCTTCAACCTTGGGAAAAAGAAGAAGAGGGAGAAGAAAGAGAGGAGGGGAGGGGAGCTCGACCTAGGGGGAGGTCGCACGCCGTCCGTTGCCCGCGTGCCGCCCCGCACCCGCCTCGCCGCCCGCCAGCCGAGCGCCCGCCGCCCGCCCCGTGCGCGCCTCCTCGGCCCGCGCCCGCCGCCTCGCTCGCCGTCCGCCGTCGCCCACGCCGCCCCGCCCTCCGGCCGCCTCCGCCGCCCAGCCGCCCTCCTTCGGCCGCCGCCCAGCCCGTCGCCCGCCGCCGTCGCCACGCCGCGCCACCGCCGCCGTCCCTCGCCGTCCCGCGGCCAAGCGCCGCGCGCGCGCGCCGTCTCCCTGCGCCCAGCAGCCGCACGTTCGGCCGTCCGTCGTCCTCCGCTAGCCACCGTGCCGCCGCCACAAATCGCCGCCCGAGCCGCCGCCGAAGCCCCGTCGCGCCCCCCCTCCAGCCGGTTCAGTAGACCCAAAAAAAATGGGTTTTTCAGCCCCTTTGAGGGCCGTTTTGGCCGCCTTCCCGGCCCCGGATGCTAGGCCCGCTTTGGAGTTTATCGATCCCCTCGTCGCGCTCGTCGTTTTGGTCCGTTCGGCGCGTTAATCGGGTGAGTTACCTCACTAATCCTTGATTAGCCGGTTAATTATGCCCTAAGTGTGTTTAATTTGAATTAAGTGTGTTTAGGTGGTTAGATTAGATTATTTTAATGTAAGTTGGATTAAGGAAATTGGATTAAGCTTAATTGGGTTTAATTAAGTTTAAAAGAGGTTAATTAAAGTTAATTGTGATGTGACTTATTTAGATTTTAATTTAGAATTATTTAATTGGTTGGAAATTCGGATTATTAAAATAATATTAAAATATTCCGCAATTAATTAAATATTATTATTTAAAAAAAACGGAAAAATTTATTTTTAGCCCCGGTTGCTCAGAATTTCGTGCTGATCGCTGCTGTGATGTTAGAATTTTAATTTGATGCTTGATTGGTGGAGAATTGAGTGTGATTGCGTAAATTAGGGGTTATGTGTAGAAATTCCAATTGTAGAATTTGATGGGGATTTGGCCGTGATTGACCGCTTATGAGAGGCCGTGCCAAGTGGGGCCGTGATGCCACTAGTCGTTAACCGCCTATTAGAGGCCGTGCCGAGTGGGGCCGTGATGCCACTAGTTGTTGACCGCCTATGAGAGGCCGTGCCGAGTGGGGCCGTGATGCCACTAGTCGTTAACCGCCTATGAGAGGCCGTGCCGAGTGGGGCCGTGATGCCACTAGTCGTTAACCGCCTATGAGAGGCCGTGCCGAGTGGGGCCGTGATGCCACTAGTCGTTAACCGCCTATGAGAGGCCGTGCCGAGTGGGGCCGTGATGCCACTAGTATTGAACCACCTTTTCGAAGGTCGTGCCACGTGGGGCCGTGATACCACCGATTGTTGAGTCTACTCTTAGGGTTGTGGTTGGGAGCAATGATTGATTTGATTGAAGGACATGTAATCGGCCGAGCCGATTGATCGCTGAGACGATCCAAGTGGTTGATTGATTGATGATGTGATTGTGCCGTGCTTTATTTAATTGTCATATTTGCACGTGATTGAATGATATAAATTGTACTAACTTGCAGGCGCGGACTGTCGTGAGGTAAGTCTTCTTGATGTGTGGCTAGGTCATGCTAGGGTGTATTTTCTTTCTAATAGGGGCTTAGGAGGGGTGAACTTGCTGAGACAATGTCTCACCCCGTTGTGGGAAACACATTTCAGGGCCGTAGATGATGATCCCAGCGGAGTCAAGTGGACTGTCGGTGCCGTTGGGCAAGGAGTTGCAGAGTCAAGAAGACGGAGGATCGACGATCGAGTCCGGCTAGTAGTTTTAGGACTGTTCCTTGTTTTTGATTTGACCAATCCTGAGTGTGTAGACTCCGACCCATTTTGGCTGCATGTAATCCTTGTTTGATTTTATGATTGTATGTTGGCTTGTATTAAATTGATTTTTGTTCCTGCTATTCTATCCCGCTTTTAAATTGTCAGGGGATTCCTAATACGTTCCTCATGCGCTTAATAAATTAATTTGGGTCGGCAACACTACCTGGGAATGTCGCAATTTCATGACCATGGCGGGTTGTTCACGTGTCTCGGGGTTCGGGGCGTGACATTCTAATGCTTATAGCATCGGATGAAAGCCCTAAATTCATCACGAGACCACTGAACGGACTTCGAACCCCTTGTAGTTTCCCGCAATGGTCGATACATATGCTGCAATCACTTGGCAATTTTGTGGTTGATGCATCAATCAATCTTTCCATCGAGGGGCAATAACAAACTTTTAAGTGGCCCAAAAACTCCAACTCATTGACACCCTCAACAACCCGTAGGCTACTGCATTCGTAGATATTTAAACTGTTCAGGTTCTTTATGTTTGACAAACCACCAAGACTTTGCAGACCACCACAATTCGAAAGGCTAATGCTTTCCCACGATTCCGACGTACCTACAACTTGAATATCAAGTATCTTATAGCAATACTGTAGTGTGAGAGTACGCAACTTATTTAAGACTCTTGATGGAAAAATTAGTTTCCCTTCACAACTAATCAATTCATTAGCATTCTTGTAAACTATCCTTTTCAAGGACACACACTCTTCAATAAACAAGTCCTCCAATGATTCGAACACCCAAGACATTTGGATCTCAACTAGCTTTCGACAGCTGCACACCATGACTTCTCTCAGCTTCGTCATTCTTGATAGCCTCAAACTCTTGAGGAGTGCGCAATCTAACACAAGCAACTTCTTTAGTTGCGGAAGTTGAAGCCCATTGAGTTGAAATTCTTTTATTCGAGATTTGCTAAGAGATAAAATTGACAAATCTCTCAGTTCCAGAGAGAGTGACGCAGTTGAATTGAAATTATCAAGGCCTAGCCTTTGTTGAGACACGGAAAATGGCTGAAAGGAAGCCGTCTCCCATGGAATAGAGACTTTGTGAAGTCCGATGGTTAAAATGGTCAATTTGGATAACCTCCCAATCCACCATAATTGACCGATACAAGGTTTGTCTCCTACTTCTTCACATTCATATAGAAACAACTCAACCAAATTAGTCAAGTTGGAGAGATCTGGGACTACCCGCAATGATGTAGACGACACAGATAAATGAGTTAAACTTGTTGGGAGTGTCGGTAACTCTTGAATCTCATAACAGTATCGCAATTCAATTCTTTGTAGGTGAGTAAGCATACTAATGGTCTTTGGAATTTCACTAACACGAGTATTTGATAGATCTAAGATTCTTAGAGAGTGCAAATTTCCGAGTGCAGAAGGAAGATCTTTTAGATTGCAATTTTTGATATTAAGCACTTCCAACTTTTCAAGCAGTCCACTTGCACTAGGTAAGCCCCACGAATTTCCTGAATACATACCCAGTCCCCGAAAGCACACCTCACATAACGATTTCAACTTCCATATGGAATCTGGGAGTTTGTTCACTAGAGTATGTTTGATTAAAAAGTACTGTAGTTTCACTAGATCCCCGATTTCTTCAGGCAAATGTTTAAGAGAAGAGCATTGGTCAATCTTCAGGTCAATGAGACATTTTAATTTCCCAATAGAGCTGTCAATTTCCCTCAATTTGACACAAGAGTGGAAAGTAAGCCTCTCTAAATTCAGGCATCTAGAGAAGTCCGGTGTTTGGGTTAAGTTGCGACAATGTGCAAGAGAAAGAACTTTCAATTGACTTGCCATCTGTCGAAATAAATGAATATTCATTAGATGAAGAATCAAGTACTACCTTCTAAAAAAAAAAAAAAATGGAATAGAAATGAGCATATAACACACCTCAATTAAATCTTGTAATCTCGAATCATCCAAGAACTCAACTGTTGAAAGTTGAAGAACCACTACCTTCTCTAGGCACATGTTAGTCCATTTATAAATATTCCTTAAAGATATCCAACTCACTTTGGCAAGATGATTCACTATGTCGCCAACAAGGGTTAATCCAGATAATTTAAGGAATCTTAGATGTTTAAATCTTCCAATCTCTTTACTTTGAACAACGACATCCTGGGAGCTTCGCACGGATACGTCAAGGTTTAGTGCTTGAACCTTCTTGCTTATCTACAAATGAGAATAGTATACCGATATTCTAGTTCATTCAGGAAAAGTATTATATATATATATATATATATATATATATATAGAGAGAGAGAGAGAGAGAGAGAGAGAGAGAGAGAGAGAGAGAGAGAGAGCATCCTAATTTTTTTTTTTTGGTCAGTCCTACTCTATACCTATTCTACACTCATTCTCAGACTTTTGTCCTGCCTCTTGCAAGGCGTGGGCGTCGAAACCCACTCCTGAAACTTGCGCGTCCCCATCCCATCCCTCCTTGAGAAGGTGGGGGTTTGAACCCCTCACCTCCCCCTTCAATGTTGGAAGGGTGGCCACTGGGGCGAATCCCAGTGGTTAGCATCCTAATTCAATGTACAGGAATTTTTTGTCAAAAAACTATTGATTCTCTCTAGAAGTGCTTTACCTCCTTTGTTCTTGTGGCATCAAAAGCCTCCTTTGGAATCCATATCCTACTCCGCCCTTTAAGATTCATTCGATTTTCCAAGATTCATTCGATTTTCCAAATAAACAATTCTTCTTCCAAGATCTCTGAGTTGATCATGCATCCAAAATTGATTGTTCCTCACAATCTTTACCAAAGACATGCTAAGGAGGACAGCGACTCCAGTATTTGGAAAAAACTCACAATTAGTCCACATGTACATTGCATTTGTCTTATCTTCACCAATAAAAAAGCATGCAATATCAAGGAAAATTTGTTGTTGCTCAAAACTCAAGGCATCATAGCTGATCTTTAGCTTTCCAAAAACATCCTCGTGAGGTGCTTTACTTAATCTTTCCAATGTCTCTTGCCATATTTTTTGCGGTTTGTGGTAGAGGAATGAACCAATTACTTCAAGTGCCAATGGAAGTCTCCCAGTAGTAAATACGATTTCCTTTGAAAGATCTTTGTAATCACCTAAAGGAAAGTCTCTGTTAAACGCATGCCAACTGAAAAGCTCAAGTGCGTGACCGATACTCATAACCTCCACTCCATACTCTACAATTTGATACTTTGGTCCATTGGTTTGCAAAACATCTCTTTTTCTGGTTGTAATTAATATTCTAGATCCTGAATGCAAAGCACTGTTCCCAACTAATTTCTCTACTTGTTCTTTGTCATCAACATCATCAAGTACAATGAGAACTCTCTTATTGCAAGGTACTTGTTGAATGCTCTTCATTCCAAAATCCGTATCATCAATGCTCCTTGGATGTCCAATTTCAGATAGTAACCTATTTTGCAAGTCAACTAAGCCATTGGTTTTTGATGAATTCGTTCGAACATCTTCAAGGAAACAACAATACTTTCCAAAATGAAAAGAGAGTAGGTTGAAAACGACCTTTGCTAGAGTTGTTTTACCGATACCCCCCATGCCATAAATTTTAATGAGTCTTGTACCGACGGAGTCGATGTCTAATAAGTTACTTACTGCCAGTACTTGCTCATCAATTCCAACTAAATACTTAGTCACCGATCTATGTTTTGTCTTCAATTTTTTCAAGACCTCTTCAACTATCAATTTGATTAGCTCACCATGGCTGTGACCATAAAAAACCCATTTTACCAGGTTAAAAATGCAAAATCACGATTACCAAGCAAGAAGTAATGTTATTCAAGAACTAGAAAAGCTACACAATGACCGATAAGTAACGAACCCTAAAAATCTAGAAGTGATATTCTAAAGGTCCATATTGGACATTGACACCACTCCAAAACATACTTTTAGGCTCTTGGCAACTTGTGTGTTATGTCATGACCCGAAATTCGACTTTATTCCAGCATGAGAATAGCAAAGTGGATGTATATACATTTATGCATTTGAAATTGACATGTTATGATTTTGTTCAAGCGCCAACTATAAAAGTTGAATACCGCCTCTTCAAGAGGAGAAATGTTCAACGTATTGAAGGATTAATTAGATAGGAATGTGCATTGCGCCTTTTTTTATTCTATGCTTTTTTCTCCCACTCTGACCACAATAAAATATTAATTTAGCTAGCTATCTATTAACATCCTTGTTAAGCAGTTTCACATCATTTTGCAGATGTGGCAAAGGTTCATCATTTCGTGTTAACATAATAAAACTCTCACCTCTATCTTACTGAATTTTCCTATCTATGATTAAGTGTTAAGGAAAATTAGAGAAACAAGCAATTTGATGGTAGCTAACTTACCCTGTGTACTTCTTCACTTCCCATCCCTTTATCGCATCAACCTCCTCGAGAGCCTTTCTCCAAACATTGACTTGCTCATTGCTCAACTTCATCTTACTCTCCAAATTGAGTATGGCATCGTGATAGAGTGGAGTTTTCAACTTGACATCATCAGGTTCCACATCAAAGAAAATAGGTAGGATCTCCTTATTACCTTTTGATTCGAAGGTGTTTGCCACGATATGTGCAAGCTCACGGAGGCACCATTGGCTTGAAGCGTACGTCCGAGAGAAGATGGGTATGTAGATATGAGAGTTGTTGATTGCTCGCAAAAGCGATTCATCGATTCTTTCACCAACACGGAGTTCTTCGTTATCTCGAAAGACGTAAATTCCAACATCAATCAAGCCATGGAAGAGCACATCAGTGAATCCAACGCGAGTGTCGGGTCCTCTAAAGCTCAAGAAGACTTGATACTCACTTCTAGATGATGTTCCTGCATATGAACTCGCCATAGGCTATGGCGAGGAGGAGGAGGAGGAGGAGGATCAAGAGGAAGAGGAGAGGAAGGGGTCGTGCGGAGAGGAAGGAGGAGAAGAAGGATCGAGAGGAAGAGGAGAGGAAGGGGTCGTGCGGCGAGAAGGAAGAGGAAAAGGAGAGTGGCTAGGGTTTCTGATAAAGAAACTAAAAAGTAATAAAAAAAGGGGGGATTGATGGCGTGACTTTTAACTTTGGGGGAGGGAAAAAAGAGTGAAATAAATTCGGAGCGGAGGGAAATGGACGAGAGAAAGGAGGTGGACCTCAGTGGGGACTTTTTTTTAATCGGAAAATTAAATAAATGAGATTAAAAAATAATTTCAAAAAACTCTCGGCGAGCGCATGACTCTCGAGCGAACCTCCACCCAATTTCCGTCGCTTTTCCGGTCCCGCCTCTTTCAAAGCTTCTCTCTCTATAAATAGAGTCGCCATTCAAATCCTCAGAAGAACCAGACTGCTTCTCTCTCATCTCCATTCAAATCCAGTCGATCTCTCTCTCTCTCACGCTCGAGCTCGCTCCCTGTCGCGATCGCAAGGAAGGTACCGTCGACGTGCGAATCGATCTCGAGCTTTCGCAATCCGTCGATTTCTTCTTCTGGCCGCGGCTTCTTCGGTGTCTCGTTGCTCCGTGCCTCTGTTACATCGGCTTTCGCTGATTGTTCCGTAGTGTTGAGCAGAGTTACTTCGCAAGCGCGCTTAGTTTTCCGATGGTGGATTTGATGAGGAGTTTATTCGGAATCTCTCACCTGTTTGATTCCGCGCTTAGTTGTCTCTCGCCGTTTCCCCTTCGTTCGTTTTGCGTCTCCCACCCTCCCGTCACAGTAGGTCCATTTGATTTCGGAAGACCTCTTTGTGATCAATGTAGATTGGCTTTATCGAGTTCGTTGGAGCATCATCTATGATTTTGAAGGTTAGGCGCAGCAAAGAATTTCTTCTCGATTGCTACGTTTATCTCTCTCTGATATACCTCTGTGACTATTCTAGTGCATTTGGCTTCAGAAACTGGGTGGAACAAGCTTGTGGATAAGTTTGCGTTCAGAATTGCTGTAAGCCTTTTGCTGGAAGTGTATAGCTCCTTGCAGTTTGAGCGCAATGTAGGCGCTTATTTAGAGGAAATCACTATGAATTGCAGCATTTACATACAAAGATAATGCTATTTCCTGGCATCTGTTTTCGTAGAAATGATACCATGATTAGTAGCTGTTCTGATGTATTTTTTTTTTCAATCACGTTCATTTTAATTGAACTTCTCTGTACTGGAAATCGGATAATCTGAATGTGATAGGAGAACCTATATATTTCAGGCAGTCATAAGACAGCCATTAATTCATTGGCTATACTCAATGCTATGGTTTCTCAGGTTAAAATAGCATCTGCGTTCTTTTCTTGGGGTAGATTATACTGGATTAGCCCTGTGCTTTGCCCCCGTATGAACTTATTTTTGTTCATTCTTTGCAATAGCTATAGTGGTTTCCACTTGTGGTCTAGTGGAACTCCTTCAGACATTTCATATCAAATGTATGAGAGACTTATGTCCCTTTGAATCAAGGCAGAGAAATCTTGAAATGATCGTTACTTTATTGTACTGATCAGGTCTCCATCTTACCACTGCTGTCGAATTCGAGATCCTTTACCTTTGCATTTGTGGAAGGATGAAAAATTAATCTTCAGGGATATATGATGGTGGCATGTATATATGGGTGTTTCTGGCCACACATTTTTAAATTTAGAGCTTGCAACTCTCCACCTAACCACTTTGTATAAGTCGTGTGTGGGTTTTTCACTTTAATGGAATGGCTAAGGTCCCTCCTAGGTTAGTTTATATATGCTTCTGCATAAGATAAGTGCAGAAATGTTATGGATGCAATGGTTTAACAAAGAGATGTTGCTTTTACAAAGAAAGGAGGTTGCTGTGTAGTATAGCCAACCTAACGAGTTTGCAATTAAAATCTCCCTTTTCTTTTGTAAATTCTAAGGGCCATTTGAATTCTCTTTTTTCTTATGCTTTCCTCACTCTTTCCCTTGCAGATGGCAGATTCACCTAAGGAAACTGCAGTGGTGAATCAGAAAGAGGATAAATCATTACTAGGTACTCTGTATAAATTTGACAAATCTCAAGATACAGTAAATTTACTTCAGAGGTGGAATGGTACCACAAGGATGCATATTTCTCAATTACAAACCTATATAATCTGTTTAGTTTATTATTTTAATATGGCCTGTCAAATGACTCTTTTGGATATCGTGGTCAATAATTAGTGCAGCATACTTTTCATGTACTTGAAAACAAATTAAAGCTTTCTTAATGTTAAAATTGGTTTTCATCCTTGTCATTGATTAGGATGATTGCTTGTACACATTTCTGGCCATGTCTTATGAAGGTCAGCTATGTAGGTCATAGCTCAATGTTAAATCTGATTTCAACAGATGCTGAATTTGGAAGGGAGTTCCTTACCTCCTGGAAGTCGTTGTCTGTGGCAGAAGATGACACAGTGGATTTTAGCGTTGATACTGTTGGCAAAGGCAAAACAAAGAAATTCAACTTTGATAAACTGTAAGTGAAACATAAAGTATGGGCAGCTAGATAATAAACCAGTGTGGATGTGGAATGTAACTTTAATATTCTATCTTCATACTTGAGTTGGTTATGTATATTCACCCGTGTACAATTACCTCTTTGTGGAGAATAATGCCCGTGGTGATCAAGTGAGCCATGCTTTACATATCATTCAGCCACTTAAAAAATCATCAAAATGATGGATGATGGTGAACATGCATGAAAGCTAGTTACAATCTTATTTGTTATGAGAGTGGGATATATCTCTGCTTTCTGTGGATTGATTGTTAAATAACCTTTTTCCAGGGATGTTGATTTTAACGGGGATGCTGACTTTGACAAGTTCTCATCATTCGAAGTGGACATGCCAGATCTTGATTTCTCCTGCCCATCTAAGAAATCTCCAAACAGGGACAGAAATGAAGCAGAATCACCTGATGAAGGAAATTTTAAGAAAAGATTTTCTTTCTCCTTTGATTTTAATGAGTAAGACAGCTTCACAATGTATACATTAGGGCATATTCTTTGATACATAAGGTTTTTTTTTTAAGTGAAGGGAAATGTCATGACTTGTGATTGCAATCCGGGAACTTAGCAGTGATTTGTGCTATCCAGGTGGGATGGCTTTAATCTTGATTCACCCATGACTAAGGGAGAACAAGGTGGGAAGAAGGTTATAGGAAGCAAAGGGAGACTATCGGAGATGAATGAGCACCAGGGCTCGAAAACTCGCCTTCCTGAGGCAATTCCTGACTGTGATGATAAAACTATGATTGATAATATTCAATCAACGTGCTGTGTGGATACAACAGAGATTCAAGTGGGAACTTCTCTAACTTCAACTTCTATGCCTAACCCAAGGATAAATGGTTGGGTGCCAAAGCCCGCAGCATGTAGAATTTCAATTCCAGAACAATCTTCTTTCGAAAGGACAAACAGCATGTGTTCTCAAGGATCCGACCAACAAGATCATTCATCAGACAAAACAGCCCCAAGAGAGGTACATATTCAGCCCGGGGATGACACAAATTTAAGTACCATCCTAGAGCTTCCAAGAAAAGATTTGTCTATCTTCAAAAGTTTAAATTCCACTTTGGGTGAAGAGCAGAGTAACGGGAAAGAAATGGTAGGGGAAGCCACATATTCTCATGGCAACATGCAGTCTGAAGGTTCAAGTATGCCACATGTTCCATGAACAGAAGGCAAGGCACATGGAAGCAATAAACCTATTCTTGATTCATTGAATGTTACTAAGGCTTATAACGAAGAGGCCAAGCCTGAGACAAGTCTTAATGATACAGCCTGTATTATCCCAAGCAAAGTACTGCAAGACAGTGAAATGGCTGTTTTCAGGTTGTCCCATTTATCCCTTACCTTTAAGTGATTAGAGGAATGAGGGGGATTCTATATTAGGATGATATTGGCAAGTTTCTGCTGTCACAAAGCTGATTAGAGAACCCGCAGTAAATAGTAAGAGAGAAAGAAGAAGAGAGAAGGAATAGAGAAGAGGAGAAGAAGGAGAATGTAAAAGAAAGAAACAAAGAGAGGCTGTAGGTTTTTCTAAAATAATAGAAACCCTACACCCATTGTATTTATATCTCTTAAGTAAGTAAAAAAGGAAATAAAACTTTGATAATAAAGGAAACTTAATTGAAGTAACTTAACACTCCCCCTCAAGCTGGAGCATATAGGTCACCCATGCCCAGCTTGGAACAACCAGCAACAAAAGTAGGACGAAATAATTCTTTGGTAAACATATCAGCAAACTGATCTCTAGAGGCAACGTAAGGAGTAGCAACCAGCCTCTGCTTCACAGCATCCCGAACAAAGTGACAGTCAACTTCTATATGCTTAGTTCGCTCTTGAAAAACAGGATTCCCAGCAATATAAATAGCTGCTTGATTATCACACAACATATCAATAGGTTGATTAATAGAAAATCCAAGCTCCTGGAGAAGAGATTTCAACCACAACAATTTAGCCACAGTATGCGCCATAGCGCGATATTCAGCCTCTGCACTAGACCTGGCAATGGTAGTCTGTTTCTTGCTTCTCCAAGTAACCAAATTACCACCAATAAATGTGCAATACCCGATTGTAGACCGTTGATCATATGTTGATCCAGCCCAATCAGCATCAGAATAGCCAACCAGAGTGGAAGAACCATTAGATTTATAAATTAGTCACTTACTAGGAGAGCTTTTAAGATATCGAAGAATGCGACATACAGCATCCCAATGAGCCTTCTTAGGTGACTCCATAAACTGACTCACCACACCAACAGCAAAAGAAATATTAGGACGTGTAACAGTAAGATAAATAAGTTTTCCAACTAGACGTCGATATTGATACTTGTCTTCAATTTCATTTCCATCATCAACTCCAAACTTTTGATTCGGATCCATAGGAGTATCAACTGGCTTGGAAGCTAGTGTACCTATCTCAGACAAAAGATCAAGAACATACTTTCGCTGAGGCAAATTAATGCCTTTTTTACTTCGTAAAACTTCAATACCCAGAAAATACCTAAGAGTTCCCAAGTCTTTAATCTGAAATTGCTGCTGAAGAAAGGACTTAACCTCAGAAATGCCGGTCATATCACTACCAGAGACAATTATATCATCCACATATACCACAAGGATGACCACCCCTGACTCTTTCTTTCGAACAAAAATAGAATGATCAGAATAACATTGGTGGAAACCACATTTAGAAATCACTGAACTGAATTTTTCAAACCATGCTCTTGGAGACTGTTTCAACCCATAAATGGCCTTATGTAGCCGACATACTTTACTACGATTCTCCCCCTGAGCAACATATCCAGGAGGTTGCTCGATATATACTTCTTCAGACAAATCACCATAAAGAAAAGCATTCTTAACATCCAATTGATATAATGGCCAATCGAAATTCACAGCAAGAGAAATAATAACACGAACAGAATTGAGACGTGCCATAGGGGAAAAAGTCTCAAAATAATCCACTCCATAAGTTTGTGTAAAACCTTTAGCAACTAGCCGAGCTTTAAGACGCTCGATTGAGCCATCCGGATTGTACTTGATAGTGTACACCCAACGACACTTCACCACATCTTTCCCAAGGGGAAGATCAACCAATGACCATGTTTGGCGAGACACCAGAGCTTCCATTTCCACATCCATAGCTTTCTTCCACTCAAGGTTAGACAAAGCCTCAGTTGTAGAAGTAGGAATTATGTGAGTTTGTAATGATAGAGCAAAGTCATGTAATGGAGAAGGAAGATGTGAGAGAGACACATAACGCTCAATAGGGTAAGCTAAAGAGGATTTTTATGTGCAAGACCGAATACCTTTGCGAAGGGCAATCGGAAGATCATCCGGACCAGGAGACAATGAGGAAGATTAATTGGAGGGCATGGAAGAGCTGGAGACTGGTGGTGCCATAGACTGCTTTCGCCGCTGATACACCTGCAAGGGAGGAGAGACTAAAGAAGGACTAACATAATCTAGAGGGATTTGTAGTGGGATAGGAGGATTAGCTACAATGTCAGTTGAAAGCTCTTTACCCTCAGTAGAATAATATGGTGTGCCCTCGAAAAAAGTAACATCGACACTAACATATTGTGTATAAGTTGTAGGATCATATCACTGATATCCCTTCTGTGTATGTGAATAGCCGAGAAAAATGCATTTAGTAGCATGGGGAGATAGTTTATCAGAACCGGAACGTAGGTTATGAACAAAACATACACACCCAAAGACGCGCGGCGTAAGAGAGAATAATGGCTTGTCAGGAAATACAACACTGATTAGTGACCGATGATTGAGGACAGTGGAAGGCATACGATTTATGAGGTAACATGCGGTAAGGATAGCATCACTCCAAAATGATTTTGGCACATTCATATGAAATAAGAGTGAACGAGCAACTTCTAAAAGGTGACGATACTTTCTCTCGGCCACACCATTCTGCTGAGGGGTATAAGCACAACTTGTTTGATGTATAATGCCAAGATTAGAACAAAACAAAGAAATTGATTTCTGTGTATATTCTAGAGCATTATCTGTTCGTAAAATTTTAAGGGATGTATTAAACTTATTAGTAACCTCACGATGAAATAATTGGAAAACATGTAAAAATTCAGAACGGTCATGAAGCATATAGAGCCACGTTAAACGAGAATAATCATCCACAAAGGTAACAAAATATTTAAAATCATTTCTACTAGCAATACGGGAAGGTCCCCAGATGTCCGAATGAACAAGTTCAAGTAAAGTAGATGCACGAGAATCATTACGACTAGGAAAAGAACTACGATGATGTTTCCCAAGTTCACAAGCCTCACACTCAAGAGTAGAAATTGATTTACACTCAGGAATTATTTGTTGTAACTTAAATAAAGATAAATGCCCTAAACGAGAATGCCATAATAGGGGGGTAATAGAACTAGCAACTAGACCATTGGCGTCAGTAGTTGAGACACCACTTAGATAGTAGAGTCCATCACGTTCATGCCCTCCACCAATCATCTTCTTTGTCTGAAGGTCCTGAAAAACGCAATGAGATGGCTAAAATGTAACTGAACAATTAAGAGTTTTAGTTAACTGACTAACAGATAACAAATTTAAAGGAAGTTGGGGAACATGTAAAACAGAGGACAAAGATAAGGACGATGTAAGTGAAACAGTCCCTGATCCAACTACTTGAGTTGAGGAACCATTAGCTAAAATGACTTCTGAGAAAGGACTAGAGTTATGGTGAGAAGAAAGTAGTTCTTGCTTACCCGTCATATGACTAGAAGCTCCTGAATCAATGACCCAAGAGGTGTTAGGAGACAAATTAGAGAAAGAGGCCATGTTACCTGTACGTGCAAGAGTGGCAGTGGATGAGAAATTGGAAGTCTCTAGTTGTTAGACACGTTTGATGAGTTGTGCAACCATATCATCTCGAGCTGTAGACTCGGAAGAACTACCCCTGTGTGGGATAGATGGGTTCATGTTGCTGTAAGACACATTTTGAGCACCTCATTTAGACACAACAGTATTTGCAGTAACTACTCGTCGAGCCCACTCAGGCTTGCCATGCTTAGCCCAACAAGTGTCAACAATATGACCGGATTTGCCGTAGTATATACACTGACGGCTATCTTGATTAGAACTTTGTCCACTACGTCCACCACCACGACTACGACCTCCCCCGAAACCACGACCTCTATTGGAAAATCCACCACGACCACGACCACCTCTACTAGCCACAAACGCTGAATTATCTTTAGATGACGTAGAAGATGGAGGGACAATGCGCTGAATTCGACAAAATGCTTCATTCATAGAAGGAACTCTCTCCCTAGCAAGAAGCTGACTTTTCATAGGCTGTAAGTCAGCATTCAAGCCGGATAAAAACTTGGCCAATTGAAATTCAGCTTGTTATGTCTTAAGTCTCTCAGTAGTGATGAGGTAATAAAGATTGAGTTCTTCCCATATATCTTTCAAAGCACTATAATACTCTCCAAGAGACTTGTTTCCCTGTTTAAAATTAAAGATCTTCTCATATAGTTCATAAACTCTAGACATATTTTTGTCTTGTGAGTAACTCTCCATAAGATCATCCCATACTCCCTTAGCAATTGTGTGGAACATGACATTAGCAGCGATGGATGGTTCCATGCTATTCCATAACCACACCAGAAGTGTATCATTCTCTCTCATCCAACTACTATATTCTCTAGAATCTTCATTAGTGGGGTCTGTGGTAAGATAATTAAGTTTCCCTTTGGCATTAATATAGACCTTCACAGCTTGGGCCCATAACAAGTAATTGGAGGATCCATTTAATTTAATAGTGGTAATTTGAACATTGACACTATCTGTAGGAGCCTTAGTATCACTCATGATGATAATCTCAATATAAATATATTTACCACTAATCAGGAGGGCTGAAACTTTAGTGCAAGAGACAAAATAGCAGCACTAATGTATAATCAGATGTAATTGGCTCCATCAATTAACCAAAGGGATGCTGAAAACTCATAAAATAAACCGATGTATAGAAGAAAGTACTCTGATTCTTGAATCCGTTGATCAGCAAGTGTTGTAATCCATGTTCACAAATCGAACCTAGTGAATCTGATATCTTCTTATCTCATACGTATCAAGACTTGAAGAGAAAACAGATAAAAATTGCAATTTTAGGTGTCTGCGCACCAGAGAAAAATAGGGTTACTAGGGGACTCTCAAACCAGCAATAGGATCAAGTAATCAAGTAGTTAAACCTCGCTCTGATACCATGTCACAAAGCTGATTAGAGAACCCGCAGCAAATAGTAAGAGAGAAAGAAGAAGAGAGAAGAAATAGAGAAGAGGAGAAGAAGGAGAATGTAAAAGAAAGAAACAAAGAGAGGCTGTAGGTTTTTCTAAAATAATAGAAACCCTACACCCATTGTATTTATATCTCTTAAGTAAGTAAAAAAGGAAATAAAACTTTGATAATAAAGGAAACTTAATTGAAGTAACTTAACATCTGCCATGCAAATTAGAGCAACACACTCCTTTTAAGAAACGTGGACTCTTGATAGTTGATTTTGTGAAAATTTAGAAAGCATATGCATCTGCAGCTTAATGTTTAAGGAGGGGAATGCAAGTTGTGATTTTCAGTCTGATGCCCTCATTCATTGAGTTTTTGCTATCATGTTGATGCATTTTATGGTGACTTCCAGAGTTCAGTACAAAGATTGTTGGATCAACAGCATAATGTTTTTGCACTTCTTAGCTTACTTTTAATAACATGTAAATGTCCCAAGCGGAGAACCTGCACTTAACTATCGTCCTCTTTCTTTTCTTGTAGAGAGCCTAGACAAGCCCATTCAAAGTTTTCCAAGAGATCAGAGGAAATTAAGAGTCAGTCTTCTCGAGAGCCATCAACTGGGAGAAAGCTTACTCAATTTAGCAGCAAAAGACTTGCCTCTGTACATCTAAATGATACTAGGTGAAGATTTTCTTTTTGATTCTAGTTTCTTTGATTGGACATTCCATGCTTTATACCTTCACATGGTTTATGCAATCCGCAACAGGTCGGGAAACAATGCCAAGGATTCTCAACTTGGGGGAAGGCTGCTTTTTTTGTCTAAATTCACTGGCAAGGGAGCAAGCAAAAAGTCAACCTCCTCTGACTGGAGGCCATATCAGTGTGAGACCCACTTCTCATCTGGGGTGAGGCATCTGTACCCAATTGCGTTGTAATTGTTGAGCTGTTTGAAATTTTGTTCAAATTCTAGTATTTTATTTTTCCCATGTACTTCATTTAACAGTAGCTAACAAGTAATGTTTAAGTCATCTCCTCCCTGCTGTCACTCCCCCACCCACAAACTAATGCAAAAGAAAAAAAGAGAAAGTTTATTTGTTTCCAATATAAAGATGCCCTGGTTATTACTCTTTTGTTCCGTTGGACTTTCAACTAGGGTAAAATGAGCTTTTTTGTTCTTTTTTTTTTTTATTGTATATCATAGTTTGCATTGAGACATTTGTCTCTGGTAAAATGTGACTAAATTATCTGCTAGAAGACTACAAGCCTGGAAGTGGGGTTCAAAATCTTCTGTAGCATGATATGTTCATGTTCAGTTTGAACCTTTGAGTCACATGACATGGGAGAGTGATATTCCTTTAAATGATATATACTTTCAAGACTGAAATAACCCCTCATTACAGAAAGGATATGTCAATGTCATGTCATATCAGTTTTATGTTTGATTCTGTTCATGTTATGTCATGTCCCGTCTCAGACATTTCCAAAGCTAATAAGTAGATTGCATATAGTGGACTAGACCTTTGACACGGCATTATTTTGCATATGCTGAATCTGCTTGGACTAAACTCTTGCAGTTCTCTATGCAAGACTGGCAGTTTAAATGAGTTGTTGACACCTATTGTTAAGATATGTGTGAATCCTGAAGTCATTGATTCAAGCAAGGAATCTTTTAAGGATTCAAGGGTCAGAAATGTTGAAGTGAAGAACAGTAACCCTCTTAATTCTACCAAGAGGGCTTTTTATCTTTCTAGCTTGAGAATGAAGAGGTCTAACCCGCATCCTGACTTGATGTTGAGGTATTTGAAACCATAGATAATATTAGAGATCATGATGTCAATGTGCGCAGGGCCACAAGGACCAAAGAAGATCAACTTGGTTCTAATCCTACAGAGGAAATCAGTTCCATGAGAGATTCTGAGCAAATTACAGCAATGCGAGGTGATGCAGCACATTCGTTAGCTCATCGTAGCAAAAGCACTGAAAACCAGTCACTTCTCAATTCATCCTTCAAACGGAAATCATATGAGGTTCCTTTCTGTTGTTTGCTCTAATATACTTATGGGGATGCTATTTTGTAATGCATTTGAAGCCATGAGTGTATATTGCAGGGATCAGATGCCAATTTAACGCCATTTAGTCCATCGAGACGGTTCTCTCAGTCTCCCAGTGAGAAAAGGTGAAGTGTTAATAGCACCATTATACTTGCTCCTGTGACTGGTTTTTGTTTGTGGAAGTAATGTTCTTACTCTTGACACTTAAGAAGTTTCAGAGAATCCTCGGAAACTGTTGTCACAGAACAGGTAAACCAATAAAACCAGCCACTTCTCAATTCATAAGGGAAATCATCTGAGGTTCCTTTCTATTGTTTGCTCTTCACTTCCAAGTAATACCTTACACTCTTCAATAGGGTGTTGCAAATACAATTATGGGATGCTATTTTGTAATGCATTAGAATTGGTGAGTGTCCATTCTGCAGGGGATGTCATCTAGTCCACTGGAATGGCCTTCTGAGTCTCTAAGTGAAAAAAGGTGAAGAGTGCTAATAACTCCACTACCCTCGCTCCTGTGACTGGGTTTTCTTTGTGGAAGTAATGTTCTTACCCTTGACACTTCAGAAGTTTCAGCGAATCCTCTGAAGCTGTTGTCACAGAACAGGTAAATGGACAGAACCTTCTTAAGTCTTTCTATTTCAACAGAGGGTCGAAACTCGTTCCTTGCTGGTTTCTTATATCATACGTATCAGGTTTGCAATCATGAGGACACCGAACAAAGCAAAACCAACAGGGTATCTGGTGACAATCCTAAATTTCATCTTAAGATTTCTCCTAAGGCAAGTTCCACCGAAGTTGGAAGTCCATTGGTCATGGAAAATGATGAAAATATTGAAAAGGCTGAAGCTTATACAAAGGAACTTGAAGATGTAAGTGAACTGCAACTATTTTTGCTATAAATGAGTTGCTTATGCACTTTTTGGCTTTGACGATCAGTTATATGCATATTGTAGACTATAGTCTGAAACCATGTAGAGTCTATTAGAGAGACAATAATAGTGACGACAAAACACTAGGAATGGAAAATACGAGATTGTCAAGTTACATGTAGTAGTTGCCCATAGACAACTTTCTGTGGCATACTGGATGAGTGGTTGAGATGAGTTTCAATTATTTTATTTAATGGGACGTGTTGTTGGGAGGGTTGGAGCGATTTCTTGAATTTGTAGTTTTCACTACTGGATGTTTGCTCACTTCCGCTAATTTGGTTATATGCTCATTGACGTTAAGCATCTTCATTTATTGAATTTGTACAACTAGAAATCAATTGATGATGAGAATCCTAATATGGAAATTGTGATTTCTTCGACGGTCCAACCTAATTATCCTTTAGGATGAATCTATGGTACTTTATAGCTATTTTCTATAATTAAAGGTCTATCATTAGCAATTGAGTTTTCAGAAGGCGATTGGGACATAGAATGGCATTGAACTGTTGCCTCTTGTCTACTCTACCATCTTTGTGATCATTCTGGTAGGAATACATTGGCTGCCTAAGGGAATTGTCTTGCAGATGTGCGACATGCTAAAGAAGAAGCAGGAAGAAGCTAAAGAATTGCTTGTTCGAGCACTTGTGACCAACAACAATCTGTTAATGCTTAATCATCCCATCTACGAAGAACAGATATCCTTCTGGTTATCAATGATTTCACAGGATTTTCTTCGGGTTGTCCATGATATATATATATATTACCCCTGGCATTTCTTTGCAATTCCTTCACCAGATAAAACATCCGTAGGGTACAGAAATTTGCATCGCAGCTCATGTCCAAGGAGATTCACACTGGAAGTTGCATCAAACGACATATCTCTCCCTCTCTCTAATACAAACGACATACACGAGTGTGCACAAGTCACGCCCAAATAGAATCACAGGAGATCATGGATGCATGTGCCTATACAAGCGTGGGAAATGCCTACTTGCTCAGACATTCTTCTGAGCATGTGTGCAATGATGAATCAGGAAAGCATACGCGTGCTTATTTCTCCAGACTTCTGGATTGTGGAAACATACTGGCTTCCTGCATCTATTCAGGGACTGTCTCTATTTTTGTGTCCTGTCGGTTCGGGATGAAATCCCGAGGACATTTCCGGGTGCCTCGCTGAATCAAGACTATTTTTCTTCCCTCTTTGTTCATGAGATGCCGTCAAGTTCAATGTTGCAAATATGGGACCCACTTCTCAAACTTAACATTCATAATTGTTCATTCTCGGCTTGTTATTTCCTTTGACTTGAGAGTACTCGGTTTCCTACTGGAGGTCATTATAGAAGACACCTCGGCGTCTCAACTTAGTGGGTTTTCTTAGCAGCGGGAAAGCCAGGGCAGCGCTAATATAAAACTTTAGATCGTGCGACATCTGGACTGTCACATGATGCCCAACCTATGCGATTAATTAGTCTTAAGGTCGCAAATCTTATCTTCTTTATTTTCATTTATCATATTGACCACCTCTATGCAAAGACCGATAGAAACCAAAAGGTCCAAAATTGCTGTCAAAAGTTCTCCAAGATATAGGGTTCAATTACCCGTGCTCCTGGAAATGTACTAAAGAAGAGCATGAATGACATTGCTTTCCTTATAGTCGGCGTGCGCGATAAGTTGTTCCAAAGGTTTGAGCTAATAAAGAGTCCACTAAGTTTTATATCTCAATGCCTCTTGATGCTAACACCGGTAGATAGAAGAGTGAAAGTATGAAATATGCAGACATAATACTTCTCGAAAATAATGGTGAAAAGAGTGAATGATCCAACTCAAGACCCCGGGATCCAATTTCAAAAGCTAGATGGAGTTTGCAGCAGTTGGTTGTGATAGCTTAAGTTCATAATGTGGTAAAATACAAATTAGGGATAAGTAATCTATAAATTCTAAAATTTGTTATGAAAGTGTAATTAAGTCCTTAAACTTATAGAAAATGCAATTAAGATTTAAAACTTGTCATATCTATGCAATCAAATTTTTTCAACTTAGGTAATAGAGAACACTAACTTAACTTTTTCTAAAATCTTCTTTCTTCTTGTGGCGATGACATGGCTAAAACGTGGAATATATCTATATCTGATTTTTATTACAAATTTTATTTAAATCAAACTAAAAAATAAGCTAAATTTAAATGATAAAAAAAGGAAGAAGGCAAAATGGCGAGGGCTTTTGCTGCCACCGAAGAGGGGCGGTGCCCTTTTCGATGATGGTGGGGCAGCAGCGGGGGCCTACTGTTATGCCTTCTTCTGTTGTTTTCTTTTGTTTTTTGTTTTTTGTTTTTTGTTTTTTTTTTAAATTTAGTTAATTTACATGAAGAAGGACGAACATAACGGGCAGTGGATTCGAGTCTAACATTAGTAATAGGCTGCAGGACCCGTGAAAGCCAGTTGAGTACATAATCCTCTGCCTCGGGCCGTCACACGGAGTAAAGACGTGTCCTCCTGCATTGCTCCACAGACAGGAGGAGACCCTCAGGAAGAAGAGCAAAGAGAACCGAAGCAAGCTAGAGAAATGGAAATGGCGATGGCGAAAACTAGAGAGAATGCGTTGGAGAAGCGCCTGGTATACATGGCGGCAGATGGCGAGGCGCAATGGCCGTGATCCATCAAGAGGCGTCAAAGAGACCAGGCTTCTTCAGTTCCGCTCGGTTGTGACGACAATGGGACTCAGCAGCCGCAAGGAATCGACCAGGTATCTTTGGCCACAACCGTGAAGAGGAGTTTGAGAATTTGCGGCGTAAGCAGGTGCAAGGAGTGTCAAGGCTCGAGAGAGTATATCACCCAGATTGTTGATTTTGGCCGTCCCTGCGTGCTAACAATCATCACGCGAACACACGCCTCCAAAACTTGTCCAGATCCAATCAAAGCATGATTCCTGCAAAATAAAATCACAACCAGTTTCCATGAAAGTTTCAACAAAGGAATGATATGATTAAAATTATGCAATCAAATCAACCACCGTGTTTAATTTAGATATGACTTTCATCAGTATCTTTCAAGGAATTTAGAACAGTTTCTATCTGTTTATATAAGTTTTAATTGCAATCGTTGAGATTGAAAAAAATATGTGCTTTCTGCTTTTTTAGTCGATGGAGGAAAACAGAAAAAAAGGAAACAACCAATAAACAAGATATGCCATTGAACATGAAAAATAAAACACTAATATAAATATTTAAAAGACATTGCTTAAATCTTTTTATCAAATGATGAGTTTAGCATCAATAAACCAAAATTAAACTTTCTTTTAGCATACCAAAATCATCTAAAAACTTGATCCAGTCTTTCTAACAAGATTGAGAAGACGCGAATTAAAAGTGTTCCTACTTTTTGCTTGTTTTACACTATGCCTATACTCCCTTGACAAGTGTTCAAGTATGCAGAAAGAAACAATCCTTGTTCTTTGATGTGGAAATACTTCATCCAGCAATCATGTTTTTTCATTGTTCCCTTTTAGAATGCAAAATCCTAAATAATAAATTTTTAAATGCTTTTGGAAACGCTCATCCTAACTGGCCGACCCCAACCGCATGCAAATTCAAGCAACTCTCAACTCCATCAATGTGAATCATAGTCTTTTAAAGTTCCATCTTCACTATAGAAATCGCAAATCACCAAACTCATCTCCATAATAAATATATTAAGTAAGAAATAACAATGGAATGGAGCATCTTACATAAAAATATCACTAAACCAAACAACTCACCCCATACAAAGCAAGATTAGTAATTTTGTCGAGACTCGAGCTAGTGTATACATTTTTCCAGACATTGAAGTTTCTCTAATCATTTATGATAAAAACTGGCCCTATACAATAGGTAGGACTTTCTCGTATACAATAAAAAGAAAAGAAAATGAGAAAACACAAGTGGAAAATAAATAAAAATAAAAATTAATTGAGTGAAAATGAGTAAAACCAAATATAATTCATGCTCATTGGATTGTTTTTTGATTTCCCACTACAAATCTACCTAAAAGCTGAATTCATGTTTGTGACGGTTGCATTAATAAAATCGAAAATAAAAAGAGAGAATGATTCGGACTCACTTTATAATGCTTTGAAGCACCGAATGGAAGCCCCCAATTCCTTCTGGAAGCCCTTGAGTCATTCTCAGCTCCTCGTAATTTCTCGCAACCGAAGATAAATAAGTGGCAATTGATCAGGAGTTTAATGGTTGATACATAAATCACCCTTTCCAACGACGCGCAGCTGCAAAGAACTAATTGGCCCAAAAACTCGTTGACGCCCACAACAATTCCTAGGATTTCGCAGTTCTGGATATTTAAAGTTTTCAGGTTCTTTAAGTTTGACAAACCACAAAGACTTTGCAGATGAGGCCAACCCCAAAGGCAAAACGTACTCCCACGGTTCCCACGTATCTACAACTTGAATGGGGAGTATCTTAGGGCAATGATGCAGTGTGAGAGCACACAACTTACTTTAGACTCTTGATGGAAAAATTTATCTCCCTTCACAAGTGATCAATTCGTTGTGAGTCTCATAAACTAGCCTTTACAAGGACTTGCAACGTTCAATGGACAATGCCTCCAGTGATTCGAACACCCAAGACAATTGGATCTCAATCAGCTTTGGACAATTTACCACCTTAACATCTTTCAGCTTCCTCATTCTTGATAGCCTCAACCTCTCGAGGGGTGCCCAGTACTCCACATGCAACACCTTTAGTTGTGGAAGTTGAAGCCCATCAAGTTGAACTCCTTGCATTGGAGACCCATGGAGCTTTAAAAATGAGAAATTTCTCAAGTCCTGAGAAAGCGACCCAATTGAATTAAAATTCTCAAGGCTTAGCCTTTTCAGAGATAAGGGAAGTGGCTGAAAGGTTTGCACGTCCAATTTAGACAAGTCAAGTAACGTTAGCAGAGGAAGGGAACCCAACTCAATAGGAAGTTTGACCCCCAAAAACAGTCAGTTTGGATAACCTCTCAATCCACTATAACTGACCAATACAAAGTTTATCTCCTACTTGTCCATGTTGTTGTTTCAACTCAACCAAATTAGTTAAGTTTGACAGATTTAGGACTACCTGCAATGATGAAGATGACACTAATAGATAGGTTAAACTTGTTGGGAGTGTCGGTAACCCCTGAATCTTATCACAATGTATCAACTCAATTCTTTGTTGGGTGTACCACATGCGTCATCCTCATTATTGTCGCATTCGCTCCTAGCTGATGATATGCGAGAGTTCTGAGTAGAAAATCTTGCTCTAGATAGTAACGGAAGCGCTTGACAGAGTCTGAGCAGCTTGCACATATGGCCGCGATGGCGATCAACTGAGGAGAATCCGAGCAGCTTGGTCTCTTCTGCCAAAAGACAGCACAGTCCAAAAGAGACATGACCATCCGCCTCCGAGATCACATCCCTGCACAGGCTGCAGCTAAACTCGCCATAGCGTAAGGTCAATGCGCATTCACAGCTCGAAACATCTTGCCTTGAGTTGGGATGTCCCTTGTCCGGCTTAATTGCGAGGCAAAAATATAACTGGACATTGCACGAATCGCAGCGGAAGGCCAACCTGCCAAGGGTGTTGTTTCTGGGGCCATAGTAGATCCTTAACGTACAACTTGTGGTGGAAAACTTCGCATTCTTCGCAGCAATACACGAACGTGGAACTGTGGATCAGCGGTCGGCGTGTCTGACGGTGTAGGACACGGTCGAAATGTCCACTCAGCTCTATAAGGCCGAGAACATAAGGATGACCGGGATGCGGAAGTTGAGGCCCGTCGGCCCTCTCAAAACGAACAAAAAATGGCCGGACTGTCGAAGAGGGACTCAGGCTCACCGTGTAATATCACACACGTCGGCGAAGCTCTTGTTAAAACTCTGTTTGTAACCTCTTTCCATCGCCATCAACTCAGTTGCTTGTAACTCTCTTTACGCATTGGAAACACCCGCTTTACAAAGGTGTGATTGTCTAAACGACAGAGGTAATTTTTCCGAGAACTAAACGGAGCCAAAATCCTAATTGAGAGGCGAAATGTTCAACATACTTGATTGAAAACTTTAGTTAATATGTACTTTCATTACACATAGGAAAGATGATTGTGTAATAAATTAGTAAAGTTCAATAACGAAAAGTGTTACTATTTTGGATTGAGGAAAAAGTTAATAAAAAGTCTTTTTGAAACAATATTAGTTAGTGGTGTATCTCAAATTTAATTTTTGAAGATTCATCTTTTCTAAAGACACCAAATGCTAATTACTAATATATTGTACGCATTTCACTTAAAATAAAAGGTTATATTTATCAAAGGTCATTTTATTGCTAGAATAATCATAAATGTTTCCTATCTTTATTAATCCAATAGAGCAACGGAGAGAATTTCTTCTTGTAAACTTATACACATAGGGAGTACAAATAGTAAAAATAGTAAGAGAAAAGCAAAACTTAGAACATTCAACAAAATAGTCAAGGGGCTGGCCGCTATCAATCCATTCCAACATTAAAAAAAAAAAAAAAAAAAAAAAGGTTCCTCCAACATTAAAAAAAAAAAAAAAAAAAACATAAATAGTTCACTTTTCTTTCTTTGGTTAATTTATGAAAGACAGATTTGGACTTTGGTCTATCATTAGTCTTAGATTTCCCTACTCGTATTTAATGGGCTGCGGTGATAGACTTGCTCAACGGGCGATTGATACTTTATTGGTATGCTAAACCTAACATTTCAATAGTGTAGGAAGTGGGACAAATTTCAATACGACACAACTTTAAAATACTCTTTTATATGAAAATAAGATATTCATTCTCTTGTCAATTTTTTTTTAATTCTTACTAATGTCAGCTGGAAATTTTTCTTGAGCAAAAGTGCCCTCTTCTTGGTGGAAGCACATGAGATGGGCTTTGGTAGCAAATCCACATATGGCTCCCCTCGGCAGAACTCCCGGCAAGCGCATGACGAGTCGCTCAGGCGAACCTCCGTCGGATTTCCGCCACTTTCCGGTCCCGCCTCTTTCAGGGGTACTCTCTCTCTCTGTCTATATAAAGACTCGCCATTCAAAACCTGCAGAAAAACCAGAGTGTTTCTCTCCCATCTCTATTCAAATCCAGCCGATCTCTCTCTTTTCCTCTCCCACACTCGAGCTCGCTCCCTGTCGCGATCGCAAGGAAGGTACTGTCGACGTGCAAATCAATCTCGAGCTTTCGCAATCCATCGATTTCTTCTCCTGGCTATGTCTTCTTCGGTGTCTCGTTGCTCCGTAACTCTGAAACGTCGGCTTTCGCTGATTGTTTTGTAGCGTTGAGTGGAGTTGCTTCACACGAGCGCGCTTAGTTTTTCCGATGGAGAAACCTGATGAGATGTGAACTTTTCCGATGAGGAGTTCCTTCCCACTCTCGCCTTGTTGTGCCTTGTCTCTCGCTGTTTCGCGTGCGTTTTGCGTCTCCCACCCTCCCATCGCAGTAGGTCCGTTTGGTTTCGGAAGACCTCTTTGTGCTCGATGTAGATTGGCAGTATGCATCGTCCATGATTTTGTAGGTTAGGCACAGCGAAGGATTTCTTCTTAATTGCTACGTTTATCTCTCCGATATGCCTCCGTGAGTATTCCAGCGCATTTGGCTTCAGAAACTGGGTGGAAGACGCTTGTGGATAAATTTGCGTTCAGAATTGCCGCAATCTGATTGCTGGAAGTCCATAGAACCCTGCAGTTTCACCGAAATCTCAGGGAGTAAATCGACCAATGACCGGACGGTAGTGGATTTCCCGGTGCCCCTATCTCCCATAATCATGACACCACCAGTCTTAGGATCAATGACATTTAGTGAGAGGCACAGCTTCATCTCATCTTGCCCAACTATAGCGGCGAAAGGATAGACTGGCCTCTGACTCTCCCTAGAGGCAAGCCTCTGAGCCTGAAAAATGAAAAAAATCCATCCAATCCAGCTCACGAAATCCTACACAAGCAATCCATGCTAATTGCCTCAGCCTAAGAAATCCTCACTTAATCATGAAATGCAATGGAAGCATCCCAATTTTCAGTCTACTTTCACTTAAAAACTCAGCAATTAACAAATTTGAAGCATCAATCTACATCAGTCTAAGTAATAATACAAAATGGTGGTTTGTATTATTACCTGCACCTCACAGATTCCTACCATCCCCTCATTACCTGCACCTCCCCTGCATCCAGCAACTCACCCATCCTCTGCTGTTCACGGATCCAGCGACCCTTTGGTCATGATTCCAGGGCAAGAGCCTCAGCAGCTTGCTGTGCACTAGTCTCCCATCCATACTGCACTCATACCTGCACACGCCAAGTTGAAATCCATTCAGAATGACCCTATGGATATTTCTGTGACCAAGAAGATCAAAGCTGTTCAATCTTCACCGAAGCTGGGATTTGCTAAGAAATCGAAAAGATATAACCCTTATGACACTAGAGGCTTGACATTTGAAGAGACTGATGATTCTAATCTCCTGGATACCCCTATCTTAACCATCGAGGAAGCAAGTACTCGGGCATTGGTGGCTGGCCCTTAACAGCCACCAGTCGACAGATGAAGATCCTCAGCTGGAATTGTCAGGGTTTGGGCAATCCCTTGACAGTTCAGGCTCTTAAGGCCACAACGGCCAAAGAAAAACCTGCTGTTGTTTTCTTGATGGAAACTAAACAACCTGAAGTTAGACTCACCTCTATCCAACGCAGTTTAAAATTTAGCAACTCTTTTGTGGTCAATCCTGTGGGCTTCGCTGGTGGTTTGGCTACTTTTTGGACTGATTCTGTAGCTCTCTAGGTTCTTCGTTCCACATCCCACTTTATAGATTTGAGTGGGAAAGTTGATGTAGTAGGCAGGTCTATCCGCCTCACTTTTGTTCATGCCACTGTTGAAGAAAAATCCCTTAAGTGTTTTGAAGCTAATAAAACATCCTCGTCAGTTAAGTCTGAAAGGACCAAGACTCAGTCGCTTAAGTCTGAAGAATTCAAGACCCGGCTGTTTTAGTCTGAAGATCTCTAGACTCAACCCAAAGTCTGAAGATACTTAGACTCAATTTTTACGAGTTTGCCCAAGTTGACAGCATTCTAATCCAATTGTTTAGGAATTCAAAGATTGGATAATATTTTCCTTAATTCGTTCTTTTTCGAGGAAGATCCCTGGTTGAAACTAAGCTCGAAGATTTTGGATTTATCTCGATTGAAAGATCCATTGTCACGCCCCGAACCCCGAGACACGTGAACAACCCGCCATGGTCGTGATATTGCGATATTCCCAAGTAGTGTCGCCGACCCAATTTAATTTAATAAGCGCATGCGGAACGTATTAATAAACCCCTGACAATTTAAAAGTGGGATAGAAAAGCAGGAATCAAAAATCAATTTAATACAAACCACATACAATCATAAAATCAAACAAGGTTTACATGCAGCCGAAATAGGTCGGAGTCTATACACTAGGGATCGGCCCACCAAAAGAAAGAACAGTCCTATGACTACTAATCAGGTTCAATCCTCCATCTTCTTGGCTCTGCACTTCTTGCCCAACTTCACCGGCAGTCCACCTGACTCCGCTGGAATCCTCATATGCGGCCCTGAAATGTCTTTCCCACAACGGGGTGAGACATTGTCTCAGCAAGTTCACCCCTCCTAAGCCCCTATTAGAAAGAAAATACACCCCCGACATGACCTAATCACACATCAAGAGGACTTACCTCGCAATAGTCCGCGCCTGCAGGTTAGTACAATTCATATAATTCAATCATGTGCAAATATGACAATTAAATCAACCAAGGCACAATCACATCATCAATCACTTGGATCGTCTCAGCGATCAATCGGCTCGGCCGATTACATGTCATTCTTATCAAATCAATCAATTATCCCAACCACGACCCTAAGGGTAGACTCAACAATGGTGGTATCACGGCCCCACGTGGCACGACCTTCAGTAAGGTGGTTTAACTACTAGTTGCATCACGGCCCCACTCGGCACGGCCTCTCATAGGCGGTCAACAGCTAGTGGCATCACGGCCCCACTCGGCACGACCTCTAATAGGTGGTTCGGCCTCACAAGGCACGGCCTCTCATAGGCGGTTCAACAACTAGTGGCATCACGGCCCCACTCGGCACGGCCTTTCCTAGGCGGTTCATCACGGCCTCAATAGGCACGGCCTCTAATAGGCGGTTAATCATGGCCAAATCCCCATCAAATTCTACAATTGGAATTTCTACCCAAAACCCTTAATTTACGCAATCACACTCAATTCGCCACAAATCAAGCATCAAATTAAAATTCTAACATCACAGCAACGATCAGCACGAAATTCTGAGCAACCGGGGCTAAAAATAAATTTTTCCGTTTTTTTAAATAATAATAATATTTAATTAATTTCGGAATATTTTAATATTATTTTAATAATCCGAATTTCCAACCAATTAAATAATTCAAAATTAAAATCTAAATAAGTCACATCACCATCAACTTTAATTAACCTCCTTTAAACTTAATTAAACCCAATTAAGCTTAATCCAATTTTCTTAATCCAACTTACATTAAAATAATCTAATCTAACCACCTAAACACACTTAATTCAAATTAAACACACTTAGGGCATAATTAACCGGCTAATCAAGGATTAGTGAGGTAACTCACCCGATTAACGCGCCGGATGGACCAAAACGACGAGCGCGATGCCGGGATCGATAAACTCCAAAGCGAGCCTAGCATCCGGGGCCGGGAAGGCGGCCAAAACGGGCCCGAGAGGGGCTGCCATACCCACAAATTTCCAGATCTGGTGGCTGCGATTTGAGGCCGAAAATGGGGGATTCGGGGTGGTTTTGTGCGGAGGAACGGCGGGGAAGGAGGCGGAGGAGGGAGGGCGGTCCACGGCGGCGTGCGGCGGTGGCTTGGCGACGCGGGGACGGGCTGGACGCGGCTGGAAGCGCGGGCGAGCGGGCGGAGGCATGCGGGGCGACGGCGGCACGGGCGGACGGGCGGCCGAGCGAGCGGGGCGGCGCGGGCGGGCGGGCGGCGGACGGCGGTGGCGCGCGAGGCGGGCGGGCGCGGGGCGCGCGCGCCTCCCCCCTTCCGTCGAGCTTCCCTCCTCCTCTCTATCCCTCTCTCCTCTTGTCTCAAGGTTGAAGAAGACACTCTCTCTCCTCCTTTTTTTTTCTCTTTCTTTTTCTTTTCCTTTTTTTTTTATTCCTTTACTCTTCCAATGTGGCCCCACCACATGACATCATCCATGACATCATACCCCACTAACTCTCACAACTTCTTCAATAGGTGCACTTGATTTTCCGCCGGGGTCCAATTTTCGTACACCTTAATTTCTTCAATTCTTCTCTCAATTGAATCCAATTGAAGTCCACAAAAATTAATCCAATGTCACCATATTTTAATTCACACCTTGGCTCGTCCATAGAACCAATTTAAATCTTAAAAGTATGACCAAAGGTGAACCTTATAATTTCCCTTAATTCCATTCAAATTGACTCCCATAAAATCAATTGATGTCTCACTTATCAAATTGATTATTTTCTTCATCCAAAAATCCCTCATATTCCTCAATTTCACAACCCCCGGCTTCAATTGAACGAACCCGGCCCTATTTATCTAGTCGAAATTAGGGCCCAAAAAATCGGGATGTCACAACTCTTCCCCTCTTATAAAAATTTCGTCCTCGAAATTTAAACCTTTACCAATCCTTATACAAAAGGTGAGGGTATTTTCATTTCACTGAGTCTAACTATTCCAAACTAATCCTTCGGTCTCATGGTGCTGTCCGACCATTTTGATCCAGGATACCATCTTGGTATACCAAATCTGCTCTTTCTGAACTGGTCACTAACTAAACTCCGCATATATGACACCCTGTTATTCACATCTGATCTCTTCTTCTCAAGTCCCCAATGAACCCTTGAAGCTCATTGACTGAAAATTTCTGACAGTTCTGTCTAGCATTCACTCGACACCGATCGACCACCGAAACACCGATTTTTGAGCCGACTCGGTCCGTGATCTTTCTCCACTTTCTTTTTACCACTGAATTCTGCACCCTCTGTCAAACACTGCTTAAGAAAGAACCCCCGAAAGAACCCCTCTGAAAACTCTGCCAAACCTGTAATCTCTGATCTGGATTCGAAATATACATTACCCCCGGCACTCTATGCCGGTGAATTATCTGATGCCTCCACACTTCGGTATACCCAGTTCGTGATATGACAAAATCTTTAATTTCTGAAATCGAACTTAGATTAGTGGTTAATTTCACTCTGACGCACTTTTGGTGTGATCTAGGCTTCTAAGTAGTTCTCAGAACCTTTTAGGACAAATGACCCGTGGTCGATTTCCTTCGAGCCACAATGAACCCACTCGACACAGTGTCGATTCTCGATTGTCATGAAAATCTCGAGGATTCAAATACGAACACAAGGTACCAAAACGACAGAAAGATCAAATTAGTGTCAGTCGATGAGAGTTTTCCAATTCAATGGGGTCACCCACGATTGGTCATTCATCTCAGTCGAATTGACCTATCTTTGATCTTAATTCGATTTTATACTGTGCCGCAATGATCTCTAAAGATGAACATGGTCGAGAAGTCGATTCTTGGTCGAATCGTCAAGTCAATTTGCCTTAAAGTCCTTAATAACTCACCCTAGCTAGTCTAGTTATCTCGTGAGTGGCCAACTCAGAGAAAAGCACTAAAGTCACGCCGATGAAATGCCCAACTTATCCAAATCAAAGTCAGAATCCATAAACCTAGATGTTGCACACCCAAAACAAGATCCATTCGTATCATCAAAGTGGACCAACTTTGCCCATCAATTGGCCACTATCCTCAAATGGTATCAGTAATCCCCTGAATTCTGAGTAAGCTCATCATAAGGTCCCATTGTGATATATTTTCATCCCCACTCCAGACTCTCGGGTGATGGTAAAATCCTCTGAGTCTGCATAACTGGACTTTCACTTACTGGCAACTCTGGCACTTGCAACCTGCCTGGCAATATCCATCTTCACAACCGCCTACCAATTTAACTGACGCTGATTCTGACTTATTGGCACCATCTGGTCAAAACGGCATTACCATAGTGAACTTCTAATTTTTTTTTTTTTTTAGGGCGGCTATAAAATTCAAAGGGTAGCCTAACCCAATTGAAAACCAAATTTTGAACCATTTTTAAATAGAATCCATATTTTAGCCAGTCTGTGCACAATTGAAGACTTTCAACTTGAAGCATCAGTGACTTCTTTCATCCTTCCAGGTGATACCAGGTACCACTATCCATGTCCTTTAAAAAAAATTTGGTTCACAGCGCTACCTTATTCAATCCCTTCTCCTAAGAGAATAATTACTTTGAGGCTTTGACAGTCGATAAAGGTCTGGAGTCCCTCTTCACACTAATGACATCTCTAGATCCTCGAGCGGAAATTGTTGCTATGAATTCCAAGTAAATGCGTCAGGTAATTCTGTTCATAAGGTCTCAACCGATGGGACACACGTGCAATAACCCTATCATACTGCATCATTAAGCAATCCAATCCTTTAAATGATGCATCACTGAAGATCTTACATCCTCCAGGACCAAACGGAATGGCCCACACAGGTGCAGTAGTCAACCTCTTCTTAGGCTCTTGAAAACTACACTCTCACTTATTTATCCACACGAACTTTTCTTCCTTCCTCGGTAGTCTTGTCAACGGCGGTGCTAATACTGAAAGAAAACCCATATACGTACTGTCTGTAACACTCTACTAAACTCAGAAACTCTGGATCTCTGTCACTGTAGTCAATCTCGGCCAATTGTTCATTGCTTTAATCTTGACAGGGTCCACGAAGATTTCTTCACCTGAAATCTCGTGACTTACCAGCGGTACACAAGTCATCCAAAACTTGCACTAACTAAACTCAATATGAAATTCAAGAGCCCTCAAGGTCTGAAGTATCATCCTTAAATGTCTCTCGTGCCCCTTGGCATTCTCGAATACACCCGGATAACTTCACCGAACACAATCACAACCGATTTAAGTACCCTTACACATTCTCGCTCATAAGACCCAAACAAACCGTTAAGGTACCCGTCGAGCCACACAATATTACGGTGAACTCATGATCGCTGTATTGAACGCACGATGCCAACTTCGACATGTCTTTCTTCCCGATCCTCAATTGATAACACCCTGACCTCCAGTCGGTCTTGAGAAATATCAATGTACAACCACAACAGACCAACTTTCTCCTTCACTAATAGAACAGGTGCTCCCCAAGGTGATGCACTGGAACATGTGAATCCCCTATTCAAATTCCTGCATCTGCACCTTCAGTCATTTTTAACTCAGATAACACCATTCGGTAAGGAGCCTTAGGGACCGGCTCTGTTCCGGATACTTAATCAATCACCACTCTATTTCCCTTTTTGACAACAACCCTGGCAACCAACCTGACAATTCTCCATAACATACCTTAGAAGACTCTTGTGCCACGATTATATTCTCCATGTCCGACCCCTCAACTGACGCACCCATTACAGTGGCCCTGTAGATTTGATAATCGTTGAACTGGACCAGGTCATCCTCAATGACGAATCACAAGGATTTAAGTCCTTCTTTGACTTTCAATGATTCCAAACTTCCGTACGTTAACTGAACCAACTGAATTATAATACTGTCACGATTCAAACTAACAGAGAGCTTCTTGAGCCATGTGTTCTTGTCAACATCAATTGGCAAAGGAGCTAGCAATGCTTCATAGTTGTTTTTCTCATCCTTTTGATGACAGGACACTTCATCCAACTTCCCATAAGAGAGTTCCATCAATTTCTCCTCTGGCTTCAAAAAGAGGTCTCTCTCTTCCTTTGGAGATTCATTGAGATTTTTACTCAATTTATTCTCAGATGCACTTCCACTTTGTAGTGGAGCCTGATGCTCGACCGCATCAATTGACTTGTCTTCATCATTCTTGAGCTCATCCCCCACGAATATCTCTGAAGCATCCAATTTTCGTTTCTTCAATGGCCTATTGTGATCGTCCAATGGTTTAACTATTGCCTCACTTAGCAACGCATTAATGTGAGAGTCTTCATCCACTTTGTCGTGACAGATAACCTTTTCAACACCTTTTCTATTAAGGATGTCCTTAACTTCAATGTCAGCATCTTATCCATTATTTGAGATGCGCGACATCAAATGTACGAGGAAAGACGAAGTCAGCTTTTTGAAGATCTTCACGTGAAAGTTGCGGATTCCTTGTGTCCTTTGAAGTGCAGATGACGTGGCATTTTCCAGCAATTGCTTCCAGAGGATTATCATTTGCAGGACCTACACCTTTACCAGATGCCATGAATAATTCATTCTCAATAACGAGGCAACCCTTGAACCTCAACTCAGATGCGATGGCTTGATCCTCGATCAGATTTCTATATCAAGCCTCAACAGGCATGGCAACAACAACGGTCACAACACTGACAGCGGTAGAAACAACAGCAACAACGGCCTTGGCGGCACTAACGGTGACGGCGGTAACAACGACTGAAGCGGCGGCCTACTGACCATTCTATCTCCCAACCTCTCAAGCATCCACAAAAACCGAGCAAGCCTTGAACTTTCGGGGGCTACTACCCCAGCATTGACTAGACACAATGCTTCACCACTCACACTGGTCCCAACTTGCGCACTACTCGGAGCACCACGGGCACCAACTTTCAACAACGGCCTGTCCCGAAACACAGGGCCTACTACCCTCACTGGGCGGCCCTCAACACACGGTCACTCACGCAGCAGGCTCGACACAGACGCCCGCTTCTCAAACAAACACAGAGCAACCACACAAGCAAGCTACCAAGCAACTACCAATCACATGCATTAGAACATTAAAAGCCTTTCCTACTAACTATCCCGTGACTCATCGCACCTTATCACTCCATTCACGAACCATGCTCTGATACCACTTAAATGGGGTTGTCACGCCCCGAACCCCGAGACACGTGAACAACCCGCCATGGTGTGATATTGCGACATTCCAGGTAGTGTCGCCGACCCAATTTAATTTAATAAGCACATGTGGAACGTATTAATAAACCCATGACAATTTAAAAGCGGGATAGAAAAGCAGGAATCAAAAATCAATTTAATACAAACCACATACAATCATAAAATCAAACAAGGTTTACATGCAGCCGAAATATGTGGGAGTCTATACACTAGGGATCGGCCCACCAAAAGAAAGAACAGTCCTATGACTACTAATCAGGTTCAATCCTCCATCTTCTTGGCTCGCACTCCTTGCCCAACTTCACCGGCGGTCCACCCGACTCCCCGGAATCCTCATCTGCGGCCCTGAAATGTGTTTCCCACAACGGGGTGAGACATTGTCTCAGCAAGTTCACCCCTCCTAAGCCCCTATTAGAAGGAAAATACACCCCCGGCATGACCTAATCACACATCAAGAGGACTTACCTCGCAATAGTCCGCGCCTGCAGGTTAGTACAATTCATATAATTCAATCATGTGCAAATATGACAATTAAATCAACCAAGGCACAATCACATCATCAATCACTTGGATCGTCTCAGCGATCAATCGGCTCGGCCGATTACATGTCATTCTTATCAAATCAATCAATTATCCCAACCACGACCCTAAGGGTAGACTCAACAACCGGTGGTATCACGGCCCCACGTGGCACGACCTTCAGTAAGGTGGTTTAACTACTAGTGGCATCACGGCCCTACTCGGCACGACCTCTAATAGGTGGTTCGGCCTCACAAGGCACGGCCTCTCATAGGCGGTTCAACAACTAGTGGCATCACGGCCCCACTCGGCACGGCCTTTCCTAGGCAGTTTATCATGGCCTCAATAGGCACGGCCTCTAATAGGCGGTTAATCATGGCCAAATCCCCATCAAATTCTACAATTGGAATTTCTACCCAAAACCCCTAATTTACGCAATCGCACTCAATTCGCCACAAATCAAGCATCAAATTAAAATTCTAACATCACAGCAGCGATCAGCACAAAATTCTGAGCAACCGGGGCTAAAAATAAATTTTTCCATTTTTTTTAATAATAATAATATTTAATTAATTTCGGAATATTTTAATATTATTTTAATAATCCGAATTTCCAAACAATTAAATAATTCAAAATTAAAATCTAAATAAGTCACATCACCATCAACTTTAATTAACCTCCTTTAAACTTAATTAAACCCAATTAAGCTTAATCCAATTTTCTTAATCCAACTTACATTAAAATAATCTAATCTAACCACCTAAACACACTTAATTCAAATTAAACACACTTAGGGCATAATTAACCGGCTAATCAAGGATTAGTGAGGTAACTCACCCGATTAACGCGCCGGACGGACCAAAACGACGAGTGCGACGCCGGGATCGATAAACTCCAAAGCGGGCCTAGCATCCGGGGCCGGGAAGGCGGCCAAAACGGGCCCGAGAGGGGCTGCCATACCCACAAATTTCCAGATCTGGTGGCTGCGATTTGAGGCCGAAAATGGGGGGATTCGGGGTGGTTTCGTGCGGAGGAACGGCGGGGAAGGAGGCGGAGGAGGGAGGGCGGTCCACGGCGGCGTGCGGCGGTGGCTTGGCGACGCGGGGACGGGCTGGATGCGGGCGGGAAGAGCGGGCGAGCGGGCGGAGGCGTGCGGGCGACGGCGGCACGGGCGGACGGGCGGCCGAGCGGCTGGGGCGGCGCGGGCGGCTGGGCGGCGAACGGCGGTGGCGCGCGAGGAGGCTGGCGCGCGGCCCCCCCCCCTTTCCGTCGAGCTTCCCTCCTCCCTCTCTCTCTCTCCTCTTGTCTCAAGGTTGAAGAAGACACTCTCTCTCCTTTTTTTTTTTTTTTTTTTTTTTCTCTCTTTCTTTTTCTTTTCCTTTTTTTCTTTATTGCTTTACTCTTCCAATGTGGCCCCACCACATGACATCATCCATGACATCATACCCCACTAACTCTCACAACTTCTTCAATAGGTGCACTTGATTTTCCGCCGGGGTCCAATTTTCGTACACCTTAATTTCTTCAATTCTTCTCTCAATTGAATCCAATTGAAGTCCACAAAAATTAATCTAATGTCACCATATTTTAATTCACACCTTGGCTCATCCATAGAGCCAATTTAAATCCTAAAAGTACGACCAAAGGCGAACCTTATAATTTCCCTTAATTCCATTCAAATTGACTCCCATAAAATCAATTGATGTCTCACTTATCAAATTGATTATTTTCTTCATCCAAAAATCCCTCATATTCCTCAATTTCACAACCCCGGCTTCAATTGAACGAACCCGGCCCTATTTATCCAGTAGAAATTAGGGCCCAAAAAATTGGGATGTCACATCCATTGAAGAACAAGCAAGATTTGGAAGGTTCCACTTATGGAAACTCAAGATCCTGATTGTATGGGCGACCAGGATTGACGTGCTATCTTCCACTTATACTCGACAGCTTGAAGATCACCTTAATTGATTCATTCCAATGAGTAGATTGGATGAACTCGTCTGGAAAGTGCTAACGGCTATGAAGGCACGGAGGAGTATTTAAGGTGGAATCAGTGTTGTTTGAAATAGAGTGCTCTGATAGAAAATTTCGAAGTCTGAACCTCTGAAACTCCTTGTTCTAAAATACTCTTGAGCTTTAGTTATGTAGAAAGGAGAGATACTTACAGTGAGAACAAGATGAAGGCATTCCTAAGATCAAAAGATCCTTAGGAATGGGATGTAGTAGATAAATGAATTATTCCTAAAGCTACATCATCCTCAGGGAGAGAAATGCAGATGGAGTGGGACTGTCACAACTCGAAATCACAAAGAGACAAGCCGTTGATGCTAAAGCTATTTATTCACTATATTGTGCTTTATCTCTTACTGAGTATAATAGAATTTCATCTTGTGAAACAGCTAAAGAGGTTTGGGATAGATTGCATGTTACTTATGAAGGAACTAATCGAGTCAAAGAAACCAAGATCAATATCCTTCTTGGACAGTATGAAGCTTTTAAGATGAAACCAAGAGAATCCATAACTGACATGTTTAGTCGTTTTACAGAAATTGTAAATGGCTTAGCATATCAGGGTCAGCCTATCTCTGGACCAATGAAGGTCAATAAGCTGCTGAGAGGACTTTCCAAAGAATGGAATCACGTAAAGACTTCCATAAGAGAAACACAAAGGATCATGCCTCTTTCTGTAGATGAATTGGTTGGCACAGTTTAATCATATGAAGTCGAGCAATTCAATGAGGACATAGACACCAAAGGTAAGAAGTCAATTGCTTTAAAATCTAATGATGATTCTTATGATACAGATTCTGAAGAAAACTTGGATGACGAAGAATTAGCACTCTTGATAAGGAAGTTCAAAAAATAAAATAGAAAAGGCAGAAGGTTCAACGGGAAGAGACAAAGCAATCAAAGATTTCAAAAGAAATCAAATGAAGAAAATGATACCAACAAAGATGTTGTTTTCTTTGAATGTAAGAAAAAGGGACACATCAGACCCAACTGTCCCTTGTTAAAGAAAAAGAAAGGAAAACCAAAGAGATTCAAGAAGGCACTCAAAGCTAAAACTTGGAGCGACACAGAATGTGAAGATAGTGATGAAGAGTATGCCAACATCTGTCTTATGGCAAAGTTAGACTTAGATTCAAACTGAGACTCAGAATCAGACTCAGACTCAGACAGTGATGTCAAGGTTAGAAATCAAAAAATTCCTACTAAAGTCTCGAATTATATTGATGAACTTTGTCTTAACCTTAAAGCTTCTCTTAAAAGGATTTCTGAATTAAAAAAGGAGAATTCCAAACTAAAACAACAGGAAAAGATTTTGATTGAAAAAATTGAAAACTTAGACAAATCTCTTGCTGATTCAAAAGAAAATGAAATTGCTATTTCAAAAGAAAATACTTGCTTTAAAGAAGACCTTTTGGGAGTTACTAAAAAATTTTCAATGGGATCTGAAAAGTTAGATAAAATTCTTTCAATCCAAAGAACATATTTTAATAAATCTGGCCTTGGAATGACATCGGAAACAATTCCCTTGATTGATTTTCCAAAGGTAAAGGAATGGATCAAAAATAGACCCACAAAATCTTTTTACAAGAATCATTTTCAAAATCTTTTAACAAGAATCATTTTCAAAAGGTTTTTGTAAAACCTATTGGGAGAAGTACTCTTAAATGCTCAAAGTGCAACAGCTTGGAACATTTTGAGAAGGATTGTCCCAAAGTTTGGAAACCTGTTAAGAGAAATTAGGCAAAGACTGTGTATGGTACTAACAATGTTGGACCCAACAAAATCTGGGTACCAAAGAAAGCTTGAGTTCTTCATTTAATTGCAGGTCATTATCAAGAAGAAGACCAAATGGTATTTAGACAGTGGCTGCTCAAGACACATGACTGGAGATTCAACCTGCTTCACAAATCTCTTACAAATGAAAGGAGGAAATGTTTCCTTTGGTAATAACAAAGGAAAAATTGTTGGTTGTGGAACCGTGAAGATAGGAAATCTCACAATCAACAATGTCTCCTTAGCTGAAGGTCTAAATTATAATCTTCTAAGTATTAGTCAGCTGTGTGACACTAGATACAAGATCAACTTTCAAGAAGATATATGTTCTAGAACAAGCAAAGATCTCTCACAATTATTCACTGGATGAAGACATAGAAATATGTACTTACTGGACATAAAGTCTGATAGCTCGCAATGCTTGATATCTATCCAAGATGAAGCTATTCTTTGGCACAGAAAGCTTGGACATATCAACATGAAGCAAATTGCAAAAGTTTCATCCAAGAAATTAGTCCAAGGACTACCTAACTTGAAGTATAAAAAACATGAACTATGCACACCCTGCGTGCTTGGAAAACATGTTAGAAACTCTTTCAAATCAATAAATCAGGTATCTACTAAACGTGTTTTACAGCTTTTGCACATGGATTTGTTTGGACCAACGAGAACACAAAACATTTGAGGAAAAATGTATTGTTTGGTAATAGTAGATGACTATTCTCGCTTTACTTGGGTATTCTTTCTTTCAAACAAATCTGAAGCATTATCTTATTTCATTAAGTTTGCCAAGAAAGTTCAAAATGAAAAGGGTTATGCTATAACTAGTATTCGAACTAATCATGGAGGTGAATTTGAAAACCAAAATTTTGCTAACTATTGTGATGTTTCTGGCCTTCAACATAATTTTCATTTCCATACACTCCACAACATAATCTTCCTTGGCTACTCAATGTCAAGTAAAGCCTTTAGAGTATTCAACAAAAGGACTTAGACTGTGGAAGAATCCTTGAATGTGAAGTTTGAGGTCTCAATTCAAAATCATGCCATTCAGACTCAACCTGAAGATCACGAATCCGTACAAGTGTCTACAAATTCTCCCCAAGAAAGTCAAATTGCTGACGCTCTACAGCAAACTAAATCAGTAGTACCAACTGAAACAGAGGCTCAGCAAAGTGACAAACCAATCAGCAATTGGCAACATAAATCTAGTCACCCTGCAGACCTCATCATTGGTAACATTGATGAAGGGATTCGTATCAGATCCAAAAGGCGTGAAGAGTCTCGTGCTCTAGCACTTGTTTCTGAAATCAAGCCCAAGACAATAGAAGAAGTTTTGATTGATGAAAGCTGGATTGAAGCCATGCAAGAAGAATTGAATCAATTCAAAATCAATAATGTTTGGGAACTTGTTCCTAAACCAAAAGATAAGTCAATTATTGAAACTAAATGGGTTTTTAGGAACAAACTGGATCAACAAGAAAAGGTGGTGAGAAACAAAGCAAGACTTGTGGCAAAATGTTACATACAAGAAGAAGGAATCGACTATGATGAAACCTATGCTCTTGTGGCAAGGCTAGAGGCAATCAGATTATTTCTTGCTTTTACTTGCTTTAAAAATTTCAGGTTATTCCAAATGGACGTGAATAGTGCATTTCTAAATGGAATTATCCAATAAGAAGTTTATGTAGAACAACCACCAGGATTTGAAGATCCTAGAAGACCAAACTTTGTCTTCAAGCTAAAGAAGGCATTGTATGGATTAAAGTAAGCATCCCAAGCATGGTATGAAAGGTTAAGTAATTTCTTAATTCAAAATGGTTTTACTAAAGGTAAAGTAGACACTACTTATTCATTAAGAGAGAAGGAAAGGACTTCATACTTATTCAAATTTATGTTAATGACATAATCTTTGGCTCTTCTAATGAAAATCTATGCAAGAATTTCTCTAAATGTGTGCATGATGAATTTGAAATGAGCATGGTGGGTGAGTTAAGCTTCTTTTTGGGACTACAAGTCAAACAATCAAAAGAAGGAACCTTTATTTACCAAGAAAAATATGCAAGAGATCTCATCAAGAATTTTGGAATGGAGAATTGCAAGAAGACAGAAACTCCAATGTCAAATTCATTGAAGCTGGACAAAGATGAAGAAGGAAAAAAAATGTAGACCAGAAGTTATACAGGAGTATAATTGGTTCACTTCTTTACCTTACTGCTTCTAGGCCTGATATTTTGTTTAGCATTTGTATTTATGCTAGATTTCGATCGAATCCTAAAGAATCTCACATGACTGCTGTGAAGCACATTATCAAATATGTTGCAACTACATCTAAGCTAGGTCTATGATATTCCAAAAAAGGAAACTTTACTCTCCTTGGGTAATCTGATGCTGACTTGGCTAGATGCAAAGTGGATAGGAAAAGCACTTCAGGTACTTGTCAACTACTGGGAAATAGGGTGGTATCTTGGTTCTCACAAAAACAGAGTACCATAGCTCTTTCAACAGCCGAAGCAGAGTATATAGCTCTTGGGAGTTGCTGTTCTCAAATACTTTGGATGCAACAACAACTAAGAGATTTTAGAGTTGAAGAATCCTGCACAGAAATCAAATGCGACAATACTAGTGCCATCAACCTTACAAAGAATCCAATACTTTATTCAAGAGCAATGCACATTGAAATCAAGCATTATTTTATCAGAGATCATGTTCAAAATGGTGAAGTGGCAATTCAGTTTGTTGATTCAAATAATCAACCGGCGGATATATTCACAAAGCCTTTAGAGAAAAGCCACTCTGAACTCATTCGCTCAAAACTGAACATCATAAAGTCTGAAGATGTTCAGACTCAAAAGTAAAATCTCGAGATGTTCAGACTCAAATGTAAGGTCTGAAAGTATTTAGACTCTGAGGTAAAGTCTTGAAACACTCAGACTCTGACATAAAGTCTAAATGCGTGTTATTTCTATTTTATATTTATTTCCTTTATGCCTTATTAGATTTATAATTGCTTATGAAATTTCGAGATTTGCCCTTTATTCGAATTCTGACACATTTTTGACAGTTTTCATTTTCAAAAAATTGGCAGCTGTTTATTTACTTTAATTTTGGCAGTTTTTACTTTCCCTTGTGACGGTTCAGTATCTTTTTTATTCTTACTATATATACTCTGAATCGTCGTCTTCATCTCTCACTTTCTCAAAAGACACCTCTATCACTCCCTTTCGAAACCCTAAAACGTTTAAAACCTCCACTTGCATCTCTGTTCTATTTGTTTACTCCATAAAAATCTAAACTTTTTGTGGACCATCTGCATATTCACCCTCGAGTTAAACATATCGTCAAGGAAATCATCGAGGATTGTCGGAAAAGGATAACAAAGGAGATCCAAGGGTCCTACCAGAGTGGACCTCACAGAAGAAGAAGACTCTCCACAAACAGCAAGTCAACAACCGTTCGAAGAAGAAGTTATTGTAGAGGCTGAATCGGTAAGGACACTTAAACACAAACTTGCTCATTCTCTATACAAAAAGTTGAAGGATGGAGGGACGGAGTTAAACTTGATTGATAGTTTTTTGAAAGAGAGAGGATATCAGAATGAAACCATCTTTTTGCGTGAGATGGAGAAACTGGGAGTTGTTGACGAAGGACTTGTACAAAGTACTTTCGAAAATATACCGAGCGTTCCACATTGGGGAACTGCAAATCAGCCTATGGACGATGACAAGAGGCTATTTACACAGTTCCAACCAAGGATGGGAGTAGCAGTTCACACTATCTGTCTCGAGGGAAGCCTGTTTCGCTCTAAGAAACAAGAGCGAATTTACTCAAAACTGTTGAAGAGAGGAGTTATGAATCCAAGAAGTGTAGACTTTGATTTTCTTGAGTCAATCAAGATAAATTTGAGAGAGAAGTTTTCACGATTGCAGCTTGAGAGGTTCTGCACCGATTCGACAATCGGACATCCTGAATTGATGGCCTACTTCTATTCAAATCTGTCCTTTTTAGATGTGAATAAACTGTCTTTTACTTTCATGGATAAAGAATATGTTGTGGATGTTGACACTCTCGCTGATTTAATCGGAGTGGAAAGAGGGAGTTTCCAACTGATTAGGGTGTCCGTAGCACATGCCACTTTGGATATTGTCCGAGATAGAAGTCTGGAAGGCAAGATATCCTACACTAGGATGAATGCCTCAAACGTTTTGCTCCATAAGATTGTAATCAATTGTCTCAGGCCCAAGGCAACGTCGAAAACTGATGTCTTAAAGACAGAGGCCAAACTTATGTTTGCTTTGAATCAAGGAAGAAGTTTTTCCCTTCCACACACTATCATGTTCCACATGTATAGGATTGTGGTGAAAGACAAAGGACAATTGCCTTATTCCTCTCTAGAACAAGTTTATTCAGGCACTTCAAAATCCAAATTCCTGCTCCTCTTTGCTTGACCAACTCTACTATCATGCTTGTTGGATACAAGATGGTAATGAAAATGAAGCTGAAGGAACTAAACAAAGCTTTGGAGGGATTGAAGGAGAAAACTCCCTCGAAAGAATCTGCTGCTGATGCTGCTAAGCGAAAAGGAAAAGAACCCATGGCTGCTTCTGAGAAAAGAAGAAGAAAAATCATCCTACAGGATGAGGATGATGAAGAAATTGATGACGCCATGACACTTTCAGCTCTCAAAGGATTGAAAAGCTTTGTTAGTTTTCGAGAAAGCAGGGAAGAGCAAACAAGGAGAGAGGAAGAGGAAGAGAGAAGAAGAGAAGAGGAAGCCAGAGCAGAAGAAGAATAGAAGATGAGAAGAGAAGAAGAAGAAAGGGTCAGGAGAGAATAAGAGAACAGAAAGGCACAACAGGATTTTGAGGAATCCATTGAGCCACCAATTGCACTACCTCAATCTGGAGAAGAGATTGCACAACATCACACTGCAGGAGAAGAGACAGAACATGGCAAAGAATACTCCACTCCACCTATTGGCAAAAAGACAGGGGAGTATATGAAGCAAAAGGTACACCATCACCATTTCATACTAGTGATGTTAGTCGGTCTGGTGCAGATGTAGAAGATATCTTTGCATCACACTTTCCAGAGGCTACACATGGAATCCCTAGCTTCCAGACTCTGAGATCAGAGTCTGCAGGTCCAAGTTCTGAAAATGTCAACTCAGCTGACTTTGCAAAGTTGATGGAAATTATGCTGGATCTCAAGAAGCAAGTCTATGGGATGGACTATGAGTTACGGGATTTGAAGCAAGCGCTGTTGGCTACCTCTGTTTCAATGCAGGACCAAATCACTGCCCTTAAACTTCAAGTAGAATCAAATGTGAAGGGTACTGAATTGGAATCTCTAAAGGAAGCCTTATCCAGCCTCGAGAAGACAGTCAACTCGCTGGGTGAATTTCAGCTTGTTCACATCCCTAAACAGCCTTGACCTTTATCATCTCTTTCTTTGATTCATCTGCCTCCTTTTAATGTGACAAAAAGGGGTAGAGTTATGCTGATTTGAATGATCTTATCTTTCGTTTTCGTTTTTTTTAGTTTGGATATTTTGGATAACTTATGTTCTATTAAGACTTTGACTGTTGAGTGTTTGAACTTATGACTGATACTGTTCTAATGATTGAGTTTGGATTTGTGATTTGTGAACTTGCAGGATTATTTATACTTGTGAGGATAATTATGTTTCTGGACTAACATTTTTCTGTGGTTGCAGAAGTAATATGAAACACTCCTCAAAATATGTATGAGCTTTCTTTGTAGGTCAAGGGTTTTTCAAATCTGCCGAGATGTTTTTTCACCATATAAAAGGGGGAGAATGTTGAAGAAAAATCCCTTAAGTGTTTTGAAGCTAACAAAACATCCTCGTTAGTTAAGTCTGAAAGGACCAAGATTCAGTCGCTTAAGTCTGAAGAATTCAAGACTCGGCTATTTCAGTCTGAAGATCTCTAGACTCAACCGTCAGAGTCTGAAGGTCTCTAGACTCAACCCAAAGTCTGAAGATACTTAGACTCAATTTTTACGAGTTTGCCCAAGTTGACAGCATTCTAGTCCAATCGTTTAGCAATTCAAAGGTTGAATAATATCTTCCTTAATTCATTCTTTTTCAAGGAAGATCCCTGGCTGAAACTAAGCTCGAAGATTTTGGATTTATCTCGATTGAAAGATCCGTTGAAGAACAAGCAAGATTTGGAAGGTTCCACTTATGGAAACTCAAGATCCTGATTGTATGGGTGACCACGATTGATGGGCTATCTTCCACTTATACTCGACAGCTTGAAGATCACCTTAATTGATTCATTCCAACAGGTAGATTGGATGAACTCGTTTGGAAAGTGCTAATGGTTATGAAGGCACAGAGGAGTATTTAAGGTGGAATCAATGTTGTTCAAAACAGAGTGTGCTGATAGAAAATTTCGAAGTCTGAACCTCTGAAACTCCTTGTTCTAAAATACTCTCGAGCTTTAGTTGTGTAGAAAGGAGAGATACTTACAGTGAGAATTTGCGTGAGCAATAGCCAAGACTTTCTACTGAAGAAGTCTAGATCATGAGCTATACGATTCTCATTTGCTACATAGTGAATACGGCCAGTGGGCTGTCAGCGTGGAGAGTGGACATAGACTGACAATAAGCTGAACCACTATAAACTTCGGTGTCTAAATTTTCTTACCTTATTCTTTTTACTTTATTGCTGCGTGATTTAATTTACTCTGATTTTATTTCAAGTTGAGGGATTCGGGTTAAAGGTTTCAAAAGAAATTTATAAACACCTATTCACCCCTTCTAGGTATGTTTACTAGCCCTTTATCAGCCCCAACCAGCTTTCACCTGCGCCAACAATTATGGGATGAGATTCGCCAAAATCCATTCTTCTAACTATCTACCTTGGCTCTGTGCTGGACATTTCAATGAGATCTTGTATCCGTGGGAAAAACGAGGAAGATTACCTGCTCTCCAACCACGAATGTCAGCTTTCCGAGCTTTCCTTAATGATTGCAGTTTCACTGAATTGGAGAGTCACGGTTGCAAGTTCACTTGGATGAATAATAGGGCAGGGGATGAACTCGTTAAGGAAAAATTGGACAGAATGCTCTGTTCTGTGGAATGGCGTTTTCTTTGTCCTGGAGCAGAGGTTTGTGCGCTACCTCCTATAGGATCATACCACAGCCCTTTACTCCTCAATAATTCAGCACCTTGAACTAGGAAAAACAGACCCTTCATGTTTGAAAGTTTTTGGAATGATGATGATGAATGCTCTGCTGTGATTTCTCGGGCTTGGAATACAACAGGTTTACCAGATCAGTCTTTTCCTACAAAAGTCAGGCGCCTAACTTTAGCTCTTACAAATTGGAGTCGCAAACATTTTTCAAATAGGCATCGACAGGTCCTTGTCTTACAAAACCAGCTATAGGATATGATGAACCAACCTAGTCTACAGTATGACAGAGCAAAGGCAGCACAATTAAAAGAAGAGCTTCACCGAACTTGGACACAAGAGGAACAATACTGGGCTATAAGGTCCAGAATTCAATGGCTTACTTGTGGAGACAGAAATATACGTTTCTTCCATGCGTCAACTACATGACGGCAACAAAATCGCATCATTATGTTACAATCTGATGATAACAACCGGATCCGTGACCTTCCTACTCTTAAAGAGATGACGAACACTTATTTCTCTAGATTATACACTACTGAAGGTTATAGGAATTACGATCCTTTGCTGGATCAGTGCACTCCACTGGTTACCAATGATATGAATAACCAGTTGATAGCTCCACTAACTATGGAAGAAGTTCGACAAGCTACTTTTCAGATGGGCTCCACCAAAGCACCGGGTCTCGATGGTTTGAACGGATTATTTTACCAAAAACACTGGTCTATTGTCAAAGATGATCTCTTTCTTTTAGTTCAGAATTTTCTATCTTCAGGGATCCTACCTACCAGTCTCAATCATACTGTAATTACTCTGATTCTGAAGTTTTCGCAACCTGAAAAGCTGGAACACTATCATCCTATCAGCCTATGCAACTTTTCCTACAAGATCATCTCCAAGGTACTAGCTAATCGCCTTAAACTGTGCTTGCCTAATTTAATATGTACCAAACAGTCTGCTTTTGTAAAGGGAAGACAGATCCAAGACAATATTCTATTAGTCCAAGAAGTTCTTCACCATTTACGATCTAGCAAAAGGGTGAATAAATTCAGTGCAGTTTTAAAGACAGATATGAGAAAAGCGTATGACATAATCGAATGGGATTTCCTCAATGATTATCTCCTTAAATTGGGCTTCCATCACAGCTAGGTTAATTGGATTATGCAATGTATTACCTCAGTTTCTTTTAGTGTTAAGTTTAATGGGGATCTATTGCCTTCTTTCTACCTAACTTGTGGCCTACGCCAAGGTGATCCTTTATCGCCTTATCTTTTCATCATACTGGCTAACGTTTTATCAAGTCTTATCACCCTAGCTGTTCGTATAGGTCATCTTAAAGGACTCGGATTGAATCGATGGTGCCCCACCCTGTCCCACCTCTTCTTTACTGATGATGCTATCTTTTTCCTAGCTGGCTGTGTTCAGGAAAGCCAAAATTTGGCCAATATTCTCAATGTATATTGCTCAGCAACAGGTCAGCTAACTAATCGTAATAAATCAGGGTTGATCTTTAGCAAAAATTCCCCCATTATGCTTCAAGAAAATATGTCGTATGAACTTAGAACTCCTGTCTTACAGAGTTGTGGTAGATACTTAGGTATCCCTTCGGATTGGGGCAGATCAAAGAAAGATATATTTTCCTGGATCCTTGCTAGAGTTGATGCTAAGCTGGAGGGATGGAAAGAGAAATTTATTTCCAAGCGGGGTAAGGAAGTTCTTATTAAATTTGTTATCCAGGCTATTCCCACTTATGCAATGTCTATTTTTAAGCTGCCTGTGTCTATTTGCAAAACTATAGAACAGCAAATTGCTCGGTTTTGGTGGAGAGTTGCCTAGAATAAAGCAGGAATTCATTGGCAATGTTGGGAACTGTTGAAAGAAAAAAAGGATCAAGGAGGCATTGGTTTCCGAGACATTATTGCCTTTAATAAAGCGATGCTTGGCAAACAGACTTAGAGATTAGTACAATAGCCCACTTCTTTATGCAGTATGCTTTTTAAAGGCCTATATTTTCACTCTATAGATTTTCTATCTGCTGCTAGGGGTACTCAACCATCCTAGGGATGATAGAGCATGCTTTTGGGTCGAGATGCAATTAAACCACATCTCTGTTGGTCAGTTGGTAATGGTCATAATATAAAAATCCGTGGAGATCGGTGGTTACCTATGGGTATTCTCCATGGCCCTACATCTAGGGAAGAACCTATCATGGTGGCAGATCTTATTGACCCTCTCACCAATAATTGGAAAAGCAATCTGCTCCATCGGTTCTTCGATACACAAATACAAGCAGAGATACTCACAATACCAATCAGACTACATTGCTAAGCTGATAAGCTCATCTGGTTTGCGACTACTGATGGTTTACATATCGTAAAGAGCAACTACCACATAGTCATGCAGAATATTACCAACCAACACAGCATTTCAGCATCTACATCTCAACACAATTTCAAGATTCTATGGAAAAGCATTTGGGCAGTCAAAACTGAACCCAAGATCAAATGTTTCCTATGGTCTACTTGTCAAAATGCTCTAGCATCCAAGGTAAACCTATATCAACGTTCTATTATCTCTGATCCTACCTGCCGTCTATGTAATCAGGCTGCTTCAGAAACAATTGAACACATTTTCCTATAGTGTACATGGACACGTGAAGTTTGGGCTGATCGGTATCTCAATCTGTGGAATTCTACCCAATCAGTAACCACATTTGATTCTTAGCTCACAGACAGAGTTAAAATGGCTCGGAACTCACTTGGATTAGCACTTGTAGCTCACATCTTGTGGCAGATCTGGAACATGCGAAACTCCATAATCTTTCGCAATCGGCTCTCGGATCCCCAACTTGCTGTACAGACAGCAGTGGCTGCTTCAAAATCCTTCCCGATCTGCTCCGCTGCCCCTCATTCGTGAGTTGGTCTGGCTGCTATTAATCCGGAAGAAGTTTGGCGATCTCCACCTGTGGGAATTTTGAAATGCAATATTGATGATAGTTATCGACCGGGTCAAACTGAAGGTTCCATCGCCTGTATTACTCGAGATGAATCAGGAAAACTTACGAATATCTTCTCAAAAGGTGTCCCGGCAAGATCTGCCTTAGAAATCGAGCTTCAGGCATTGATCTTCTCTCTTCAACATCTGCTTCAACAAAATCTCCAAGATGCTCAGCTTTAGATGGAATCTGATTGCCTTTCCCTGATCGAGATGCTTCGCATGGATAAATCTCCCCCATGGCAACTCCGCCCCTTGTTCGAAGAGGCTGCGTTCCTCCTTTCCAAATTCTCTACCCTAGAGCTGCACTTCTGTCGTCGCCAAGCCAACCTAGCAGCCGACTGGGCTGCAAAGGCCTATAACCCAGTTTCGGCCCAAAATTGGCTTCTTTTTCCCCCTTTTGAGTTGCTTGATTTACTGTATGATAAAGGCTAGTGAATACACCTAGAGGGGGGTGAATAGGTCTTTATGAAATTCTTTTCAAATCTTTAACCAAAATCCTTTGGCATGAAAATAAAATCAGAGATAAATGAATCACGCAAATATAAAAATAAATAGAGTAGGGTAAGGGAATTTTGACATAAAGATTATAGTGGTTCGACTTATTGTAAGCCTATGTCCACTCTCCACGCTGGCAGCCAACTGGCTGTAATCACTATGTAGCAAATGAGAGCTTTACAGTCTATGATCTAGACTTCTTTTGTAGAAAGTCTATTTTATAGCTTCTCGCAATTTCACACCGTAAGTATCTCTCCTTAGTACACAATTTTGAGCACAAGAGATTTTGAGAACAAGAATTTTCAGAGGTTCGAACTTCAAAATTTTTCTATTAGCTTACTCACTTTTTCGAACAACTTCGACAAACGTTAAATATCCTTTCGTGCCTCCATAGCCGTTAGCACTTTCCAAGAATTCTTCCAATCTACCCGTTTGAATGAATCAATTTAGGTGATCTTCACGTTGTCGAATATATAAGTAGAAAATAGCTCGTCAATCATGCTCGCCCATACAATTAGGATCTTGAGTTTCCAAAAGTAGATCCTTCCAAAACTTGCTTGATCTTCAACGGATCAGATCCAAAGAAAAATCTTTCGAGCTCAGAATCACAGCGAGAAATCTTTCACGGATAAATTAAGGAAGATAATATCCAAATCTTGATTTCCTTAACCATAAGAATAAACTGCTGACAGCTTGGCAAAATTGCAAAACTACGTCGACTGTCTTGAGACTTTGATAGGGTCTAGAGATCATTAGACCATCACTTCTGGGTCTGGTAACTTTCAGACGGAAACGCTTGGGTCTTGAACTCTTCAGACTTAAGCGACTGAGTCTTGGATTCTTCAGACTTAACTGACGATGATGTTTTGTTAACTTAAAAACTTATAAGGGATTTTTCTTCAACATTGTATATGGATGCTTTATTATCAGGTTGTCCGTTTCCATTTATGTGAATTACATACAGCTCTTTCGACCAAAAAAAATCTACATCAGTCTCTTGCTGCAACTTCCCAGAAATGCATAGAGCTAATAAAAGAAAAGGCAAAGGAAAGAATCAATACCTGCTCGACAGAATTGATGTCAGTCGTAACGTTGGTGACGACAGGAGGGAGAATTACCAAAAAAGTTCTAAACCTGTTGCAATCGTGCCAATTTAGCCATAATTTTTTTTGTTGCCAATTTAGTCCTAAACCTTTTATAACTGTGCTAATTCAGTCCATCCGGCCAAAATTGGCCAGAGGGAGTTGACGTGGACATAGGTCGTCCGGTGAACACTGACGTGGCATTTTTTAAATATTTTTTAAAATATTTCTTTTTCGAATTTTTAAATATTTCTTTTATTGTTTTCAAATTTTAAAAAATTTTTTTGAATTTTTGAATTCTTTTTTTCTCCATCTTCTCCTTCCCCTGGCTTGCCGGCATCGGCCGAAGGCGAGGGCTGGCAAGGTCAGCCTTGCTGGCCAATGGCGAGGCTCGCCCTTGCCGACCTGGAGGCGAGGGCTGGTGAGGTCAACCTCGACGGCCACTGGCGAGGGCAAGGCCTGCCAGATTCGGCAAGCTTGGCCCTTGCCAGATCCGACGAGGCCTTGGTCAGCCAAGGCGAGGTGGTGGACGAACTCCTAGAGCTACAAGAAGTCTTCGCGGCATGAGAAGTTGGGGTCCTTGCCGAGGGCGAAGGGGACTTGGCCTTGCCCAGCCAGCGAGGGTCGACCTCGCCAGTGGCCGATGAGGCTCCTCCCCAGATCTGGCGACGGCAGCCTCACCGACCATTGGCGAGGTCAATCCTCGCCTTGGTTGGGCGAGGCAGTGGACGAACTCCTAGAGCCTGAGCTACTACAAGAGGTCCTCGTCATGCGAGAAGTCGAGGGCCTTGCCGGGGTGAAAGGGACTCGGCCTTGCCTAGCCGGCAAGGCCCCACTGGATCTAGTGAGGGCCAAGCTTGTCGGATCTGGCGAGGCCTCGCCCTCGCCTTCGACCGGCGGGGGCGAGCCTCGTCATTGGTCGGCGAAGCTGACCTAGTCAGCCCTTGCCTCCAGCTGGCATCGACCGGCTAGGGGAGGAGAAGATGGAGGAAAAAAAAGAAAAAAAGAATTAAAAATTCAAAAAAATTCTAAAATTCGAAAAAAAATAAAAAATTTTAAAATTCAAAAAAAAAAAAAAAAGCTACGTCGGCATTTGCCGAACGGCCGGTGTCCACGTCGGTGCCGGTTAGCCAATTTTGGCCAGATGGACTGAATTGTCACAATTATAAAAAGTTTAGGACTAAATTAGCCAATAATAAAAAGTTTATGACTGAATTGGCACAATTTCAATAGGTTTAGGACTTTTCTAGTAATCCTCTCGACAGCAAGATGCCACAGACACCTTCCTTTCTTGTTGTGAAACCCAATCCCTCCATAGCATTTCTTGTCGTGATTTTGCACCACAAAAAAAGAAAATTTTAAAACAAAGGCAAATTCCACATACCCATTAAAAACCTCATAAACCCCGAGCTTGAAATAGTCGAATTCCAGCAAAGTAAAGACTCGAACCGAAATGGGTTGTCCGGATTATCCCCCCAAACGCTTGGAAAAACATGTGCAGGAAAGGGCACCTGAAAGTGAGGAGAGGTGTCGGGAGGCCAAGATTGCTTTGGAAGAAGTTCCGAGGAGAGACGCCATGGCTTCTTCATGTCGCAGAGCTAGCTCTTCTCTCGCTGGCTTCACATAGACTTTCGATCAATGAAAACTCCTATTGGTTCATCACTTTGAGGATAAGGACATAGATATTAGCAAAGCCTTCAGGATTTCTCCCTACTGGACTTTTTTCCATCCTTCTGGCCCGGCCTGTTGTGGTCGTTACATATATGTCTTTTTTTTTTTTTTTTTTTTTTAAAGGTGTGATGTTAACTTCCATTAGTTTTCTTATATTCACCTGCCGGCCGGTGCCCGCATTTTCCTTTTTTTTTTTTTTTTTTTTTTCTATTTCCCTGATAGGAAGGAATAAACTCTAGTTATTTTACATCCTGACGTTTGTAAAATCTAGATGAGAATCAAGATAAAGCTTTTTAAAATATGCTTAGATTCTTACGTGATAATGAAATGTTAGAAAAGCTAAAGATGTTATAATGGAGAGCCAATGAATGCATATCAAATACGTTACACACGGAAATTAACGGGAACATGCTTGACATACATTATTGACTAGTATTCCTAACAACTTCAGCAATTGGTGTAGCAAATCGACTGATTTTATATCATTTTTTTAAACACATTTTGCGAGCCTTGGCCCACTTCAATTCAAGTCCAAGCCTAGCTCTTCCAATTTAGCTTAACAAACCCAATTTTAAAATTCATGTGGCCCGCTTACTTCTCAAGCCCACACATTCCTCACGGCCCATCGGGTTCACTTTCTGGCCCAATCTAAATTAATCTTAGTTTCTAATGATCTAATTACACTAATGAAGGTCGGTGAAATTTGGGATGTCACAACTCTCCCCTACTTAAAAAATTTCGTCCTCGAAATTAAAATCTTACCTTATTCACTTGAAAAGCTGATGATACTTCTGTCTGATCTCTTCCTCACTTTCCCAAGTTGCTTCCTCTGAATCATGATATCGCAACAAAATTTTAACTAAAGGTATGGTCTTATTCCTCAACACTTGTTCTCTTCGATCCAAAATTTGCACAAGTTCTTCTATATATCTAACCCTTTCATCTATTTCTATTTCCTCAAAATCTAACACATGAGTTGGATCCGGCTCATATTTCCTTAGCATAGACACATGAAAAACATCGTGAATACTGGATAGCTTTGGTGGTATTGCTATTCTATATGCTAACTCCCTAATCCTTTCTAATACTTCAAAAGGTCCTATAAATCTTGGGCTCAACTTTCCTTTCTTCCCAAATCTTGACACATTCTTCATAGGTGACACTTTCAAAAATACATGATCTCCCAAATTGAATTCCAAAGGTCTACGACGTTTGTCTGCATAGCCCTTTTATCTACTATGAGTTGTCTCGAGTCATTCTCGTATCGTCTTCACAACTTCTAAAGTAATTTGAACTAATTCTAGTCCTGTCAATTTCTATTCTCCAACTTCATTCTAGCAAATAGGGGTTCTACAATTCTTGCCATGTAAAGCTTCAAATGGAGCCATACCAATGCTTTGCTGAAAACTATTGTTGTAAGCAAATTCCACTAGATGTAATTTCTCATCCCAATTTCCTTTGAAATCAATGACACAGGCTCTTAGCATATCTTCTAATGTTTGTATAGTCCTCTCTGATTGTCAGTCTGTCTGTGGATGAAAGGCAGTACTATATTGGAGTTTAGTTCCTAAGGCAAGTTGAAGACATTTCCAAAAATTCGACGTAAATCGCGGATCTCTATCTAATGTTGTGGTCACAGGAACACCATGTAGTCGTACTATCTACTTAACATACAATGTGGCATACTTCTCTAGTGAATAATCTATCCTCACAACTAAAAAGTGTGCTGACTTTGTTAATTGGTCTACTATTACCCAGATTGAGTCATGTCCACTTGAAGTCCTTGGCAATCCTTGTACAAAGTCCATAGTTATATGTTCCCACTTCCATTCTGGAATTTCCAATGGCTTTAACAATCTTGCAGGCTTTCGATGTTCAGCTTTCACCTGTTGACATGTCAGACATATTGCGACATACTTAGCAATATCAGTCTTCATTCCATTCCACCAAAAATATTGACAAAGGTTCCTATACATCTTTGTACTTCCTGAGTGGATACTATAACTACTACGATGAGCTTCAATTAGAGTTTCTCTCTTTAACTCATCATTATTTGGCACACAAAAACGTCCATGGAATTTAACTATCCCATCATTCGAGATTTGAAAATCTAACTTCTTCCCTTTCATAGCTTTAAGTCGGATTTTCAATATTTTAGGGTCTGATTGTTGTAAAGTCTTAATTCGCCGTATAACTTCAGGTTCAACTCTAGGTGTAGCTATTACACCTACAGATTCACTCACCTCAACCTTGAATTCAGAACTTGAAATTGCTTCCAATAAGTTCCATTCCTTAACCATCATATTGGCTACTCTCATTGCCGAATTCCTACTAAGTGCATCCGCCACTTTGTTAGCTTTTCTTGGGTGATACAAAATTTCACAGTCATAGTCCTTAAGTAATTCTATCCATCTCCTTTGCCTCATGTTCAATTCCTTATGAGAAAATATGTACTTTAAACTCTTGTGGTCCATATAAATCTTAAATCTTTCTCCATAAAGATAATGCCTCCAAATCTTTAAAGCAAAAATAGTGGTAGCCAACTCTAAATCATGAGTAGGGTAATTCAATTCATGTGGTTTCAGTTGTCTTGATGCATATGCAATAACTTTCCCATGTTGCATAAGAACACAACCTAATCCCTTATGAGAAGCATCACTATGCACTACGAAACCTCCAAATCCTATGGGTATTGTTAACACTGGTGGCATCGTCAATCTCCTCTTAAGTTCTTGGAAACTTTGCTCACATTCCTCTTTGGTTGATTGTGAATGTTTGAAAAGCATGTTATATAAGGTTTGTGGAGAAATATATATGAAATTGCTTTGCAACTGATTTATGGAAAGGTTTATGATGATTTGATAAATGGATATGAAATGGATGATGGGCTATGTTGCAAAATGTTATTTGTTTGGTTTAAGATATTGATGTTTGGATTGAATTTCTAGTATTGGAGAATGGTCATTTATACTCAATATGACTGTGAACCCAGTGAGGGGTTTTCTGGGGTATGCATTGTGACATCCTAAATTTTCGACTCTGCTTTCAATTCAATAAATCGAGCATTTCATCAATGCGCTTATAGGGCTGTTCTCAGAGCTGATCACTCTTGAGATAACTAAACTATCTTGGGAAGCCATTAAGGATTTTAAGGCAAATAGACTTGAGGATTCAACCAGGAATCGACTGGTCGACTGTGTTCATCTATCGAGATCATTATGGCATAGACGTAAATTGATTAGAGATCAGAGATAGGTCGGTTTGACTGAGATATGTGGCTGATTGTGGGTGACTCCACTAAATTGGAAAATTCTCGTAGACCGGCACTAGTTTGATTTTTCTGTCGTTTTGGTATCCTGTGTCCGTATTTAAATCCTCGAGATTTTCACGACAACCGAGAGTCGCCAATGTATCAAGTAGGTTCATTGTGGTTCGAAGAAAATCGACCACGGGTCATTTGCTCTGAAAAGTTCTGAAAGCTACCCGATAGCCTAGGTCATGCTAAAAACGCATCGAATGAAAATTATTTGAATCCAATTTCATAAATTGAAGGTTCTGTCACGTCACAATAAATTCTAGGAACATCGACTCAGTCTCAGAAGATTTTTCTACAATCCGAGACTTTTTGGAAAAAAGTCGGCATAGGACCATTTTTATTCAAAAAATATCGGGGATTGTTTTTGGTCGCAAAATTGAGCTGCAAGATGGATCCATAGGTGAGGAAAATTTTCAATTTGATAATTGAGGTACTAATTGAATTTATGAAGGTCATATGGGATTGGATTGAACAAGAACTAAGTCCAATTGAAGCCATTTGCTTGCAAATTCGTATGCCCACCATTGCCTAGCCTTTTGGACCACTTCAAAGGTTATGAGAGGTGCATGGTTGGCTTATTTGCAGCCAAGGAGGTGTGTGTGGTGTTAGGTGGTCAAAGGGGAGAGTTGAATGGAAAATAAGCAAGTGGTGGAGCCCTTGGTCTCCTATATCTTTTCTTCTCTCCCTCTAGTCTTCAACCAGCCAGCTTTGCTCTCCATTCCCCTCCATTTTTCGCACACAGTAGCCAGCAAGAAGCCAGTAGCCGCGCCGGATAGCCGCCCCTCCACGCCGCACACCGCCGTGACTGCCATGACCGCCGCCCGTGCTCACCGCCTCACCGCTCAATCCCAACCTCTCATCCGCGCCACACGCCATCCAGCTGCTATTTCAGAGCTAGTGGAGCTCCGTCGGAGTTGTTCCGGTCCCGTTCAACCACCGTAAGCCTATTTCCCGATCAATTTCCAACAAAATGAAGCTTGTTTATCTTTTGTTTAAGCAAGAACATAACAGATTTTTAGTGGGTATTACAGTGGCTTCAAGGCCCGTTTTGAGGTGTTTCTGGACCTCGAAACCTAGGCCCCCTTTGGAGAGAAGTGACCCTCGCAACGTTCCCAATGTTTCGATCCAAACGGATTGTGAAACGGGTGAGTTTCACTCACTAAGCCTTAGTTAGTAGGTTAATTATGCTTAAGAGTTCTTTAGGTTAGCTTAAGTATGGATTAATGATAAGTTAGGATGGTTAGATTAGCCTTAGAATGGATTAGTGTAACTTAATTAGTGAGATTTGTACAATTGATTATGGATTAGTCGAATCCAGTGAAATTACTGCAGTCCGGATTTCTGGACCCTCGCCGTTTGCCATTTTTGTAGATCGAAATGGGTTGCGAATTTGAGGTTAATGTCTTATTGAGAAATGTTTTAGACATCCTCATCTAAAACATAATTTTCTAAAGATTTTTGGGGACTTGGAAGAAGGATATATCAGCTTCGTCATTTTCAAATAGAATATCAATTTTTGCTGGAATTGATGACATTTTAGGATTCTAGCGGTTTTATCAACTCTTAGGGTTCGAATTTCAAAATGGTTTCTTCACAAAAGTTATTTTTCATATCTTTCAGTTTAACGTAGTCAAATTTCAGATCAAATGGACTTGTTTTGGACCTCGAACCAAACTGATTTTGGAAAACAGATTTTCTGGAAACAGACCCAGTTTTAGTGCTGGATTGAGTGATTTACTAGGCAGAATCTAGAAGGATCTAGGTTAATGTGTCCTTATAAAAAATGTTCTTTTATGTGTCTATTACAACAAATTCAAATTTGGGAATTTTCTGAACTCGTTTGATTAGATTTTTGGAATTAAACTTGGAGATGTGCGTCTAAACCTATTTTGCCGGTTAGGGCCTGTTGTGAGTTTGTGGTAGATCTTGAGGCTTTGATTGCTGGAAATTGCACTTCTGATAATATGTTGGTTTGTGACATGCCTAGAGCTTATACGTGATGATGCACGAATGGTTGTGCTATGGTAAAGGTTTAGGGTCATGACAAAGAATGGCCACTGATGGGGGATCTGTGTTATTGATTGCTTAATTGTGCAATTACTTGATAATTTATGCAATTGATTGTATTAGTGATATGAGGATTTATTCCAGGAATTGATTAATGTGGGCATAAATCTAAAATTTGTCAGGTGGGGCCGTGATACCACTAAATCTCACCAAATATAAGAAATTTGCCGAGTGGGGCCATAATACCACTAAGCCTAGAAAATAGCCGAGTGGGGTCGTGATGCCACTAAATAGCGAAAATTGACGAGTTGGGGCCGTGATGCCACTAAATAATGAAAATTGTCGAGTGGGGGCCGTGATGCTACTAAAAAGAGAAAATTACCGAGTGGGGCAGTGATACCACTAAATAACGAAAATGGCCGAGTGGGGCCGTGATGCCACTAAATAAAGAAAATTGCCGAGTGGGGTTGTGATGCCACTAAATTTTTAAGGTTGCTCAGTGGGGTCGTGATTACCACTAAACCTAGAAAATTGCTAGGTGGGGCCGTGATGACCACCAAATATAGAAAAGTTGCCAGTGGGGCCGTGATGACCACTTAATTTAGGTTGTGCCTGTTAGGCTGTGGCTAAGGGTTGAGAATAAATAATCCAAATGACCGGGTGATGCTCTCGATGACATGTAATTGACTGAGTCGATTGATTGATGAGTCGATTTGTTTGATTGGATGATGTGATAGTCTCGATGATATGTAATCCATTGAGTCGATTGATCGATGAGTCGATCTGATTGATTGGATGATGTGATGGTCAGTATTTATGAATTGAACTGACTTGTAGGAAGGAACTGAGGCCAATGTAAGCCCTTTGACTATTGTTGTGCTTAGGTGGCCTTTAGGGCGCAATTGACTTCCTAATCAAGTCTTATGGGGCAGAATTCGCTGAGACATTGTCTCGCTGGTTATTGTATAACCATTTTCAAGTCCTTAGAGGAAGTTAGTGAAGGACCAGAATCCCCGAAGTCTGGGAAGGTGGAGATCGAAGAATCGATGAACTTGTCTGATTTGGGAGTCATAGAACTGTTCCATTTTGTTAAGCTGATATTTTTGTAAATAGCTTGGCATTGTATATAAACTTGTTCGTTCATAAAAAGGCTTGTTTTAGCTTGAAAAAGTTGGTCCTACTTTTCTATCCCATTGAATTGTTTTATTATCTGGGGATTAATTATATGCTTTCGCATGCGTATTAAAATAAATGGGTCGGCGATGCATCTTGGGATGTCGCAATTTAATCGACCATGTAAGGGATGGCTGCGTGCCCGAGGATCGGGGCGTGACATCCCCGTTTAGTGGTATCAGAGTTTGGTTGTTAGAATTTGGAGTGATAAGGTGTGATGGATATGGGATAGTAAGTAGAAAGGCCTTTAAATTCATGATTGGTGCATGTCAGTGGTAGTTGATCGGTAAAATTGTTTGTCGTGTGTGGATCACTCATCTTCTAATCCAGTGTGGATTTGGAAGACAGGTTTCAATATAAAGGTTGAACCATGAGTGAGCAGGAGCAGAGAACTCCGAGTAAGAGAACCGTTAGGCCTACAGCTCGGGTTAGGACCCCGACTAGGGCCGGTACTCGAGGAGGCTGCGGTAAAGTGCCAGCACAGGCTAGCGCTAGTGGGGAAGCACCACCTTTTGTTGGTGCTAGGGTAACAACCCCTGGTAATCCTAGGATAGAAAGGATCATGCGGGTGTTTGAGGTTATGGGGAATCAAATGGATCAGTAGGCACAGAATCAAGCCGCCGTCATTGAGGCTGCTGCTCAAGCCACTGCTACTGCTGCTGTTGCCACTATTGTTGAGGCCGCCCCCGCTGTAGCACCTGCCGCCTCACCCGTCGAAGGTCCACCAGGAATAGTGGTCACTAAAAGACCAATTCATAAGCTGGTGGAGCAGTTTTTAAAATTGAACCCACCTTAGTTTATCGGGACAGGAGATCTCGAAGCTATTGCTTCATGGGTTCAGAAATTGGAAAAGGCTTTTGCACTGTTGATGTGCAATGAAACCGAGAAAGTAGTCCTAGCAACTTACCAACTGGAGGAAGTTGCAAATACTTGGTGGAAGAGTACCCAGGGAACAATATTTCCAGAAGGTGTCGTCCCAAAGTGGAACGCCTTCCTAGAGGCCTTTAATGGCAAGTATTTCTCAGAGATTGCTAGAGAGGTGAAGATGGCTAAATTTCAACGTCTTCGCCAAGGTTCCTTGACTGTCGACCAATATGAGGCAAAGTTCACTGAACTTTTGTAATATGCTCCTGAATTGATTGAGAACCAAGCAAACCGAGCGAGAAGGTTTAGGGATGGATTTAAACTGGACTTGAGAAGCATGCTGGTCTCTCTAGACCTAAGAACTTACAATGACATTTATGGGAGATCCTAGAAGTTTGAGAAAGATTAGAACGAAAGAGCCGCCTCGTCTGGGCCGAGGTTTAGCTTCCAAAGAGATGCAATACGCCAAGGAAAGAGGCCCATGCCTGGTAGTAGATTCCAGATCCCGCCCAATTAGAAGGATGGAGTTGGAAAAGCAGGGCCTATCCAAAATGGTGTGTGTCGCTTGTGTGGAAGGCGACACGGATTAGTCCCATGTAATTCTAGGCCAGGAACTATCCCAGAAGACTGAGAGGACAACCACAATTACCACTGTAGCGACAGATGGGTCAGATCAGAGGTTTCGTGTTACAGAACACGCCACGGGATGGACTGAATGGACCTCCAGAGTAAGGAAGAGTGTACGCCATCACCAAAGGACAAGACAAAGGGAAGGCATCGCAGATAGAACACCACTAGGATGGCGAAGGGGACAAGAACGAACCGACCATGCACCGATCAGAGGAAGAACGTTTTTGGGGTGATTTTATTAAAGTAGCACAGTGGAATTTTGGTTAAGGTTGTAGAATTTTAGTTGTTGTAATAAAGTTGTAGAAAGAAGAATCCCTGGCTATAATTGTACTTGACTAGTTGCTTATGTATAACTTTGACGTCATATATGAAAAGAGTTGGTTCAAGGAGCATCTTGTGGTAATGAATTGTTGGCATAAGGTAATACAATTTGAACCGAGTATTCAAGGAATATCTAAATCAGTTCGTGATCATGTTCATCAATGATATTTTGGCATATTCGATGAGTGCTAAGGAGCACAAGAGTCATTTGAGAATGGTCACAAGATTTCAAGTGAAGGAATTTCTATGAACCCAACTAGGACCAACAACAATGTCGAAGATTAGAAGCTGTATGGATTGAACAAACTACTACAGAAGACTGAATTGCATGCTGATACAACATGATAGGATTGTTGCATACACGTCCCGCCAGTTGAAACCTCATGAGTTGAACTACCCGACGCATGACTTGGAACTCGCAACAATAATTTTCGCTCTGACGATTTAGAGACATCATTGGTATGAAGAGAAATTCCAGATCTTCGTTGACTATTAAAGTCTCAAGTGTTTATTCTCTTAGAAGGAGTTGAATATGAGATAGTGTTGTGAATCAGAACCTTGGAAAAACTAGGATGATGATATTTGGTATCACCCTAGAAGAACGAAAGAAGTCAATGAGGCGTTGAGTTGAGAGTTTCAATTGTGCATAAGCTAGTTAAGGTATAGACCTTACTTGAAAATGGTTCGAAATTCGATTTTCATGTTTGAGGTAGGCCACCTTTTGAATTTTGTGGCTGCCCTCAAAGTTGAATCGGATATTTATGTTAAAATCAGACACTTCAGTTGACAGACTGAGATGTTCAGAAGATCTTGCAAAAGGATACTGATAAGAAAGAGTTTGATTTTTAGGTTTCTGAAGATGGAACACTCCAGTTCTAACAGTGATTGGGTGTACTTAACGATGTAGTATTCAAGTAAGAGACCTTGTCAAAAATTCACTATAATAATTGCAGTATTCGACCAAGCGGTACAAAGTAGGTCAGAATCGGCATCAGTTCATTTGGTAAATCGATATATAGTTAGATATCGCCGGACAGGTTGTAAGTGTTAAATGTGCTAATAAGTAGAAGTCCAATAATGCAAGCTAGGAGGACTTTTACAATCACTCAAGAGTCCCGAGTGGGAATAGAAGTATATCACGATAGACTTTGTGACGAGCTTGTCAAAAGAATCAGAGAGGTAATGTTTCCAATTGGGATAATGGTCAACAGATGGATGAAGACGACTCACTTCATTGCTGTATGAAGGGATCTTGATTTGAATAGACACGAAAAAGTGTATGTGAGTCAAATAGTTTGTCTTTGTGGAGTACTAGTGGCGAATTTATATTAGATTTAGAACCGAGGGTCCCCAGTTTTAGCAGAATAGTAAGATGGTTCCTTCTGAAGCACTGCATAGCAAAGTGTGTAGAACTCAGTTGTAGGAAGGAAAATAGGTGAAGAAAGATCATTGACCCGGAGCCAGCTCAATATTCAGTGATTATAGTTGCCGTGATTAGTATTAGAGTAAAGACCGCACGGAACCGCCAGAAAGGTTGTACTGTTGGGCATTGAAGGCCCTTAGGGTTCCAAATTTGGTGAGTGCATCTTTTTGAAAGTGTCACCAATGAGGGATACCTTGCGCTTCGGCGAGAAGGGAAGACTAAAACCGAGGTACGTAGGTCCCTTTGAGATTCTAGAAAGAGAATCAGGATCCTAACGTATTGTGGCACCCCGACACCCGTAGGATCACCACAGGTACTTACCATTTAACTTACTAAAAGCCAGTCTAAAGGCTTTTCAATTAAAGAGGAACTATAGGGGTTAACTAACAAAATCTTTTCCCCTTTTTAGTCCCTATTTTTATAACGGTCCCAGCGCAGTTCATATAGTGGAAGCAAAATTAACATCTCCAGCCCTTCCTCTAACAACCATAATGCAATGCACACCAACTAAGCATTTCTTTAATGTGGAAAGTTAAGGCCAGAACACTTTATTTACATATAAAAGATGGACATAAGGAGAGTCGATACAACAAAAGGCCAAAGCTCTACTAGGCTTGGCTACACCTAAAAGTACTCGACCCTAAGGCATTCATACGAGCTAGTCCATCATCTAGTGTCGGCCATCCAAAAAGTGTCAGCCTACACCAGTCACGCGCTCCCCTCACACCCAGCCAGGTGCATTGGCCGGTAGCGGCGGTAACATCCCTCTCATAATCCCATCGCGGCGAACGTGGACCGATAAAAACTCTTGTATCACCGGGCCATTAGAGAGGCCCACATCAAACATCATCACAACACGCACTCGTACGAGCACCAAATCAGGGACACCTGTGCAAGGGTGCTCCATGCACTTGACCTCTATGTCCGAAGGAACACCATAGAACGTGCCACGCGTGACGAGGGCTAGAGGCATCTTCTACTCTGAAAATTTAATCCCCAAAAGGGGTAAGTACAACAACTTAGCAGTAAAGATCCACCAAACTACACCAATGCAGCTAGCAAAGCAATCAAGGTATCATATACACATATCATTCATGCATTCAAACATACCTGACCTTACAGCCATGCGTATATCATCATACCATGTGCATATATCACCATGCACTCATACATGTATCATTAATCAGCCATGCATATATCACCATGCCATGTGCATATGTCACCATGCACTCATACATGTATCATCAATCAGCCATGCATATATCACCATGCCATGTCATATGTCACCATGCACTCATACATGTATCATCAATCAGCCATGCATATATCACCATGCCATGTGCATATGTCACCATGCACTTCATGCTTGCATTTCCATAAGGGTCATCCCATGCCCTATGCACACATCCATACACATGATCATCTCATCCATACCATACCATACCATCATGTATGTATCCCATGGGATCCACTCAATGCATCCATCATCACAATTTCAATGCCATATGCTCACACACACATGCATGATTTAATTTCCATTTTAGCTTTCAAAAGATCTCATTTCTTTTTCTAGGGATCAGTGTTTGCATCCCTCTTCTCGCACCCAATCCTGGCATCACGAGGACCCTCCGGGCATGTATTAAAAAACCGGGCATCAAAAGGGCATCGACTCATTCGAACCTTTGGGCATCTTGCATCCCACCTGGCATCATGAGGAATCTCCAGGCATGTATTCAAAATACAACCGGGCATCCAAAGGACATCGACTCATTCGAACCTTTGGGCATCCCGACTCCCGGGGCATCGTTGGCTCACACCTCCGACGGCCTTCTCATCATCACAATGCATATTCCCATATATCTCATTTTTCAATTTCACATTTAATGCACAATACCAATGATTGAAATCAGCCTCTTTAAAATCATATAATATGCATTGGGAAAAGCATCATTGAATTCATGAAAATCCATCAATCTTTTGATGTCATATGAAACGCATGAATGCCATCATGTAATTGCACAAATAATAATCCAGAATATCATGATTTACATGATAAATCCAATAAACAATAATTCATGCAATATCAAGCTTAAACAAAATGCATAGTATTCATGGAAAATTCTAGAAAATTAGCAAACGATGGAAATAAATTCTGAAAATTTACCATAATATAGATAAGATCTAAGAAAACATAGTTCATGAAGGACACCATATCAAAAAAAGGCTTCACAGAATGCATATAGGTCCGTATATATCACTGAAAAGGGTTTTTAACATAATCCATGCACAGTTTTGAAAACAATTTAAATTGAACACTCAAATGTACTCAGAAAATTTTGAAATTTGGACACATTGTATTTAAGATCTAGAGCTACAAGTTTCATGAAGAAATTGAAGTCCAATTCATTCTGGATAAAAAGTTAAAACCAATTTACTTTCCTGTTTACGGGTTCATCTTTTCCAGACTATCATTATTCAAATAAACTCGATTTTCCGACTTATATATGTTCATTTCTTCTAATTCTTTGGTATGTTATTCCTCAGAATATTACCTACAATTTCATTAAGAACATATGATCAAATTTTGACCAGATGATTTTATAAAAATCACGGAATCTTACTGGGTCGAAGTAATATTTTCCAAATCATGGTTTTCTTAAAGAAAAACGATTTCACTGACTTATCTTTTTTCTTTTCCTCTGAATTTTTGATATGTTTTACCTAAAGGAGTCTACTACAACTTTCATTAAGAGATCAAGGTGAGATTTTCAAAAGAATCACTTTACAGTCCATGAAGTCACTGAAGGTCAGTACAACAAAATTCCAGATCTAACGTCTTCAAAGGAAAATTGTTTCTCTAAGAAATACTTGTTCGTTTTATCTCAAATTTGAGTATGTTAATCTTCAAGATGTTCTTTGCAACTTTCATGAGGAGGTCAAAGTGAAATTTCAAGTAAAAAGTTACATGCAACACACAAAATCACCAAGAGGTCAACAAAACAGTTTCCAGATCTAACATTTTCGTAGAAAAAGGGTTTCACCCCTCAAACTCATCCATTTTGTCTCAAATTTTAGTATGTTATACTTCAAGATGTTTTTTACAACTTTCATGAAGAGGTCGAAGTGAAATTCCAAGAAAAAGTTACATTGAACACACAAACAAATAAACAGTCAAGCTGATTTTTCCAGAAACAGCATGCAAGACCAACAAACCTCTCCCCAAAGCTCCGAAATTGCACCACTTCCCACAACCACAATTTATCATCTTCTACACACACTTTACAATAAGCAAAGGGTAGGTTTCAGGACTCTACTTGCCTTAGATTCAAGCACAAAAACAGCAACAAACAAAGGCAAAACGGCGACGAACGGTGGACGAGCTCCCTTCCTTCTTCCTCGCACGGCCTCCTCCTCCTCTCTCTCGGTTTCCCTCACTCTCTTGACAGCTCCCTCTCTCTCTAACTCTCTCCAAAACCGGCCACCCCCTCTCTTTAATTCCCTTTTAAAACAATCATTTGTAATGATTAGGAGCCGCCCAAGGTGACCAATGGATGAAGCCTCCCTTTTTCCCACTTGGCAAACACCAAAGGGGCATGTGGGGCGGCATGCAGCCGGTCTCCCCCCCTTGGTCGTCGGCCCAATGGGCTTCATGGTCCGGCCTTTTGGCCCAATTTAGGTCCAACACTTCTTGGGCCTAAAGTCCAAACTTAAATAGCCCAAGAATTTTCCTTAAACAAGCCCATATTTAATCCTAATAATTCATCTTAATTCCCTCTTTTTCAAATGCCAAATTTACAATTTCATATGGCCATAAAACTTGTTACATTAAACTATAAAAATTAAATCTATGAGGTGCATAGCCAAGAACAAATTCTTCTTATCAAATTATCCTATAATACTAACTTTAATAACCCATGAACATAAGATATATTTCCATCCACATAACACTTGGCCTTAAAATAAAATCAATAGCTAAAGCATAAACCAAAGGCAATTTCATTACCTAATCATAGACTTTAATATATCTAGAGGTTGCCTTAAATTTTGGGATGCCACACGTATCGTCTTGCATTACTGCCGAAGTAGGCATTAGTGCATGATGTCTTTCACGTGTCGAGGTTGAGGACGTATAAGCCTAACCTGACCCACGTGCTAAATCTTGAAGAATTAGACGTGGATGACCGAGAATCATACATGAAAAGCCCGGTTTAGATCATGAATCAGAAAGATCGGATTCGGTGAACCAAGACAGTCCCCTTGGTCAAAGTGGTCTGACAACACCACGGGACTGAAGAAGAAATAAAGAAAAATGAGACTCAATGAGATGACGATACCCCCACCTTTTTGTTTAAGGATTGGTAAGTGTTTAAATTTCGAGGACGAAATTTTTATAAAAGGGGAAGAGTTGTAACATCCTAGATTTTTGACTCTGCTTTCAATTCAATAAATCGGGCATTTCATCGACGCGCCTATAGGGCTGTTTTCAGAGCTGATCACTCTTGAGATAACTAGACTATTTGAGGAAGCCATTAAGGATTTTAAGGCAAATAGACTTGAGGATTCGACCAGGAATCTGTCGAGATCATTATGGCACAGACGTAAATTGATTAGAGATTAGAGATAGGTCGGTTTGACTGAGATGTGTGGCCGATCGTAGGTGACTCCACTAGATTGGAAAATTCTCGTTGACTAGCACTAGTTTGATTTTTCTGTCATTTTGGTACCCTGTGTCCGTATTTGAATCCTCGTGATTTTTACGATAATCGAGAGTCACCAATGTGTCGAGAAGGTAAAAGTTCTGAAAACTACCCAGTAGCCTAAGTCACACTAAAAACGTGCCGAATGGAAATTAGTCGCGAATTTGAATCCGATTTTAGAAATTGAAGGTTCTGACATGTTACAATAAATTCTAGAAACGTTGACTCAGTTTCATAAGAATTTTCTACAATCCGAGACTTTTGGGAAAAAGTCAGCATATGACCATTTTTATTCAGAAAATGCCGTGGATCGTTTTTAGTCGCAAAATTGGGATGCAAGATGGATCCATAGGTGAGGAAAATTATCAATTTGACAATTGAGGTACTAATTGAATTTATTAAGGCCATATGGGATTGGATTGAACAAGAACTAAGTCCAATTGAAGCCATTTGCTTGCAAATTCGTATGCCCCCTATTGCCTAGCCTTTTGGACCACTTCAAAGGTTGTGAGGGGTGCATGGTTGGCTGATTTGCAGCCACGGAGGTGTGTGTGGTATTGGGTGGTCAAAGGGGACAATTGAATGGAAAATAAGTAAGTGGTGGAGCCTTGGTCCCCTAGATATTTTCTTCTGTCCTTCTAGTCTTCAACCAGCCAGCTTTGCTTTCCATTCCCCTCCATTGCACACAGCAGCCAGCAAGAAGCCAGCAGTTGCGTCGGACAGCTGCCCTTCCACGCTGCACGCCACCTTGACCGCCGCGATCGCCGCACGTGCTCGCCGCCTCATCGCTCGATCCCGACCCCTCATCCACGCCTCACACCATCCGGCTACTGTTTCAGAGCTGGTGGAGCTCTGCCGGAGTTGTTCCGCTCCCGTTCAACCACCGTAAGCCTCCGTCAAGGCCCGATTTAGCCTCTTCACCCTTTCTCGATCAATTTCCGACTAAACCAAGCTTGTTTCTCTTATGTTTCAGCAAGAACAGAATAGATTTTTAGTGGGTATTATAGTGGCTTCAAGGCCCATTTTGAGGTGTTTCAGGACCTCAAAACTTAGGCCCGCTTTGGAGAGAAGTGACCCATGCAACGTTCCCGACATTTTGATCCGAACGGATTGTGAAATGGGTGAGTTTCACTCACTAAACCTCAATTAGTAGGTTAATTATGCTTAAGGGTTGTTTAGGTTAGCTTAAGTATGGATTAGTGATAAGCTAGGATGGTTAGATTAGCCTTGGAATGGATTAGTGTAACTTAATTAGTAAGATTTGTACAATTGATGATGGATTAGTCGAATTTATTGAGGTTGATGTCTCTTGAGAAATATTTTAGACATCTTCAGTTACAACATATAATTTTCTAAAGATTTTTGGGGACTTGAAAGAAAAAGATATCAACTCCATCATTTTCAAACAGAATCTCAGTTTTTGCTGGAATTAGTGACCTCTTAGGATTTTAAGGGTTTTTATCAACTCTTAGTGCTAGATTGAGCGATTTACTGGGCCGAATGTAGAAGGATCTGGGTTAATGTGTTTGCACAAAAAATGTCCGTTTATGTGTCTATTACAACATATTCAAATTTGGGAATTTTCCGAACTCATTTGATTAGATTTCTAGATTTAAACTTGGAGACGTGCGAGTGGGCCTATTTTTCCGTTTAGGGTCGGTTGTGAGTTTGTGGTGGATCTTGAGTTTTTGATTGCTAGAAATTGCACCTTTGATGATATGTTGGTTTGTGACATGTCTTGAGCTTATGCGTGATGATGCACAAATGTTTGTGCTATGGTAAAGGTTTAGGATCATGGCAAAGGATGGCCATGTATGGGGGATATGTGTTATTGATTGCTTAATTGTGCAATTAGTTGATAATTTATGCAATTAAGTGTATTGGTGATTATGAGGAGTTATCCCAAGAATTGATTAATGTGAGCATAAATCTAAGATTTGCCTAGTGGGGCCGTGATACCACTAAATCTCACTAAATATAAGAAATTTGCTGAGTGTGGCCGTAATACCACTAAGCCTAGAAAATAGCTGAGTGGGGCCGTGATGCTACAAAATAGCAAAAATTACCGAGTGGGGCCGTGATGCCACTAAATAGAGAAAATGGCCGAGTGGGGCCGTGGTGTCACTAAATAGTGAAAATAGCCAAGTGGGGCCGTGATGCCACTAAATAAAGAAAATTGCTGAGTGGAGAGGTGATACCACTAAATCTTTAAGGTTGCTTAGTGGGGCCGTGATTACCACTAAACCTAGAAAATTGCCAGGTGAGGCCGTGATGACCAAATATAGAAAAGTTGCTAGTGGGGTTGTGATAACCACTTAATCTAGGTTGTGCCTGTTAAGCTATGGCTAAAAATTGAGAATAAATAATCGAAATGACCGGGTGATGGTCTCGATGACATGTAATCAACTGAGTCAATTGATCGATGAGTAGATCTGATTGATTGGATGATGTGATGGTCAGTATTTATGAATTGAAATGATTTGCAGGAAGGACTGAGGCCAATGTAAACCCTCTGACTATTGTTGTGCTTAGGTTGCCTTTAGGGCGTAATTGACTTCCTAATCAAGTCTTAGGGGGCAAAACTCGCCGAGACATTGTCTCACTAGTTATTGTATAACAATTTTCAGGTCCTTAGAGGAAGTTAGTGGAGGACTGGAAGCCCTGAAGTCTGGGAAGGTGGAGATCGAAGAATTGGTGAACCTGTCTGATTTGGGAGTCATAGAACGGTTCCCTTTTGTTAAGTTGATATTTTTGTAACCAGCCTGGCAATGCATATAAACTTGTTCGTTCATAAAAAGGCTTGTTTTGATTTGAAAAAGTTGGTCCTACTTTTCTATCCCATTGGATTGTTTTATTGTCTGGGGATTAATTATATGCTTCTGCATGTGTATTAAAATGATTGGGTCGGCGATGCGTCCTAGGACATCGTAATTTAATCGACCAGGTAAGGGATGGGTGCGTGCTCGAGGATCAAGGCGTGACATGCATACCAGGTTTAGGATATCCTTTTGGGTCGAGCCACCAGCTTTGTAGGTGGAGACCTTGCCAAGGGGGGAATCTTGGTCGCCTTATCACAAGGCGCTGTGTCGTGACCATGGTTAGGTATTGAGCAAAAAATTGGTTGATGGATGGACCATCGACGTGTGTTTGGTATAAGATGAATCAATTGATAGACCATTGATATGTATTTTTGATGGAGATTATTCAATAGACTTGACCATTGATACTTGACTTTTGATGGTGATTTAAATGAGTTTTCATATTAGTATAAGGCTTTTATGATAAGAAATAACTCTTATATGATTCGATATGTATTTTATATATTGAGTTTGAGTTATGAAGTTTGGTATTGCTTTGTATACATGCATAGTGGTTGTTCGACCTGCTTAGAAGATACATATTACTCACTGAGCTTGTGGTTGCTCACCCCTCTATTCCAAACCTTTTTAGGTCCTTTGGTTAGCAGCTAGTAGGTTAAAGAGTGTTATCGATGGAGACCTTTGGAAGTCAACTTTGGATATGGTTTAAGGCTGTGTCCTTCGGGTGGAAGGACGACCATGTTACACCCCTGTAGGTTTTGGGGTGTGGCATCTTGTGGTATTAGAGCTTAGGTTATGATTTTTGGGTATAGATTCTATGGGTCATTGTGAACTTCTGGGTTGTAGGTGATGATCTTACTCTAAGCAACTTTATGGAGTTAGTAGACATTGGTTAATTTCAATTGTAGTTTTCTGGGAGGCAAGGTGAATACTTAAGTCTTTGATTTAAGAAGTGATAAATTTTAAGTGATGAATCTTTAAGTTGAGAACTTGAGGCTCACTGGATTTAATATAAGCTAGCTGAGTTTTTATTTCGGTAATTTGAGGAGTTATAGACATTCAGTCGTAAGTGACAATCTCTTAGGTGGTGATATTCTATGATGAGATTTTAGATAGACAAATTTTGCTTGGAAATCTTAGATTCTGTAAAGAACTAGGATCAATTGTTTTGGGAGATAGTTGAGATTGGAATTTGAAGAAGTGGATCTTGTTTTTGAGGTATTAAGAGTTAATTATTTCAAGGCGCTAGATGGGCAAACTTGAACATAACTGTTATCAATAATCTCTTCTTGAGGTGTTAGTAAGAACACAAAAAAAGTATTTGGAAGTTTTTGTGCTATTAATAAGAGTTGGTTTGCACAAACCTTCAAGTGGTTGATGTAATATTCTTAAGTTGTGATTTGTCTAGGTGTAGATTTTGTGGGATGTTGTGAGGTTGTGTGTTAGTTTATAGCGTTTCAGTCTTTTGTTAAGCATTGGGATGTATGTTTCATTTGGGGTGCAATTGATCATTGATTCTTATTTGTTGAAGCTTGTTTCACATTTTAAGGCATAACAAAGGCAAGCAAGTCATTACTGTTGATATTAGTAATTTGTCTTGAGATTTTCAAGGTGTAGTTTTGACAAGGCAAAAAAAAAAAAAGAATCCAAGTCTCGACTCGTAGGGAGGGAGTAAGATAAGGTGCTCAAGATGATGGAGTTCATGAAGGTTGTATTAGTGACACTGAGGATGGTCAACCACAGCATATTCTATGGGACATGCTTCATTTATGCAAGAGATGAGCTTTAATTGATTTGCTCATAAGAGTTAAGAGGGAATGACGACGACAAAAGAGAGCTTCAGAATTTGTTAGAGCATCGGGCGATTTCTAATTTCTCTCGCTATAATCATGGACAATCTATTGGTCCTTGTATGTGCATGGCATACTGGACCTCTCACAAGGTATAATAGATTTCATCCTCCTGATGATGATAACTGCATGGACCCTAGGAAACTTTTGAGCAGGATAAGCGTTTCCAATCTCCTTTATAGTGGTTTATGTGAAAGTTTAGATTAGTTGATACAGGAGTTGCTATTGGTACTACAAGTTTTGACTCATGGCTCCGATGAGTTCATGGAGTGAATGTTAAGAATGGGCAAGAGCGTAATTTGATTGTGGGCACTGCGTTGTTAGATGCTTATGCAAGATGTTGAAATGTTGGTGGCTCTTATAAAGTGCCTCGAGAACAAAAGAACCCGAGTTTGATTTCTTTCAATGCATCCATTACTTGGTTTATGTATAATGATCTTTTCAAGGAGGCTTGGTACTATTTAACCAACTTAGGATGGTCGGCATTGTACTTGGTATAGTGATAATGGTATTTGTAGTGCAAGCACGTGCTGCTTTAAGATCATTGAAATTGGAATTTGTTCACAATTTGACATTTAAGGTTGGTCTTCATCACATGCATCTGTAAATAGTTCATTCTAAACATGTATTCTAGTTCAATGGATTTATCTGGTGCCACAAATTTTTCTTTCATTTGATGGAGAACAAGGATATTATAAGTTGGACTATGATGCTGAGTTAATTTATCAGCCTTGAACGTTCTTCTGATGTGATGTGACGAAGTTTTTCGAATGGATAAGGGATGTTAATGCCAATCATGATGAGTAGTTGCTATTGGTTGTTATCAACTTGATCTCTACTTGCGTAATATTAGGAGATTCAACTAAAGGTAGACAAGTACAAGCTCAGGTTAATGTTCATGGGTTTGCTAATGAGGTTTCTATTTTGAACTCTCTTGTTGCCATGTTTTCAAGTGTGGTCAATTAGATCTTTCAAGAATAATTTTCTATCTTGTACAGTGATAAATTCAGGATGTGCACATTTTGGATGTCCAGAAAAAGCTTTTCGCCTATGGGTAAGAGCACAAGTGGAGGAAAGCTTTTGTCTTGATTCCATTGTATGAATTGGTGATTAAGTCACTTTTGTGGAACTTGCCACAAGTAGCTTCATTGTCATGCACTTGGATCTAGCCTGTTACCGTGTAAAGTAATACAAAATAGTCTCCTATCAGCATGCTCAAAATGTGGGCTCATGGAACTAGCCATCCATGTGTTCGAGGAGATGGGTAGTCTTCAGATATAGTCTCCTAGAAAATAAAGTTAAAAGGTTAGGGAATTAATAGTGCTGGAGAAATTGCAATAAGTTTCTATGATGAGATGAGGATGTAGGGGTTGGATTCTGATAGTGCGATTTAGTTGATTGTCTTGTTTGCTTGTAGTCCTGCGAGCTAGTGGAAGATGGACTAAGGATTTTCAATCAAATGGCTAAAGAAAGCAAAATTAGGCCTCACAAGCAGCACTTGGGTGCTTAGTTGATTGCTTGCTCGTGAAGGATGCTTGTTTGTTGCATAGGGCCTTGCCAATAATGTTTTGGAGTAGGCGGGCCTAGACGTTTATGGGAATGTGGAGCTTGCAGAGCTTGCAACAATAAGGTTGCCAAAGTAGGAAATGAGGAGATCGGATCAAGTTATTCCCCGTCAAATGTTTATGCATTGGTTGGGAGATTTGAGGATGCTAAAGTTTTAAGATCTAGTATGGAAACTAAAGGTTTAACAAAGAGCAAAGCTGTCATTGCAATCCATGTAATAACGATTGATTTTGGATGAGATTGCCTATACAAATAGTTTTATCTTTTCAACCTGGGTGGGCAGGTTTTCATGCACAAATTCATTGAGAATCCCAACTCTCTTGTTTCTCATCAATTGGTAGTTTGGTCAAGGGAGCATTTTGTGCTCATCCTATAATATTTTGCTATGAGTGGAGGGTCTTGGCAAAACCTTGAAAGTAATCACAGAGAATTACTTGAGCAAGTAGATAACCACCTGTCTTTGGTCAAAGCTATGAAGGCATTGAGGGAAGAAGAAAGGAGAGAAGAAAATACAAAGAACAGATGACGGTTATGATATCTATGCGTTAGCTACAACAAGATCAATTATAAAGGAGGAAAGGTCAATCCCCATCTTGCTAGTCCAAAGTAGCTCACAAGGGAGTTGGGTCATGGCTTGCAAGAAATTATAAGTAATGGAAACCTAAGTGTAACTTATGAGCACCAAGGAATGCTTTCTCAAATGCACAATCAAAGTAATTATTCAAATGGCCATGTGGGGTATGGTTTAGATGAAACTCTATTAGATGACAATTGAGGATGACGATAGTATCTGCTCATTGAATAGGAAGACGAATGACATATATGGAGTCTTTGAGAACTTATTCTTTTTGAGCCATGCAAGAAAGATTTCTCTCGTGTGAAAAGGAAATCTAGTATGAAGATGTACATGTACTACACGTCAAGAGTCGTTGTGATCATTGAGAATATATGGGAGGATCCAATGACAAAACTTTGGAGAGAGAGGTCGCTATGGGCTTGAAGGGTTGTAATGCGGTAATTGAGCAAAGTTTTGTTACAGCAAAAAGTGACTATTGTTATGGTGGAATTTGGAATTATTGATCCACTGAAAGCTATTAGGATTGCTTTGGTTGATGCTGTCAGTGGGTCATCCTTATTGACGACAATTAAAACAGTTGTGGCCGAACTCCCTATAGCTGAAGAAGAGGAAAATGATGTAGTGTTATGGAGTGTATTGATTTCTTGTTACGAATAGAATGGGACATATGACAAGGTCTTGGCTATGTTATAGAGAAACGACAAGTAGAGGTGTTAGAGTGGACGAGGCTATCATGATCAGCATTCTCTCAGCACGTGCACATATTTTCTTATGTCAAGACGGGAAAATTAATCCGTGAGTTGGCAATGGAACTTGGGAGCTCAAGGAAGAGGCAAGGCACAAATACCCACATTTGTTTAATGATTGAGGCAACTTAAGATTTATTCAAATTTCGAGGACAAAATTTCTTTTAAGGAGGGTAGAATGCAATATTTGAGATTTTTTTACTAAGTCAAAGAAAAGGTGGTGGGACCCACTTTAAATAAAGAAAGAAAAAGAAGTTGAAAAGTTAATAAAGCAAAAAGGAGAGGGGAGAGGGCTTGGCTAAATAGAAGCTGAGAGGTCCCTCGACCAGAAAGAAAATAAAGAAAAGAAGAAGAAGAGAAAGGGGAAGAATGGAAAGGGGTTTTGGCATGTGCACGCCTTGAATAACTCACCAAGCTGACTTAACTCCATAACGCAGCACTCGGTAAGAGATTAGGCCCCTTGTTCGTCCAATTGATGTAATTTTTGGGTTTAGGGCTCAAATTCGGAATTTTTGGAAAATCGAGCGGCGAAGTATAATTTTGGAGTCGTTGTGTTGAAGAAAAATCCCTTGGAGTTTTGAAGTTGACAAAACAGCCTCGACAGTAAAGTCTAAAGAATCCAAGACTCAGTTGGTTATGTCTGAAGAGTTCAAAGACCCAAAGGTTTTCCATCTAAAGACAGTCAGACCCAAAGTTCGGTCTGAAGTTTTCCGTCTGAAGACAGTCAAGACCTAGTTTCAGTTTGAAGACCTTCAAGACCCAAATCTAAGTCTAAAGACAGTTTACGATTTTGATAGGCTGACAGCAGATTATTTTTATGGTTAAGGAAAGTAAGATTTGGATATTATATTTCTATCTGATCCATGGAATATCTCTGGCTGTGATTGTGAACTCGGAAGATTTATTATTCGGATTTTATCCGTTGAAGATCAAGCATAATTTTGGAAGGATCTAATTTTGGGAACTCAAGATCCTGATTGTATGGGCGAGCTATTGTCAACTTATATTTTCGACGACGTGAAGATCACTTAAATTGATTCAGTCCAACGGGTTGATTAGATGAATTCTTCGAAAGTGCCAACGGGAATTGTGGCATGGAGGCTATTTAAGGTGGATCGTGTTGCTCGAAAGTAATGAGAGACTCGATAGAAAAACCTTGATGTTAGAACCTCTGAAATCTCTTGTTCACTAAAATACTCTCGTGTTCAAATTGTGTATCAAAGAGAGTCACTTATAGTGCAAAAACAGCAGGAAGCTGTAGGAGAGACTGTCTATTGAAGAAGTCTAGTTCGTGAACTGTAACAGCTCTCATTTGTTACATAGTGATTACAGCCAGTTGGCTGCCAGCGTGAAGAGTGTACGTAGGCTTGGAATAAGCCGAAACACTATAATCCTTATGTCAATTCTCTCTTACCCTAGTCTATTTACTTTATGATTGCATGATCTATTTATTGTTGATATATTCTTTATTTTTAAGTAAAGGTTCCAAAAGAATTCCGTAATCACCTATTCACCCCCCCTCTAGGTGGATTCACTAGCTTATATCACGTTGAGCCGCCTATTTTTGTAGGAATTGTAGTTTAGGGTGTTGTGGAGCTGTGGGATTTTATGGATTGTGATTTGGGCTTATGGTTTGTCCAAAACAAAATTTCAAAGTTTCTCGTGCGCAGTGAACAGTACGCGTTCAGTAGCTTTGGGTCCGTATTTTGTCATTTTTCGGCTTGATTTTGGGACGGTCAAGTTGAGATTCTTGTAGTATGTTGGAAAGGCTTTCTATTGACTATAAGTATATTTGGATCGGGGTTCAGAGGAGAAAGTTAAGGCGTGATCAAGTTTTGTGCTTAAACCCTATGTTGCGAACGGCTTAAACAATCGCTTTAGTCGTAGACAATGAAATGAGTGGTACTATATCTTCTTTGGTTTTGTAAAATCATGTCTTGAAGTGTATATATATATATATATATATATATATATATATATATTTATATATATATATATATTTATATATAGCATAAAGGGGTTAGGATCGGAGTACTATATAAGATAATAGATAAGTATAAAAGATTAACAGATCTATATGAAATGTAAGGAATGTATAAGAACAAGAACAAGAACAAGAACAAGAAATGTATAAAGACTAAATAAAATCTCGAGAATTAAAAATAATGTAAAGTGCAAAGGCAATATATAAGATATAAAGTAAAAGTATGCATAAACAAAAACCAACCATGAAGGTGGTATGAACTTGTATTATAAAGAAAGGAAAGTTACATGTATTGAAAGATGCAGAAAGTAAAGCATCAAGTCATCCACTAGGGCGGTAATCCACACTCCAGGGAGTATTGATGTTGTATTACAAAGAAATGGTTAACCAATTATCATGTAAGTTGGTAACCTTGTATAAACTATGCTAGATGTATTTGAAGACTTACTTTGTAACAAGGGATACAAGGTAAGAAAGCTTGGAGATGGAAGGGATGAGGGATTACAAGAGCGTGAGAAGGAGGAGGAAGAGAGAAGTGAGATCTGGAAAATTTCGAGCCCCTTCTTCGTGCCGGACGGATGTATTTATAGCGAGTGCTACGGTAAAAAAGTGCTACGGTCTTTGAACAGTGTAAAGTGGTGTAAAGTGAACAGTGTGAAGTGAAAGTGAATAGTGAACAGTGAATAGTGAACAATGAATAGTGAACAGTATATGCCTATTGCTATAGTGTGTAGCCTTTGCGCCGTTTGCAATGTGTCTTCATGTGATGTCTTGATCTTGTCTTTAATTCCTGCCTAGAGAGATCCCTGTGCTTGTCATCTTCATTGGTGTTTTCACTTTGTGATGTGACCGTGAGGATCCATCTCGTATCGTCTTGTGATTTGGAGGATCCACATTATGATCCTTCGCTTCGAGAGTATTGTTCTGAGGATGTTACAGTATTCCTCTCTGCTCTGGGTTGCAGCCAGTGCTGCACTTGCTATGGATTTTTCTTGTAAAAAAGATGTATTTGATGGGGCTGCGGTTATCTGAGTTTTCTGGCTATTTAGCCATGTTTTAACTGCAGCTTCGGATTCTTCTTCATGGTATTTGAATCCATCCCACCATTTTGTCTTGTATTTACGGACGATGCGGTACTAGGCTGGTGGATGTATTATACTCAAGCTCCCATCTTTGTTACCCATGAGATTTTGAATATGATGAAAAAATGCATAAGGCATGGAAACCTTAAACCATGTTGAGTTGGTACAAAGTGTTTACGGAATGTTTGGTATCCTTGACTAACTGTGGGATGTAATATAATGTCTAAAGGACCAAAGAAATCCCACCAAGAACTAAACCAGTTTGGTAGGCTTTGTCTTGGGAAATTGTCTTTGAAGAATACCAGCCAAGTATGTTGGAAATTTGTATTTTGTCTGTAAAAGACATTCCACCAGGCTTGTTGGTAGTCCCAATAGGTGTATGAGGAGGAGTATGGTAGACTTTGGGTAAGTCCGGTTTGGAATTTTCTGGGTGTATGAGGTGGATTTCCCCATTGTGAGGGGTGTATGACTTTCTTGATGGAAATAGTGGAGTATAAGATGTTCTCTCGTATTGGTTTTGTCGGTAAAGTGGGTGAACCTTGCTGATTCTGTTTCCACTAAAATTTGCTCATAGTAAGCAAGAGTTTTGTTTGTATTGTGTGGCTTGAAAAGCCAATCTTTTGGGAAGATGTTTTTCGCAAATTTGATTGGATCTCCATCGTAAAATCCATCTTCTACTGTCAATATTTTTTGAAAAGATGTTTTAGGGAAAAATTTTGATTTTTGGAGATGAGGGGTTGCCTGTGGCCTAATAACCACCTCATTCGAAATCCTTTTGTATTCTTGTTGTTTTTGTGTATCAAGAGGGGAAGGATTGTTGCTTACCTCGATGTCTTTAGAGGGCTCTTTCTTTACTGTTTTTTGTAAAGACTGGGCAAGTAACAATATCATTTCTTTTGGTAGCATGTCGGCTAGCTGGTTGAAGGCTAACATGGGTTCAGATGTTATGGGTTCTATTCTCAAGGATGTATTTGGTGTTTGGTGTTGTTGTAAGTAAGATTGGTTGTTTTCTACCATTTGAAGCCATGTCTTGATAGGTGTTAAGCCTGTTGGCTTTGGTGGTGTATTGGAGGTTTCGGCAATGGATTTGCCTTTGTCTTTTTTGTCTTTTTTGGATCTTGGCATGATGGTATCCCCTGTGAAAATTCTCTTGTGAGAAAATCTGGTAATGAATTTGAAGAACCATTTATAAATTCAATGTCAAAATCAAATTTGAAAGTATGGCTTGCCATCTGGCAAAAATCTGTTTTGATGCAATGTTTAATACATCCTTTTGTAAAATGTCTTTAGCAGATTTGCAATCAATTGTCAAGAGAAATTTTTTATTTAACAAGTCTCCCTGGAATTTTGATATAGATAAAACGATAGCAAGTATTTCTTTTTTGATTGTCGAATAATTTTGTTGAGTGGAATTCCAATGTTTTGATATAAATTGAACAACTTGTTCTTTGTTGTTATTAACCTATTTGAGAATGCCTCCATATCCTAATTCCCGAGGCATCTGTTTCTACTATTTTAAAAGCGAAGGGTCAGCAAGATGTAAGCATGGTATATCTTTCACATGAATCTTTATTTGTTTGACTATGTTGGTATGGACTGAAGTCCATGGCGGAGGATCCTTACGTAATCTTTGATGTAAAGGTTTGCAAAGGATGTTTATATTGGGAAAGAAATCTAAAATATAATTGAGGCTCCCTAAAAATCTACGTAATTGAGTTTTGTCTTTGATTTCATCAGGAAATTTATCGGTAAAAGAAATTGATCTTTCGATGGGAGTTATGGTGCCTAAATGGATGTAATGACCTAGAAATCTAATCCTGATCTGAAAGAGTGCAATTTTAGTAGGAAAAACTACTAAACCATTTTGTATGATTATTTTTATAAAAGTGGAAAGATGTTTGAAATGTTGTTCTATGTTAGAAGAGAATATTAGAACATCATCTATATAAACAATAATGTATTCCAAATAAGGATTGAAAATATCATTCATGATTCTCTGGAATTCTGAAGGGGCATTTTTGAGACCGAATGGCATAACATTCCACTCGTATTGACCAAAAGGGACAGTAAAAGCTGTTTTGTATTTTATCTTTTTCACTGATTTGTATTTGCCAAAATCCTGACTTCATGTCAAATTTTGAAAATATTTTTGATCTACATAATCTATTTAACAAATCTTTTTTGTTAGGAATCGGGTATCTTATCCATCTAAGGGCTGTGTTTAGAGGTTTATAATTAATAACTAATCTAGGAACTCCTCTTTCAAGTTCAGCATTTTTATTGACATAAAAAGCATAACAACTCCAAGGTGATTTGCTTTTTCTTATGAGTTTTTTATTCAAAAGATCTTGTATTTCTGTTTGGCAAAATTTTAAAACTTCATGATTCATTTGTGTAGGGCGAGCTTTTGTAGGTATTTTGTTTTCAGAAAAATCATGTTCATAAGGAAGATCTACAATATGCTTTTTTTCTTTCCCAAAAGGCATTAGGTAAAGTGGAGCATATAGTTTTTTCTATGTATTTTTGTAGAGAGGCTATTTTTTCTATAATGTTAGGTTTTGTAAGATTTTCTTCTACTCGTTTAAAATCTAAATCTTCTTTCAAGAATTCAAGTTGGTTTTCTTTGTCTTTTATAAGGCAATTTATTTCAGAAATAGAGTGTTCTTGTAAAATATTCAAACTCTCTTTTGCGGTTTTGCTATGAAGTTAAAAGTGATTTTTCTATTTAAAGCATGAGTTTCAATTCTTTCATTAGTAACTGTAAAATGTTGAATTAACTGTATGAAAGGTGTTCCAAGAATTACTTGTTGTCTCATGTTTTTAACTAAAAGAAAAGATGTTTTGTAAGACATTTGGTCTTTTATTATTAAAGCTTGGTAGTTTGTATTGGATATTTAATTTGTCTCCCGAGGCTGATTTTAGAGATTCGGAAGTTTTATCAAAATATCTAGTAGGAACAAGGCCTTCTTTGATACAATTGAGGTCGGCCCCGGTATCAAAGAGTGTTGTTGTTTCTATGATAAAATCATTATTAATTTTTATCATTATATTTATTATCCATTTTCTTGAGGTTATTTCGGTTAATAACATAAGAAAGGCTAGATCGAGTGTATCGGAAGTATTAGTGCTTTCATTTTGATTTTCTACTTTTGTTTTTCCTTTTATGACAAGAGATTTAATATCGAGAGATTTCTTGTTTCATTTCGATTGGGTTGCTTTTAAAGCCTGTATTTCTAATTTTTGTTGTTTTATTTCATTTTGAAGATCATTAAGATTTATTGGCCTAGGCGAGGTTTTTTGTTTCTATTTAGAATGTCTTTTAAATTGTAAGAAGTATTGGCTCTAGATGTAATATTCATGGAAGAATGGAGTCTATCTAAGTATTCTTTCTTAGCTTCTAGATCAGTGATTTTATCAGCAGTGCTAAGAATGAATTCTTCTTCTTTTGTTAACATGTTTATTTCAGGAATGGGTTTTTCAGGAGAGGCGTCTTCATAATCAGAATCTGAGGAGGTTTCTATTTCATTAATCTGAAGACCTTCTTCCTCAAGAAGTTCATCAGAGGAAGTATCACTATTTTCTATGAGGATGTTGTTAAGTTGGTATAGAGTATTGTCATCTAAAGAAAGTTCATTCAATTTTTTGTTAATCCTACAGTATTTTGAAATATGACCTTTTCTACCACAAGAATAACATTTGATGTCTTTAAAATTTTTCTTATCAGTGTGAGGTTTATTCTGATTATTATGGTGTTTGCGTTTATTCCTATAAGGTTGAGGTTTGTTGCGGTGTTTCTTTGTTTCTTTTTCAGAAGGACAAGTTCCTTTGCATTTGGACCTTGTTTTTCATTATAAGAAGGGTTGTATTGAGCACAGAAATCTCCTAGGCTTCTATTGGTGAGAGATTGTTCTTCCTTGAGTTGTCTTTGTAGTTTGATAGTATTACACATTTGTGTTCCTTGTCTATAAACGTAAGAGACTATTTCTCCGTAAGAAAGTAAATCATAAGGTATTTGACTGCTGTATTCTTCTCTAATTCTATCTCTAACTTAGTCACCTATTATTTGGGGTAAACCGGCTAAGAATTTTTCTTTCCAAAAAGGTTGGTTGCAGTCTAGTCTAACAAGAACCCTTTGGAGGAAAAGTTCTTTGTATTCTCTAAATCTTCCTAGAGATTTACAGCGCATATTGGACAAGAGATCTTGGTTCCTATCTCTAATATGTGAAGGATCTCCTATGAAATGTTGTGATATGGAGTAAATAAGAGTGTTAACCGCATCTTGAATGAGATGTCCGTGATCACATGCGTTGGCCAAAGTCTTCTATTTTATATGCAGATAAAATTTGTGTTTTCTGTTCTTTTGTCAAGTAATTATCCCACCAACCTTTTAGTTGTCCAGTAAAACCGGCTACTAAAAGAATAGCAACAGCATGATCAGAAACATCCTGTTGTGTTTTGTAAGCATTGGCCAGCATAACCATGTTATTTAGGATATTCATGATATTGCTTTCGGCAACACCATCAATATTCCTTTCATAAATGGCATCTGGAGAGTATTTATTCTGTATTTTTTGAGATGATTCTTCTTGGGCGATGTCTGGTGGGGTGGCTCTACTATAATAAAGTTTCTGGGGTTGTCTCCAATTAAGTCTATTGACCTCAGCTACTGATTCATTATCGGAGTCACTAGAGGATTTGGAGGGTTTAGTCAATGTATTAATAGTAGGTTGGTCTAGGGTGTCATTAATAACCAGTCCTTTTAATTTAGGGGTGTCTAATATAGGTGTAGGATCTATCTTTGATTTTCCTAAAAGTTTTTGCTTTTGTTCTATAGCTCTAGCGAACTCAGGGCTAAGATTTTTTGGGAATTCAAAGGCCTTAAAAATAGGTTTTTTGAGTGTGTCAAGTTGTGGTGTGATGATTTGAGTAGGATTGAATGGTCGATTCTATCCTATTCAACTGTTTTCCTATGGTCACTAAATGTTGATTAGTATAATTATTTTGTTCAATAACCTTGTGAGTATAAAGAGAGTCTCCTTTGTCTGGAAGCCTAAAAGGAGTAGCCGTAACCTCGCTTTCTCCATGTTGTATTTTTATTCTCCTAAGAGGTGGATGATTAGATTCTACAGTTTCACCATTATCTAGTTTCCACTTATAATGATGATCTAGAACAACTATTTCTTTAGGCTCAAGGAATTGCTCTTCTAACCAATCAAAGAAAAATATATGGACTTCATATTCGTATATGTAGTCGTAATATTTTTGCTTGATATCTTTTGCTTTATTAGCAAAGGTTTTGAAGAACCATTCTCTAATCTGTTTGTTGTCTTCAGAATTAAATTCTTTATTAAGAAATGCTCTATTTGGTTCAAATTGCTTTTCTAAAACATTAAGCTCGGCATCAACCATTTGTGAATAAGTAGGAGAATGGTGTGGGGAATCTGTATGTTCTATAATTGGTTCGGGCTGATTTTGTTGGTAAATAGGCCTGGAAATCCCGATCCATTGTCTAAACCACTAATTTCAGGTTCAGGAGGTGTCTCATGATTATTCCTATTAGTAGAAGGTAAAGGTATTGTATCACGTGTGGGAGTATTTTTATGCGTACTAGGAGGAATGGTGATTATAGGAGGTAGATTGGGATTTAGATCTACTGACCTTGAATAGGAAGAATGAAATGAAGGGCTAGCTCTTGAATCAAAAGATCTTCTAGGAAACCTAATAGTAACTCTTCCTTCTGGATGTGTATGACATTAGTAGGAGTTGTATTTTGAACAACTTGTTGGGGAACTTGGTTTTCTAGTTCCCATTGTTCAGGTAAAGTGACTTGGTTCCAGCTAATAGACCTAGGAATTGTTGTGTTTGCTCTAGAAATGTCGGTTTGGAGAAGAAGAGTTTCTCCTTTTGGACTATGTTTGAAAGCATTTTCTCCGAAAGCAGAGGCCATGGCTTTGTAATGAATTCTATAGACAAGAGCTAAAGGAATGGATCCATCAGCTACTTTGTAATTATGGGTTTTGATTTGGAGTGTGAGAGCCTTAAGGATGTTTTTATCTTTAAGAGATACTGAGAAATTGGGATAACAATCAAAATGTATAGGACCTTTGCAGAGGCTTGTCTCTATGGTTCCTAGAATGGATTCATCATAGTTTAGAAGACGGGAATCACGTAAAACTAAGAGAATGGATGTATTAAGACCCTCTTTTGTAAGGGGTTTGATTCCTACTTGGACTAAACCTATGTGAATGTAGTTGTATTTTTGCTTATGCTTTTTGATAGACTCTTGGTTTAAAAGGTGTATTTTTCATAAGAATTAGAAAGAGGAATATCTCTTTCTTCAGTAGCTATGACATAGTCAGATTTTTTGAAAAATTTCAACTTTGATTGTTTGTATATTTCCTTAAGTTGTATTTTAGGAATTTCCCAATTTTCTATAGATTTGTTGAAATCTTCTATCCTTACTTCTTCTCTATGTATAGGACTTGGATCTGAGTCCATTTGTGATAAAGAACTAGAGGAAGATGTAGATCTTCTAAGTAAGCTCATACTTTAAGATCGGAACTATTCCTTCTTCAAAACCGTTACAGAGCTAAACCAACGGTCTCACCGCCTCTCAAGGACTTACGGCCTAGACCACTCTGTAGAAACAAGAAGGATGCCAACGAATGGCTCTCGATCTAAGACTATATATATATTGAATTGAGAAGAGCATTTTATTGCATAAAAGGCGGATCGAGCAATTGCTACTTTTTGGTTAATTATGGATGTTTGAAAAGCATGTTATACAAGGTTTGTGGAAAAATATATATGAAATTGCTTTGTGACTGATTTATAGAAATGTTTATGATGATTTGAGAAATTGATATGAAATGGATGATGGGCTATGTTGCAAAATGTTATTTGTTTGGTTTAAGATATTGATTTCTGGATTGGATTTCTTGTATTAGAGAATGGTTATTTATGCTCAATATGATTGTGAAACCAGTGAGGGGTTTTTGGGATTATGCATACCAGGTTTAGGATATCCTTCTGAACTGAGCCACCAACTTTGTAGGCGGAGATCTTGCCAAGGGGGGAATCTTGGTCACCTTGTCACAAGGCGTTGTGTCGTGACCATGGTTAGGTATTGTCGCGACCAAATTTTTGGGTACCACCTAAGATTTCACTAATGGACTGTTATGCCTAGACTTAGCTAGGACTCTCCCAAGCCCATACCAATTTGCGACTTAGATTCAAATTCTTAACATGCAAATAATAGATCTGAAAATTCTCTTTACCAAAAAAAAAAAAAAAAAAAAAATTTCAATCAGGAGTCGCCACTAATCTATTTTTGGTGGGTCGATTAGAAACCCAAGTAAAGTAACACGAGATTTACTTTACTCCTATGAACCAAAGATCGTAAATTTGGGGACTTGATTATACTAGATTTCTCTAACACCATTTTAGTACATTTCTCTTTAATTTTTGAAAAATGTTTGGCAACTAGCTTAAATTAATTTTAATTTACCTCCATAACATGTGAGGTAATCATGCGGGTGTGCAAACCACCAATTTAACATCCAAGAAAAGCAGTGAATAAATTGCAAGACTTTCCTCATAGCAACGAAAACATCTGCAATGTTAAATCAGAATTCACATCGACAGTCCTAGATATGATGTCTAATTAACACGCAATTTTTTTTTTTGTTTTCACTTATTTAATAAGAATCATGCAATGCATGCTATTAATTTAACATGAAATGATATGACATAGCAATATGACCTAAACTACATGACATAAATAAAATGCAGTCTATCCTAAAGGATTAAATTGATTTATGATAAGACAATTTTTTTGGTATTTTCCATGAAATTCGAAACTAGAAAAATGCGAAAATTACCTAGCTAGATTAAGATTCTATTCAATTTGTATTAAGAATTAGGTTAAGCCAAATCCTAATTTAAATTAGAATCTTATCTTAACCAAGTAATCCTAAAATGCAATATATCTAAGAGAAATTATCTAAACCTATAATTAATTAAAAAACGTAATCTTATCCTAATATGCAATGACGTGCAAAGGATGTCCTAATTCTAATTTTTTATTTTCCTTTTTATGAAATTCAAAATTAAAATTGACATATAACTAAACGTGCAATTTAAATTAAAAGGAAAAAAACTAACATCCTAAATGAATGCATTATTTTATTATTTTATTATTTATTTTTTATTTTAAAAATTCGAAATAAAATTCCTATTCTAAATATGCAAGATAATAATATTCTAATATGATCCTAGTCTAACTCAAATATATATTTTTTGGGTTTTTCTTTTATAGGAGCAATAAAAAAAAAGGCATCAAGAATAGCACGGCACCAAATCAAGCAAGATATCATCCATGTCCATTTAATTTTGGGAAATAAATTGATGAATCGTATCTCGCGCATGAGATCAGATTGACCAATTTTTAAATAAAATCACGAATCATATCTCGAGCGTGAGATCGGATTGGCGATTTTTCCGTATGATTGCGGGTTGTATTTCGAGCTTGAAATCGGACCATCGATCACATGCATGTTGCAAAATTAGGAGGATTCCCCAATTTAAAAGGCTAATCGATATTTTGTGGATATGATGGTATCATTCAAATATTCACACGAGATAATCCCATAAATTAGGCAATAAGAATATATGAAAATCGAATTAAAAGAGATTCTTACCTAATATTTGGTGTCATGTGGACCACGTTGTCAAGTTTGGTTGAACAACGGATGGTGGGATGACTCACAGGTGGCGGTTCAAGATGACATGCTGCTCGAAGATGGTGTCTCGCTCTGTGAGTAATAGCGAATTTTGAATGGTGGCTAATACTTCACTGATTTGGCCAGACAAGGTCACAAAGTTGACCAACATAGCAAGGGGACGTCCACCAGAAGACTTGAACAGCAAAAGGAGGGTTATTGGCATGAAGATTTGAACGTCCAGGGCTGGTCACCAATGTAACTCAGGTGTACGCAAGTGACACTAGGACTCGCGGGACCTAATCCGAATATTGGCTTCCAAATTTGGACTTTGCGCAATCGGACCAGGACCGCAACTAGCTCATTGACGGTGATCGGCAAGCAGTGATGGCTCATGGTCCACGAACCTACAAAATAGATACTTGCGAGATGGCTTGAATTTAGGATGAGTTCGACGGCGAGTGGGCTTGCTGGCTCGACAAAAGACAGTGATGGTGCTGGGATGACCGACGAGGCTACTTTGTCGATGGTCAATCACGGAGAGGACTGAGAGTTCTCAATAGTCGGTGTGTGTGCATGCGTGGCTTGCAAATCACACTCCTTTCTTCAGACGTGTGGATGTGTTCTCTGCTTCTTTGATTAGCACGCATCTTTATAAAAATTTTAATGTACCCACCGCCACATGTTGCTTGGATGAGCGTCAAGGTGGAGCAAATTGTGGGATTGAACTGCTGGGACTCGTCCATAATGGTTGTAGGGAAACTGGGCACGGTGGCGAGAGTGGCGAGAGCACTAGGCAAGGCCTCAAGGCTGAGCGAAGGATTGAGAAACGCCGGGGCTAGAGGGCTGCAGCTGGCTTTGGTGGACTCGGCGTGTAAGTGTAGAGAAACTCTGAGGCTTAGGATGGCGAGGACGTTGTGGGGTGCTTCAGCAGCAGGCACGTCGCGTTTGGCGCAGATCAGCACGGCGTCGAAGCTCGCGGCAAGGAGGTCAGCGTATGGCGATCTGAGAGAGTCAGAGCCCCTTTCCTGACCTTTTGTAGACTGTGTCCTCTTCTCCCTCTATTCTCAGTTGTTGGCCATTTGTGTGGTGGGGAGAACTAGCAAAACAAAAACTTGGTAGACAACACGGCAAAACTCACAAACTGAGGCACTGGATCAGTGTGTTCTTCGTTGAAAATTCAGTAAAAACCCATGCAACACAAGGAGGGCCTGCCAAGAACAAAACACTGGAATGTACAGCAAGAGTTACTTCTTGTTGAGACCAAGAGCAAGTATTTGGATTAACGCCAGTCCTTGCTCGGCATCAGAGAGAACTTGGACAGTCGCGAGTGGAGCGATCAATGACAACGATGGCAGGTCATCAGTTTGGGCAACGCGGCTGGGAATAACCTGTCGGAGAACCAAAATGCAATAGCTTGAGCACTCACTGGATCATTGTCAAGATTGGGACTTCAACTTCATGGTTTTCCCGGTGGCTTGTGGGTGATGGTGGCGTTGCGGGAAGGCCTAGCGCTCTGTGGGTTCAGCCGAAAAATACCACGGAAAATTGTCGGAATCTTCGCTGGTGCAGGTTGGCCTTGAGGCAAGGCAAAGCCGAAACGGGATATCTCAGCCAAGGCTTGGTCGCGCTCTCTTTCTTTTCTCACGTGTATATGCTATAAAATTATGATTTTTGCCGACCCCCTCAAGACGTCCCATTGTCTTTCTTTTATATTCATGAGAAGATTGAGGACAAAAATTAAACCTCCACTTTCGTTTATTGAATTATGCACGATTCCCTTTTATTTCTTTCCACCTTTGACCATGCAAAAAATATTCTCCTTTTTGGCCTTACGTACTCAGGCCATATGTAACCCATCCGCATCCTTTTTTTTTTTTCTTTTATTTCTTTTCTTTCCTACAAACAAGAGAATCGGTCGTTGCAATATTCGAAGAATCATGGCCATATGAAATATTCGCCCCAGTGGCCACCCTTCTAACATGGAAGGGGGAGGTGAGGGGTTCAAACCCCCATCTTCTCAGGGAGGGATGGGGAGGGGACGCGCAAGTTTCAGGAGTGGGTTTTGACGCCCACGCTTTGCAAGAGGCAGGGCAAAAGTCTGAGAGTGAGTGTAGAATAGGTATAGAGTAGGACTAACCAAAAAAAAAATTCCAAGTTGAGCACAATGTAATTTTCAGTTATGGACTCAATTCAATTAATCTCATTTCATGGACTCAAACATGGTAATTGGGCCCCAAACCATACATGCACCGATCCAATTATTTCGATAAGCTCAGAACTATTCGCTCAAGCTCATCTCCCTAAATCCACCTTTCGCCAGTTCAATTTATATGCAAAAGGCAATTAATGCTTCTAAAAACTATATGCTATGCAATTTAGTATTTTTGTTTAGGGATTAAAATTAATCCCTAATTTTTAATGTAATAAATAAATAACTGGGTCGCCAAAATTTAGGTGTCAACAAGTATTGAGCAAAAGATTGATTAATGGATGGACCATCGACGTGTGTTTGATATGAGATGAATCAATGGATAGACCATTGATATGTAGTTTTGATGGAGATTATTCAATGGACTTGACCATAGATACTTGACTTTTGATGGTGATTTAAATGAGTGTTCATATTAGTATAAGGCTTTTATGATAAGAAATAACTCCTATATGATTTGATATGTATTTTATATATTGAGTTTGAGTTATAAAGTTTGGTATTGCTTTATATACATGCATAGTGGTTGCTCGATCTGCTTAGAAGATATATACTACTCACTGAGCTTATGGTTGCTCACCCCTTTATTCCAAACCTTTTCAAGTCCTTTGGTTAGCAACTAGTAGGTTAAAGAGTGCTATCAATGGGGACCTTTGGAAGTCAACTTTGGATGTGGTTTGAGGCTACGTCCTTCAGGTGCAAGGACGGTCGTGTTACACCCCTATAGGTTTTGGGGTGTGACGTTCCCAAGCTTCTACTTCTCCTCCCCAAAAACCACATAAGCACTTGTCCTTCAGATTCACCAAAACCCTAAAGCCATCGCTCGGATCTCCGACTTCGACCTCGGAACAAGGCAAGAAGAAGCAAGCCTCGTTGCTCCCCAAGAGCTTCCTCGAGAGGGGCAGCACGTTGGCCAGCCCTCCCCACCCAAAATCCGCCGCCGAGTGCCCCAAGTGCCTCCAATCCGTGCATCTACTCACATTTTTCCCTAAAAACAAAAATCATCCAGTGAGCTCATTTTACAGATGATGTTGTACCTGGTTCTACTGTGAAAATGCGTTGAAATATGTCAAAGGAGAATTTGTGTTGGATAACATTTGATAAATGGCCGCAATACGCTAGTCAACTAACAATCTTGTGTTTCAAATTGGATATTCGAGATTCTTCGAACATCTGATTCTCCTAGATGTTGTAGACTTTGACTCACTGCATAAAGTCTAAATTTGAGAAATCACGATATCGTACTCCTAATGAAGACCTCAAGATATTAAAAAGTGTAAGTGTGCATATTTTTGGGACATTAGATGATTATAGACATGTAAATCATAATATACAAACACTTAGCTATTTCTGACCATAAAGTATCTTATGCATCCTTATACAATGTATCCCAAGCATGTGATATTACAGGCCGATAATTGTTTTTTTTTCCTGAGAAATTGAAAAAAAAAGAGTATGTTTCCTTGACATGCACTCAATTCATTGAAAATTGATTGGCTTGTCTCTCCATTATCGTGAAGTAATAATAGATAAATATATACTATTTCGTGGTCAATGTCAATGCCTCTATGCAATGTAAATCTTTTTGAAAAAAAAAAAATAGGAAGGAAAAACAAAAGCCTTATCCTTCTGACCTGCTGAGGCGCCTTCTCTTCGATGTGCTTCTTGAAAGTCGATGTAAGATCGCACGTACTCATCGCTTGCGTTGTACTTGTTCTTCCGCGACTTCCCAAATTGGCTTTTCCAGCAAGTCTTTCACCGTTAGTTGGACGTATATCGGGACACATCCGTTGCCCCAGTAGCCGACCAGCAGTGGTGGTTTCAGTACCTTGTGAATGTTCATCGAGTATGAGAATTTCACCATCTCGTTGCCCGGAATGTCCGATACCTTGACCCTGTCTCAGGAATTGTGAATCAATCGTAGTCAAGATGTTGCGACTGCATATGTACGTATGTGCAAATCTCTAAATTAACCGTGTAATAAGAAGGATAATCCTAAGATAATCTCCAAATGGTTGGGGTACGTGAATGACTTACTTTGCGCGCCAAATGAATGCACCTAAAGCTTCGAACGTGGTGAACTTCTGGCCGCACTTTTCCAGCATCGATGCCTTAAACCGGTCCAATCACTCCTCTTTCACGTGGAAAAACTCCCGACCAAACTTGCAATTCTCTTCATCATCGTACGGCTTCTGACCCTTCTCGCATAGGTAATCCCCAACTGGCGCCTTGACTTGACCCGGACTCCTTGGCCCCAGCAAGACGTCTCGGTCCCACACCGGCTTGATGGAAACTTGCTCCACCCCACGAGCTAGCTCTGCCGCCACCCTGAAGAACAGGGTTGCCCCGAGCCCGTCGCACATGGTGTGGTGTATGGCGGTGCCCAAGCTGAACCCCCCACATTCAAACACTGTGACTTGGAGCATGCACGGATTGGCCAAACTCTCCTCAGGATCCAGGTCGGGTATCAGCCGCTCCAAGAAACCAGAGTCCGCGTCATCAAGGTTTTTAACCGCATGGAGAGTGCAATTGGCAGTGGCATGAACGAGCAGCACGCCTTGGCCGGCAACACAATGTAGCTCAAGGCAGTGATGATCGTTATCGCCAGGGCGAAGGGTACCGCATAGAGGGTAGTAGTAACAAAGTGCACCAGAGAGCGCTCTAGCAATGACATGGTATGGTGTACCGTGGGCATGCTTCGTTTGGTCGGCATTTACATACACACAGAGGTAACGGAACGTGATGTCAAGATTAGGATCGGTGTCGAGGTGTGAGAGAGGGAGAACCTATTCTTGATCGAGAAGGGGTGGTGTAGAGGGTTGGATGAGTTTGGTTTCAAGTATTTGGACTTTCATTTTGTTGATCGGTTGGTTCTGAAAGGGCTAGTACGCACACCTAGGGGGGCTAAATAGGTGTACAAAATATTTTTCGCAAGACTTAACAAATTTGATTGCCTATGGATGATAATAAACTATGGATACAAATAGTATTAACAAATTCTATAGAGCAATTAAATAGAGCAGCAAATAAATAAGGAGTTTAGGCTAAGAGAATTTAAACACAAGGTTTATAGTGGTTCGACTTAATTCAAGTCTACGTCCACTTTTTTGCGCTGACAGCCTACTAGCTGGATTTCACTATGAATCAAAAGAGATTATATAGCTTGTGATCTTCAATTTTCACAGTGCAGATTTTCTCCTGATCTCTCACATAGAGTCACACTATAAGCTTCTCTCTTTTGTTTACAGTTTAGCTCAATGAATGAAAGAACAAGGAACTATAGAGATTCAGACTTTGAAATTCTTTTTTTTTTTTTTTTTCACTTTCTCGTATCGAACAACTAGAGAGTCCACCTTATATACTTCTTCATGCCTTCATTACCGTTGGCACTTTCCAAAGAAATTATTCCAATCTACCCGTTGGACAGAATCAATTAAGGTGATCTCGAATCGTTGATTGAATGAGAATAAAAGCCCGTCAATCCTGTTCGCCCATATAATTAGGATATTTGGTTTTCATAAGTAGAACCTTCCAAGTTTGCTCATCTTCCAATCGAACATTCAAATCGGAGTAGAATCCAATAAGAATAATCAATCATACCGATACTATATCCATCCATAAGGTCTTCCAAAAACCATATGAATCATATCCTTGAAGATAATCCATCATTTGGATAAGTCTTCTTGTTTTCCTCTAGAATTGTTAGTGAGGACAGACTTAAGTCTTGAGTCTGGCTGTCTTCAGACTTTGACAAAAGAGTCTGGAGTTCTTCAAACTTTAACAGTTGGGGCTGGAGGATTCAAACTAGACTAATGGAAATGTTTTGTCAGCTTCAAAACAATAAAGGAAATTTTTCTAACAATCTCCCCATTTTTTATGGTGACAAAACTTTCCTGTAAATTTGAAAATTTTGTCATGCGAAACAACACCTAAGCAAAACATGATATCTCATAAAAGATAAATTGATTAGGTCAAGGATAGTATCAATTCTGCAACCACAGAAAAACACGTTAGTCTTGTAAGATGACCATCCTGCCAAAATCAACATCATGGCCTAAGTTACTGCAATCATCAAAATATCAAATCAACTTCACCAGTCAAACGAAAGTCAAAAGTCCAAGCATCAAAAGTCCAAGCCACAACCAAACAAAAGATAATCAAAACAAACCAAAGTCAAATTTGCACAATTCTTCCCCTTTTTGTCAACAAAAAAAGTGGAGAACGGATAAAATGAATTGTTTGCAAAAGTAGGGTCAAAATCATGGCTGTTTGGGTAGTCGAACAAGCTGAAATTCTCCCATGGAATTAGCTGTCTTCTTGAGTTTTGCAAGAGTTTCCTTCATCGGCTATAAGTCTTCACCCTTTACATTAGTCTGCACTTGATTCTTCAAGGCGAGAAGCTGTTCTTGCAATGACACTAAGGTTACCATGAAAGCTTTCTTGAGATCTTTCATCTCATACTCCATACAATATAGTTGTTTCCTCAAATCTAACATAATGTCCAGCAGTCTCGAAAAGTCTGTGGTTTGATCAAGTGCAGCACTGGGTTTAACTGATTCTGTTCCAGGAGTCTTGAGAATAGATGGATCTTCAGCAGTTCGTCCACCTTGACTAGGAGATGATGCCTCGAATTCTGCTTCTGGAAAGTGGAAGGCATACACATCCTCTGGATCTGCAGCAGTGCAGCTCACATCACTAGTAAATACAGGTGAAAAAATACCTTTCTTTTCAGCAGCTCCCCTTGTCTTTGTGCCTACAGGTGGAGTAGAGAGATCTTCCTCCCGTTCAACTTCTTCTTCAGAGTGATGTAGTTCTTTTCCTGTTGTTCCAGCAACTCCACTCCCTGTCTTTTTTGAATCGCTTGTCAAGGGAATGGCCAAAGTAGGCTCAAGAGAATCTTCTCTTTCTTCTTTTGCCTCTTCTCCTCTTCCTTTCTCTTCCTCCATCCTCCTCTGTTCTTCTTTCTCTGTTTCTTCCTCCTCTCTAGTCTCCATCTCCTCTTGCTCTTCTTTCATCTCATGAATGCGAACAGAACTCTTCAAGTTCTTTAAGGTGAAAGCTGAAAGAGTCAACTCATCCTCATCTTCATCATCCTGCAAGATGAGTTTTCTTTTCTTTGACAGAGAAGCATCCATGGGTTCCTTTCCTTTCCTCTTTGCAGTAACAGAGTCCTGTTTTGGCTTTGCTGGAGATTTCTCCTTCATTTGCTCTAGCATCTTATTGAGCTCCTTTAGTCTCATTTTTGTAACCATCTTGAAATCAATCACCATCGGAGTAGAACTAGTCAAGCACAAAGGTGCAGGAATGTGAATTTTAAAATGCCTAAATGTTGAAGAAAAATCCCTCGTAAGTTTTGAAGTTAACAAAACATCCTCGTCAGTTAAGTCTGAAGAATCCAAGACTCAGTTGCTTAAGTCTGAAGAGTTCAAGACTCAATCATTTTCGTCTGAAGTCAGTCAGACCTAGAGTTACAATCTAAAGATCTTCTATACCCAATCAAAGTCTGAAGACAGTCAAACCCAGTTTTTGCGAGTTCGCCAGGCTGTCAGTAGGTTACTTTTATGGTTAAGGAAATCAAGATTTGGATATTATCTTCCCTAACTTATCCATGGAATATCTCTGGCTGTGATTGTGAGCACGAAAGATTTTTTCTCTGGATTTTATCCGTTGAAGATCAAGCAAGTTTTTGGAAGGATCTAATTTTGGAAACTCAAGATCTTGATTGTGTGGGCGAGCAGGATTAACGAACTATTTTCTACTTATATATTCAACAACGAGAATATCACTTAAATTGATTCATTCCAACGGGTAGATTGGATGAATTATTGGAAAGTGCTAACGGCTATGGAGGCACGATGGGATATTTAAGGTGTGTCGAAGTTGTTCGGAAATATGAGGAAGCCGATAGAAAAATTTTGAAGTTAGAACCTCTGAAACCTCTTGTTCTCAAAATCTCTTGTGCTCAAAATTGTGTACCGAAGAGAGATACTTACAGTGTGATTTTACGAGAAGTTATAGAAGAGACTTTCTGCTAAAGAAGTCTAAATCGTAGACTGTAAAGCTCTCATTTGCTACATAGTGATTACAGTCAGTTGGCTGCCAGCGTGGAGAGTGGACGTAGTCTTACAACAAGCCAAACCACTATAATCTTTGTGTCAAATTTCTCTTACCCTACTCTACTTATTTTTATGGATGGATGATTCATTTATTTCTAATGTGATTTTCATACCAAATGATATTTCGGCCAAAGATTGGAAAAGAATTTCATAAACACCTATTCACCCCCCTCTAGGTGTATTTACTAGCCTTTATCAATTGGTATCAGATTAGGTTGCTTATTTTATTGGAAGTATTTATTATTTCTAAAGCTAAAGATCTATGGCTAGTATTTTGGCTCCTGGTTTGATTGAAGGCCAAAGCAATACCAGACCTCCTTACTTCGATGGAAAGGAATACAATGTATGAAAAATCAAGATGAAGGCATTCCTAAGATCCAAAGATCCTCAGGAATGGGATGTAGTTGAGAAAGGAATTGTTCCTAAATTTGCATCAACCATAGGGAAAGAATTAGCTGATGGAGTGGGACTGTCACAAACCAAAATTTCAAAGAGACAAGCCCTTGATGCAAAAGCTATCTATTCTCTATATTGTGCATTATCTCCTACTGAGTATAATAGAATTTCATCTTGTGAAATAGCCAAAGAAGTTTGGGATAGATTGCACGTCACTTATGAAGGAACAGATTGAGTCAAAGAAACCAAGATCAATATCCCTCTTGGACAATATGAAGCCTTCAAAATGAAGCCAGGAGAATCCATCACGGATATGTTTAGTCGATTTACAGAAATTATAAATGGCTTAGTATACTAAGGACAGCTAATATCAAGACCAATGAAGGTCAATAAGCTGTTGAGAGGACTCTCCAAAGATTGGAATCATGTAAAGACATCCATAAGGGAAACACAGAGGATCATGCCTCTTTTTGTAGATGAGTTGGTCGGCACACTTCAATCATATGAAGTCAAGCAATTTAATGAGGACTTTGACACCAAAGGTAAGAAGTCAATTGCTTTAAAATCTAATGATGATTCTGATGGTACAAATTCAGAAGAAGACTTGGATGACGAGGAATTGGCACTCCTGATTAGAAAGTTCAGAAGGTTAAATAGAAAAGGAAGAATGTTCAATGGAAAGAGACAAAATAATCAAAGATTTCAAAAGAAGCCAAATGAAGAAGAAGACACCAATAAGGATGTTGTTTGTTTTGAATGCAAGAAAAATGGGCACATCAGACCCAACTGTCCCTTATTAAAGAAAAAGAAAGGAAAACCAGAAAGGTTCAAGAAAGCACTCAAAGTTGAAACATGGAGTGACACTGAATGTGAAGAGAGTGATGAAGAGTATGCCAATATTTGTCTTATGGCTGACTCAGACTCAAATTCAGACTCAAGCTCAGATTTAGACTCAGACTCAGACTCAAACAGTGATGTCAAGGTTAGAAATTTAAAAATTCCTACCAAAGTGTCGAACTACATTGATGAACTTTATCTCAGTCTTAAAGGCTCTTTTAAAAGGATTTCTGAACTAAAAAGGGAGAATTCCAAATTGAAACAACAAGAAAAAACTTTGGTTGAAAAAGTTGAGAATCTAGACAAGTGTCTTGCTGTTTCAAAAGAAAATAAAATTGTACTTTCAAAAGAAAATGCCTGCTTGAAGGAAGATCTTTGGAAAGTCACAAAGAAATTTTCAGTGGGATCAGAAAAATTGGACAAAATTCTTTCTGTTCAAAGACCCTACTTTAATAAATCTGGTCTAAGAATGACATATGAAACCATTCTTTTGATTGATTTTCCAAAGGTAAAAGAAAGAATCAAGAATAGGCCTACAAAATCTTTTTATAAGAATCATTTTCAAAAGGTTTTTGTAAAGCCTGTTGGAAGAAATGCTCTTACATGTTCAAAATGCAAAAGCTTAGAACATTTTGAGAAGGCTTGTCCCAAAGTTTGGAGACCTGTTAAGAAGAGTTGGGCAAAGACTGTTTATGGTACTAACAATGATGGACCCAAGAAAGTTTGGGTATCAAAGAAAACTTGAGTTTTTCATTTAAATGCAGGTTACTATCAAGAAGAAAATCAAGTGGTATTTGAATAGTGGCTGTTCAAGACACATGACGGGAGATTCAAATTGTTTCACAAAACTCTCTCATGTAAAAGGAGGAAATGTCTCTTTTGGTGGCAATAACAAAGGAAAAATTGTTAGTTGAGGAACCGTGAAGATAAGAAACCTCACAATCAACAATGTTTCTCTAGTTGAAGGGTTGAACTATAACCTTCTAAGTATTAATCAACTATGCGACATTGGATACAAGATTAACTTTCAAGAAGATACTTGTTCTGGAACAAGATCTCTCACAATCTTTCACTGGACGAAGATATGGAAACATTTATTTGCTAGATATAAAGTATGACAGTTCTTAGTGCTTGATATCAATTCAAGATGAAGCCATTCTCTGGCATAGAAAGCTTGGACATGTCAACTTGAGGCAAATTGCAAAAGTCTCATCCAAAAAGCTTGTCCAAGGACTTCCTAACCTGAAATACCAAAAGCATGAATTATGCACTTCTTGTGTACTTGGAAAACAGGTTAGAAATTCTTATAAATCTATAAATCAGGTATCCACCAAACGTGTTTTGCAGCTATTACATTTGGATTTGTTTGGCCCAACAAGAACTCAAAGCATTGGAGGTAAAAGATATTGTTTGGTAATAGTAGATGATTATTCTCGTTTTACTTGGGTATTCTTTCTTGCAAATAAATCTAAAGCTTTATCTTATTTTATTAAGTTTGCAAAGAAAATTCAAATTGAGAAAGGATATACAATTTCAAATATTCGAACTGATCATAGTGGTGAATTTGAAAATCATGATTTTGCTAAATATTGTGATGATTCTGGCATTCAACATAATTTTTCATCCCCTTACACTTCACAACAAAATGGAGTTATAAAGAGGAAAAATCGTTCTTTGCAAGAAATGGCAAGAACTCTTTTGATTGAAAGTAATATTTTTCCTCATTTTTGGGCTGAAGCTACTTCAACTGCTTGCTACATTATAAACAGAATTTTTCTAAGACCTATTTTAGAGAAAACACCTTATGAATTGTTCAAAGGTAAGAAACCTATTGTCTCTTATTTTCATGTATTTGGTTGTAAATGCTTTATTTAAAAGAATTCAAGTGATCGAATTGGCAAGTTTGAAGAAAAATCAGATGAAGGAATTTTCCTTGGCTACTCAATGACAAGTAAAGCCTTCAGAGTTTTCAACAAAAGGACTCAGATTGTGGAAGAATCCATGAATGTGAAGTTTGAAGACTCAGTTCAAAGTCAGACTCAACCTGAAGATTATGAGTCTGGCCAAGTGTCTACGAATTCTCTTGAAGAAAATCAAATCTCAGACACTCAGCCGCAAACCAAATCAGTAGCTCCAACTAAAACAGAGTCTCATCAAAGTGACAAACTAATTACAAATTGGAAGCATAAATCCAGTCACACTGCAGATCTCATCATTGGCAACATTGATGAAGGAGTTTGTACTAGATTCAAAAGGCGTGAAGAGTCTGGTGCTCTAGCACTTGTTTCTGAAAGTGAACCCAAGACAATAGAAGATGCATTGAAAGATGAAAGCTGGATAAAGATGAAGAAGGAAAGAGTGTAGACCAAAAACTATACAGGAGTATAATTGGTTCACTTCTTTACTTTACAGCTTCTAGACCTGATATTTTATTTAGTGTTTGCATTTGTGCTAGATTTTAATCTAATCCTAAAGAATCTCACATGACTGCTGTGAAGCGTATTATTAAATATGTTGCAACCACATCTAAGCTAGGTCTGTGGTATTCAAAAGGATGAGACTTTACTCTCTTTGGATATTCTGATGCTGACCTTGCTGGCTATAGAATGGATAGAAAAAGCACTACAGGTACTTGTCAACTACTGGGAAAGAGGTTGGTATCTTGGTTCTCAAGAAAACAGGGTACCGTAGCTCTTTCAATCACTGAAGCAAAATACATAGCTCTTGGGAGTTGCCATTCTCAAATTCTATGGATGCAACAACAATTGAGAGATTTTAGAGTTGAGGAATCTTGCACAGAAATCAAATGTGACAACACAAGTGCAATCAACCTTACAAAGAATTCAATACTTCATTCAAGAGCAAAGCTTATTGAAATCAAGCATCATTTCATTAGAGATCATGTTCAAAATGGTAAAGTGGTGATTCATGATTCAAAGAACCAATTAGCAGACATATTCACAAAGCCTCTAGAAAAGGCTCACTTTGAATCAATTCGCTCAAGACTGAATATCGCAAGACTTGAAGAGGTTCAGACTCAAAACTAGAGTTTTGAAAAGTTCAGATTCAAAGATAAGGTCTGAAGGTGCTTAGACTCAAAAGCGAGATCTGATGGTGTTCAGACTCAAAGGTAAGGTCTGAAAGGGTTCAGACTCTGAGGTAAAGTATGAACATTCTCATACTCTGATGTAAAGTCTATTTGCGTATTTCGATATTCTTTATTTTATGCATTAAATTATTAATTGCTTTTTGAAATATCGAAATCTCTTTATTTGACGTCTGACATATTAATGGCAGTTTTCTTTTTCAAAAAATTATAGTTTATTTTTTCAAAATTGGCAGTTTTCTTTTTTCTTTTTTGCGACGGTTCAGTATCTCCTTTTTATCTTTTCTTGCTATTTATACTTTCGAATCGTCGTCTTCATTCGCCACAACGTTTAAAAGCCATCTCGTTTACTCTCTTTTTAAAACCCTAAAAAGCTTAAACAACTCTTCATTACCGTCCCCGTTCGATTACTTTACTCAACAAAAATCCATCCTTTTTGCAAACAAGTTGAGTTTTTGCTCTCGATTTAATTATGTCTTCGAGAAAATCTTCAAGACTTGCTGGAAAGGGACCACAGAGGCGACAAGAGGGTCCTATTAGGGTTGACCTAACGGGCGAAGAAGATTCTCCACAAAAGAAGACATCGAGCCAACATTTTGAAGAGAGAAATTACCAAGGCTGCACCAGTAAGAACCTTAAGACCCAAGCTTGCGTATGATCTGTATAAAAAGTTGAAGGATGGGGATACAGACATGAGGATGATAGATGATTTTCTGAAGGAGAGAGGATATAAGAATGAATATATTTTCTTGCGAGAAATGGAAGATTTAGGTATTGTTGACAAAAGGGCTCACTCAGAGCACTCGTGAAAATGTATCTAGTGATCTAAGGTTTGGAACTGTTAACCAGCCATTGGATGATGATGAGAGACTGTTCTCTTAATTTCAGTCAAGGATGGGTGTGGCTGTGAACACTGTTTGTCCCTAAGGCAGTCTTTTTCGATCAAGAGAACATGAACGGATGTATTTTAAGTTGCTGAAGAGAGGAGTTGTAAATCCGAGAAGTGTGGATTTTGATTTCCTTGACTCAATCAAGGTAAATCTTAGGGAAAAATTCGCGAGGCTGCAACTAGAGAAGTTTTGCACAGACGTGACAAGTGCCTATCCTGAATTGACGGCATATTTTTACTCAAACTTGTCGTTTTTAGATGCCAACAGGTTGTCTTTCACCTTTATGAACAAATAGTATGTTGTTGACGTTGACACTCTTGCTGATATAATTGGTGTGGAAAGAGGGTGTTTCCAACCAATCAAAGTGTCCACAGCATATGCTACTCTTGAAATTGTGCGAGATAGAAGTTTGGAAGGCAAAATATCCTACACTAGGATGAATGCCTCAAATGTTTTGCTGCACAAGATCATTATCAATTGTCTCAGGCCGAAGACAACCTCCAAAACTGACGTCTCCAAAACTGAAGCAAAACTCATGTTTGCTATTAACCAAGGCAGGCCCTTTTCACTCCCCCATGACTATGGTTAAGGATAAGGGCCAATTGCCTTACTTGTCTCTCATCACCAAGTTGTTCAGGCACTTCAAGATACAAATTCCTACACCTCTATGCCTGACCAATCTAAGCTTGATGCTTGTGGGTTATAAAATGGTGATGAAGATGAAGCTTCAAGAGCTAAACACTGCATTGGAAGGATTGAAGGAGAAGACTCCCTCCAAAGAGTTTGCTACTGCTTCTACCAAGAGAAAGGGCAAAGAGCCCATTGCTGTTTCCAAGAAAAAGCGAAGGAAAGTCATCCTACAGGATGAGGATGATGAAGAAGATTTTGACGATGCCATGACTCTTTTTGCTCTCACAAAGTTGAGGAGCACAATTAGTTTAAGAGCTTATAATGAAGAGAGGGCAGGGAGAGAAGCAGCAGAAAAAGAAGAAATTGAGAGAGTGAGAAGAGAAGAAGAACGGAGGAAGAAAGAAGAAGAAAGGAAGAGAAAAGAAGAAGAAGAAGAGAGACAGAGGAAAGAAGAGGAGGAACAGAGAAGAGAAGAGGAGAGACAGAGGAAAGAAGAAGAGGAAGCACGAAGAAGAGAAGAAGAAGAGGTGAGAAGAGAAGAGGAAGAGAGAAAAAGGAAAGATGAAGAGGAGAGCAAGGCTCAGGAGGATTTTGCTAAAGGAATTGAGCCATCTTTTGCTCAAGAACACTCTGGGAATGAGGCCGAAATGCATCACAGTGCTGAAGATGAAATGGATTTTGGCGAAGAATATTTGACTCCACCCACTGGCAACAAAATAGGGGGAATTGCTGCTGATCAAGGAACTATATCACCATTACATTACAGTGATGTCAGTAGGTCTTGTGCTGATGTTGAAGACATTTATGCATCTCACTTCTTGGAGATTGAAGAATCCTCTCCATCAAAAAGGCAAATGGCTGAAAAGGATGCACCGAGCTTTCAAACTCCAAGAACAGAGTCTGCTGGTTCTAGTACAGGTAATGCTAATTCAACGGCATTTTCACAATTGTTGGATATTATGCTGGACCTTAAAAAAACAGGTTTTTGGAATTGGTTATGAGCTCAGAGATCTCAAGAAGGCAATGCTGAGTACTTCCATGTCCATGCAAGACCAAATCAATGCACTCAAACTTCAAGTAGAATCGAATGTGAAGGGTGCTGAGTTGGATTCAGTGAAGGAAGCACTCACAAGCCTTGAGAAGACAGTGCAATCGCTCAGCGAATATCATCTTGTTCACATTCCAAAGGAGCCCTGATTTTTTTTATCAACCACACTCTTGATCACTCTACCTCCTTTTGATAGGACAAAAAGGGGGAGAGTTTGCAGATTTGAGATTTTTGAATTTTTTGAACTTTTATTTCGTTTGTTTCATTTGTTTTGTTTTTAGACTATCTATGACTTTGAACTTCTTTTGGGTTGTTTATTTGAACTGCTATGACTTTATTTCTGCACTGGTTTGATGATTGGATCTGTGGATTTGTGAATTTGTAGGATCATTCTATTTGTGAGGATAATTGTTATTTGAATAACATCTTTCTTTGCAGAAGTATTTCTACAAATATATATGAGTTTCCCTTGCAGGTTATGAGTATACAAATCTGCCGAGGTGTTTTGTGACCATAAAAAACGGGGAGATTGTTGAAGAAAAATCCCTCATAAGTTTTGAAGTTAACAAAACATCATCGTCAGTTAAGTCTGAAGAATCCAAGACTCAGTCGCTTAAGTTTGAAGAGTTCAAGACCCAAGCGTTTCCGTATGAAGTCAGTCAGACCCAGAGTTACAGTCTGAAGATCTCTAGACCCAATCATAGTCTGAAGACAGTCAGACCCAGTTTTTGCGATTTCGCCAAGCTATCAGCAGGTTACTTTTATGGTTAAGGAAATCAAGATTTGGATATTATCTTCCTTAACTTATCCATGGAATATCTCTGGCTGTGATTGTGAGCACGAAAGATTTTTTCTCTGGATTTTATCCGTTGAAGATCAAGCGAGTTTTTGGAAGGATCTAATTTTGGAAACTCAAGATCCTAATTGTATGGGCGAGCAAGATTGATGAGCTATTTTCTACTTATATATTCAACAACGAGAATATCACTTAAATTGATTCATTCCAACGGGTAGATTGGATAAATTCTTAGAAAGTGCTAACGGCTATGGAGGCACGAAGGGATATTTAAGGTGTGTCGAAATTGTTCGGAAATATGAGGAAGCCGATAGAAAAATTTCGAAGTTAGAACCTCTGAAACCTCTTGTTCTCAAAATCTATTGTGCTCAAAATTGTGTACCGAAGAGAGATACTTACAGTGTGATTTTACGAGAAGTTGTAGAAGAGACTTTCTGCTAAAGAAGTCTAAATCGTAGACTGTAAAGCTCTCATTTGCTACATAGTGATTACAGCCAGTTGGCTGCCAGCATGGAGAGTGGACGTAGGCTTACAACAAGCCGAACTACTATAATCTTTGTGTCAAATTTCTCTTACCCTACTCTACTTATTTTTATGGATGCATGATTCATTTATTTCTAATGTGATTTTCATACCAAATGATATTTCGGCCAAAGATTGGAAAAGAATTTCATAAACACCTATTCACCCCCCTCTAGGTGTATTTACTAGCCTTTATCACTAAAAAGGCGAGTGACAAGAGCAGAACAAGGGAGCTATCCCTTATCTTTTACCACCATCCTGTACATGTGGAACAGGATGATGTGCGAGAGAGAAAACTTGAGTCCAGCATTGATGGCATACATCAGTTTAGCTTCTGAATGAGAAATGTTAGTCTTTGAAGTTGATTTCGGACGGATGCAATTAATCACGATTTTATGCAGCAAGACATTGGAGGCATTCATCCTAGTGTGGAGATTTTGCCCTCGACACACCTATCTCGCACTAATTCCAGCGTCGCATGAGCAACAGACACATTAATTGGTTGGAAACATGCTCTTTCCACCCCAATTAAATCAGCTAGAGTGTCCACATCCACCAAAAATTCCTTCTCCTTGAAAGTGAAAGAGAACCTATTTGCATCTAAGAATGATAGATTCGAATAGAAATATATAGTGAGTTCAGGATATGCGATCATTGATTTAGAACAAAAGCGCTCCAAAATTGAAGTCGTGCAAATTTCTCTTGCAGATTTACTCAAACAGAGTTGAGAAAATCAAAGTCAACACTTCTAGGGTTCATCACCCCTCTTTTTAGCAACCTTGAATAAACTTTATTGTGCTCTTTGGAGTGAAAGACGCTCACTCCATCACTAATAGCATTAACAGCCACTCCCATTCTTTGCTAAAAATGAGAGAACATTCATTCGTCGTCATCCTATCCTTGTGGTTGATTAGTAGTCCCAAAACGTGGGTCACTTGGAAAGTTTGCAAAGGCATTCTTAGCCGATCCTTTAGGCGTAACGCCTTGCTTTTCCATCTCTCTCAAAAATAGAGTTTCATTCTTGAAACCTCTTTCTCTAAGAAAATCGTCGATCAAAGACATAGGTGTTCCTCCTCGTTTCAACTTGGAGTAAAGTGAAAAAGCTACATTGGGTCTCAGTGTTCTTACTGGTTCAATATCTTCAATTGCTTCTTCTTCTGGTTGAGGTGGTGGAGGAGACTGATGTTGTTGAGAATGTTGATGCTGACTTGACCGCTGCTGATGGGGAAAATCCTCTTCCTTGGTTAGATCAAAATGAGTGGGATCCTCACTCATATGTTGTGGTCCCCCGTTTGTGATCCTCGAAGACTTTCTCAAAGACATTGTCAAGACATTGTCACCACTAAGGGAGAAATACTCAAACTTGCTTGAAAAAGATGAGATCTTTTTTATTAAACAAGAGTAAAAGAGAAAGCAAGTGCAAGTATTGTAATCTAGGGTTTTGCAGTGAAAGCAAAGAAGAAGACAATTGAAAGTATTTATAGCAAGTAAATCGGGGTAAACGAAGCATCACAAAGGAAAAAGTGAAAACTGCTTTTTTTCAAAAATGGAAAACTGTCTTTTTGAAAAAGAAAACCGTCATCAATTAAATTCTTAAAAGAATAAATTCTAAAAATTAAATAGGCAAGAGATGATTTGAAATATCAAAATACTAATTCGAAAAGGTATCTAAAAATAACAATTTAACCAATTGGAAAGAATTAACTCACGTCGTCATTCTGAGTCCGAATGCCTTTAGACTTTACCTCGAGTCTGAATACTTTTAGATTTTTGCCTCTAAGTCTGAAAATCTTTAGACTTTATGCGATAGAAGATAAGATATTTAGTCTAGTGCGTATAGACTCAAAAAGGCTTTTCTCCAGTGGCTTTGTAAATATGTTCGCCAGCTGATTCTTTGAATCAGTGAACTGAATCATAATTTCTCCATTTTGAACATAATCTCTAATAAAGTGATGTCGAATTTTTATATGCTTTGCTCTTGAATGAAGAATTGCATTATTTGTGAGATTGATGGCGTTGGTGTTATCAAATTTGTTCTCAATGCATGATTCTTCAATTCCAAAGTCTCTTAGTTGTTGTTATATCCACAAGATTTGGGGGGAAGTACACTATTGGTGCCATAAGCCATATATAGCTCTCACTTTGGTGCCAAAAGTTTCCGCCGGATTACTTAAGTGCCAAATCGGAGAAAAACAATCACTTTGGTGCCACCGACGAGAAATTCCGGCCAAAATAATTACGCGGCTTTTATATTTAAAAAAAAAAAATTCGACAACTCTTAAGATTGTCCACGGTGGATGGCATAAAATGACGTCGTTTCCTTTTCTTCATAAGAAACGATGTTGTTTTACCATTCCACGTGAATTACTTACAAAATGATTGTCATTTTGTGAAATATAGTGGATTCACTACCGTAAAAAACAACTTGGGCCAAAACGGTATTCGTATAGGATTCTCACTTGATGCCGCCGGCCGTAGCTCGTTGACCCACCATCGTTCACTCACTCACCGTCACTCAGCCACCGCTGTAGTTGTGTCATCGTTCACGTTCGTTCACTAGCTGCGTCCTCAACTCTCGCTCACTTAGATTTGTCATGTTCTCTACGTGGGTCAATTTAATGAAAAATATAGGGTTCCGACGGGCAAGTTAGGGCGTGGAAGGGAAATTGAGGGCTCGGCTTAAGGGGAAAGTGGTGGAGAAAGTGGTGGGGACTGAATAGAAAAATTGAGGGTTCCGTCATTCTTTCACTTTCTTTTGTGGGGACCGAATAGAAAAATAGGGCGTGGAGGGGAAAATGGGGCTCGACTTGAGGGGAAACAGTGGTGGGACCGAATTTGTTTAATTAATTGGACTGCTTCTGTTGGGGAAATAGTGGGGGATCGAATGTGATTGATTGAATTGAAAAAGGGGTGATGGGGACCTCACTTTGTTTATTCAATTCGGTTTCTTTTATTTCTGTGAAAGCATTTAATTGGGGAGATTAGTCACATTTGGGGAGATTAATCGCATTTGTTTCTTGACAACAAAATGACAAGGACCTGCATGTGAAGTTGCTGATTCTTTCATGTGGTCCCAACAAGTGATGACATTTGTTTTTTTTCATTGGGTGCAACATCGACATGGACGCGATCAGGTAGGCATCATTGTTTGCTATGGTGGAGAGTTTCTTATTGGCACTGATGATTGGGAATATACTAGTGGAAATGAAGGTACTATTTATGTCAATGTTCGGAAGCCATCATATATTGATTTTTTGAGAAATTTGGTATATTTTTTACAATGCAAAGTGCAAAAACTACATTACTATGTTCTTGGGAAGGAATTAAAGGATGACTTGAGATTTTTTTTTAATGACGATAATAGTATTAAGGATATCATTTACCATTATTTTCACGGCGAAGAAGCTAAAGTATACGTTGAGTATTATAGTGATGGTGAAGATGAGGATGGTGATGAGGATGGTGAGGATGAGGATGAGGATGGGGATGAGCAGACCACTACTGAAACAGGAGAAGTGAGGGATCCTATTCAAGCGAGTAATCAGGTCGAGGATGAAAGAGATGAAAGGGAGAGAACTCATATTGATAGAGATGAACAAACGGTGAGATGTCTTGAAATCTTGGGTGAAGATTTGGGTGAAGATGTGGCCGACGGAGACTTCATTGGATTAGAATGGGAAATTACTTTATTCAGTGAATCGAAAGATGAATATTTTGCTTCAGTGAATTTCCCAAGTGACGAAGATGATGATGAACTCGCATAATCAAGACAAAAGCAAAGGGAATTTCTAAGAAAAAAACTTGCATCTTCAGCAAAGAGGCCCGAGCTAGTAAATGGGGATGGAGTTCCAGCTGAAGGTAATAGAAGTGAAGATGAAGAAAATTGCAGCAATGAAGTTGCTGGTTCGGAGAATGAGCTTGACAATGATGATGAAGAACCTGCTCGTCGAAGAAAAAATAAGTACCCCTGCTATGATTCGACTATTGATAGACCTATTTTGTTTGTAGGCATGAGATTTGACGATGCTAAACAGTTCAAGGAAGCTGTTATGAAGAACTCCATTGGTGAACAGAGGAGTGTTCAATTTATTAGAAACACGAAGGAATTTGTGAGAGCTAAGTGCTCATAACCCAATTGTCCATGGAAGCTCTATGGCGCGCTAAGTAAGAATGGGTCATTCTAGATTAGGTTTTTTCAGGAGGAGCATACTTGTCCAATTATCTTTAACAATAAAATGGTAACAAGTGTGTGGTTATCGAAGCATTTTTTCAACACTATCAAAGTAATGCCCGAGATCAAGAGTCCTCAATTTCAACAGTTAGTAAAGGAGTAAGAGAGGTTGATGTGTCAAGAAATCAATGCAAGAGAGGTAAGATAAGGGTAATGAAAATATTGATGGGTGGGTATAAGGAAGAATATGCGCAGGTATTAGACTATGCTGGCAAATGCATGTTTCAAAACCCATCTAGTAGGGTGTATGTAGAGGTTGTGGATAGGCCAATCCTTGATCTTGAGCCTAGATTTGATAGATTTTATGTCTGTTTTGATGCATGCAAATGGGGCTTCTTGGCTGGTTGTACCAGAGTTATAGGATTGGATGGATGTTTTCTAAAGGGTTTGTGTAAGAGGGAGTTGTTGGCTGCTGTGGGGAGAGATGCCAATAATCAAATATTTCCGATAGCTTGGGCGGTGGTGAAGATAGAGAACAAGTATATTTGGTCCTTGTTCCTCAAAAATTTAATGGCTGACTTTGAGATAATCGATGGGGGAAGATGGGCATTCGTGAGCGACCAACAGAAGGTAATTTTATTGTCAATTAATTCACTCCATTTTAATATTAATCACTTGCATACTTTTCCTAACCTGTATTTATTAGTTTGAATTTTTGTAGGGACATATTCCTGCATTGGCTGAGTAAATTGCCACATGCTGAGCATGGAATGTGTGTGAGGCACATATATGCAAACTGGTCAAAGAAATTCAAAGAAGATAGGCTGTAGAAGCGGTTTTGGTAGATAGCAAAGAGTACTAACATGGCTGATTCAAATTAGCCAAACAAGGATTGTTGCAGTTGACAAATGAAGGTTTTGATGCACTCTTCCAGACAGAAGCTAAGCACAGGTGTCGGGCCTTCTTCAGCGAAGAGTTCAAATGCGATATCATTGATAATAACCTCAGTAACTGTGGTGATGACTAGACTGCATAGGCAAAGAGATGAGGCTACGAAATGGACTAGAGACTGTGGCCCTAGGATTGTGAAAAGATTAGATGCAAACATTGCTGCTAGTAGGTTCTGCCATACAGTTTGGAATGGAGATAATGGATATGAGATTATTCAAAATCAGGATAAGCATGTTGTCAACCTGGATAGAAGAAAGTGTTCATGTCGAGCTTGACAACTGAATGGAATTCCCTGTGCCCATGCAATTTGTGCTATTCAGATGAAGCAAGAAAACCCAGATGATTACCTATATGATTGGTACAAAAAAAGCTCATACCTTACTCCGTACCAATTCATGATGCAGCCTATCAGAAGCAGCAAATTTTGGGAGCCAACAAATCATGAAAGTCCTCTACCTTTGCCACTGAAGAAGCAAATAGGAAGGCCAAAAAAGAAAATAAGAATGCAGCAGGAAGAGGCATCAAGTCAGAGGAAGAGTAGGACTGGCTCAAAGATGAAATGCTCTTATTTCTACAAGGAAAGGCACAATAAGAAAGGTTGTGTGCTGAAAAAGCAATATCAATAGAAAAATGTAATGGCTGAAGGTAGGACAAAAGGCCCTACTGAAGAGCTTCTTATTGGGCCTAGTGAAGGTAGGACAAAAGGCCCTGCAGTAATGCCTACTGAAGGGCAAACAGAAAGCCCTTCTGTAAGGTAAGTATCCTCTTTGCCTTAGTAACTTTACATTTCCTATTCGATAAAGTTTGATAGTTGACCATGTGTACTGGCTTCGCTTGTGCTTTTCCTCTATCATGCACTTGTAATTTGATAAGTTTTCTCCATTTGTTTCCACCATGAAAATGAGTAGATGTCTAATTATTCATTATAGTTGGTCATGATCCTGATATAGCACATTGTTGTAAGGCCTTCTAAAGGGCTAGAAAAAGGCCTTGTTATAGGCTCAAGTGCAAGTACAGGGATTGGAATAGGCAAGATAGTAACAACAACAACTAAGTTCACTATTGAGCAAATGAGAAGAAAAAAATTTCCTGTAAATTGTACATTGTTATGTGTTTCTCAGGTGAGAAGATGAGCAATTGCACAAGTTGCAAAGGTTGCTCCCCCATCTGTTGCTACTGAAAATGATGCACCACAGCGAACAAGAGGGGCTCTTGGAAAAAGATTAAGGCAATATGGTTATGGGATTTACACAGATGAACGAGCTAGAATGACTATTTTGAATGTAAGATTTGTAGGCCTCATGCATTTAATTTGTTGTACTTCAATTTATTTGGTTAACAATATCACTATGTTCTTGTAGTGTGGGACAACTTCGAAGTTACTTCTCTCTCAAGGTGGGCCAACTCAAGAATCAAGGGCGCAGCCAAAGAAGAGTGCTCCAAAGAAGAAGATAGCAAGTATAGCTACAAAATAGCCATCCAAAAAGAACCCAGCACCAGTTCCATCCCAACCAACGATTGGTCGCAATAGTGATGATATGGACCAACACATGATGCATGCTAGAACAAGACTAGCCACCATCAAAAACAAGGAAAATGAGGTGACAAAAAGCCTAGTTAAAGAACCTGCACATCCAGTTCAAAAGAGTGTTCGGATTATAAATCAATTCAAAGCTTCAAGACGAAAAGAATATTAAGGTGTTGTCCATATTGACTGATGGGAGGGTGCTGGACATGGTCTCTTTTTATGTGGTGCTAGACATGGTCTCTCTTTTTATTTTTTCATTTTTTTAGGAGGATGCTGAACATTATATCACTGATGGTCGTTGCTGCCTGTATATTTGTAACACCCCTATACCCCCTTGAGATTGCTACAGTCATCCTATAAGTCCTTTGAATTCAACTTTGAGCTGTAAACCCTTAGGCTCTTTTTTTTTTTTTTTTTTTTTAACAAACGAATGGTCCCAGCGCACTCGACTTTTTGCGGAAGCGAAAACATCTCTCTTCAATTCTCCTTTCATAGAAATCAAGATGAGCAATGCACACACTAAAGAAATCGTAAAATAGTTAAACCGGACCTCTTTTATTTATTTATATAACTAAAAGATGGATTTCATCGGGGTAGGTACATCAGAAAGCCAACTCATGCCGACATGGCTTAAACTCAAAAAAAAGAGTAAACACGGCTACCCCTCAAAAAACCCTCAAAAGCGGCTAAATCCATCTCTCGGGTCCCGGGTCTGTCAAAAAATGTCAGTCCTCAGCTCTCTCCCAGCTCCTCTCTCGGGCCTTACCTCCTCCTCCATGGTCTGCTAGACGGTGGTGGTGGCAGCATACCTCTCATGACTCCATCTCGCTGCACAAAGACAGATACGAACTCCTGAAATACAGGGCCATCCTCAAGCCCTACCTCAAACAGTACGATCACTCGAACATGGAAAAAGATCAACCCAGCGACCATCGGGCTGTCTATCTGAGTGATGCCCACCTCCACATCGGAAGGGATCCCGTAGAAGGTACCCGGAGAGACTGGATCAAGCGGCATATCTAGTCTGAAAGTATTTCCCCAAAAAGGGGTGAGTATATCGACTTAGCAAAGATATAATCTCTATGGCTACTCATACAACACACAAGTCAGTCAAACAAATCACATCATCACATAACAGTAACATCGAACAATATCAACAGATAAAGTCATGCATGTGCCAACCATTCAGCCATAGGCACTCAATCATTCATGCACTCTTTATCCAGTGTTCATGCTCGTACCATGTATGTAAATCATCAGCACTCAGGCATACATCTCATCATATGCACATACATATATCATCCAATGCCATGCATACATTTCACCATGTGCACATATACCATTCAATGTCCATGCATACCAATTTTTACCAGATGCACATCACATTTTCAATTTTTATAATATAAATTTTCTTTTAATGCATTCCCGGCACACACCATCCGAGCTTCCGGCCCCCCACATTCCGAGCATCTCGCACCTCAACTGGCATCACGAGGAATTCACGGCACACACCATCCGTGCTTCCGGCATTTACACTCCCTGGCCGGGCATCTCGCACCCTAACCGGCATCATGAGGAATTCACGGCACACACCATCCGTGCTTCCGGCATCCCCTACGCTCCGGGCATCTCAACTCCGAGGCCATCCAAATTTACGCACACAGGCTCTTGGGCATCCGGCATTTTCACTCCCTGGCCGGGCATCCCGATAACTCCCGGGGCATCATCGGCTCACACCATCCGATGGCCTTCTCACATGCATAGTTCATGGCACACAACATGATACTCATCACTCATAACAAGATGCAAATGCCAACCATCTTCACTCATATAGCATGGAATTTACATGAACAATTCCATTTAATAAATTTCCCATCCTTTCCTTATAAAGGCATAAAATTCAGCATGTGTAATTTCAGAAAAACAATTTAATTAAATACCAAATGGCTCTAAAAAATTATGAAACTCACACACATGATATTCAAGACAATATAGCACACTTTTCATGAAGAAAGTATGTTCTGGATGTCAACATACAAGAAGATATTATTCAGCCATTATAACACAATAAATTCCGAGCAATACAGCTTGCACAATCGCAGAAGAAAACTAAATTGACCATCCAATTGGCCACTAAAAATCACCAAATTTCACCACAACATCATTGAGACATTAAAACACAACTTTCATTAAGAAACTACATTTAAACAGTCCTCACATAAAAAGATATAAGCTCGGCAAGACAAATTAGAGTTTAGGGACTTCCCAGTTTACACTGTTCTCAAGTTTTATTTAATTTAATACTCAAACGTCACTAAAAAATTATGAGATTTCCACTATGTTATAGCCAAGAGTCTAAAGAACATTTCTCATGAAGACATAATCATCAAATTCGTCCTACATGATTTACTGTAAAAATCACAAGCTTCTGTCTCAATCACCGAACCGTACAGAAACAGTCATCAACGAAATCTCATCAATTGAGCAACTTAACCTCCTTCTTTTCCCCTGATTTTTGGATATGTCCTATTTTAGCATGTTTTCTTCAACTTTCCTTTAGAGGTCAAAGCAAGATTCTCAAGAAAAAGTCACCTTATGACCTACACGACCTACTGACCTTCCACAGAAACAATCCAGAATTCATGTCCGTAAGAAATCAAGCATTTCCCTAGGTTATACCGGTTAGATTTGTCTCAAATTTTAGTATGTTTTTCATTAGGATGTTCTCAACATTTCATATAAAGAAGTAAAAGAGAAATATCCAACAGAAAACCACATGCAGCAACCCAAGAGCAACAAAGGTCAACATGCAAGCCGATTTTCACCTGGTTCCTTAGAAAATTTATTTCACCCCTCAAACCTTGATCGTTTTACTTCAAATTTGGATATGTTGTAGTTCCAGACATTCTCTAAAACTTTTGTTAAGAACTCGAAGTAATATTCAGTCCCTAAGATCATCTACCAACTCACACAAGTTTCAGATGCATGCATGTTTACTCGAACAGAATCGCACCCACCACAAGAACAGCTTCAAAACCTCAATTTTTACTCAATAATCCCACAATTTTGACCAGCAACCAACTCAACAACAAGACCACAGCATGCATGAGCAGTTTAATCTTGCCTTAGAGTTGAGCTAAAAATGTGAAGAAAACAGCAGCAAGTCCCTCGGCCAGCTCACGGACAGTAGCTGCTTCTCCTTCTTCTTCCTTTCTTTTTGTGTTTTTCTCTCTTTCTCTCTCTCTTACCCGTCGAACCCCTCTCAAATCACCGACCATCTCCCTTTTATATGCCTCTCGAATTATAATTAGAAGAAATGATTAACTTACATGCAAATTGGACACTTGGCAAGGCTTGAGGACACATGGACCCTCTCACTCTCTCTCTCGGCCACCTTGGCTTGCGTGGGAAGCCTTGGCCGACTCTCCTTGGGCTTGGCCGGTCCATCATGGGCTTGGCTTGGCCCAAGTCTTCAAGCCCAAAGTTCCTAAGTCTAATCCTCTAATTAATTAAATTTTAGTTAAGTTAATCATAAGCTTAAATAACCTATAAGCTTAAGTCTAGCTTGAACTTTAAGTTTTCAATTTTGTACCTCACATAAACATAATCTTTTCTTTCAAATAAATGCCTCACAACCTTCGGCCACATCACATGACTACAAGGTCAATCAAAAGTAGTTCAATTGTAGCTCATTAGTCCTCATGGTCTCACGATTTTATCAATTTATTTTCCAATACACATCATGGTCATAAGTGAACATACAAAACTATAACTCATCAAATGTCCAGCCCTTGACTCAATTGTGACTTATGAAATCACTGACTAAAATCCATCAGCGTCTCTATCGATCGGCCACAGTCATCTCCTCCTTGAGGATTGTCGAAATTCTTGGATGCCACAATATTGCCATTGGTTTTTTTTAAGAGGGTGCCGAACCTTCAGTGATTGGGGAGTGAAGTTCATGTTTTTCTTTTCTTTTGTAAACAATCAATCAATGTCAATGACAATAGCTATTTCTGTTATTTTCTCTTGGCTTGGTTTTGGCTAATAATGCTAGCAAGATAGTTATCAGTTATGGTGTATCTTTTTTGCTGTTGGTACAATGTTCTTATGAGGTTGCAATTATTTTTAGATTTAGATGTGTGCATATAGTGTTGCTGGTTGAAATTGTTGATGCGTTGATGCTATTTGTGGGGTTCTGGTTGTATGTGCTGGAATAAGATGCAATTTTGGGTGCTAGTGCATCTTGTTGCAGGGCTGTTGTAAGAAGATGCACCAGCAATCCAACTGGTGCAAGAACAAGATGCCATTGTGCAACAAGATGCAAGATGCACCATAACTGATGCAAGTTTGAAATTGACACTCAAGCGATCACTATTTACAACTTGTGCAATAGAAGTGATCACTTTGTAATTGCAACTGGCACTTAAATGATCACTTTTATAAAAACTTGGTATTTAAGCGATCACTATTTACAACTTTTGGCATTGAAATGGTCAATTGTTAATTTGCCACCATCCCTTAATTTCGCCATGGTTTGCATTTGCAGCAAACCAACAAACTAGCAAACCATTACAACGATAAAAATGCAGCAACCATTCTATTTGAAGCAAAAACTAACCAAAACAAACATTGACAATACACAACTAAATAATAAAAAGTGCTCAGAACTAATACATTCCAACTCCAACCTTCCATTTCGCCATGGTTTGCACTTGCAGCAAACCAACAAATTAGCAAATTAGGAGGGCAAATAAAAAATGCAGCATGCAAACATTGCATTTTTGAAGTGCTCACAACTACTGCATTCCAACTCCAATCTTGCATTTCTACCATAGATTACAACAAAACCTTCTGCTTCATATAAATATGGTAGACATACAAACTTCAACTATGATAGACATACAAACTTCTTCTCATTACTTACTTCACATTTGAATAAACTACCCAAGAGAATAAGAACACAATCAACGCTCGAGAAAAGTTTCTTTCAATTTTCAGCCTTGAAACCTCCCTTTTCAAATGGTCGATCAGAGATGTTAAACCCTTCATTTGAGCTTGCGTTGAGTCGACATCCTCTAACTCGTCTATTAACGCAAGTGGAGGTTGATTTCAGTCTTCAAGTAACTCTAGGATTACCTCTGTCGCTCTATATCTGCCGCACCCATGGAATCTTCTCCCGGGATTCAACCGAGTCCAAGATGCTCTTCTCAGACTAAATAACCCACAATAACAGTAACACTCATCATCTAATTCGCATTTTTTATAAGAATATGAGCCGCTGCTGAAGCTTCTGCCCTCCATTCGCAAGAGCGAGCTGATAACTTTGAGAGAAAATTGAACTATGCACTCGAATTGGTCGAATTGGAAATTTAAGGTTTCACATTTGGGAGAAAATACGCTAAACGGCGTCGTTTTGTTGTTTGCATGCTGATTGTATTCTCTGATGATCCACGTCGACTTCAAATATTAATAAAAAAATGCCACGTCGGATTTTCGGCCAACTAGATTAGAGTTGGCACCAAAGTGAGCGTTTTTTAAAATTTTTGGCACTTAAGTTATTCGACTGAAACTTTTGACACCAAAGTGAATGCCGTACACAACTTATGACACCAATAGTGTACTTATCCCCAAGATTTGAGAGTAGCAACTTCCAAAAGCCATATATTCTGCTTCAGCTATTGAAAGAGCTACCGTACTATGTTTTCTTGAAAACCATGATACCAACTTGTTGCTAAGCAATTGACAAGTATCAGAAGTACTCTTTCTGTTCACTTTGCATCCTACTAAATATGCGTCTGAATATTCAAGAAGTGTAAAGTTTGCTTCTTTGGGATACCACAAACCTAGCTTTGAAGTTGTTGCAACATATTTGATAATCCTCTTTGCAGTAGTTAAATGAGATTCTTTGGGTTTTGATTGGAATTTAGCACAGAAACAAACATTAAACAAAATGTCAGGTCTAGATGCAGTAAGATAAAGAAGTGAACCAATTATACACCTATATAGCTTCTGATCCACATTATTCCCATCTTCATCTTTATCCAGCTTTGAAGAACTTGACATAGGTGTCTCTGTCTTTTTGCAGTTCTCCAATCCAAACTTATTGATGAGATTCTTTGCATACCTTTCTTGGTGAATGAAAATTCCTCCCTTTGATTGCTTAACTTGTAATCCCAGAAAGAAGGTTAATTCACCTATCATGCTCATTTCAAACTCATCCCGCATCCATCTAGAGAACTTCTTGCAAAGATTTTCATTAGGTGAACCAAAAATAATATCATCAACATAAATCTAAACAAGTAGAAAATCTTTTCCTTCTCTTTTAATAAATAAGGTAGTATCTACTTTTCCTTTAACAAAACCATTTTGAGTTAGAAATTTACTTAACCTCTCATACCAAGCTCGAGGTGCCTGCTTTAATCCATATAGGGCCTTTTTCAGTCTGTAGACTAAGTCTGGCTTTCTTGGATCTTCAAAACCAGGTGGTTGTTCCACATAAACTTTCTTTTGGATAAATCCATTTAGGAATGCACTTTTCACGTCCATTTGGAATAATATGAATTTTTTGTAATAGGGAAAAGCAAGTAATAATCTAATTACTTCTAACTTTGCTACTGGTGCATATGTCTTATCATAGTCTATCCCTTCTTCTTGCGTATATCCTTTGACCACGAGTCTTGCTTTGTTCCTAACTATTTTCCCTTTCTTGTCCACTTTGTTCCTGAAAACCTATTTAGTTCCAATAATAGACTTACCTTTAGGTTTAGGAACTAATTCCCAAACATCATTGATACTGAATTGTCTGAGTTCTTCTTGCATGGCTTCGATCTAGCTTTCTTCAGCTAAGGCTTCATCTACAATCTTGGGTTAAATTTCAAAAATGAGTGCTAAAGCACTAGACTCTTCGCACCTTTTGGATCTGGTGTGAATTTCTTCATCAATGTTGCTAATGATGAGTTCTTTAGGATGACTTGACTTATGCTTCTAGTTACTAGCTGGTTTGTCAGTCTGCTGATCCTCTGTTTTAGTTGAATCTTCTAGTTCATCATGTTATTGATTCTTAGGAGTCTGAACCTCTTTGGGGGAATTCGGTTACTATTCACCAGAAGCTCTCAACTGGCGACTGGTTCACTGTTCCTCCGAATTCTTGTGTGGCTGATTCCTAAGGTGTTGATTGTTCGTTGGCGACTTGTTGCGCCTTGTAAGCCTCTTCAAAACCCCTACAAGCTTGCCCTGGTACATGCTCCTCCTTGGACTACGATGGCCAACTTTGGTTACGATTTTTCACCCCTATTTCTGCATTTTCGTGATCCTGTGCTGCTACGGATCCCGAATCGTCTTCGGCCCAAAATGAGGGGGTAGGGATTGTTATTCGAAGCCCTCTCCATCCTGACCATGGCCCATCCTCTCTTGGTGGTATCGTGAATGAGAATATGGGTGGTGATACCCTCACCCCTGCTACTTCAAAAGAAGCTCCTGCTCAAGCTCACTCTTCTCGTGCTCCAAATGGGCCAAGAGGAAGGAGTAAAGAAAGATTGGGTTCTAAATGCCCTCAGAGAGCTGTTTTCAGGAATTCTAATCTGCGTAATTGGGCGAACATCACTGTGGCCAAAGTGGCCACCAAGGGATATAACTTGGAGTTTTGCCATCCATCATATGTTGATAATAAGCCGGTAACCAAAATGACTGATGAAGATCTTCAAGCTGCTGACCCAAAACTTCAAGAATGTCTTGTGGGCTACTATATAGGTAGGAGGATACCTTTCAAGGTCACTGAAGCAGCATTCAAAAAGGCATGGGGATCGAATTTGGTTGAAGTAATGGCTAATGGGAAGGGATTTTTCTTCTTCCATATTCCAAACATGGATTTCCGGAGAAAGGTTTTAGAAGGTAGGCCTATCACTATCTCAAAAGTGCCTCTTGTTCTTTAGTAGTGGAGGCTGGCATTGGAGATGAGGAAGGATGCTCACCTAACGGTACCCATATGGGTAAGGCTCAAAAATCTCCCTCTTGCTCTTTCATCTTCACAAGCAATTAGTAAAGTTACTAGCACTGTCGGGAAGCCGCTTTATGTAGACTTGCGAACATAACAAATGAAAATGCTTGCTTATGCCAGTGTCTGTATAGAAATCAAAGCAAAGCAATCTACATGTGAGTCCGTTGAGGTGATTCATCATGGCGAATCATGCCTAGTTGAAATAGAATATGAATGGAGACCCACGGCTTGTGCAGGTTGTGGCATTTTTGGCCACAAATGTAGTCTTATTACTGCTAAACCCACTGTTGAGAATGCTCGACAGTCCCTGATTGCGAACCCACCTGTTCCAATCGAAATGTCTTCGCCCCCTGCCTCTCCCACTTTGCCTGAAGGGAATGTGCAGGCTATAGACAGAACACGAGAAAACCCCATTTTTATCAATAAGCCCAATGTTGGTTGTACTTCTCTAGGGAAGAATTTTTCAAAACTACAGAAGGATGCAGTTTCTGCTGCTATTATTGCATTGACCACTAAAGCTTCTATTGCAATGGCCTCTGGTTGTGATGGTAGTCAGGAGGTGGCGTGCTCTGCTAGTATTCCTCCCACACTCGTTGAGTCGGGGTGGAAGCAAGTTACAAAAAAGAAAAAGGCTCAGGTGAGCAAGGAAGCTACCTCTTTTAGCCTAGCCCCGCCTAGTGAAGGAGGCCAACTGAAATGCTCTACTTCTGTTAAAGCTGGTATTGCTTCGTTGCCTCATAAGATTGCTGGAGTCTCTAAGGCAATTGAAGGCTCTTCTCTGGCAAAAGCGAAAGCTTCTCCTTCCATCCTGCCTGAATGCTCAGATGAGATAGCTAGCTCTAGCATCCATGCTGGATCGTATGATGAGGACTTGCTTTCGATTGGTTGTCCCTCGCCGAAAGGTCCACTTACAAGCGTCTCAGATGAGACGATACAAGACAAACTTCTACTTTTATGCCCGGATCCTCCTCCTTCAATGGCTCCTCCTCCGACAACTGCTCGGAAAAAGACCACTAAAAAGAGGTAATCTCCTCCTCTCTCTCCTTGTAAATATGTACATAGCTGCTTGGAACATTAAGGCCTTTATGATCCTCTCAAAAGGGCTGAAGTTAGGAGATTAGTCTCCACTCACAACCTTTGCTTTATTGGTCTCATTGAGACTAAAGTTCCCGAGAATGCTTTTGATTCTATATCTTCCTTCTTGTTGAATGGCTGGAAATGGGTTGCAAATTATGAATTCTCCCCTCGTGGTAGAATATGGGTTGGATGGAACCCAGAGTATGTTAGTTATGAAACTTTATCAATTAATGACCAGGCTATTCATGGCCATCTAAGGCTTACCTTGACTGGTAGGGTTTGTTGTGTGACTATAGTATATGGGGAACATTCTTTTATTTGCCGACGGCCTCTTTGAGAGGACCTTCTCCGTATGAACAGTCTTATGCAGGAAATACCTTGGTTGGTAGTCGGTGATTTTAACGCCATTAAGGATCCTTCAGGCCATTTTGGTGGTTCCAACAATTAGATCCCTTACTTTGATGAATTCGGCAATTGCTTAGCTCAATCTGATTTGGAGAATCTCAGGTACATTGGTCTTTGATTTACTTGGTCAACCTCTACTGGAGCTACTAGAAAGATGAGAAAAATTGATCTTGTCTTGGTTAATACTAAATGGAATTCGGATTTCTCATACTCGGAGGCCTCTTTCTTGAACCCGGGCATCTCTGATCACTCTCCCATGGTTGTCAAGTCCTCAACCCGATTCTCAGGAGAAGACCTTTTCAAGTATTTTGATTTTTGGTCAGAGCACTTCAACTTTTCCTCCATCGTTCAGCAAATTTGGGATAGATCGGTCGATGGAGTTGCCATGTTCAGACTTGTGTCTAAGCTTAAAGCGCTGAAAGGACAGCTTAAACAATTGAATAGAGAAGCCTTATCGAATATTTCAGTGAGGACAGCGGAAGCTAGAGAGGCTCTTCATCTTACTCAAATCGATCTTCACCTTGATCCAAATAATTCTGATCTTGCAAATCTTGAGAAGACATGCGGCAAACTCTTTGTGGACTTATGCAGAGATGAAAAATCCTTCTATAGGCATAAATCAAGAGTTCGATGGCTTAACTAAGGCGATCGAAATACAAAGTTTTTTCATCACTCTATCAAGAGAAGGCAACTCAGAAATAGGATCCTTTCGGTAAAGGATACTTTGGGTGCTTTAATCACTAACCCTACTGCGATTCCTCGAGTTTTTGTCTCGTTCTTCGTTGATCTCCTTTCCCCTCAAACGGAACTTTCCAAGCATTCCTTGTAGGAACTAAAGGGGTTCATTCAAAGACCATTGTCGACTGATCAGATCAATACTCTTTCCAGCCCGATTCTTGACTCTGAAATTCAGGATACGCTTTTCTCTCTTGCGAAAGGCAAAGCTCCTGGCCCTGATGGCTTTACTGTCGAGTTCTTTAAGCGTTGCTGGGGGATTGTTGGCTTGCTGGTGATAGAGGCGATTAAAGATTTCTTCTCTTCTGGTCGACTCTTGAGAGTGGTAAAAAATACTATACTTGCTTTGGTACCTAAAGTGCCTAATGCTTGTGCTGTGATAGATTTTCGACCTATTGCTTGCTGCAATATTATTTATAAGCTGATCACCAAAATTTTGGCTAATCGCCTAGCTGCAGTCTTAACTGATTTGGTTGATCATTCCCAGAATGCCTTCATTAAGTGGAGAAGGATTAGGGATAATATACTGATGGCGCAGGAACTATTTGCCGAGTTTCACCTTGAACCGTATCTTCCCAAATGTTCAATAAAAGTGGACTTCCAAAAAGCCTACGACACTGTTGATTGGGACTTCCTTCAACTTGCTCTTATGGCGTTTGGTTTTCTTGATTCTCTTATTCGACTCAATATGGTGTGCATCTGAACCCTGAAATACTATATTTCTATCAATGGAGAGCTTCACGGATTCTTCCTAGGTGGGAGAGGCCTTTGCTAGGGTGACCCAATGTCTCCCTACCTATTCACCCTTGTGATGGAGGTGTTTTCTGGCATCTTCAATGCCCGCACTGCTCTAAAAGAGTTTGAGTATTTTTGGAGGTGCAAAGCAGTCCGGCTGTCTCACCTTTCTTTTCGCCGATGATGTCTTTTATTCAGTTAGGCTAATTGGACTTCCATCACTGTATTAAAAAAGGCCTTGGATTTATTTTCTTCATGGAGTAGCTTAACCCGAACAAGAACAAGAGCAAGAGAAAATTTTTTTATCTCAGGTGGGGCCCCTTCTTTGCGCAACTATATCCTTTTGGCATTTGGCTTCCAAGAAGGGAAACTACCAATGCGTTATTTAGAAGTGCCTATCATCTCCTCTAGGCTTCGGAAAGCAGACTGTATTGCCTTGATTGATCGGATTACTGCCAGGGCTCAATCATGGACTCAACGTTTCCTATCATTTGCAAGAAGATTGCAGCTTATCAGGTCAGTCCTACATTCTATCCAAGCGTTCTGGTCTAGTGTTTTTACCTTGCCGGCTTCGGTTCTTATTAGCATCGAGAGAATTTTGAGACAATTTTTATGGAAAGGCGCCACGCTTGGCAGAGGTGGAGTTAAAGTTGCTTGGGATCAAGTTTGCCTTCCCAAAAATGAAGGAGGACTGGGTATTCGCAAGTTAAAGGACTGTAACAAAGCAGCGATGCTTAAATATATATGGATTCTTTTCACATATAAAGAGTCCTTATGGTGTCGTTGGATTCATTCCAACTTTTTAAAAAGGAATAATTTTTTAATCTCCTCTTCTCCTACTGTGTGCTCTGATAAAGGGCTAGTATAAACACCTAGAGGGGGTGAATAGGTGTTTAAAATAAACCTTGGCAAATATATGCAGAATAAAATAAACTTCAAACAAAATAAAGGAGTTAAGGAAGAGAATAAGAACACAAGATTTATAGTGGTTCGGCTTAGATCAAGCCTATGTCCACTCTCCCACGCTAACAGCCTTCTGCTGGATTCCACTATGCAATCAACAAGAGATTACAACTTTGAGTGCAAACACTTAATAGTAGATCACACTATCTCACTAAGTCACTCTTTTGGTATTTCTCTCACGATTACAAACGTTTAAGCTCATGAGAGATAAGTGTATGATTGAAGTTGGCTCAAACTTTGGAATTATAAATTCTACGCTCCATTTCTTACTTGCTCATCGGTCCTTGATCTCCTTAAATACTCCCCCACTTCCAAACTAGCCGTTGGACAGTATCTTGAGGATCGTCTTCCAATCTACCCATTGGACAGATCTGTATCTAGAATATTTGGCAGCCGTTGAGTGACAAAAGTAGAATCCCAAATTGATTTTGATCGCCTATACAAATAGAATCTTGGTTTCCATAAGTAGAGCTTCTTCAAGAGTCTCAGGGCCCAGAAGTGCATGATAAATACCGCCAAAGCCTAATACTGCAGACGAAATTAAGTGAAGTACTCCAGATGCAAAATATGGAAAGGTTCATTTTTTTTCATATTTAAAATGAATTTTTTAATAGAAAATGAAAATAGAGCGAATATCAAATTATTTATAGAAAGTTCTTGTCTTCATGATCTAATTGTCAATCAATTAGACTGAGTTAATCAATTAGATTAAGTCAATTAAATCTATCTTGATGTAGAATCCAAATCAGATCACTAGCCATTATACATCCTGTAATAAACCAAGGCTTTGAAGAATTGAAGATAAACTTGAATCTGTCTTCGTCTTCATTCTTCATCACGTTCAGTCTGGAATTCGTCAGCGTGGGCAGACTTTGAATCTAAAGTCTAGCGGTCTTCAGACTTTGATGACAGAGTCTGGAGGTCTTTAGACTTTAATAATTGAGTCTGGAAGTCTTCAGACTTTAACACTTGAGTCTGTCTTCTAGTTCTTCCAAGCATAGACTTTGATAATATTGTTTATATATTATATCATCTGCATAGTCTATTACTCAACCATTAAACACATTGGTAGCCTTTGATTTATTTTGTCATCTTCAAAACATCATAAGGAATTTCCCTAACATGCTCTTGGGCTTGGAGGAAAATATTACATTTAAGAGCAGAATTTCGGCTTTCTTTCTCCTGAAAATTTGGGGATGGACTTTTAGTTTCCTTATGGTTTGATCATTCGCTCTCGGAAGGCCCTCTCGACCAGTTGATTCTAGATTCTTTCATTGAGTCTTCTGGTCTTCCCAGGCATGCTGTGGTCGTAGATCTCTTTTCCCCCTTGGGCTATTCACTCAGAAATCTTTTAGAAAGTTGGGGATTCTCCATTCCGTTGGTTACCTTTGGCCTAGATCAGTTCCTTTGGCGTCATCACCTTTCCGGTTACTCCTCGGTGGCTAGTGCTTGGGATTGTATTAAATCTAAAAAGAATCGGGTTCTCTAGGCCTCACTTATCTGGAATAATGATATTACTCCTAGATTCCAATTCATTCTTTGGTTGATTACCAAGAACCGGTTGCCTACTCGGGAGTTCCTCCTCGTTTATGGCAGAATTGATTCTGGAACATGTTCTTTCTGTAATGAAGTCCTGGACTCCATCGATCACCTATTTTTTGATTGTCATGCTTCGGCTTCTCTTGCCTTCTTTTGGGCTACAAGATGCAATTTACCTTGGCGTTTGAGGCCATGGGTGGAGATCCTTCCTTGGGCCATTAAATTCCTATTTGGTAATGATTTTTTCCACTGTATCGCCCGCTTCTCTTTTGGTGCCTTATGCTACTTGATTTGGAAGAAGAGAAATGATATCATCTTTCGAGGGGAAATGTTGGTTCTCTCTACGTTGAAAAATTACCTTTTAAAGGTTGTCGAGGACAAGTCCATCACCTTCACCAATGTTCCGAATATTCCGAGGAACAGGCGTCTCCAGAGAAGCTGGGGTCTTGACCCCTCCATCTTCACCGATCATCTTTTGACTTTGTAGCTTATTCGTGGTTTCTTTCGTAGGCCTACTTACAAGCTATCTTCAGCTCTCCGTTCTTTGTCTCTTCCTTTGGAGTTGGTCGATAGTCGTGCGGGCTGTTGCGGGTTGTAACTTTTATGGCTATCTTTGTCTTTTCTGCTTTCGGTTGTCGTAGTTTCCTCCTTTGCTTTGTAGCTTCTTTTCTTCGGCTCCCTTCCACTCTTTTTGCTATTTCACTTAGAGTGTAAGCTTTTGGCGCTGTTTTATACATTTGTCCTAAGCTTTATTTATTCATTACCTTTACCAAAAAAAAAAAACCTCTTCGGGGGAATTGGATTTTGCAACATCTAAAGTAGATTCAGGTTCTTCAAGTTGAGTCCGATCCACTTGATTCACCATTGAGTCTTGAAACTTGACATTCATGGATTCCTCTACAGATTGAGTATTCTTGTTGAATACTCTGTAAGCTTTGCTTGAGGTTGAGTAGCCAAGGAAAATTCCTTTGTCTGATCTTTCTTCAAACTTACCAGTACGATCATTTGCATTCTTTAAGATAAAACACTTGCAACCAAACACATGAAAGTAAGAAACAATTGGCTTCTTTCCTTTGAATAACTCATAGGGAGTTTTCTCCAGAACGGGCCTGAAAAATACTCTGTTAATACTATAACAAGCTATTGAAACCACTTCAGCCCAAAAACGAGAAGAAATATTGCTTTCAATTAAAAGTGTTCTAGCCATTTCCTGTAAAGATTTATTCTTCCTTTCCACAACTCCATTTTGCTCTGGAGTATATGGAGAAGAAAGAATTTTGCAAAGTCTTGGTTTTCAAACTCACCTCCATGATCTGTATAAATCCTTGAAATAGTGTAGCCTTTTTCATTTTGTATCTTTTTGCCAATTTTGAAAAGTAAGAAAATGTTTCAAACTTACTTGCTAGGAAGTATACCCATGTAAATCGAGAATAGTCATCCACAATTACTAAGTAGTATTTCTTTCCACCAATGCTTTGAGTTCTGGTTGGTCCAAAGAGATCCATGTGCAGAAGCTACAAAACACGGTCAATGGAAACTTGATTTATTGGTTTAAAAGAGTTTCTAACATGTTTTCCCAACACACATGATATGCATAATTTAGATTTTTGATACTTCAGGTTGAGTAATCCACGAACAAGCTTTTTGGAGGAGATCTTGACAATCTGCTTCATGTTGATGTGGCCAACCTTTCTATGCCAAAGATTTGCTTCATCTTGAATGGATATTAAACACTGAGAGTTTCAAGTTTCATATCCAGAAGATAGATATTCTCATGTCTTCGACTAGTGAAGTATTGTGAAAGGTCTTTACCGGTTCCCAAACAAATATCTTCTTGAAAATTGATTTTCAATCCAATGTCACACAGTTGACTAATGCTCAGAAGGTTATAATTCATAACTTCGACCAAAGAGACATTATTGATTGTGAGACTTCCAATCCTTACAGTTCCACAACCAATAATTCTTCCTTTGCTATTTCCACCAAAAGACACTTTTCCTTCTTTTACTTGCACAAGCTTTATAAAACAGGTTGAATCTCCTGTCATATGTCTTGAGTAGCCACTATCTAAATACCATTTAATCTTTTTCTTGATAGTGACCTGCAATCATAAAAAGAGCTCAAACTTTCTTTGGTACCCACACTTTCTTGGGTCCAGAGGTGTTAGAGCGAAATACAGTCTTTGCCCATTCTCTCTTAACAGGTCTCCAACCCTTAGGACATTCCTTCTTAAAATGTTCTGAGCTGTTACACTCAGAACATTTGAGTGTACTTCTGCCAACAGGTTTTACAAAAGCCTTTTGGAAATGATTTTTGTAAAAGGTTTTTGTAGGTCTTTATTTCATTCTTTCCTTTACCTTTGGGAAATCAATTAGAGCAATAGTTTCAGAAGTCATTTCCAGACCATATTTTTTGAAATATGGTCTTTGGATTGAAAAAATCTTTTCCAACTTCTCAGATCCCATCGAGAATCTTTTTCTGATATTTGAAATGTCCTCTTTCAAAAATATATTTTCCTTTATAAGGGACTCTGAATTTTCCTTGAAAACAGTAATACTCTTGTCTAGATTTTTATACTTTTCTTTCAAAGAAATTTCCCGTTGCTTCAATTTGGAATTTTCCTTTTTTAGCTCAAAAATCCTCTTAAGAGATTTTTTGAGGCTAAGACAAAGTTCATCTATGTATTTTGAAACTTTAATTGGAATTTTTAAATTACTAACCTTGACTTAGCTGTCTGAGTTTGAGTCTCGAGTGCATTTGAGTTTCGAGTTTGAGTCGATTTTGATTTTGCCATCAGACATATATTGGCATACTCTTCATCACTTTCCTCGCATTCCGTGTCACTCCAAATCTCTGCTTTGAGTGCCTTCTTGAATTTCTCTATTTTACCACTCTTTTTCTTCAGTATAGGACAGTTGGGTCTGATGTGTCCCCTTTTCTTGTATTTGAAACAGATTACATCTTCATTGGTCTCATTATCCTCATTTGATTTCTTCTGAAATCTTTGACTGCTCCGTTTCTTCCAGATAAACCTTTTTTCTTTCCTGTTTAACATTCGGAACTTCCTTATCATGAGTGCTAGCTCTTCATCATCTAAGTCGTCTTCAAAGTCTATGTCATCAGAAACATCATTAGATTTTAAGGCAATTGACTTCTTACCTTTGGGATCTATTTCTTCATTGATTTGCACTACTTCAGATGATTGAAGCGTGTTAACCAATTCGTCAACAAAAAGAGGCATGATCCTCTGAGTTTCTCTTATAGAAGTTTTCACGTGGTTCCAGTTTTTGGAGAGTCCTCTCAGCAATTTATTGACCTTCATAGGTCCTGAGATTGGCTGCCCCTAATATGTTAAGCCATTTACAATTTCTATAAAACGACTAAACATGTTAGTAATGGATTCTCCTAGCTTCATCTTGAAGGCTTCATACTATCCGAGTAGGATGTTGATTTTAGTTTCTTTAACTCGATCAGTTCCTTCATAAGTGACTTGTAATCTATCCTAGAGTTCTTTGACTGTTTCACAAGATGAAATTCTGTTATACTCAATAGGAGATAAAGCACAATATAAAGAGTAAATTGCTTTAGCATCAAGAGATTGTCTCTTGGTTATCTCTGCTTGTGACAGTTCTCTAATATCTGCAATTTCCTTCCCAAATGTTGATGTAGTTTTAAGAATGATTCCTTTTTCTACCACATCCCATTCCACGGGATCTTTCGATCTTAGGAATGCCTTCATCTTGTTTTTCCAGCGTTGTATTCTTTCCCATCAAAATAGGGAGGTCTGGTGTTGCTTTGTCCTTTGACAAACTTGGAGCCAAAATAATAGACATAGATCTTTAGCTTAAAAAGTATAAACACTTCACTACATAAGCATGCTAGCTATGATACCAATTGAAAGGGCTAATACGCACACCTAGAGGGGGTGAATAGGTGTATAAAATCTTTTTCGCAAGACTTAACAAATTTGATTGCCCGTGGATGATAATAAACTCTAGATACATATAGTATTAACAAATTATATAGAGCAATTAAATAGAGTAGCAAATAAATAAGGAGTTTATGGTAAGAGAATTTAAACACAAGGTTTATAGTGGTTCAGCTTAATCCAAGCCTACGTCCACTCTTCCGTGCTGACAGCCCACTGGCTGAATTTCACTATGAATCAAAAGAGAGTATAGCTTGTGATCTTCAATTTCCACAGTGGAGATTCTCTCGTGATCTCTCACACGGAGTCATACTATAAGCTTCTCTCTTTTGTTTACAGTTTAAGCTCAACAAATGAAAGAACAAGGAACTGTAGGGATTTAAAATTCTTCTTTTTCACTCCCTGGTATCGAATAACTAGAGAGTCCGCCTTATATACTCCTTCATGCCTTCATGACCGTTGGCACTTTCCAAAGGAATTCTTCCAATCTACCCATTGGATAGAATCAATTAAGGTGATCTCGAGTCGTTGATTGAATGAGAATGAAAGCCCGTCAATCTTGTTCGCCCATACAATTAGGATATTTGGTTTCCATAAGTAGAACCTTCTAAGTTTACTCATCTTCCAATCGAACATTCAAATCGGAGTAAAATCCAATAAGGATAATCAAACATACTAATACTATATCCAGCCATAAGGTCTTCCAAAAACCATTCGGATCATATCATTGAAGATAATCCATTATCTAGATAAGTCTTCTTGTTTTCGTCTGAAACTGTTAGTGATGACAGACTTAAGTCTTGAGTCTGGCTATCTTTAGATTTTGACGAAAGAGTCTGGAGTTCTTCAGATTAACACTTGGGTCAGGAGGTCTTCAGACTAGACTGATGGAAACATTTTGTCAGCTTCAAAACAATAACAAAGCTTTCTCCAACAGGTTCTTGGCACATGAAATTCATAAAGGTTAGGGTTCCATTTTTGGAGAGTTATGACTTTATTTGTTGGGGATTTATAATTTATAGGAGGTCCCCATCATTATGGATGCCATGAAACTTGTTTTTATTTTTAAGAGAAAGGTGTGTTTGGGATTTTCAAGGGTGTTAAGTTTGGTGGATGTCACACGTGGAGCATTTCATGCCATAAATCCTAAAAGTCGAATGAATGTCATGGGGAGGAGGGAACGGAGCCACGATTCTATACTTTTGTGTCATGAGATATTCTTTTTTATTTTTTCCTATATAGATAAATTTGATTTTTTTTAAAGCATTCAAGAATTGTTGGTAAAAGAAAAAGACGGGATGTAGGTGGGTTTGTTGGTAAGTTATTATTATTTTTAGGGTTCATTTGTTTTGCGGAAAATAGGAGAATATTTTCCCATAAGTCATTTTTCAGGAAAATGACAATATTTTCTATTATTCAGCTAAAATCTGAAAATGTTTTGGAAAATATTTTCCGGTGTTCGGTAAGGAAAATATTTTCTAAGACTTCACCATTTAGGCATGCATCATTTACTGACCTATAAATCCATCAAATATAAATTTGCCTTTAAATCCGGGCAAACTTGCTTCATATCTTTGTTCACTTATTATCGCCAAATGCTCATCTACTCTAAACAATGTTCGTATGGATTTAAAAAAAAAAAAAAAAGAGAGAGAGAGAAAAGAAGCAAAGCATGTACAATTCTAATGAGAATCTTCCAACTGAATGGCCTATTCTCCCCCAGCGTCTTTTGTGTTCTAATAAACAAAAGAAAAAAGAAGCAAAGCACATAGAGCCCTTTACTTGAGCAATGTACAACTGTAGGGTAGAGTAAATAGAGAAAATGATAAGCAAGAGTGCAGAAGGCGAGCTTGAGATCGACGAGCTCAAGGTTCGCCTAGTAATAGCTGACGACTAACCAAGAAAGAAGAAGATAGGAAACAAAGAAAATAAAAAGAAAAAAAAAAAAAAAAATAAATAGAAAAGAAAAAGGAAATTAAAATAATTCAAATTAAAAATGAAAAAGAAAATTAAAAATAATTCAAATATAAAAGAAAAGAAGACGAAGAAAGGGGAGGAGGAAGTGAGGATTTGTAGAGAGATCGAGTGAGGAAAACATACTTTTCAAAAGTGAAAAACATTTTCTCCTAATTAGAAGGCTTTTTTCATATCATGGAAAACATTTTTCCCAAGGAATTCATTTTGAACGCCGGAAAATCCGGAAAACGTTTTCCTAGAAATTATTTTTCGCGAAACGAACAGCCTTAATGAAATTATCAACTTGCTGTGTGTTTTGGGGGAGGGGGAATATTTGAGACAAATTAAAAAATTTCAAGGCAATTTGGCGAAAATGGTTTCATTGAAGGGGTGAAATTGGACTTATGAGGTTTTATATATATAGCTAATATTTATTATTGAATTATGTGTTTGATTATGAGGTAACTTCGTCAAAGGAAAGGAGCTTGAGCTCCTAAAAGAGCCTCTGCAACCTGTTGGATAGCAGCAGGCTTCACAGATTTGTTCATTATTTGAACGTATGGGTGTTTGTACGTTTCATACCCCTAATCTCCTTGTATCTTTGTCTTGCTCAAATGGAAGGAATACTCTCTTGTTGATTTATATTTCGGTGATCCCAAGTTCTGAGCGAGTATCGAGACGAAATCTTTTAAGGATCTGCTTAGGTCTCTCTCTCTCTCTCTCTCTCTCTCTCTCTCTCTCTCTCTCTCTCTCTCTCTCTCTCTCTATATATATATATATATATATATATAAGTAGTGTCACGCCCCGAACCTCGAGCGCACACACATCCCTCGGTGGTCGATACAAATTTGCGACATCCCAAAATGCATCGCCCACCCATACATTTTATTACACATGCAGAAGTGGACAAATACCCTTGACAACCAAAAGCTTGGGATAGAAAAGTAGGCAATCAATCACAACCAAAACAAGTCTTTATAAACACATAGGTTTATATACAACACTGGGTTGTCTACAAAATATCGGCTTAACAAAAAGGGAATTGTCCTAGGACTAACTAGCTGGACACGTTCGACAATCCTTTGATCTCCACCTCCCCAGGCTTCATGGCTTCGGGTCCTCCACGGCCACCATCTAAGGACATGAAAATGTTGAGCCCACGACGAGGTGAGACTATGTCTTAGCAAGTTCACCCCCTAAACTTCGACTAGGAAGGAAATACACTCAGGAGTAGCTTAGCCACACAAGACAGAAGACTTACATTGTCTCAGTTCCTTCCTACACATCAATTCCTCAATCCAATCAATTAATTGACTCATTCGATTACTCAACCCAATCGATACTATCTATCATCCAATCTCATCAATACTATCTATCAATCCATTCCATCTAACAAATCGTTCATCAACGACAACTGCTTTCCAAAGCTAATATAGATAGATAGTCGCTCGCCAAAGCTGATATATGTAAATTATTGCTCGCCTAAGATGATATATATATATATATATATATATATATTTTTTTTTTTTTTTTTTTTGCTCGCCAAAGCGATTATTGCTCACCTAAGCTGCTAGGGTACTTTAAAAACCCCTATCGATGTCAACACCCAACACCTGGTATTTTCCACTTAAAATACCTATATACCACAATCATCACTCAATTTCACACAACAACATTCAATTACATAAACTAAACACATCACTTTGCGATTAGCTCAAAATTCTATCAAGCGGCTCTCCGGTATAATTTCCGAAAAATATTAATTAATTAATAATTTAATAAATTCAAAAAATTAATTTAATTTAAATAATATATAATAATAGTTAATTTAAATAAATAATTAAGTAAATAAAATAATTAATTAAAGGTCCAATCATGATTACATTAATCTAATTACATAATTAGATTAATTAATCCATCCCTTAATCTAATCATTCATCTAATCTAATTAACATTTAAATAATCTAATCTATCCACCTAAACATAGTTAGACTAATCTAAACGCCCTTAAGCATCATTAACTCTCTAAGAGGAGATTACTGAGTAAACTCACCGGTTTAACGTTCCAGTGAGTCCACGACGACGGCAAAGGTGAGGCAGGCAATAAACCTCCAAACGGTGACACCAACCAAGGTTGGGAAGGGCTTAGAAATGGGCCATTAAGATCTCACGACTTGTTGGTTTCTGCTTCTGTACTGGGCTGAACTGTAGAGAGAGAACTAGCGGCTGAACGGCCACGAAACGAGCCAATCGGAGCTTCGACAAGTGGGTGGCCACCAACGAACGGCTCTCGGGGGTCAAGGGGGACTTGCTGGTGGTTGGTATGGGTGGAGGTAGGGTCAAAATGGGGAGAAAATGGCTGAAAATCACGAAATAGGCGAAACTGGGCGAATCCAGGCAATTCGGTGGCCCATTTCTTCTCGCTAATGGACGGGATGGATGGCGGCTCCGTTCGGGGCGTGGCTGGGCTCGTTCGGACGGGCTGCATCTCTTGGTCATGGTGGTGGTTGGAGCGTGAGCTAATTCATCCGTGAAGGCAACTTTTACCTCAGGTTTTTAGAGAAAGGTCAGTTGGAACAGAAACTGAAAAAGAAAATGAGGGGGAAAATGGGTCGACGATGGCTTTAATGGCCTAGGCAGCATGCGACGGTCAAGGAGAGGATGCTGCTTGCTTTCCTCTGGTTTCTTGAAGCTTTCCAAGGCCTTCAACAATGGAGAAAGGTGAGACATAGAGGAAGAAGAAGCAACTGAAGAAGAGGGGGACCCCAAAAGCTTTTAGGAACTTTTTGTGCAATTGACCTATGGTTGATTAATTTCAAGCCACAAAGTGCATTTTCAACACATTGGCGATCTCGGTTGTCGTAGAAATCTCGAGGTTTCGAATACAGCTACAAGGTACCAAAACGACAGAGAAATTGATCTAGTGCCGATCGACAAGATTTGTGTGATTAGGTGGAATCACCCACACTTAATTACATGCCTTTGTCGAGTCGATCTATCTCCGATTTCTAATTGGTCTGTGCCATAGTGACCCTTGCAGATTAGTACGGTCGAGCATTCGTTTCCTAGTCGAATTCTCAAGTACATTGTGTTTAGATTCCTTAATGGCTTCACCTAATAGACTAGTTATCTCGTGAGTGGCCAACTCAGAGAAGAGAGCTATAGGCACGTAGATGAAATGCTTGACTCATTCGATTGAAAGCAGAATTCGAAAATCAGGATGTCACAAGTAGTCACCATTCAAAAACCTCAGAAGAACTAGAATGCTCCTTTCTTCTCTATTCAAACCCAGTCAATCTCTCTCCTGTACCCGACCTTGCTCTCTGGAGATCCTATGCTTATCTCGATCAAGCGAACTTTTGTTGCTCATAACTGTGAAATGTCAGTATTCGCTATTTGTTTCATAGTGTAATACAAAGGTAATTCATGAGCAGGTCGAGTTTTCAAATGGCTTTTGCTGTTTGTTTCATAGGTTCATTTGGTTTCAGAAGACCTCTTTGTGATCGAGGTTGACTGGCTTTATGGAGTTCATTTGAGCATCTTCTTTGACATTATAAATTAGGCACGGGGAAGGATTTCCTTCTGAATTATTATGTTTATCTTTGTGAGTATTCTGGTGCATTTGACTTCAAAAACTAGGAAGTGTCTGTGAAACAAGCTTATAAATATATATATCTTCATAATTACTCTAAGCTTATTATTGGTAGTCTATAGCTCCTTGCAGTTTCTCCGCAATGTAAGCATTTATGTAGAGAAAATTGCTATGACTTTCAGCATTTACCTACTCTCTGTCTTGATTTCTGAGGTATGAATTGGAGATTTTCGCCACTCAAGGCACGGATTTTGCTCAAAGATAATACTATTTCATGGCATCTCTCTCTGGAGAAATGACACCATGATAAGTGGCTGTTCTAATGTACATGTTACATGTCATTCATCTTAATTGAGCTTCATTGTGCTGGAAAGTGGATGCTCCAAGTGCGACGGGAGGACTCATATACAGTCATAAATTTATTTGCTACAACATAATGGCATAGTTTCTGATGCTTAAATTAGCCACGTTGGATGGCTTTAATCTTGATTCATCCATGTCTGAGCAAGAACAAAGTGAGAAGAACGTTATAGGAAGCAAAGGGAGATCTTCAGAGATGAATGAGCACCAGGGCTCAAAAACTTGCCCTGGCGAGGCAATTTCAAACTGTGAGGATAATGCTATCATTGAAAATGTTCAATCTACACACTACGTGGGCACCCCACAGATTCAGGTAGAAAACTTCTGTAACTTTAACTTATATGCCCAACCCAAGAAAAGAAAAAATGATTGGGTGCCAAAGTCTATAGCCTGCAGAAATCCAATTCGAGAATGATCTTCTTTGGATAGGTTAAACAACATGGGTACTCAGGAATCTGATCAACAAGGTCATTCATTAGATCAAATAGAACCAAGAGAAGTAAATGTGCAGCTCGGGCTTGATACAAATTTAAGCACCATTCCAGAGACTCCAAGAAATGATTTGTCTACTGTCAAAAGTTTGAATTCCACTTTGGGTGAAGAGTAGAGTGGGGGCTCGGAAGGTTCAACTGTGCCACATGTTCCTGGAACAGAAGGTGAAGCAAACGAAAGCAATAAACCTTTCCTAGACACATCGAATGCTACTGGCAGAAAACCTGTAGCTTATATATTGTCCTCTTTATTTAGTTGCAAACAGCCTTGACAATCCCACTCAAAGTTTTTGAAGAGATCAGAGGAAATTAACAGTTAGTCTTTTCAAGAACCATCAACTCGGAGAAAGCTTGTTGGTCTAAATTCTCTCACGAGGAAGCACACAAACAATCAATCTCCTTTTATGGCAAGCCATATCGATGTAAGCATCACTTCTTTACTGGGGTGGAGCATCTGTACCCAATCAAATTTTAATTTTAGAGCTTAATGAAATTTTTTTTCAAATTCTACCACTTTTTTTTTTCCATGTACTTCACTTAAAACTAGTTGACAGTGAGTCAGCAATGTGCCAGTTATGTGCTTCCTGCCACCACGCCCTTCCCCCCAGAGGGAAAAAAAGGAAACTTTTTTGATCTTCTTCCAATGTGAAGCTGCCTTGGTTATCACTCCTCTGCTATCCAATGGACTTTCAACTAGGGTAAAATGAGATATTTTTTGGTTCGATTGTGTATCATAGTTTGCGTTGAGAGATTGGACACTCAGCTAATTGTTGTATGTTACTAGTTTGATCAACACAAATGTTTATACTAGCAAAGAATATTTTGATGTTCTCCATCATTTGCTTGCTGTTGGTGAAATTATAAACTTTCCAGCTGAAATTAAACTTTTACTTGCAATTGTTTCTCAAGTCTGATTTCTTCCATTATAATTTTCCAGGAAAGTTCACGTTAAATTCACCATAATACGCTTTGAAGAGGATATTGACATCTTTGTCTCTAGTAACGTATGACTGAAGCTGTAATATTTGGCTGGTGGGGCCCAAAAAAAGAAAAAAGAAAAAAAAGTTGAAAAGTCAATAAAGCAAAAAGTAGAGGGGAGGGGGGGCGCTCGGCTAAAAAGCAGCTAAGAGCTCCCTCGACCAAAAAGAGAAAGAAGAAGAAGAAGAAGAAGAAGAAAGGAAGGGGAAGAAAGGAAATGAGTTTTGGCATGTGCATGCCACGAATACCTCACCAAGCCGACTCAACTTTATAGCACAGCACTTGGTAAGAGATTAGGCCCCTCATTCGTCCAATCGAAGTAATTTACAGATTTAGGGCTCCAATTCGAAATTTTTGGAAAATAGAGTGGCGAAGTCCGATTTTGGAGTCGTTGAGCCGCGTATTTTTGTAGAAATGATAGTTTAGGGTGTTGTGGAGCCGTGGGATTTTATAGATCATGATTTGAACTTACGGTTTGCTCGAAACAAAATTTTGAAGTTTCCCGCGTGCAGTGAACAGTGTGCATCCAGTAGCTTCGAGCCCTTATTTTGTTAGTTTTCATTTTGATTTTGGGATGATCAAGTTGGGATTATTGTAGAATGTTAGAAGGGCTTTATATTAACTATAAGTATGTTTGGAATGGGGTTCGATAGATAAAGTTATAGCATAACTAAGTTTTACGCTCAAGTGTGGCATTACGAACGGCTTGAATAATTATTTTGAGTATGCGATTTATTAGCGCATAGGAATTGTTTTGTTAATGTTTAGGCATAATATAGCCATTTTGTGGTTGATGTAGCGTGTTACCTAAATTTAATATTGATTCTCCCTTATTTGATAGGATCGCGAGATCAAAAGATCAAATAACACACGTTATTTGATTTTGGGGCATCCCCAGGTGAGTAGTACTTGTCACGCCCCAATCCTTGAGTACGCACACATCTCTCTTTGATAGGGGCGTGCAACTGGACCAAGTTAACCCAGTTCCCGAACCGGCCCACCCGAAAAATAGGGTCAGGAACTGATTCCAGTTGAAACCCGTCCGAGAACCAGTTCCCAAAATTCAGAACCCATTTGAACCAGTCCGAGAACCAGTTCCGAGGGATTACCCACTCGGGAACCGGATCGACCGGACCGGTTTGGGAACCGATTTGAGAACGGGCTTGTAAGCCAACCCAAAATCCAAAACCCTAATTTGTTTCTATTTTTACCTCTCAGGCTCTCACACAATCACATGACTCATACCTGCAGACTTCATTTCACAGCTTTTCCTCATCGCGCCATTGCTAGATCCGTCAGTGGGAGAATGCCACCACTGGAGCTGTTGCCGAGTTCGCCATCATAGCCGCCAAGCACCCCCTCAACGTTGTCCATGCTCGATTCCAAGGTCTCTCTCTCTCTCTCTCTCTCTCTCTCTCTCTCTCTCTCAGGTGCTTCCGGCTTGTGTCGAGTTTTTGGAGTTCGCTTTGGGTTAATACGAATTCGTTTGTGCGCTCACGCAGTGAACGATGGTAGAGTCGTGTGCCTCCCGGCATACAGGAACACTACCCAGGTGCTCTTCACCATTGCTCGCTCCGAGGTTCTCTCTCTCTCTCTCTCTCTCTCTCTCTCTCTCTCTCTCTCTCGCGTTGAAATGGTGGGTCGAATTCGATAGTGTTCTTTTCACATGGACGGCCTTTCTTGCTTAATATGGCGTGATTTTGTAAGGGCCTACTTTCTTGAGGTGGGAAATTCTTGTGGAGCTCCTTAGAATTTTAAATTTTGTGTCATAGTTGGGTTATGAAGACCATGTCTTTTGGCTTGATGGCCGCTAGCTGCGCTCTACAACTTTGCCAATATCTTCTCATGGTCAAAGACTCTTTCAATGATGTCCGCCTCATCGATAAGTTCTTCCTAATTCCCCACTCAATTTATTCCTACAAACTTTGCCCTTCGAGATTCAAAGGGTAATTCATTAATTTCTCGTGCTCCCGTTGCCTATTTGGGACTTTGCCATGGTCGTGGACATCATTAGGGTTTACTCTCCTCCTTTGACCATTTATTAATTGATTGGTTGGTCGAACATCATTATGCTTTATTCTATTTAGTTGGTTTACGAGCAAATTCTAGATCTGTTATTTAGTTGATTGAGAGATTTGATTTACTATGAAAACTAATCTATTTTTGTAGAATCCTAATGTTATACAATTTGTTTTCAGTTTTCAGTCAATGGATCAAGACAAAGACATATCAATGGAAGTGGAGGGACATAATGAAATGAATCCGCTCATGGAATTGCCATTCCATGGAGCTAATAAAGTGGAATCTGCGACCATGGGCATGACAAAAAAGGTGAGGGTACCTAACTCTCATCCTCCTTTGGGTAAAAAGTGAGCTAATCAATCAGATTGTTGGGATAATTTTTCAAAAATTATAGATGGAAAACACAGAAAACAGTTAAGGTGAAGTGCATTCATTGTGGGATGAATTATGCGTATAATGTTAATCATGGAATCTCTACTATGTGGAAGCACTTGAGAAAGTGCAAAAAATATCCTCGTGCAGATAAAAGGCAAATGTTTGCATCACGTGACAAAATTGTGGTTGGCGAGATATGGGAAAATACTACTGGTGGTGGTGGTAGTGTCTTAACGACAACGACATGGAAGTTTGATCAAGAACGTTGTAGGCATATACTTGCTCAAATGATTATTATTAATGAACAGCCATTTTCTATGGTTGAAAATGTTGGTTTTCGCGATTTTGTTACTTAATTGCAACCTCTTTTCCATCATCTTTCACAATTTACAATGGCAAGAGATTGTATGAAGTTATATCTAAGTGAAAGGACTTATTTGAAAGCTTACTTTGGTAAGCTTAAATCTAGGATTGCACTCACTACGGATATGTGGAGTTCCATTCAAAACTTGAACTATTTGTGTCTTATTTCACATTATATTGATGAAAATTGGTAGTTGTAAAAAAGAATAATCAATTTTGTGATGACGCATAGTCACAACGGTAAGGAGATTGGGAAAATGGTGGAGAAATGCATTTATAATTGGCGAATAGAAAAGAAGGTGTCCACAATAATAGTGGATAATGCAAGTCCAAATGATGTGGCCGTTAGTTATTTGAAAGAAAAATTTTTAGAAGAAGGATTTTTGATTTTGAATGGCAATGCTTTACATATGAGATGCACTGCTGATATACTTAACTTGATAGTAAGAGACGAATTGAATAAGGTGCGTGATTCTATTACACACATCCGAAACATGGTTAGGTATGTGAGGAGTTCTCCGGCGAGAGCTAAGACATTCAAAGCTTACATTGAGAGTGAGAGGATTGCATACAAGGGTTCGGTCTGTCTTGATGTTGCCACTAGATGGAACTCCACTTGTCACGTCCCGATCCTCGGGCACGCACACATCCTTCCACTTGGTCAATTTTAGAATGCGATATCCCAGGACTATGTATCGCCGACCCTTTCATTATTTAAGCACATGCAGAAGCAATTATAAATCCCCAGATAATAAAACAATGGGATAAAAAAGTAAGGCCATATTTTCATATTGAAAACGCATAACCAAACTTTTATACATAACAAAAGCCAAGTACTTCACAACTATTTACATCCTCAAAGTCTCACTTTATTTACACCTAGGTAGGGTTCACAAAAAGAGGATAAACTCTCAATCCTCAGCTAACTCCACATCAATGTTATCCTCCTCCTCTGGATCTTCGATAGGTTCATCCAGCAAATAGTCCTCCTCGGGTTCTTCCTCAATTGGTTCCTTCTCAGCTATCCCCACTCCTCGTCCTCCTCAGGTCCGTCCACTTCTTGCTCCATCATCTCGCCTTCCTCAAAATTTGCACCCTCTTCAGTGAATACAGGGGTAGATAGCTCACTCTGGAGCACAAGGTCTCTAGCGCCATCTATGCCTCCGTCCTCATGATCAACAGTTCCCTCACCAAAAGCTTTCTCTAAGATAGGTCGAGGTATACTCTCTTCAGGGACAGGGCCTATCATTCGTCCATCAAAATAGTATCGGTACCAGGACCAATACTCGTGAGGAACTAGATCATCCCTACCAATGTCCACCCAAACCATCGACTCAAACAAAACATATTCCAATCCTTCGAGGTGAGGATGCACATGGAAGTGAGTTTCTTTCTCTGAGATATCCATTGCCATACCAAATCTTTCTAGAGGAGGGGGAGGTTCTGGTGCCGCCATCTAAAGGCCTGAAATTGGTTTTACAATAATCAATGAGACTATCTCTCAGCGAGTTCTACCCTAAGATTCGATTAGGGAACCAATACACCACAAGGTTGGCTAAGAGCATAACACGAGTCAAAAGACTTACCTGGGCATCAGTCTCAACCTGCAACTCAAGGTTATGCACATATGCCTCATATATTGCAACAAACAGTAATCAATTCACAATAATCGGATCAAATTATTGATCGATCGACTTAGTCGAATCACCCATCAGTAAGACCACTTCTAGTCATTTCAACTCTTCCAACTCAATTCACAAATATGACTCATGATCCTTATAACACAACTTATAATATGTGGTAATCACAGCTCCACCAAGCATCTTTCAATATTTAATGGTTTTACGATCCCACTCGACCCCTTCTCAATATTTAAATCAGCATGAAATAAAGCTCAATTAAATAAACAAACTACACCACAACAATCAGCATGAAATTCCGATCACCGACCATCCGGGTGAATTTCCGGAAAATAATTAAATAATTATTAAAAATCAAAAAATAATTAATAAATAATTAAAATCCAATTTAGGCCCGTATTGCCTAATTGGACCTCGAAACGGTCCAAGAAAAATACAACGATGCATTCAATAAATGCTACGGCACGTCTAGTAGTTAATTACACAATCAATTTAACTAACATGCATTAATAAGTCTCTAATTTAATTATTTTAATCTAATCTATCCACATAATTGCAATTAATTAAATCTAATCAACCCTTAGGCATAATTAGTCGACTAAGAAAGCATTAGTGAGTAAAACTCACTTGCACCAAGCGAAGACCGGGACACGGCGACGACGACGCAATGGTGGCCAAAAAGGGGCTTCGATCGGGTCTAAGACTTCACAAGCCCAAAGAAACTCGGGTTGAAAACAAGGCGAACTTGGGCTAGAGCTTAGGTTTTAAACTAATCTCTAATGGATTGCAGGCTGATCTTGCGAGCTATGCCGAAAAACAACTTCAATGGGCTGAGCAATTAAACTAAGAATGGGCTATTCTCTTGGGCTGAAATAAGCCAAATTTGCTAGGCTTTAATTCTAATTGATGATGGGCTAGCTGTTGCTTCCAATCTGGTCGAGCTGGGCTTGCGTTGAAGCTGGGATGAGGACATGGGCCCAATTGCTGAGCCAAAATTCGCTGAAATAGGCCACGCGAAATGAAGCTGCCTTGGGCTTTGCTGACCGAGCTGGGCCACGAGCAGGAAACAGAAACAGCTTCGGCGATGGCGCAAGAGAGGAAACGTGAGAAGCAGTTGCTGGCAAGTGCTAAGGCTTCAGTGGACGCGTGGAGCTGCAGCAGGTGGTGGGGGCTTCGCTCAGCTTCCTTCGGCGGTCTTCAACTCGATTTGTTGACCGAATCAGCAGCAGATGCTGCCAAGTGGCAACAAGGCAGGGCCCCTTGGTCAATTGAGGAGCCTCGGTGGCTCACTTGTTGACCGAAGCATGCCAAGGAGCTCCTTGGTCAATTGAGGAGCCTCGGTGGCTCACTTGTTGACCGAAGCATGCCAAGGAGCTGGCAGGTGGCAGCAGCAGGGAAGTGAGACCGACGAAGACGAAGACGTGGCCTATTCCTGCATCTGCGGATTTCTTCGTTCCTATGGTATGCGAGATGGGGCAGCAAATGGAGAAGCAAACGCATGCAGCAGAGAGGAAAAATGAAAGCTGAATCAGAAGCACGAGCTGCGAAGGGGTAAAGGGCAGTTGAGACTTGTGACCGAAGATTGGAGAGGAAAAATCAAAGCCCAAAATATCTCCAAGAATTTAATGCTTGGTGCCCCCTTTAGATTTCAACCTTATCCTTTAGCCTTTATTACTTTTTACCAATTTAAATTCCATAACTAATCCAAAATGAAGCCAAAAAAATGTTGTCCAAGCATAATTCCGAATTTCACTTAATTTAGCTTTAATTCCTCACTCAATTTTCCAAATTAAGGTCCAATTTCAATGAAGAAAAATCTCAAACAATTTTCAATAAATCCTTGACACACAAAGGCTCAGCCTGAAAGCCCAATTTTCCATCAATTTAGCCAATCTGAATTTCCGTCAAATTTCCGCGACGTCCGAAATGATTTTCCGTAAAAATCCCTAAATCTTAGAAAAATCTTCTGAGACTGAGTCGACGTTCCTAAAATAACTTGTGACACCACAGGACTTTCAATTTCTGAAATCAGACTCAAATTGACGGTTAATTTCACTCCGACATGCTTTTAGCGTGATCTAGACTACCGGGTAGTTTTCAGAACTTTTTGGGGCAATTGACCCGTGATCGATTTTCTTCAAGCCACAATGAACCCACTCGACACATTGGCGACTCTCGATTGTTGTGAAAATCTCGAGGACTCAACTACAGACACAGGATACCATAACGATAGAAAAATCAAATTAGTGCCGGTCGATGAGAATTTTCCAATTTAGTGGAGTCACCCACGATCAGCCACACATATCAATCGAACCGACCTATCTCTGATCTCAATTCGATTTTTAACTGTGCCGTAATGACCTCTAAAAATGAGCACGGTCGAGAAGCCGATTCCTGGTCGAATTTTCAAGTCTATTGCCTTAAAATTCTTTAATAGCTTACCCAGCTAGTCTAGTTATCTCAAGAGTGATCAGCTCTAAGAACAACCCTATAGACGCGTCAATGAAATGCCCGATTAATTCACTCGAAAACAATACCAAAAATTCTGGATGTCACACCACTTACGTGATGTTAGACACCGCCATAAAGTTCAAGAAAGCTTTTAAAAGAATGGAAGATGAAGATTTATTTTTCTTAAGGGAAATTGACATTGATCCTCCTAAAGATGAAGATTGGGAAAATGCCAGCATTCTTTTTAAATTTCTGAGACGGTTTTATGATACAACCAAAAGGATGACAGGTAGTTCAAATGTTACTTCAAATGATTATTTTAAGGGGATAGCTATGTTGTATAAGTATTTGAATAATGTGGCGAATTCTTTAGACCCAAAGCTTCAAGCTATGGGTTTAAAAATGAAAAAGAAGTTTGACAAGTATTATGGGAGTTTGGATAAAGTTAATATAATGGCATTGATTGCGGTTGCATTGGATCCTACAAAGAAGTTGAATCATGTGAAGTTCTATTTTGAACAAATCTATGATGATGAAGCAAAAATTGATGAGATGTATGATAAAGTGAAGGTCGCCTTGGAGAATTTGTATAAATCTTATAAGCGATCTTTTGTTGGCTCTTCTAGTAAAGAAAAATTTGGCGATTCAAGTGTGAGTAATAGTAGTAGTGCTTCCAATGTTGATATTGATGACAATGATTGTGAAATCCATGCTTGGCACAAAAGCTTTCTCCACACGAAGAAGAGAGTGTTGGATGAAAACAAATCTGAGCTTGATTAGTTTCTTGAAGCTGAAAGTGAAGATATCCTTAATATTGATCTTTTGATGTGGTGGAAGAGTACTGGGTCAAAGTATAAAATCTTATCTTTGATGGCTCAAGATGTTTTGTCTATTCTCGTGACTACTGTTGCTTTAGAATCGACTTTTAGTACATCGGGACGTGTACTTGATGGCTTTCGAAGTTCTTTGACTCCTAGAGTGGTGGAAGGTTTAATTTGTACTCAAGATTGGTTGAGAGCTGTTCGCGTGCCAATTAATGTTGAAGAGTGCATCGAGAATGCGGAAAAGTTTGAGGCGGGTAAGTTATATATATTTCTTTCTATCTTGTAATTCATTCGCATAACTATCTATTAAGTGAATGCCTTATTTAATCTCCTTTTTTTTAATATATAGCTTTAGATTGTCTTACCAAGGACATTATCATTGGAAAATAAACTTCATTTTGTGGAAACTCCGATTTTGTGGTAAGTAAATAGACTTTATTAAATCATAACTTTTGCATGTCTCTAGAGTATGGTTTCTTGTTGATTTTTTTTTTATGTATGAATTTTAGGCTTTTGTCAGAGATTTTGTACCACGTGGAATGCAAGGCTGAAGAAGGAGAAGAAGATCGAGCGCATCAAGGACAAGGTTGATATGTGATCAGTCAAAAATTGTCCTATAACTAGTTAATTGGCTAAATTGCTTGATTGATGCAAGGCTGTTTTGTTCAATAGGAAATAAACGACGTTTTAACTTCATGTTGAAAGATGAACTCTCTTATGTTTTCCCTTGAGAATGCTTATATAGTGACCTCTAGTTCTTATCATCATCATCACACCAACACTTTCATTGTAGTTATTATTATTATCTCTCGTTATGCACGTTGCTTAAAGTGTATTGGGAGGAGTCCCAAATGGGATAATTGTTCAATGTTTCTCTGCTTATATGTATCTAATTCACTTGCATCTAGTTCTGTTAGGCCAGGTTCAGATATCAACCTTAGATTTACTAGCTGTGCAGAGCTTTACTGCATAAACTTTCTCTTGTGGACTAATAAGACCACCGATGATCATTTGAAATGGATGACAATTCTGGATAAAGTAAATTTGGTGATAATACCTTTAATTAAATAATCTGATGTATCCTTTCTTTTGAATAGCTATACACTGCCTAGAGATGAGCTGTAAGATTGATAGCAATGCATCAGTAGTCACATTTGCAGAACACTTAGCAAGAATTTTGGGGTTAAGCAGACTTCTCCCATTGGGAAAAGGATTTGGGATGGAGTGGTATGAGGTAAATAAATTCTTTGAGTATTTTTCTGATTGTACCTTTCTTTTTAAATTGCATGGGACCCATTACAGGCCATCGGTTGGGTGGGCGGATGGAGCCGCTACCACCACCACCTAGCCCTGTTTCTAGCTTTTGTGCGTCTGCCACTGCAAAAATCAGCGTTGATGCTTCTCTTGCTGGAGCCATCATTGGGAAGGGTGGCGTGAACTTAAAGTAGATTTGTCGCCAGACAGGGACCAAGCTTTCCATCTGGGACCATGAGAGCAACTCAGCTCTCAAGAACAGCGAATTCGAAGGAACATTTGAGCAGATTAAGCAAGCGAGCACCATGGTGAGGGAGTTGATTGGCAACATCGGTGCACTAAGCGGCCATTCAAAGGGCCACAGAAAGCCTGGAAGTGAGCGGCTCTCAAGAAGTGAGGCAACGGGAGACAGGTTGAAAGAAACTCGGGTATGCTTGTATAGTAGTAGCTTTTACTATGGTGCTTCCTATTTTGCCTGATTGTTGTGCCTAATTCTTTGTTTCCCAATGCCAATTAGGCAATCAATAAAAGTTTATCATACCTGAGCGATGTTATATTTGCCCTTGCAAAGAGAGAGGACCATGTCCCTTTAGAAACTCAAAGCTGACAACTCTTCTTCAAGTATATTTTCTTTTCCCATTCTTCTCTTCATCATTTGGATCTCACTTGTACCTTAAAAAAAAAAAAAAAAAAAAAAAAGCAACAGCCTATCATGATAAATTGCTGTGTTGATATTGCATTGTCACAATACATATAAATTTCTTGTGATTTGATATATCTTAATAAATGCTAATTATATGTCTGAATCAGCCATGTTTGGGTGGAGATTCCAAAATGTTGATGTTTATTAACATCTCCCCTGAACCTTCTTCCATTGGTGAGTCACTTTGTTCTCTTCGGTTCACGGCCAGAGTAAATGCATGTGAAATTGGTGTTCCTCACTGCCATACAGCCATACGTTCTGCAAATTCTCGATTGAGTTATGGCTGAATACCATTAAACTTTTAGATGTGCCACATTGAAGAACTTGTAATAGAAGAAATTGTATTTCGAGGAATTTCATCTTTAATTCTCCCCAGGATAGGGGAGAATGGCTATGTTGTAATGTGTTTGAAAGAAATGACATTGGGGCACTGGATGATGTTCTGAGAGAAACTGATTTATTCTTGATAAATCCTGATTAGGATACTTTGGTTGCCTCTGGCAATAGGACAATTGTGATGTATGAAATACCATTTCGAGATTAAATATTCTTGATTGATTAGTGCCACGACCTCTTTTTTTCCGTCCGGGGGAAAAAGAAAGAAGGTTTAGGGGTATTTGCCTAAAGAGGCGGACCAATGGCCCTAGATTAGGCGCGGGCTCTCCCAAGCTCATACCTCGCGCGATGTTGGATTTCGTATTTCAGTTCTTAACAATCTATGTATTTCTAGGAGTCGCCACTAGCCTATTGGGGTCGGCTAGAAACCAATCAAGACACGGGAGTGTTGTCTTGATTCCTACGCAACCAGAGATTTCTAGAAACGGGGACTTGTTTACGCTAATGTTACTATTAGCGCCCTTGCGGTACCATTAACTTGAAAGGTTGTTTATCTAAATGGCCACACAATCTTGATTACCAATTACAATCCTTATAAAACCACTAAGTGTCCATGCAAATGTTTTTGTAGTTTTTTTTTTTAATAAAAAGTCTAGACTAATCCTAACATAATTTAGAAGATAATTTCACACTCAAATTATTGAAAAGCGGTGTGGTAAATAAACATCCAAGAAATTGAAAGGACTTGAAAGTAAATATGGAAAAGGAAAACCCGATACAAGTCGGGCAAATAATATTACATGGCCTTGTTATCATGCCCCAGGACAGGACCTCCATGAGCAAAATGAGAATTCAAATATGCATGAAATTACTCTATATGCATGAAATTACTCTAAATAATTTTAATCTATGCAAAATGGATTATTTACAAAAATGGTTATAAAATACCAAAATAGCGCTAAATTAGGAAAATGACCTTTTAAAATTAGGAAAATATAATAGATGCCATTTCTATCCTAATTTGATGCTATCTATCACTTTTTATTTTTATTTTTTTGAAAGTTTTGGATTTTTTTATTTTTTTATTTTTATTTTTAAAAATAATAATAATAATTCCCTAAACCGATATATGCTAACATTGAACAACACAGCACATGAATATCACAATAATTGAGCTTGAATCGACCATTTCAAGATTGAAACTTGGTTCGCGCATTTCGTCGAACACTTGGCGTGCGTCAAATAACTCCAAAACAGCTTCACCAGGCCATGTTTGCAGCCTTCAATCTCAATCCATGAGTAGTCTTATGTGGAACTAAAGTATCAAAATTATACTACCACATGCAGGGAGCAAGATTAGATAGAAATCATAGCTTAAAACACACGAAAAACAAGCTGGAATCATCATCAAATATGCGGGTTTGAGCTGATTTTACAAATCTGGGTTTGAACCCAAGTCAAGCAAACAGGTTGAATGCCCATATTCAAGCCCCGACACTCATCACATATGAGATCCAAGGGAAACACTACTTAATCTGAGTGAAAATAGGTAACATGAGCTTTCAAATGCAACAAAAATCATAGAGAAATGACTCACCGAACAACATCAAAACGACCTCTTCAAGAAGCACACATGCAAAACTCTTGAAGAGATTTCAACACCTTTCTTCCTAGTTTCTTTTTCAAATGGCTCTTGGCCGAGGAAGCCGAGAAATTATCTTCGGGGGCCCGTGGAAGTTGGCTCCTTCAAACTGGAAGTGAGATCTACAGAAACAAGAACTGACAACGAAGGTTTTTGTTGAACTCTAAAATTAGACTTCAAGACCTCTTTTGTTGGAAAACTTGACACCAAACCAAACTATATGTATTATATGTTGGGGTAAAAGTCAATATTTCCCTTATTTGTCTCTCAGTTTTCTCAAAAATACTCGCTTTCCCTCACCCATGACCAGCCGAGCTCAACAAAAAATTTTCGAACTTTCTTGGCCCGCCAGGAGGGCACTGTTTCGAGGGCTTTAGGAGACCTTCCCGATCTCCATTTGGGACGTGTGACCTATGGATGGAAAGATCTTTGAGTGAACTTTCACTCTCTAGTCGAGGGTTTTGGCTAATTTTGGCCGCAATTTTGTGAAAATTTCACTTTGCTCTATGAAGGTTGATCTGGAATTTCTGGGTTTTGGATTTTCTGGAGTTGCTTTTGGAGGTGTTTTTGGGGAACGATTCCGAGCTCTCTCCTCTCCTCCTCGTCTCCTCTCTTTCGTCCCCTAAAAGAGCTTTCTTCCGTGATCTTCTCCCCTGATTTGATGGATTTTTGGTCGGTCTTTTGTCCGCCTACCAAGCCTGCCAACTGAGCTGGTTCACCTACTCTTCTGACTTGGCCAATTTTTTAAGCTTCTGTAGCTGTTGAGTGTGCTGATTTTGCTGTGATTTTCCCATGCTTTCAGGAGCTTATCCCTAGCCAATTTCCGTCCGCTTGCAGTACCAATAATGGTCTTCCATCACATGCAAAGATCGGGCTGGTTGGGCAGGTGAGGAGGATATGGTGGGGCCACAAAGTTGCTTACTCAGCAACTCCGAATTGAGACCAACTCGTGGACTGAGTTTTGGCTGCTGATTTGACTACTTTAATCCACCAATTTGACTGCGATTTTTGGTCAATTATCAAGTTCATGTATAGTAGTTTAAGATCTCGACCAGATTTCGCAATTGTGCCCACCCAATTTTGCAAGAAAGTCCCTCAAAGTTGGCCATTTTCTTGCCCGAAAATGCCCAATTCATTGTAATTTGGTCCTTTTTGCCCAATTTGTTTAATTATACCTGACCCAAGTTCAATTTCAACTCAATTGGGGGCTAAGATGATCATTTAAGGGCTCGGGTGAAATTTTGCGAAATTTGCAAATTGGTCCTTCAACTTTTGAAAAATTGCATTTTGGCCCCAACTTGCCCTTTTAATTCCAATTTGACCTCCTAGGCTTGGCTGGTCACATTTAGATCATTGGCCCCAACTTGCTCTTTTTTTTTTTATCTCTTTTTTTAATTTTTAATTAATTTTTTTTTATATATATATTTTTAGGAAAAACATCTTCCATTTAAAAAAGCTATACTAAACACATAGATAATCTATACGCAATAATTTGATATGAAATATTTTTGTGGAAAAACAAGTTCCCATTTTTTAAATGATTTTTTTTTGGGCGAAAATTAGGTGTCAACAATTAGGCGACTTATCTGACTTGGAGTGGGTATGAGTTACATCAGAGATCAGTCTTGTTGGTTTGGGACAAAATCAAATGATCCATACTCATGGTATTACGCATTGCGTCATTGAGATAAATTGTAGGCGGCCGTTCTGCTGCAGAATGGGTGAGCCTTTGAAGGAGAGCAAACTTTTAGCCTTTTGTCTTTCCTGAAAACTAGTTTAACCTTTGCTACAGTGGTGGATGTGCTTATGCTTATCGAGATTGTAAATGCTTCATCTTACATATGAGTGCTACCCAACAATTTTTATGCAAAACAGGTTCCACTATAAACAAGGTTAACCCTGTTCCTGGACCGGAAAAACAAGGTGGGTCGAGAACAGGGTCTAATGCAAACAGGGTCGGGTACAGGGTCTAAAAAAATAGAACCGGTTATAACAGGGTCGGGTACAGGGTCCAGGTCTAGAACCTACCCACCCTAGACCCGATCACACCTACTCCTTGGTCGATAAAAATTTTGCGACTTCCTAAGACAAGTCGCCGACCCTTTCTTTTTATTGCACATGCGGAAGCAAATAATAAATCCCTTGACAGTAATCATCTTAGGATAGAAAAGCAAGACAATCGATTTTCAAACAAACATGCTTTTAAATACAAACCAAGTCAAATTCAAAAGTCTACCATCATAAGACTTCAAAAGATTGACTCTTAAAAAGAAACTGTCTTACCTAACCTACACTTTAGATTCCCTCAATGCGGCGCTAGGTCTTCCACCCTATGATCCTAAAAAATGAAGCCCACGACAAGGTGAGATATAAATCTCAGCGAGTTCACTTTCTAAACCCCAATGAGGAGGGTAATACTCCTAAGACGTCTTAACCATACAATCATACAATTACAGAGGCTTACCTTGGCCTCGGTTCTTTCCTACAAGTCAGCATAGTTCATATCACAACCATATGTATATATCAAATTCACACACCAATTTGGAACGTCTAAACCAATCATTATTCACACGAGCCAGAAATACAATTAAATCACTACTCACACGAGTAAGGACTACCAATACACATCAAAGCAAGAATTATCGACACACGCCGATCCATCAATTCAACTCAACATGCATTCTAATTAATTAACTAATACTACTAACACGAGCAGTTTTATCCGACACACGCCAAGGAAGAAAATAATTACCGACACACACCGAGAATGACTAATAACTACTAATGTCCACCAACACATGCTAGGAACGGGTTCTCTTAACTATTAACGTCCACCAACACATGAGGGGGGACGGGTTCTCTTAACTATTAACGTCCACCAACACACGAGAGGGGACGAGTTCTCTTAACTATCACACGATTATATATATATATATATATATATATCATTAAATGTGCAACTTCTAGCACTCAAAACACCAAGACCCATCACAAAATCATAACCAGCCCTAACCAGCAGAATAGGCCCACTTGCACGTCTCTAAGTTTAAATTCAGAAACCTTCTCGATTCGGCTCAATAAATTGCTCAATCCAATACAAAAACTGTGTATGTTTTCCAGAAAGTCTGTTTTCTGAAATTGGTTTGGTTTGAAGTCCAAAAGATGTCCATTTGATCTAAAATTTGACTATGTTAAACTAGAAGATATGAAAAAAAAAATGTGAAGAAACCATTTTGAAATTCGAACTCTAAGATTTGATAAAAACCCCTAGAATCCTAAAAGGTCACCAATTCTAGTGAAAACTAAGGTTCTGTTTGAAAATGACAGAGCCGATATCTCCTTATTTTAAATCCCTAAAAATATTGAGAAAAATATGTGTTGTAGCTGAGGATGTCTAAAATATTTCTCAAGAAAACATCAACCTCAAATTATTAACTCATTTCGATTCACAAAAATGGCAAACGGCGAGGCTCTAGAAACCAAAACTGCAGGAACCACCTCAAAACAGGCCTAGACCACCACTAGAAACCCACTAACAAACTCTCTGTTTGCTGTTGCAAAAGAGAGGAAGCAAGGTTGGTTGAGGAAGGAATTGATCGCAGAAGGCTAAAAAGGCTAAACTAGGCCTTGACGGGGACTCACGGAGGTCGGAGGCAGGCCAAACAACTCCGACACGGGCTGAGGAAGCTGCTGGGACACACAGACAGAGGCAGAGACACGGCTGAAGGGGGTGAACACGAGCGGGCGAGCGCGGGATACCGGTGGTGTGCGGGGTGGTGTCCGGCGAAGGGCGGTGGCATCGTGCGACTCCGGGGCTGCTGGCTGCTCTTCCTCAGCTGCTGGTGTGCAAAAATGGCAGAGTGGAAGGGCTGAGGGATGCTTGGCTGGCTGGAGAGAGAGAGAGAGAGAGAGAGAGAGAGGAAAGAGAGAGAGAGGGAACCAATGGGCCACTTGCCTTATTTTTCAACAAATTTGTCCCTTCGACTCACTCCTCGGCCAAGTATGGCTTCCATGGCTGCAAATCAGCCACCCATGCTCCCATCTAGAAGGTTGAAGTGGTCCACAAGTTGAGAGGGTGGGGGACATACGAATTTCAAGCATTTTCCCTTCAAGTGGGCAATTAGTCCTTCTTAATTCAACACCATTTGGCCTCAATAAATTCCGTTATCGATTCAATACTCAAATTGGTATTTTTCCTCACCAATTGAATCATCTTGCATCCCAAATTCATGATAAAAAATGGTTCATGGCATTTTCTAAACAAAAACGGCCTTAGAATGACTTTTTCCCAAAAGTTTTGGGTTGCAGGAAAATCTTCTAAGACTGAATCAATATTCCTAGAATTTATTGTGACATGACAGGATCTTCAATTTCTGAAATTGAATTTAAATTCACGGTTAATTTCACTCCAGCACGTTTTTAGCGTGACCTAGACTATCGGGTAGCTTTCAGAACTTTTTAGGGCAAATGACCTGTGGTCGATTTTCTTCGAGCCACAATGAACCCCTTCGACACATTGGTGACTCTCAGTTATCATGAAAATCTCGAGGATTCAAATACGGACATAGGGTACCAAAACGATAGAAAAATCGGTCTAGTGTTGGTTAACGAGAATTTTGCAATTTAGTGGGATCACCCACGTTTAACCCATATTTCAATCAAACCGACCTATCTCTGATTTTTAATCATTCTTACTGTGCCGAAATGATCTCTGTAGATGAGCATGGTCGAGTAGCCAATTCCTAGTCGAATCCTTAAGTCTATTGCATTAAAATCTCTTAATGACTTCCTCAAATAGTCTAGTTATCTCATGAGTAGCCATCTCAGAAAAAAGCACTATAAACACGTCAATGAAAGGCCCAACTTATCCAATTGAAATCAGAACCTAAAAAATCAGGATGTCACAATACTAATGTCTTCTTTGGTTTTGTGAAACTCATGTACTAAGGTAAGTGTAATCGACATATACTTGTGTGGGGAAGTGAGGACCTATTTATTGTATAAAGATGGATATAGTGCTCGATAATTTTGAGTTATTGTGGGATGATTCGACAAACCTCTCTTGAAGGGTTATGCATGCTGTTTTGGTACAATTAATTTATGTGATTATGTGATGACTGTTGAAAGATGATATGTGTTGTGCTGAGGAAATCAAAAGGTAAGAGACTAAGTGCTACACGATAACGAAACTTCGCGTAAATCACCTCTTGGGCCTTGTAGTCAAAAGCTAAATGCTACATGGCGACTCGAGTCATATAAAAGCCACCTCTAGAGCCTTGCATTATTGACGTACATAGTAAAGGGCTAAGTGCTACAGGATAGCGTAATTTCGTGGGAGCCACCTCTAGGGCCTTATACTATTGCTATATATGGTCAAGGGCTAAGTACTACACGATAATGTAATTTCGTGAGAGCCACCTCTAGGGCCTTGAGTTTGGATATTTAGCGTGGAATGAACCATCGATATGAGATAGGATGAGTCTAATTATTGAATCAAATTGGTGATGCTTGTTTTGTTATTATGGATGAATGAGAAATTTTGCTATTTGATATAGCTAGGTTGGGGTAGCAATTCATGCAAGTTATTACATTTTTGTTTGGCAATAATGAGCCATGTTTTAAGTTTTAAATCTGTAATGTGGAAGTTTGATATGCTTTTATGATATGTACTACTCACTGAGCTGTGGTCGCTCGTTCCATTCATCTTCCATGTTTTTAGGTCCCAAGGTTAGCAACTAGTAAGGCGAGAGTTCTACTGGGAAACTTTGGGGAGTTCTTTTTTGGGATATGGTTTAAGGAAGTGGTGCACATAATCCTTGCTAATGGTTAGATTGGTTGAGTTCTAAATGTATATTTCTTTTTTGTGGATTATAGAAACTCTGATGTTGCAACCAATCTATTGGTTTATTTGATTGGTTTATTTGATATGTATATATATATATATGGTTGTGTTTGAGACTGCATCCTTCGTGTGGAAGGACGGCCATGTCATCCCCATTCTTTGTAGTTTTAGGGTGTGATAGAAGCAATTACCAATGGACTACAAGGCTGGAAGCAAGATGCCCAATTTGCACTAGCTTGACAAATTCATGTTTGAGTTGTACCTATTGAGTCAAATGAAATGGCAGAGTGATATTCTTTTAGATATTAGTCACTTTTAAGACTAAAATAACTTCTGATTACAAAAAAGATGTATCAATGTCACGGCGTATCTCTTTTATGTATAATGTTGTTTCTGTTATGTCATATGCCATCTTAGAGACATTGCCAGCACTAACAAGTAGAATTCATATGTTGGATTAGTCCATTGACACGGTATTATTCTGCATATGCTTAATCTACTTGTACTAAACTTTTGCAGTTCTCCAAGCAAGAGAAGCACTTTGAATGAGTTGTCAAAACCAACAGAAAAGATTTGCATCAATCCTGGAGTCACTAATTCAAGCAAAGAATCTTTTAAATGTCATTTGAAGAACAATAACTCTTAAAATGAGGTCTCACCTGCCTCCTAACTTGATGTCCTGGAATTTGAAATCATTCTTAGAAATATGCTAGCTCAATCCCTGCATGCTAATTATTGTCGCACGACTTGTCTTCCAAACTTCACAAGCGTCCAAAACATGTAATCCAATCAAAGTGGGATTCCTGAACAATAAAATCGCAACCAATTTTCCATGAAAGTTTCAAAAAAGGAATGAAATGATTAAGATTATGCAATAAAACCAATTAGTTATACATATCAGCTAATGCCTAGAGTGTTTGACTTATTTGTCACTAAAAACTATGCACAAGAAAATAGAAGTTGTTCTAAATTCCTTGAAAGATACTGATAAAAATCATGTAGGTTTTAACTACATTTGTTGAGATTGAAGTACGAGAAATGATCTTTCTATAAGAGGAAACAATATCATACAAAAAAAAATGGAAACATTCGAAACAAATGTCATGACTCATGTTTGCATTTAGGACCTTGGTAGTCACTTGTGCTATACACGTTGGACAGCTTTAATCTTGATTCACCATGACTGAGGGAGAACAAGATGGGAAGAATGTCATAGGAAGCAAACAGAGATTTTCAAAGATGAATGAGCACCAAAAGTCTCCTTCCTGAGGCAATTCTAGACTGTGAAGACAAAGCTATCATTGATAATGATCAATCAACATGTTGTGTGAGTAACATCAGAAGTTCAGGTAGAAATTTCTGTAACTTCAACTCTACGTCTAACTTTATCCACAGCCTGTAGAAATTCAATCCTAGAACAATCTTCTTTGGAAAGGACAAACAGCACGTGCACTCGAGAATCTAATCAACAAGGTTATACATCAGATAAAACGGTATCAAGAGAAGTTTCACGTTCAGCCCAGTGCTGATACAAATTTAAGTACCATTCCAAAGCTTCCAAGAAAAGATTTGTCTATCATCAAAAGTTTAAATTTCACTTTATATGAAGAGCAAAGTAACAGGGAACAAATGGTAGGGGAAGCCACTTATTCTTGTGGCAACATACGTTCATAAGGTTTAACTATGTCACATGTTCCAAGAATAGAAGGTGAGGCAAACTAAAGCAATAAACCTTTTCTTGATACATGGAATGCTACTAAGGCTGATATGGAAGAGGCCAAGCCTGACACAAATCTTAATCTGAGTAAGGTAATGCATGACGATCAAATGGCTATCGTCAGGTTGACCCTACTTTATCCTTTACCTTTAAGTGATTTGTGGAATGAGAGGGCAGAAAACTTAAAATAGGATAACATTGGCAAGTTTATGCCATTTACTAAGAGCAATGAGTCATTAATGTCTCTTTTTGAGAAACATGGACTTGATAGATGATTTTATGAAAATTTAGGAAGAATATGCATCTGCAGCTCAATGTTTTGTGGATAGGAACACAGCAAGTTCTTGTAGTCATCAGTTTGATGCACTCATTCATTGGGTTTTGGCTATCATGTTGATGCATCCGATGGTAATTTCCAGAGTTGAGTAGAAAATTGTGCGGATCGACCGCATTAAATTTGTGCACTTCTTAGTTCACTTTTACTACTAAGTAGATGTCCCAAGTAGAGAGCCTGCAACTCATGCATTGTCCTCTTTCTTTTCTTGTAGGACGCCTGGACAAACCCGCTCAAATTTATTCAATAAATCAGAGGAAATCAAGAGCTAGTCTTCTTCAAAACTATCAACTAGGACAAAGCTTACTCAAATTATTAGTGAAAGACTTGCTTATGTGCATCTAAATGTGAAAGGATGAAGATTTTCTATTTTATTCCAATTTCTTAGATTGGACATGGAGTGCTTTATAACATTACATGGTTTATGCAACATTCAACAGGTTGGGAGACAATGCCTAAGATTCTCAAGTTGAGGGAAAGTCGCTTGTTGATCTAAATTCACTTGCAAGGAAGCACACAAAAAGTCAATCTTCTATGACAGGAAGCCATGTCAGTGTGAAAAACACTTCTCAAACTGGGGTAAGGCATCTGTACCCAATCAAGTTGTAACTTTAGAGCTGAATGACAATGAGTTAGTAATGTGTAAGTTATCTTCTTCCTGCTGCCACCCCCTCCTCTCTGAGGGGATGACGGGAAGGATGTTACCTCCTTCCCCTAAGTAGTTTCCCTGGTTATCACTCTTCTGCTATTGAACGGACATCTAGGGTAAAATGAGATTTTTTTGTTTTACTGTACATCATAGTTTCCATTGAGACATTGGAGACTCACCTAACTGCTTTATATTACTATTTTGATCAACCCATGCAGATATGTGTAAAAAAATCTTTTGATGTTCTCTCATCATTTTGTTGTTAGGTGAAAATTAGAGCCTTTTCAGCTGAAATCATTAAGTTTTCCTTGTTTTTGCATCTCAAGTCTAAGTCTTCTATTATTATTTGCCAAGAAAACTCATACTAAATTCATCATAATATGCTATAAGGAGGATATTGACATCTTTGTCTCTGGTAACATATGACTGGAGTATCTAATGGAAGACTACAAGCTTGGAAGTAAGGTTGACCATCTGTTGTAGCAAGATTTATTCAACTTTGAGTTGAACCTTCTAAGTCATATAGAATGTGACATCCCAGATTTTCAACCCTGTTTTCCACTGAATTAATCGGGCATTTTATCGACGCGCCTATAAGGCTATTCTTAGAGCTGATCAATCTCAAGATAACTAGACTAGCTGAGTAAGCCATTAAGAAATTTTAAGGCAATAGACTTGAGAATTCGATCAGGAATCGGCTTCTCGACCATGCTCATCTTTAGAGGTCATTACGGCACAATTAAAAATCGAATTGAGATTAGAGATAGGTCGGTTCGACTAAGATGTGTGTCTGATTGTGGGTGACTCCATTAAATTGGAAAATTCTTGTTGACCGGCACTAATTTGATTTTACTATCGTTTTGATATCCTGTGTTTGTAATTGAGTCCACGAGATTTTCACGACAACCGAGAGTCGCCAATGTGCTGAGTGGGTTCAATGTGGCTAGAAGAAAATCGACCACGGGTCATTTGCCCTAAAAAGTTCTAAAAACTACCAAGTAGCCTAGGTCATGCTAAAAACGAGCCGAATGGAAATTAACTGCCAATTTGAGTCTAATTTCAGAAATTGAAGATTTTGTCATATCACAATAAATTCTAGGACCCATGACTTAGTCTCAGAAGATATTTCTAACAACCAAGATTTTTGGGAAAAAGTCAATTTAGGACCGTTTTTGCTCAATTAAGGTTGAGGATTTATTTTGGTCATAAAATTGAGAAGCATGATGGATTCTTGGATGAGAAAAATTATCAATTGAGACATTGAGGTACCAATTGGATTTATGGAGACCAAATGGGATTAATTTGAGAAGAAATAAGTGACCAATTGATGCCTTGTCCTTCAAAATTCGTGTGCCCCCTTCCCCTTAGCCATTTTGGACCATTTGAGAGGTTGTGGGGGAGTGCATTGGTGGCCATTTGACAGCCATGGAAGGCTGGCTTGAAGGACAAGCCTTTGGAGGACAAATTGGTGGAAAAAGGTGGGCAAGTGGAGCCCTTGTCTCCCCCTCATCTCTATCCTCCCTCTCTCTCCCCTTGGCTAGCCATAACACTCTCTCTCCCTCCATTTTCGCCATCTACCAGCAACAAGGAAGAAGTTGCAGCCACCCTACGTCGGATTGCCGTCCACCCCACTGCGCACCCGCCCATGCACACACCGCCCACCGCACGCTACCAGCCTTTGCCCGCCTCCCTCACGCCATTCAGCCCTCTGTCCAGCCATCCAAGCCTCTGTTTGGTTGCTGCAAATGGCTAAGGAAAACTCCCGAGCCACCGGTTTGGACCCGAAACCACCCCGTTGTCCATCCCCAAGCCTTGCCGCACCAACCTAGTTGTTTTCCTTCTATTTTGCAGCCATTTCCAGCTAGCTTTTTAGTGGGTTGTCAGCCACCTTTGGAGGTTGTTTTGAGGTGTTTCCGAGCCCCAAACCCTAGGCCCGCTTTGGAGAAAAACGTCCCCCGTGACGTTTCCAACGTTTCAATCTGAGCGGATTGTTAAACAGGTGAGTTTAACTCACTAATCCTCGCTTATTTTGCTAATGATGCTTAAGGGTTGTTAGTGATAATTAAGTAGGATTAGGTGATTAGATTAGTTTAAATTAATTAAATTAGTGCCTTAAAGATGCATGTTAGACAAATGGTTAGTGTTATTAGTTAGTGAATAGACTATAGTATTTATTAAATGCATCTCAGGATTTTTCCCGGCTTGTCTCGACCTCCAATTAGGCATTATGGGCCTAAATTGGATTTATTAATTTTCTTAATTAATTTTTATAATTATTTATTTATTTATTTATTTTTCAAAAATTACGCTAGGATAGTCGACGATTGAAATTTTATGTTGATTATTGTGGTTCAGTCCGTTTATTTATTCGAGCCTTATGTTGTGCTGAATTGATTTAATTATGTATTTTTAGGGTTAATTCCTAAATGATTTGATTTGTGGTAATTAATAGGTAATTACCGGGCGTTGGTTCATAGCACCAAAATAATTTTATGAGCTATTGAAAATGGTGGGAAATTCCAAAGCAAAAACATGATATTTTGTTAAGGTCGGCCGTGTCCCCACATACGTGTATTTTACCGAAGGTGATAAAGAAATTGATGAAATTGATTAAGCAGTCAGGATAGTAAAATATATCATCTTATGGGCTCTGATATGTCAACTTAGTGAGAGCAGTATATTGGTGTACTATATTAGCCTACGAGCAATATGTTAGTTTAACGCAAGTAGTACACTTCATCAACTTAGAGTGAGCATTAGAGGTATACTATATCAGCCTACGGCGATATGTCAGTTTAGCGAGAGTAGTATACCTTAACCTTATCAGCTTAGTATGAGCTATACTATCTATTTATCAGCTTAGAGTGAACAGTCTTGATATGGTCGAACTTTATAGATAGTATGAGATTAGCCGGCCAAGAAATGGGTCGTGATGACACATAATCAACTAGGTCGATTGATCGATGCTATGATCTGATGTCATGACTTGATAAATTAATTGATTGATGTGATATGAGGCATCTGTAAATAATCTTGACTTGCAAGATAGAACTGAGACCAAGGTAAGTTCTCTGACTCGTGTTGTGCTTAGGCAACCCTAAGGTGTATTAGTTTCCTAATCGAATCTTAGGAGGGTAGAACTCGTTGAGACATAGTCTCATTAGTTATTGTATAACCAATTTCAGGCCCTTAGATGGCAACACCAATACCTCCACCTCCCCCTCCTCCTAAGCAGTTTGGCATTCCAGAGAGTATTTCAGAGAACGCTACTCAGGGCCCGTTTGGTTCGACTTTTGGGGAATGCATTTACAAAAATGCAAATACCTTTGGGTAAAGGGGGTTTTCCAAAATGCAAATAGCGTTTGGTAAATTGTAATTCTAAAGAGTATTGAGAAACACCTTTAACCAAAATACCATTTGGTAAAATTTGCATTTGTAAATGACTTTTATTAAATTTAAAAAAAAAAAAAAAAAAAAATGTTTGTAATTTTTTTTGAAGTCCAGCCATTGGACCGCCGGATGGTCGGATCTAGCCCTCGAACAGCCGCTTGAGGTCGGTCAACCTTTGGCGACAGTCACCTGGGGTCGTGCGACCCAAGCGTCGCCTGAGGTCTGGCAACGGTCGCCGGGGTCGAGTGACCCTCAGGCAGTGATAGCTAGCGCCTCACCGGCGCGCGCGACCCCTTGGTCGGTGGTCGTCGGCCTCCGGTCGGCTTCTCGGTGCGGTGGTTTTGGAGAAGATCAATAGTACTGAGACTTGCATTCCGAAGATGCAACTTTCCAAAGTACCTCTAGAGCTGCATTGGGCTAAAGGCCCTTAGAGCCACTAGGAGATGCAATTGCATCTTGCCAAAGTTGCCCAAAAAAATGAACCAAACGCGTTTGCATTTGGCCAAGGGACTTTAGAGTCCCAAAGTCCCTTACAAATGCCCAACCAAACGGGGCATCACTTCCACATCCATCCCGACCTAGAGGTTAGAGTATGTTTTGATAGAATCTACAGTTTGGGTGGATGTAGGTAGAGATTGTTGGAGAAAACTCATTTATTGTTTTGAAGCTGACAAAATGTTTTCTATCAGTCTAGCCTGAAGACTTCCAAACTCAAGTGTTAAAGTCTGAAGACAGCCAAACTCAAGATTCAAAGTCTACCCAAGTTGACTGTCTCCAGACCAAAAGAAGAAGACTTATTCAGATGGGAAATTATCTCTAAAGATGATTTTCGTATGGTTTTTGAAGGTTCTTATGGCTGGATATAGCTTCAAGATGTTTGGTTATTCTTATTGGAATCTACTCCGATTTGAATATCTTTTTGAAAGGCGAGCAAACTTGGAAATTTCTACTTATGGAAACTTAAGATCCTGATTGTATGGACGAACAAGATTGACGGGCTCTTATCTATATTTAATCAACAACTCAAGATCATCTTAATTGATTCTTTCCAACGAGTAGATTGGAAGAACTCTTTTAAAAAGTGTCAATGGCTATGAAGGCATAAAGGAGTATATAAGACGGACTTTTTCGTTGTTTGATGTGTGGATGAGAGTAAGGGGATGCATGATAAAAAAAAAAAAAAATCTATTCCAGAAATAGTTTTCTATTCCAGAAACAATTCTGGAATAGAAATCCATTTGGTAAAATTATTTCACTTTTCTATTTCTGAAATAAATTCTTGTTCGAGAAATAAGTTTGGAATAGAAATCGAAGTAAAAATTTTCTACTATTCTATTTCTAGAACAGAAATGAGAAATAAAAAAATTTTCTCATCGTTCGTCGCCACCGCCCGATTCTTTGCGCCGCCGCCGTAGTCGCCGCCGCCCACCACTTGCCACCGCCGGTCGCCTCTATCCGCTGGTTCGCTGCCGTCCAAAAGGAAGAAATTTTATATCGTTATCAAACAAATTTCTATTTTTAGAGTAGAAATTTTGTGTCGTTATCAAACGGTTATTTTGCTTAGAAACTCTTCTAGAAATAGAAATAGAAAAATATATTTCTGTTCCAGAAACTATTTTTGGAACAGAATGGTTTTCATGCGCGCCATAAAATTTTAAAGTCCAAATCTCTGTAGTTCCTTACTTTCTCATTCTTCGAGCTATAATTGTGTACAAAAGAGAGAAGCACATTGTGAGACTTTGTGAAGAGAATAGCTAAGACTCTCCACTAAGGAAGTTAAGACTTCGAGCTGTATCATCTCTTTTAATTCATAGTGAAATCCAGCCTATGGGCTGTCAGCGCGAGAGAGTGGACGTAGGCTTAGATTAAGCCGAACCATTATAAACCTTTGTGTTCAATTTCTCTTACCCTGATCTCCTTATTTTAATTGCTGCTTTATTTAATTGCTTCATAGATTTATTTAAAAGTCTTTTACATCTTGAATTATAACTCAAAGGCAATTAAATTTCCAAAAGCCTTTCAAAGAAATTTTATATACACCTATTCACCCCCCTCAAGGTGTGTTTACTAGCGCTTTTTCAATTGGTATCAGAGCTTTGTGCTCGGTTTATAAAAGTGTTTTAACTTTTGAGCTAAAGATCTTCTATGGTTAGTATTTTGGCTCCAAGTTTGATTGAAGGACAAAGCAACACCAGACCTTCCTACTTTATTGGAAAAGAGTATAATGTCTAGAAATACAAGATGAAAGCATTCCTAAGATCGAAAGATCTCTTGGAATAAGATGTGGTGGAAAAATGAATTATTCCTAAGGTTGCATCACCTTCAGGAAAAGAAGTAGTAAATACTAAAGAATTATCACAAGCAGATATAACCAAGAGACAAGCTCTAGATGCTAAAGCTATTTATTCATTATATTGTGCTTTAACTCCTACTGAGTATAACAAAATTTTATCTGGTGAAATAGCCAAAGAGATGTGGGCTAGATTGCATGTTATCTATGAAGGAACTAATCGAGTTAAAGAAACAAAGATCAACATTCCACTCGGACAGTATGAAGCTTTCAAGATGAAGCGAGGAGAATCCATCACTGACATGTTCAGTCATTTTATAGAAATTGTAAATGAACTAGCATATCAGGGACAACCAATCTCAGGACCAATGAAGGTCAATAAACTACTGAGAGGACTTTCTAAAGACTGGAACCATGTGAAGACTTTGATAAGGGAAACATAGAGGATAATGCCTCTTTCTGCAAATGAATTGGTTGGCACACTTCAATTATATGAAGTAGAGCAAATCAATGAAGAAGAAGATCTCAAAGGTAAGAAGTCTATTGCTTTAAAATCTAACGGTGATTCTGATGATACAAATTCTGAATATGACTTGGATGGTGAAGAACTAGCACTTATGATAAGGAAGTTCAAAAAGTTAAACAGAAAAGGAAAAATGTTTAATTGGAAGAAGCGGGGTACTCAAAGATTTCAAAGGAAATCAAATGATGATACTGAACCCAACAAGGAAGTGATTTGTTTTGAATGCAAGAAAAAGAGGCACATCAAACCGAACTACCCCCTCCTAAAAAGAAAGAAAGAAAAGACAAAGAGATTTAAGAAAGCACTCAAAGCAGAAACATGGAGCAAGTTAGAATGTGAAGAGAGTGATGAGGATTATGCCAACATATGTCTAATGGCAAAATCAGACTCAAACTCAGACTCAGATTCAGATTCAGACTCAGACAGTGAAGTCAAGGTTACTATCAAGAAGAAGATCAAATGGTATTTGGATAATGGCTGCTTAAGACATATGACAGGAGACTCAACTTGTTTCATAAATCTCTTACAAGTGAAAGGAGGAAAAGTTTCTTTTGGTGGTAACAGCAAAGAAAAAATTGTTGGATGTGGAACTGTGAAGATAGGAAGCCTCACAATCAACAATGTTTCCTTGGTCAAAGGTTTGAACTACAATCTTCTTAGTATTAGTTAATTGTGCGACACAGGATTCAAGATTAATTTCCAATAGGGCATTTGTTTGGGAACCAGTAAAGATCTTTCACAATCCTTCACTAGATGAAGACATGGAAACATCTATCTACTTGATACCAAATCTGAAAGCTCCCAGTGCTTAATTTCCATTAAAGATGAGGCAAATCTCTGGCATAGAAAGCTTGGCCATGTCAACATGAAGCAAATTGCCAAGATCTCCTCCAAAAGGCTTGTTCATGGACTTCCCAATCTATCTTATCAAAAAACTTATCTATGCACACCTTTTGTGTTGGGAAAACAGGTTAGAAGATCTTATAAACCTATAAATCAAGTTTCTACTAATCGAGTTTTGCAGCTTTTGCACATGGATCTTTTTGGACCAACCAGAATTCAAAGCATTGGTGGAAAGAAGTATTGCCTAGTAATAGTAGATGACTATTCTCGTTTCACTTGGGTATTCTTCCTTTCAAGTAAGTCTAAAGCATTCTCTTACTTCTCTAAATTTGCCAAGAAAGTTCAAAATGAAAAAGGTTACACTATTTCAAGTATTCGTACAAACCATGGAGGTGAGTTTGAAAATCAAGACTTTGCTAAATTTTGTGATGACTCTGGTTTTCAGCATGATTTTTCTTCCCCATATACTCTACAACAAAATGGGGTTGTGGAAAGAAAGAATAGATCTTTGTAGGAAATGGCAAGAACTCTTTTAATTGAAAATAATATTTCTCCTCGTTTTTGGGCTGAAACAGTGTCAACTGCTTGTTATATTATTATAGAGTAATCTTAAGGCCTATTCTAGAGAAAACTTCTTATGAAATGTTCAAATGAAAGAAGCCAATTATTTCTTACTTTCATGTATTTGGTTGTAAGTGTTTTATTTTAAAGAATGCAAATGATTGACTGGCAAGTTTGAAGAGAAGTTAGATGAAGGAATTTTCCTTAGTTACTCAACTTCAAGCAAAGCTTACAGAGTATTCAACAAGAAGACTTAATCAGTGGAAGAATCCATGAATGTAAAGTTTCAAGATTCATAGCGGAATCATCCTGATCAAACTCAACTTGAAGAATCTGAACCTGCTCAAGATGTTGCAAAATCTATTTCCCCCGAAGAGGTTCAGACTTCAGAAATTCAATAGCAAATTGAACCAAGAGATTCAACTGAAATAAAGGATTAGCAGACGTACAAATCTACTAGCAACTGGAAGCATAAGTCTAGTCATCCCAAGGACCTTATTATTGGCAACATTGATGAAGGGATTCGCACAAGATCCAAAAGGCATGAAGAGTCTAGTGCTTTGGCACTTGTTTTAGAAATTGAACCCAAGATAATAGATGAAGCCTTGATTGATGAAAGCTGGATTGAAGCTATGCAAGAAGAGCTCAGACAGTTCAACATTAATAATGTTTGGGAACTTATTCCTAAACCTAGAGGTAAATCAATTATTGGAACTAAATGGGATTTCAGGAATAGACTGGACGAACAGGGAAAAGTGGTCAGAAACAAAGCACAACTCGTGGCCAAAGGTTACACACAAGAAAAATGGATTGACTACAATGAGATCTATGCACCGGTAGCATGATTAGAAGCAATTAGATTATTACTTGATTTTGCTTGCTTTAAAATTTTCATGTTATTTCAAATGAACGTGAAGAGTACCTTTCTAAATGGATTTATCCCAAAAGAAATCTATGTGGAACAACCACCTAGATTTGAAGATCCAAGGAAACCAAACTTAATCTACAAGCTAAAAAGGTCTTATATGGATTGAAGCAGGCACCTCAAGCATGGTATGAAGGTTAAGTAATTTTCTAATTCAAAATGGTTTTGCTAAAGGTAAAGTAGACACTACTCTATTTATCAAGAAGGAAGGAAAAGATTTTCTACTTGTTCAGATTTATGTTGATAATATCATATTTGGTTTTCCTAATGAAAATCTTTGCAAGAAATTCTCAAGATACATGCAGGATGAATTTGAGATGAGCATGATGGGTGAGTTAAACTTCTTTCTGGGATTACAAATCAAACAATCAAAAGGAGGAATTTACATTCACCAAGAAAAGTATGCTAAAGAACTTATCAAGGAGTTTGGATTGGAGAACTGCAAAAAGACAGAGACACCCATGTCAAATTCTTCGAAGTTGGATAAAGATAAAGAAGGAAAGAGTGTAGACCAGAAGCTATACAGGAGTATAATTGGCTCATTTCTTTATCTTACTACATCTAGACCTGACATTTTGTTTAGTGTTTGTATTTGTGCGAGATTCCAATCAAATCCCAAAAAATCTCACTTAACTGCTACGAAGCGCATTATCAAATATGTTGCAACAACTTCTAAGCTAGGTTTATGGTATTCCAAAAATGAGACTTTACTCTCCTTGAATATTCAGACGCAGACTTAGCAAGTTGTAAAGTGGACAGGAAGAGTACTTCAGGTACATGTCGACTACTTGAAAACAGGTTAGTATCTTGGTTTTCGAGAAAATAAAGTATTGTAGCTCTTTCAACAGCTGAAGCAGAATATGTAGTACTTGGAAGTTGCTGCTCTCAAATCTTATGGATACGACAACAACTACGAGACCTTGGAGTTGAAGACTCTTGCATTGAGATCAAATGTGACAACACCAACACCATTAATCTTACAAAGAATCATATTCTTCACTCAAGAGTAAAGCATATTGAAATTAAACATCATTTTATTAGAGATCATGTTCAAAATGGAGATGTGATGATTCAGTTCATTGACTCAAATAATCAACTGGTGAACATATTTACAAAGCCACTGGAGAAAAGCCATTTTGAGTCTATTTGTACCAAACTGAACATCATATCTTCTATCAAGCAAAGTCTGAAGGAGTTCAAACTCAGAGGTAAAGTTTGAAGGGGTTCAAATTCAGTTTAACTCAGAGTTACAACTGTAAGTTTTTAAATACATAAGATTTTACTTTTGGATGGTATTTCTTTTTGGCATTTTTTAATTTCGAATCGTCACTTGCTTTTTTATATTCTCTCCTGACATTTGAATTTATGGCAGTTTTTCTTTTTCATAAAGGCAGTTTCTTATTTTTCCTTTACGACGTTTGTTTACCTCTCTTCACTTACTATTTATACCATTGTTTTTCATCTTCTTTGTTTCCACTCTCAGACACTGTTCAAACCCTAGAATTGAAAAACTCCCTATTGCTTTCACCTTTATTCTTGTTTATTCCAAAGATTCCTCTTTTTGTGAACAAACTATGAATCTCTCCCAAAAGCAACTATGTCTTCAAGAAAGTCATTGAGGATTGCGAGCAGGGGACCACAACGGAAGTATGAAGGTCCTACCCATTTTGATCTAATCGAGGAAGACGACATTCCTCATCAGCATCAATCAAGTCAGCAACAACCTTCTCAACAACATCAGTCTTCTCCACCGCCTCAAGAAGAAGACGTAGTAGAAGACATTGAACCTGTAAGAACATTGAAACCAAATCTTGCTTACTCTCTTTATTAAGGTTGAAAAAGGGAGGATCTTCTATGAAGCTGATAGATGAGTTTTTGAGAGAAAGAGGATTTAAGAATGAAACTCTATTTCTGTGTGAAATGGAGAAGTTAGGCGTTGCAACTAAAGGTTCGGCTGAGGAAGCTTTTGCCAACTTTCTAAGTGATCCGCGGTTCGGCACCGCTAATCAACCTCAGGGACATGATGACGATTAAAGATTATTTTCACATTTTCAGCCAAGAATGGGAGTGGCTGTGAATGCTGTTTGTGAAGAATGGAACATTTTTCGCTCTAAGGAACACAAAAGAATTTACTCGAAGTTGCTAAAAAGAGGGGTTATAAACCCTAGGAGCATTGATTTTGACTTTCTCGACTCTGTGAGAGTAAATCTTCAAGAGAAACTAGCACGTCTTTAGTTTGAGGGATTCTGTTCTAATTCTACGATTGCTTATCCTAAACTTACTACTTACTTCTATTCAAATCTATTCTTTTTAGATGCGAATAGGTTTTCATTCTCTTTGAGGGATGAGGAATATGTGGTAGATGTGGACACTTTGGCAAATCTAATTGGGGTGGAAAGATCAAGTTTCCAACCAATTAATGTGTCCATTGCTCATGCTACTTTGGAGTTAGTTCGAGACAAGAGTGTAGAGAGCAAAAGTTCCTACACTAGGATGAGTGCCTCTAATGTCTTGCTCCATAAAGTTGTGATCAATTGTATCCAACCGAAATCGACCTCAAAGACAAATGTCTCTCATTCAGAAGCCAAATTGATGTATGCCATCAACGTTGGTATTAGATTTTCTCTGCTTCACACAATCCCGTCCCACATGTACAGGACTATGGTAAAAGATAAGGGACAACTCCCTTACTCTCCTCTTGTTACTCGCCTGTTTAGGCACTTCAAAATACACATCCTTGCACCTTTCTGCTTAACAAGTTCTGCTCCTATGGTGATTGTTTACAAAATGGTCATGAAGATGCGTTTAAAAGAGCTTAACAATGTGCTAGAAATGATGAAGGAGAAATCTCCTGCCAAGGCTACACAAGACTCTGCTGCTGTAAAGAGAAAAGGAAAGGAGCCCATGGTTGCTCCTGTGCAAAAGAAAAGAAAACTCATCTTGCAAGATGAAGATGATGAAGATGAGATGACTCTTTCAACGTTGAGAAACTTGAAGAGTTTTGTAAGCTTTCGAGAGAGGCGAGAAGAGCAAGAGAGGAGAGAAGAGACAAAGAAAAAAGATGAAGGAAGAAGGAATGAGGAAGAGATGAGATCAGAGAAAGAAGAAGAGGAAGAAGTGAGAAGAGAAGAAGGAGAGAAGGAGAGAGAAGGAGAGGCACAAGAGGAACAAGAGGATTCCCTTGAGCCAACTTTTGCTGTTCACTTGTCAAGTGAATCTGACAAGATTGGAAGTGGAGATGATGGAGCAACTGGAAAACATCACTCTACTGCTGATGATGAAGATGAATAGGGTGAAGAGTATACTACTCCACCTGAGGGCACACAAACAGGGGGAGTTGCTGAAAAAGGAGGTACTTTTTCACCCTTATTCACTAGTGATATTAACAGATCTACAGCAAATCCAAAGGATGTATATGTCTCCCATTTTTCATAAACTGAATTTGAGGCATCCTCTCCAAGTCATGGTGGACAAATTGCTGAAGATCCATCAAGTCTCAAAACTCGAGGTACAGAATCAGCTGGACCTAGTGCTGCACATGCTCAATCAACAGACTTTTCGAGACTGCTGGATTTCATGTTGGATCTAAGGAAGCAATTTTATGGAATAGAGTATGAGATGAAGGATCTCAAAAAGGCTCTCTTGGCTACCTCAGTGTCTTTCCAAGACCAAATCAATGTGCTAAAGAATCAAGTTCAGACTAATGTGAAGGGTGAAGATTTATAGCCACTGAAGGAGACCATTGCAAGCCTTGAGAAGACAGTGAATTCATTGGGAGAATTCCAGCTTATTCGCATTCCTAAACAACCATGATTTCGACCCCACTTTTTCTTAAAGTCAACATTTTATTCATTCTCCACTTTTTGCTGTGACAAAAAGGGGGAGAAGTGCAGATTTTATTTGGACTTTTTGGATTTGGACTTGGCTTGTCTTTTGTTTGGTTGTGACTTTGGACTACTGTTTGATCGTACTTGATTTGATCTTTTGGTACTTGCAGCTTAGGTCGTGATATTGAGGATAATTATTTTGCAGGATTAACATGTTTTTCTGTGGTTGCAGTATTTTTTGCAGGTCAAAAAGTTTTCAAATCTACATGGAAGTTTTGTCACCGTCAAAAAGAGGAGATTGTTGGAGAAAACTCCTTTATTGTTTTGAAGCTGACAAAGCGTTTTCTATTAGTCTAATCTGAAGACTTCCAGACTCAAGTGTTAAAGTCTAAAGACCTCCAGACTCTGTCATCAAAGTCTGAAGACAGCTAGACTCAAGATTTAAAGTCTGCCTAAGTTAATAGTCTCCAGACCAAAAGAAGAAGACTTATTCAGATGGGAACTTATCTTTGAAGATTATTTCTGTATGATTTTTAGAAATTCTTATGGCTGGATATAGCTTCAAGATATTTGGTTATTCTTATTGGAATCTACTCTTATTTGAATATCTTTTTGAAAGACGAGCAAACTTGGAAGGTTTTACTTATGGAAACTTAAGATCCTGATTGTATGGGTGAACAGGATTGACGGGCTCTTACCTATATTTAATCAACAACTCAAGATCACCTTATTTGATTCTTTCCAACGAGTAAATTGGAAGAATTCCTTTGGAAAGTGCCAATGGTTATGAAGGCATAAATGAGTATATAAGGCAGACTTTTTCGTTGTTTGATGTGTGGATGAGAGTAAAATTTCAAAGTTTAAATCTCTGTAGTTCCTTGTTTTCTTATACTTCGAGCTATAATTGTATACAAAAGAGAGAAGCACATTGTGAGATTTTGTGAAGAGAATAGCTGAGACTCTCCACTAAGAAAGTCAAGACTTCGAGCTATATCATCTCTTTTGATTCATAGTGAAATCCAGCCTATGGGCTGTCAACGCGGGAGAGTGGATGTAGGCTTGGATTAAGCCAAACCACTATAAACCTTTGTGTTCAATTTCTCTTACCCTAATCTCCTTATCTTAATTGCTGCTTTATTTAATTGATTCATAGATTTATTTAAAAGTCTTTTACATCCTGAATTATAACTCAAAGGCAATTAAATTTCCTAAAGTCTTTCAAAGAAAGTTTATATACACTTATTCACCCCCTCTAGGTGTGTTTACTAGCCCTTTTCAGAGATGATCCGGTACCCCATGAGTATAGATCATGGTACCGTTACTACTTCGATGGAAGGAGAGTGGGTCCCATCCCAAAGGAAGATGTGCCACGGCATGTCCTTGAGGAGGCTTTTGGAGTAGGGACTGTAGACCCTGATGACGGAGCAGTAGACGATGCCAAAGATCTCGCGCTTGGGAGTGAGCCAACTCTCCAGTGTACACAGTTGAGGACACCAATTGGAGCGAAGAGGAAGGTGAGATCATCGAGCAGGAAGGGGAAGGGCCGAAGGAGGACCAAGAATGGGGAGTACAAGAGGAGGAGCCTGAAGAGGAGAATCTCGCAGAGAACGAGTTTGATTCAGAGGAATCTGAGGAAGATCAAGATGATGATCCTGAGTATGACCCAGATGAGGACTGAGATCCCATCTTGTTTTGTTAAACTTGTGTCTTGCGAATAGGTGCTAGACCAGACCTTTGTTAATAGTATCGTAATATATACTATGAGGCGTGCTTTGTATAAAAGTATGGTTGTAAATTTCAATACGAAAAATATGGCCCTGTTTTTCTATCCCATTGTTTTATTGTTTGGGGATTTATAATTACTTTTGTATGTGCTTATAATGAAAATGAAAAGATCGGCGATACGTAGTCCTAGGATATCGCTTTTAAAATCGACCAAGCTAACGGATGGGCACGTGCCCGAGGATTGGGGCGTGACATAGAATGAAAGAGGGATGGTCCTTCAAATAATATTTACTTTTGACTAAAATAACTCCTAGTTATGGAAAAGATGTATCGATGCCATGTCATATATGTTCTATGTATGCTGCTGTTCATGTTATATCATCACTATCTTAGAAACATTGCCAGCTCTAACAAGTAATTTTGCATATGCTTAATCTGCTTATACTAAATTTTTTCAGCTCTTCATGAAAGACAGGCAATTTGAATGAGTTTTCAAAACTAGTTGAAATGATACGCGATGATCCAGAAGTAACTAATTCAAGCAACAAATCTTACAAGGATTCAAGGATCAGAAATGTTGATGTGAAGAACATTATGTCTCTTAAATCCGCCACAAGGGCAATTCATCTATCGAGCTTGAAAATGATGAGGTCTCACCTGCATCCGACTTGATGTCCTTGTTTTCTGAAACCATTCTTAGAAATTTTGACTCTTCAATGCATTGAACCTACTAAACTGATGCTATACCGTGCCCGCATGCAATAATATATCTCCGAGTCCTCTTCAAAATTGGACAGGCCTCCAAAACATGTCTCAATCTGATCAAAGCGTGATTCCTGAAAAATAAAATCACAGCCACTCTTGCATAGAAGTTTCAACCAATGATACATATCAACTATTGTCTACCGTGATTAATAATTTTGGCGATGTATATAACGTACAAGAAAATAAATATACACATCAACTACTGAAATTGTAAACTTCACTTGCGATTGTATCTCAATTCTAAGTCTTCCATTATTATTTTCCTGAAAGCTCACATTAAATTCACCATAATATGCTTTAAAGAGGACATTGACATCCTTATCTCTAGTTATATATGACTGAATTAGCCACTAGAAGATACAAACCTAGAAGTATGGCTCACAATCTGCTGTTGCCTAACATATTCATGTTAAGTCACGTGAAATGAGAATATGGTGTATCAATGCCATGCCACATTTGTTCTACGTATGATGCTGTTCATGTAATGTCATATCTCGTCTTGGATAGATTGCCAGCTCTAACGCGTAAATTTCATGTATCAAATCAGGCCTTTCACACAACATTATTCTGCATATGCTTAATCTGCTTGTACTAAACCTTTGCAATTCTCCATGCAGGACGGGCAATTTATAAGAATTGTCAAAGACTAATCGAAAAAAATATGCTTGTAATAAACTTTTATGGGTCTAACGCATCATCTGCCTTAGATATAAGCTTCTAAGATAGAGAAACAATATGTTATTACCAAAAAAATATTACTAGGGCTAGTCATAAATTAAATAGATAAAGCATTTCCTTTTCATTTTCCCCCCTTTCTATCTAGTGTAGTTATGGAAGCAGGTCAGTGGAATGAAATGCCTCACGACTGAAAAAATAAATGTCTGAAAGATGTTTATTTTAGCAAACACGGTCAAAAACCGGGAAGGATGCAGATTTTAAAAATTAGATTTTCATTTTTTTTTTAGAATGAAAAATCTTAATATAAATTTCTAAATGCTTTTGGAACACGCATCCTAATTGACCGACCCCATCCACATGCAAATTCAATTAACACTCAATCCATCAATAACGTAAGTCAGTCGATTTGTGGATCGGCGGACCATTTAAGTTGTGTTCTTGAAAGAATTCTCTCAGCAAATTCTTGTTGAAGTTGTGCGATGAGTATAGGATTCTTTTAGTGTTCTATTTTCACTTTAAAAATTGCAAATCACTAAACTCATCTCCATAATGACAATAAAGTGGAGCGTATTACATAAAAATTCACTAAATAAACAATTCATTTCATATGAAGTGAAATAGCATTTTAATGATAAATTCTGAATTAATTTATTATTTTTTTTTTTTGCTAAAACTTGCATTTTTTTCCAATGAATTTTGATAAAAGCTGACCTTGTCCCATAGATTTGCTGCACATATAGAACTTTCTCATGTTAAAAAAAGAAAAAAAAAACGTGAGCTGAAAATAAAACAAACTTATATCGAGTGGGTTTTAAAATAAGTAAGATCAAATATTAATTGATTTTTGTTTATTTTTTAATTTCTCACCATTATTACAAATCTACCTTAGAGTTGAATTGGTGTTCGCGGACGGTTGTGTCAAGAAAATATAAAGAAGAAATAGAGAGAATGATCCAGACTCGCCTTATAATGCTTGAAGGACTGGATGGAGCCGCTAAATCCTTTCTTAACCCCAGGTAATCTCCCGCACCTTTTGATCCGCACGTGGCAATCATTTGGCAATTTGGTGGTCGACACGTCAATCAACCTTTCCAACGATCCGCAATCATTAAGTGTTAAAAGGTTCAAAAACTCCAACTCGTCGACGCCCTCGACTTCCCGTAGCCTCTTGCAGCCCCATATTATTTAAGACTTTAGGTTCTTTAAGTTCGACAAACCACCGACACGTTGTAAGTAAGGACAACCATTGATGTCAAAGCCTTCCCACGATTCCAACATACCTACAACTTGAATGTCGAGTATCTTATGGCAACTCCACAGGCAGAGAGTAGGCAACTTTTTTAAGACCGTCGATGGAAAAATTAGCCTCCCTTCACAACTAATCAATTCATTATCAGACTCATAAACTATGCTTTCCAAGGACTTGCCACCTTGAATAGTCAATGCCTCTAGTGATTCGCACACCCAAGAAAATTGGATCTCAACTAACTTTATACAAAAATTCACCTTGACATCGTGTAGCTTCCTCATTCTTGATAGCCTCAACCTCTCGAGACATTGCCAACTTGCCACACACAACTCCTTTAGCTGTGGAAGTTGAAGCCCATCAAGTTGTATTTCTTGCAATGGAGAATCATACAGCTCTAAACATAACAAATTTCTTAGGTTTAGAGAGAGTGACGCAACTGTATTGAAATTTTCAAGCTTTAGCTTTTCCAGAGATAAGGGTAGTTGCGGAAAGGTTTGCAGGTCGAATCCATACAACGAAAGTTTGTTTAGCACAGGAAGGGAAGCCATCGTAGTAGGAATAGGGACATCTTGAAGTCTGAAGCTCAATTCGGTCGGTTTAGATAACTTTCTAATATATCGTAACTTATTGGTCCGAAGTTTATCTCTTAATATTTCACAATGAACTAGATCCAACTCAACTAAATTAATCATGTTCGAAAGATCTGAGAATATCTGCAATAATTTAGATAACATGCTTAGATGGGTTAAACTTGTTGGGAGGTCAGCAATTCTTGAATATTATTGCATTCCTTCAACCTGATTCTTTGTAGGCGAGGAAGCATGCCGATGGTCTTTGGAACTTCACTGACACAAGTTCCTGATAGATACAACTCAACCAAATTAGTCAAGTTCGAAAGATCCGAGACTACCCGCAACAATTTAGAGGACACTTTTAGATGGGTTAAACTTGTTGGGAGGGTAGGCAACTCATGAATATTATTGCATTCCATCAACTCGATTCTTTGTAGGCGAGGAAGCATGCCAATAGTCTTTGGAACTTCACTGACACAAGTTCCTGATAGATACAACTCAACCAAATTAGTCAAGTTTGAAAGATCCGAGACTATCCACAACACTTTAGATGACACTTTTAGATGGGTTAAACTTGTTGAGAGGGTAGGCAACTCATGAATATTATTGCATTCCATCAACTCGATTCTTTGTAGGCGAGGAAGCATGCCGATAGGCTTTGGAACTTCACTGACACAAGTTCCTGATAGATACAACTCAACCAAATTAGTCAAGTTTGAAAGATCCGAGACTACCCACAACAATTTAGATGACACTTTTAGATGGGTTAAACTTGTTGGGAGGGTCGGCAACTCTTGAATATTATTGCATTCCATCAACTCGATTCTTTGTAGGCAAGGAAGCATGTCGATGGTCTTTGGAACTTCACTGACACAAGTTCGTGATAGATTTAGGATTCTTAGAAATGGCAAACTTCCAATGCCAGAAGGAAGTCGACCTTTTAAAGAGTGACCATTGACTTGAAGCACTTCTAGATTCCGAAGCATTTCAATAACACGAGGTAAATTCCATGAATTTGCATAATCCAAATTATGAGAAATGTGACCTTGAAAGTTCAACTCACGTAATGATTTCGACTTCCATATGGAATTCGGGAGTTCCTTAATTTCACAACAATTTATAGCAAAATACTGTAGATTCACTAGATCCCCGATTTCTTTAGGCAAATGTTTGAGATAATTGCAGTAATAAATCCTTAAGTCAATCAGACACTTCAACTTCCCAATAGAGCCATTGATTTTCCTCAATTTGTGACAATTGTCGAAAGCAAGCTTCTCTAAATTCTGGTATCCAGAGAAGTCAGGTGTTCTAATTATGTTCTGACAATTTTCAAAAGAAAGAACTCTCAATTTTATTGCCATCTGTCAAAATGAAGGCAATACTCAATAGATGAACAATCAAATATTACTTTCCAACAAAATAAAATAGAAATAAGAATATTACGCACCTTAATTGAGTTTTGTAATCCCGGATCATCTAAGAAAAGAACATCGATGAATTCAAGAACAACTAAATTCTTTAGGTACATGTTGGTCCATTTTTGCAGAGGATTGGGAAGACGATATGTTGCATCTCTAACAAGGGTTAATTGAGATAATTTAAGGAATCTTAGATGTTCAAACCTTCCAATCCTTTTAATTTGAACAAAGACATCGAGCATTCTTTGTCTAGATGAATAAAGAGATAGTGCTTGAACCTTTTTGTTTATCTGCAAATAAGAATGGGAAATGAGTGATATCAGTATTCTACCCCATAGAGCCAAAGAAATATAAAAATGAAAGAACAAAAAAACCCAAGAAGGTACAATGTAGTGGAATCTATGGCAAAAACAAGTTAGATCTCTCCAGAGGTGCTTTACCTCCTTTGGTCTTATTGCATCAAGGCTCTCCTCCCAAATCCATATCCTACTCCGCTCCTCAGGATTTATTGGATTTTCTTGGAGAACAATTTCTCTTCCTAGATCTCTAAGTTGATCGTGCATCCAAAAATTATCTTTCTCCACAATCTTTACCAAAGACATGCCAATGAGGGCAGCAACTCCTGTAACTGGGAAAAATTCACAATCTTTCCATAGGTAGATTGCATTCGCCTTATCTTCACCAATGAAAAAGCATGCAATATCAAGGAAAATTTGTTGTTGCTCGAAAGTTACGGCATCATAGCTGATCTTCAACTTTCCAAAAACATCCTCATGAGGTGCTTTTCTTAACTTATACATCGTCTCTTTCCATAGATCTTGCGGTTTGTGGCAGAGGAATGAACCAATCACCTCAAGAGCCAATGGAAGTCTCCCAACAGCAAATACAATTCCCCTTGAAAGATAATTGTAATCATCTGAAGGAAAGTCTATGTTAAATGCATGTCTACTAAAAAGCTCAAGCGCATGTCCAGCACTCATCATCTCCATTTCAATAATCTAAAATCTGATACTTTTGTCTATTGACTTGCAAGATATCTTTATTTCTAGTTGTAATCAATATTCTGGATCCTGAATATAAAGTACTCTTTCCAACTAATTTCTCCACTTGTTCGTTGTTATCAACATCATCGAGTACAATAAGGACTTTCTTATTACAAAGTATTTCTCCAATCCTCTTAATTCCATAATCAATTTCATCAATGTTCTTTGTTCCTGAAGGATGGCCGATTTCGGATAGTAACCTTTTTTGCAAGTGAACTAAGCCATCGATTCTTGATGACTTCTCTCGAATGTCTTCAAGAAAACAACACTTTCCAAAATGAGAAGAAAGTAGATTGAAGATGACCTTGGCAAGTGTAGTTTTTCCAATACCTCCCATGCCATAAATTTTAACGAGTCGCACACCATCGGAATTGACATCTAATAATTTGCTTACTGCTACTACTTGATCATCGATTCCAACTAAATATTCAGTCACCAATCTATGTTTTGACTTCAAACATCCCACGACCTTCGCAACTACCAATTTGATTAGTTCTCCGTGGCTGCCACAATAGAAATCCATTTTAGTGAGAAAATTCACGAGACTAGAAGTGATGTCATTCGAGCACTGGATAAACTACACAACGATCTGATAAGTAATGGGACGTTAAATATAGAAGTGATATTCTAAAAGTCCATATTGGACATTAATGTCTCTCCAAAACATACTTTTAGGCCCCTGACAACGTTGATGCTATGTCATGACCCGAAATTCAACTTGATTTCAACATGAGAGTAGCAATCTTGGGATTTTCGAGCAAAATTATTGAATAAAAATTTGTGCAATTGTCAAGCAACAACTGTAGAAGTTGAATATCATGTCTTCACATTTTGTTTTGCAAACGTAAAGATTCATCATTTAGCATTACTATAATAAAACTCCCACCTCAATCATACTAGAATTTTCAGATCTATTATTAAGTGTTAACGAACATTGGGGAAACAAGTATCTTGAAAATAGCTAGCTTACCCTTTGTATTTCTTCACCTCCCACCCCTTTATGGCATCAACCTCCATGAGGGCCTCTCTCCAAGCATTTACTTGCTCGTTGCTCAACTTCTTCTCATGCTCCAAATTGAGTATGGCATTGTGATATAGTGGAGTTTTCAATTTAACATCGTTAGGTTCCACATCAAAGAAAATAGGTAGGATCTCTTTATTACCTTCAGATTTCAAGGTGTTTGCTACAATCTGTACGAGCTCGCAAAGGCACCATTGGCTTGAAGCATAGTTTCGAGAGAAGACTGGTATGTAGATCCTGGAGTTGTTGATTGCTTGCAGCAGAGATCCATCAATTCTTTCACCGACACGGAGTTCTTCATCATCTCGAAACACATGGATTCCAACGTCGATCAAGCTATGAAAGAGGACATCGGTAAATCCAGTCCGAGTGTCAGGTCCTCTGAAACTCAGAAACACTTGATACTTGCTTCCCGATGATGTTCCAGCATCTGAGCTTGCCATAGCAGTAATTTGCTCAGCTAAGCAGACCTCTCTTTTCCTCTCTCGCTCTCTCGCTTGATGATCTTCAGCAGAGAAATATTCCGCGTCAACACGTTAACAGCATATGATGTAGTTATAGGAGAATTCTATGGGTCTAAGAAAAGATGGTGGAAACAGAGTATATTCCGCGTCAACACGTTATGAGCAGATAATGTAGTTATAGGAGAATTCTATGGGTCTATGAAAAGATGGTGGAAACAGGATGTAGCAATTTTTTACGACGAAGACCATAAGATCGAATGCTATTGGTCGATGACTAAAAAATAAAACTAAAGTTGTGGTCGACGCACTTGTGAAGGCGTCCATGCAGTTGAAGGCCCCATTAGCAGGAGCCAACTGGGGACGTTTACATCTGAGGACGTTCACAGCATAGCTGGCTTGTCGCGCGTGCAGTTGCAGGCCCCATGTGCAACAGTTCGGAAGAACGTGATTATGGCATGACATCCGTGGAAGTCGAGGAATCAAAATTTCATTATGCATTAATTTACCTCATTCCAAGTATCATTACAACCACTGGGATTCACCCCAGTGGCCACCCTTCCAACATGGAAGGAGGAGGTGAGGGGTTCAAACTCCCACCTTCTCAGGGAGAGATGGGGTGGGGACGCGCGAAGTTTTGGGTGAGTGGATTTCGACGCCCACGCCCGCAAGAGAGCCGAGCAAAAGTCGTCGCCAGTAGAATAGGTATAGAGTAGAGACCGAAAAAAAAAAAAAAGTATCATTACATTTTTATTTTCTTTGCTTTTTTGCACAAATATTTTATTTATTCTCTCTTATCCATCCTTTCCTTATATTGGGCTAATAATAGTATCTTACCTATCATTAAAAAAAAAAAAAAAAAAAAAGTCTCCATTTTATATACGAAATCAGTTCTTGTTTTGTTTCTTTTGAATTAGGAGATGCTTCTGGGAACCAAAGTCGTTTTTTTTTTAATATTTATTTACGACGAAGACTATTAGATCGAATGCTCAAACTTAGTGGCTAAGTACTTGTTCAAATGCGCGTGCAAGTTGCAGGTCCCATGTTCTGAATAATAAAAGTAACTTTACCTGTCGAAAAAAGAAAAGGAAGTCTCTTTTTTTTTTTTTTTGGTATGATATCAGTTCTTATTTTGTCTCTTTTGGGCAAGGAGATGCTTCTGGGAACTTTCCCTGAACCCTGCAATATCCTTCCAAGAAAGCTTCGAAGTTCGACATAACTTTTTTCAACAACTACTGAAGACAAGATTTCAAAATGTTCATGCTCAGAATAGATTAATTTTAGACCGATTGAGATCACGACAAAGATGTAGGCAGAGCCCGATCATCTTTTGCGAAGCCTTCGTTTGTCGATGCTGCCGTCATTGTCGTTATTGATGTTGAAACTGTTGTTCTGACTGCCACACCCGATTCCATTCTCTTCCGCAGTTCTAGCGTTTCCAACATGGAGAAATAAATGGTGGCCAAAATGTTGGCAGTCCCAGGAAATCCTGATGAAGAATGAAAAGTTTTCATTTGAAAATTGCTACAAAAGTGCTGCAAAGTCTGATACTAATCTAGCTTGAGACTATTGTACATTGGCAATCATGAAATTTGTGAGGAATTTTAATAGTCTGACACTTAGGTACCCAGTGAAAATCTCTGTTTACAAGCATATTTAGAGTAATGCGAGGACTCTTCAATACTCCTAGCTTCCTAAAGAAATGGAATTGCGCTGAATCTACATCCATATCAGTTGCTCCATGTTATCATGACTACTTTGAGATTCTCTGTCCAATTCCTCTAGTTCCCCCAGTTAACGCTTCTACTCCTTCAGATTCACCTTCATTGCTTCTACTCCTTCCTTCGCACAGTCGATGCCTAACAGCATAAGACATGGACGAAATGTCCGCTCAGCTCTCTTAAGGCCTAGAACATCAGGATGACAGGAATGCCGGAGTTGAGGGATTGTTGAAGAGATAATCCGACTCGCCGTGCAATACCAAACACGTTCACCCGAGCCCGTTGTCACCTATTTCCATGGCCAATCAACTCAATTGTTTATAGCTCTTATTACACATTAGAGACACGAGCTTTACAAAATTCGATGAAAAACCCACGCTTGACTCTTGACAAAAATTAAGAAAAATAATTGTCCCCATAAAAGAATAATTATTATTTAATAGTTTAGCTAATAGTTATTTTCGTTACACATACGAAAGACAATTGCATAACAAATCAATTTGCAAAGGATGGGCTTGGGCTTAAAGTGTACTGCCAGTTTTGAACTTCCCACTCGTATTTAATCGGACTCTGGTGATAGACCTGCTCAATGGGCTGTTGGTATTTTATTGGCACTTTGAGCCCAACATTCCTATACCTGATAAGATAAGACAAATGTCAATGCTATATAACTTTAAGAAATCCTCCTTTATAAAATAAAAAGATATTCATTTTCTTGTCAATTTCTCTAAGTCCTGCTCAAGCCTACCTTTAAGTTATTCCTGGACGGAAGTGCCCACTCCTTTGTGTGACACTTGGAATATGAGATGGGCTTAAGTAGCAATCAACCAATAACATATCGAGTCTCGACATAAGAGTAGATGTTTGTCTAGATTGGAGCTTACGTGCCTCAAATCCATCAAGGCCATTGACCACGTGGTTCCCAAGTGTGGGTTCACGTGATGGACAATCAAGATTTATTTGGATTTGGATATTCAGGTTCAATGTATTTTTTTTTTCAAGATAAATTTCATTTATTTTACAAAAAATGAATTGTTTTAATTATTTTTTTTAAATGACCGTTTGTTATCATTTGGAATAATAAACAAATGAATTCATAAATTTTTGTAAATGACTGGAGTGATTATTTTTAGGAAAATTTTTTAAAATTTTTTTCTTGAAATGGAAATGTTTCCCCTAGGGGGCAAAATCGGGATTTTCTCGGTCCAGTCGGAAAAACTCTCGGCGAGCGCATGACGCTCGAGCGAACCTCCGCCCCGTTTCCGTCGCTTTCGGTCCCGCCTCTTTCCAAGCTACTCTCTCCCTATATAAAAGAGTCGCCATTCAAAACCTGTGGATAAACCAGATTAATTCTCTCTCATCTCCATTCAAATGTAGTCCATCTCTCTCTCTCTCTCCCTCCCTCCCTCCCTCGCTCCCTGTCGCGATTGCAAGGAAGGTAATGTCGACGTGCGAATCGATCTCGAGCTTTTGCAATCCGTCGATTTCTTCTTCTGGCCGTGGCTTCTTCGGTGCCTCGTTGCTCCGTACCTCTGAAACTTCGGCTCTCGCTGATCGTTTCGTAGTGTCGAGCAGAGGTACTTCGCAAGCGCGTTTAGTTTTCCGACGGTGGATTTGATGAGATGCGAACTGCACCGATGAGGAGTTCCTTCGGACTCTCTCACCTGTTTGATTCCGTGCTTGGTTGTCTCTTGCCGTTTCGCGTTCGTTCGTTTTGCGTCTCCAACCCTCCCGTCACAGGAGGTCCGTTTGATTTCGGAAGACTTCTTTGTGATCAATGTAGATTGGCTTTATCGAGTTCGTTGGCGTGTCATCTATGATTTTGTAGGTTAGGCGCAGCAAAGAATTTCTTCTTTATTGCCCCGTTTATCTCTCTCTGATATAACTCTATGACTATTCTGGCGCATTTGGCTTCAGACACTGGGTGGAACAAGCTTGTGGATAAGTTTGCGTTCAGAATTGCTGTAAGCCTTTTGCTGGAAGTGTATAGCTCCTTGCAGTTTGAGCGCAATGTAGGCACTTATTTAGAGGAAATCACTATGACTTACAGCATTTACATACAAAGATAATGCTATTCCTTGGCATCTGTTTTCGTAGAAATGATGCCATGATAAGTAGCTGTTCTGATGTTTTTTTTTTTTTTTTTTCAATTACATGATAAGTAGCTGTTCTGGAAATCAGATGATCTGAATGTGATAGGAGGACCTATATATTTTAGGCAGTCATAAGACAGCCATTAATTCATTGGCTAAAACTCAATGCTGTGGTTTCTCATTTTAAAATAGCATCAGCGTTCTTTTCTTGGGATAGATTATACTGGATTAGCCCTGTGCTTTGCCCCTGTATGAACTCATTAATAATGCACTTGTTCATCCTTTGCAATAGCTACAGTGGTTTCCTCTTGCAGTCTAGTTGAACTCCTTCAGACATTTCATATCGAATGTATGAGAGATTTATGTCCCTTTGAATCAAGGCAGAGAAATCTTGAAATGATTGTTACTTTATTGTACTGATTAGGTGTCCATCTTATCACTGCTGTCGAATTGGAGATCCTTTACCTTTGCATTTGTGGAAGGATGAAAAATGAATCATCAGAGATATATGATAGTAGCACATATATATATGGGTGTTTTTGGCCACACGGTTTTAAATTTAGAACTTGCAACTCGCCACCTAACCACTTTTTATAAGTCAATGCTGCTCCCATATGAACTGTCTACATGTCATGTGTGGGTTTTTCACTTTAATGGACTGGCTAAGGTCCCTCCTAGGTTAGTTTATATATGCTTCTGCATAAGATAAGTGCAAAATTTTTATAGATGCAATGGTTTAACAAAGAGATGTTGCTTTTGCGAAGAGAGGAGGTTGCTGTGTAGTATAGCCAACCTAATGGGTTTGCAATTAAAATCTCCCTTTTCTTTTGTAAATTCTAAGGGCCATTTGAATTCTCTTTTTGCTTATGCTTTCCTCACTCTTTCCTTGCAGATGGCAGATTGACCTAAGGAAACTGCAGTGGTGAATCAGAAAGAGGATAAATCATTACTAGGTAGTCTGTATAAACTTGACAAATCTCAAAATACAGTAAATTCACTTCAGAGGTGGAATGGTACCACAAGGATGCATATTTCTCAATCTAAAACCTATATAATCTGTTTAGATTATTATTGTAATATGGCCTGGCACATGACTCTTTTGGATATCGTGGTCAATAATTAGTGCAGTATACTTTTCATGTACTTGAAAACAAATTAAAGCTTTCTTAATGTTAAAATTGGTTTTCATCCTTGTCATTGATTAGGATGATTGCTTGTACACATTTCTGGCCATGTCTTATGAAGGTCAGATATGTAGGTCATAGCTCAATGTTAAGTCTGATTTCAACAGATGCCGAATTTGGAAAGGAGTTCCTTACCTCTTGGAAGTCATTGTCTGTGGCAGAAGATGACAAATTGGATTTTAGCTTTGGCAAAGGCAAAACAAAGAAATTCAACTCTTTACCAAAAAAAAAAAAAAAAACAAAGAAATTCAACTTTGATAAACTGTAAGTAAAACTTAAAAGTATTGTTAGCTAGATAATAAACCAGTATGGGTGTGGAATGTAACTTTAATATTCTATCTTCATACTTGAGTTGGTTACGTATATTCACCCATGTACAATCACCTGTTTGTGGAGAATAATGCCTGTGGTGATCGAGTGAGCCATGCTTTACATATCATTCAGCCACTTCAAAACTCATCAAAATGATGGATGATGGTGAACATGCATGAAAGCTAGTTACAATCTTATTTGTTATGAGAGTGGGATATATCTCTGCTTTCTGTGGATTGATTGTTAAGTAACCTTTTTCAGGGATGTTGATTTTAATGTGGATGCTGACTTTGACAAGTTTTCATCATTCAAAGTTGACATGCCAGATCTTGATTTCTCCTGCCCATCTAAGAAATCTCCGAACAAGGACAGAAATGAAGCAGAATCACCTAACGGACGAAATTTTAAGAAAAGATTTTCTTTCTTCTTTGATTTTAATGGGTAAGACAGCTTCACAATGTGTACATTAGGGCATATTCTTTGATACATAAGGTTATATTTTCAAGTGAAGGGAAATGTCATGACTTGTGATTGCAATCTAGGAACTTAGCAGTCATTTGTGCTATCCAGGTTGGCTGGCTTTAATCTTGATTCACCCATGACTAAGGGAGAACAAGGTGGGAAGAAGGTTGTAGGAAGCAAGGGGAGATCATCGGAGATGAATGAGCACCAGGGCTCAAAAACTCGCCTTCCTGAGGCAATTCCTGACTGTGAGGATAACACTATGATTGATAATATTCAACATTGCACTATGTGGGTACATCAGAGATTCAAGTAGGAACTTCTGTAACTTCAACTTCTATGCCTAACCCAAGAATGGATGATTGGGTGCCAAAGCTCGCAGCATGTAGAATTTCAATTCCACAGCAATCTTCTTTTCAAAGGACAAACAGCCCATGTTCTCAAGGATCTGACCAACAAGATTATTCATCAGACAAAACAGCCCCAAGAGAGGTACATATTCAGCCCAGGGTTGACACAAATTTAAGTACCATCCCAGAGCTTCCGAGGAAAGATTTGTCTATCTTCAAAATTTTAAATTCCACTTTGGGTGAAGAGCAGAGTAACAGGAAACAAATGGTAGGGGAAGCCACATATTCTCATGGCAACATGCAGTCAGAAGTTTCAAGTGTGCCACATGTTCCAGGAACAGAAGGCAAGGCAAATGGAAGCAATAAACCTATTCTTGATTCATTGAATGCTACTAAGGCTCATAACGAAGAGGCCAAGCCTGAGACAAGTTTTAATGATACAGCCTATATTATCCCAAGCGAAGTACTGCACGACAGTGAAATGGCTGTTTTCAGGTTGTCTTACTTATCCCTTATCTTTGACTGATTAGAGGATTGAGGGGGAATCTATATTAGGATGATATTGGCAAGTTTCTGCCATGCCAAATTAGAGCAACATGCCATTAATGGCTCCTTTTAAGAAACATGGACTCTTGATGGTTGATTTTGTGAAAATTTAGAAAGCATATGCATCCGTAGCTTAATGTTTAAGGACGGGAATGCAAGTTGTTGTGATTTTCAGTCTGATGCACTCATTCATTGAGTTTTTGCTATCATGTTGATGCATTTTATGGTGACTTCCAGAGTTCAGTACAAAGATTGTTGGACCAACAGCATAATGTTTTTGCACTTATTAGCTCACTTTTAGTAACATGTAAATGTCCCAAGCAGAGAGCCTGCACTTAAATATTGTCCTCTTTCCCTACTGGTAGAGAGCCTGGACCAGCCCATTCAAAGTTTTCCAAGAGATCAGACGAAATTAAGAGTCAGTCTTCTCGAGAACCATCAACTGGGAGAAAGTTTACTCAATTTAGCAGCAAAAGACTTGCTCCTGTACATCTAAATGACACTAGGTGAAGATTTTTTTTTTTTTTTTTTTTTTTTAATTCAAGTTTCTTTGATTGGACATTCCATGCTTTATACCTTCACATGGTTTATGCAATCTGCAACAGGCTGCGAAACAATGCCAAGGATTCTCAAGTTGGGGGAAAGTTGCTTTTTGGTCTAAATTCACTGGCAAGGGAGCAAACAAAAAGTCAACCTCCTCTGACTGGATGCCATATCAGTGTGAGACCCACTTCTTAACTGGGGTGAGGCACCTGTACCTAATCAATTTGTAACTGTGGAGCTGTTTGAAATTTTGTTCAAATTCTAGCAATTTCTTTTTCCCATGTACTTCATTTAACAGTAGCCAACAGTGAGTGAATAATGTGTAAGTTTTCTCCTCCCCACTGCCACTCCCCCACCCACACAGAAACACAAAAGAGAAAAGGGGAAAGCTTACCTTTTTTCGCATATAAATATGGTCTGGTTATTGGTTTTCTGTCATCCAATGGACTTTCAACTAGGGTAAAATGAGATTTTTTTTTTTCTTTTGATAGTATGTCATAGTTTGCCTTGAGACATTGACTCTCCTAATTGCTGTATATTACTAGCTTGATAAACGGATATATAGATATATGTGAATTTGTTATACATTACTAGTTTGATGAATACATATGTAGATGCATGTGAAAAATGTTATGATGTTCTTGATTATCGCTTGCTGTTGATGAAATTAAAGCCTTTTCAGCTGAAATTATAAACCTTTACTTGCAACTGTCTCTCAAGTCCAAGTCTCCCTTTGTTATTGGCCAGGAAAGCTCATTAAATCCTTCACAGTATGCTCTGAAGGGGATATTGACATCTTTTTCTCTGGTAAAATATGACTAAATTATGCCTGGAAGTAGGGTTCACAATCTGTGGTAACATGATATGTTCATGTGGGAGAGTGATATTCCTTTAAATGATATTTACTTTCAAGACTGAAATAACTCCTCATTGCAGAAAAGATGTGCCAATGTCATGTCATATCATTTTATGTTTGATGCTGTTCATGTCATGTCATATCCGGTCTTAGTCATTGCCAGCTCTAACAAGTAGATTGCATATATCAGATTAGACCTTTGACCCAGCATTAATTTGCATATGCTTAATCTGCTTGCACTAAAGTTTTGCAGTTCTCTATGCAAGACAGGCAGTTTAAATGAGTTGTCGAAACGAATTGATAAGATATGCGTGAACCCTGAAGTCACTAATTCAAGCAAGGAGTCTTTTAAGGATTCAAGGGTCAGAAATGTTGACTTGAAGAACAGTAACTCTTAATTCTGCCAAGAGGGCTTTTCATCTTTCTAGCTTGAGAATGATGAGGTCTAAACTGCATTGCAACTTTACGTCCTGGTATTTGAAACCATAGATACTTTTAGAGATCAAGATGTCAACACGTGCAGGGCCACAAGAACCAAAGAAGACCAACTTGGTTCTAATCCTACAGAGGAAATCAGTTCCATGGGGGACTCTGAGCAAATTATGGCTACGCGAGATGATGTAGCACGTGTTAGCTCATTATAGCAAAAGCACCAAAAACCAATCACTTCTCAAGTCATCCTTAAAGCGGAAATCATATGAGGTTCCTTTCTGTTGTTTGCTCCACTTCCAGGTAGTAACTTACCCCTCTTCAATAGAATGTTACGTTTGGACCAAAAAAAAAAACAAAAAATTGGGCATTAGGAATATACTTATGGGGATGTTATTTTGCAATGCATTAGAAGCTGTGAGTGTCTATATTGCAGGGATCAGATGGCAATTTAATGCCATTTAGTCTATTAAAACGGTCTTCTCAGTCTCCAAGTGAGAAAAGGTGAAGAGTATTAATAACTCCATTATACTGGGTCCTGTGACCGGGTTTTGTTTGTGGAAGTAATGTTCTTACTCTTGACACTTTAGAAGTTTCAGAGATTCCTCCAAAACTATGGTCACAGAACAGATAAATCGATAAAACCAACCACTTCTCAATTCATAAGGGAAATCATCTGAGGTTCCTTTCTATTGTTACTCCTCACTTCCAAGTAATACCTTACACCTCTTCAATAGGGTGTTGCAAATATAATGAAGGGGATGCTATTTTGTAATGTATTAGAAGTCGTGAGTGTCTATTCTGCAGGGGTCAGTTGCCAATTTGATGTCATTTACTCCACCAGAATGGCCCTCTGAATCTCCTAGTGAAAAAAGGTGAAGAGTGCTAAAAACTCCACTACCCTCACTCCTGTGACTGGGTTTTGTTTGTGGAAGTAATGTTCTTACCCTCGGGACTTCAGAAGTTTCAGTAAAAACCTCTGAAGCTGTTGTCACTGAACAGGTAAATGGACAGAACCTTCTTGAGTTTTTCTATTTCAACAGAGTCGAAACTCGTTCCTTGCTGGTTTCTTAGATTATACATATCAGGTTTGCAATCATGAGAGCACCAATCAAAGCAAAACAAACAGTCTGTCTGGTGACCATCCTAAATTTCAGCTTAAGATTTCTCCTAAGGCGAGGTCCACTGAAGTTGGAAGTCCATTGGTCATGGAAACTGATGAAAATGTTGAAAAGGCTGAAGCTTATACAGAGGAACTTGAAGATGTAAGTGAATTGTGGCTAAAAGTTTTTTGCTATTAATGAGTTGCTTATGCACTTCTCGGCTTTGGTGATCAGTTATATGCATATTGTGGACTATAGTCAGACACTGTGAAGATTATAATAGAGAGACAATAATAGTGACAACAAAGCACTAGGAAAAGAATATACGAGATTGTCAAGTTACAGGGAGTAGTTGTCCATAGACAACTTTCTGTGGCTTACTGGATGAGTGGTTGAGATGAGATTCTTCTTAATTATTTCTTTTATGTTACTAATTATATTGTTTGGTGGGGTGGGGGGAATGGTTGAATGAGCGACCTTGAACTTCTTGAATTCGTATGTTTCACTACTGGATGTTTGCTCTTCACTTCCGATAAATTTGGTTATGGGTTCATTGACACTAAGCATCTTCATCTATTGAATTTGTACAACTAAAATTTAATGAAGAGAACCTCCCTATTATGGGAATTGTGATGTCTTCTACTGTCCAACCTAATTATCCTTAAGGGTGAATCTATAGTACTTTTAACTATTTTTCTATAATTAAAGGTCTATCATAAGCAATTGAGTTTTCAGAAGGCCATTGAACATAGACTGAGGATGTTGCGAAGAAGGGCATTGAACTGTTGCCTCTTGTCTATTCTACCATCTTTGCGATCCTTACTGCTGGCAAAACATTGGCTATCAAAGGAAATTGTTTTACAGATCTGCAATATGCTAAAGAAGCAGCAGGAAGAAGCTAAAGAATTGCTCGTTCGAGCACTTGTGACCAACAACAATCTATTAATGTTTAATCATCCCATCTATGAACAGATATCCTTCTGATTATCAATGATTTCACAGGATGTTCTTTGGGTTGTTCATGATATGTTTCTTTTCCCCTTCAGCATTTCTTTGTAATTCCTTAGCCAGATAAAACATCTGTAGGGTGCAGAAGTATGCATCATGGCTCATGTCCAAGGAGATTCACACTTGAAGTTGCATCAGACGAGGTGTCTAGTTTGCCTCTCTCTCTCTCTCTCTCTCTCTCTCAAACACACAACATACACTATCACGCACGAGTCACACCTAGACAGAATCGCAGGAGATCATGGATGCATGTGCCTCTGATTGTCTCCTTGCTTGGACACTCATCTGAACATGGGAGCAATGATGAATCAGGAAAGTATACGCACGCTTGTTCCTCAGACTTTTGGATTGTGGAAGCATACTGGCTTCCTGCATATTTTCAGGGACGGTCTCTATTTTAGCACCCTGTTGGTTCGGAATGAAATTCCAAGGACATATGGTGCCATGCTGAATCAAGACTATATTTTTCTTCTTGTTCTCATTGGGTGCAGTCAATGTTTCAAATACGGACTAGGCTTCTCTAGACTTCTCAATCTTACCATTTGTAATTGTTCAATCTCGGCTTGTTATTTCCTTTCACTAGAGAGTACACGGTTTCCTCCCGGAGGTCATTATGAAAGACAACTCCGCATCTTGACTTAGTGTGATTTCTTAACAGCGGGAAAGCCAGGGGAGTGGCAATATGAAACTTTAGATTGTGTGACATTTGAACTGTTACATGTTGCACAATCTCTATGCAAAAAAGGTCGTAAATCATATCTTCTTTATCTTCATTTATCTTATTGACCCCTCTATGGAAAAAAGGTCCACAATTGCTGTCAAGAGCTCTCCAAGATATCGGGTTCAATTACGAGTGCTCCTGGAAATGTACTAGAGAAGAGCATGAATGGCATTGCTTTCCTTCTGGTTGGCCTGCACAATAAGAAGTTCCAAAGGTTTCAGCTAATAAAGAGTGCACTAAGTTTTATATCTCGATACCTCTTGATGTGAATGCCGGTAGATGGAAGAATGAAAGTGTGAAATGTGCGGACCTAATACTTTTCCAAAATTATTGAAGGTTAACACAAACTAGAGACCCCCAGATCCAATATCAAAACTCAAATGGAGTTTGCAACAGTTGGTTTTGATGGCTTAAGTTTCCATGTAAAATATATTGGGGATTAGTGTATTGAAAGTTTAAAATTTATCACAAAAATACATTGTAGTCCTAAATTTTACATCAAATCCTAAAATTTGTCAGATTGGTGTGATTGAGTCTTTCTATTAACTCTGTTCAAAGTGAGTAACAGAAAAAATTGATGTGGCTTTTTTTTTTTTTTTAATGAAAAATGCTTAGCTGATCATCCTCCATTAAACGACAGAGTGATGGTCAACTAATGACCTCTCATTTTGTGATGAAATCGAATGACTTTTTCAACTAGTTTCATCTCACCCAATTTTTTTTTAATGTTTTTTTATTGCAAGCTTAAATTGAGAGGTAAAATCCTAAGAGGACCTGCACAATCAATTTTAATGAATATGATGAAAAATAAATTAGATATCAAAATATAAATAATTACAAGTAAAAAATATTATAACCTACTAAAAAGAAATCATTAATATCATTATATAGATCTATTAAATTCAAAAGATGAAAAAACACTTGAGATTAAGATTCATTTTGTAATGTTTTAGGCCCAACATATCTTCGTCTACGAAATTTGGATCAATGATTTTCTTCTCTACTAATTCATTATTCTTATTTTGTTTGTTTTTTGGTAAATCATTATTCTTATTTTGTTCTTTTCTTGACTTCATTCGTTTTATGTGTAATCGATATCACCGTTCTTCATTTTAGGTCATTAGAGAGTCCTTCTAAAGTAACTTGATTTTGGTAAAAGGATTGAGAAGCCAACAATGATTTTGTTATTAATTGCAAAACAACGTCTTAAGTGTTTTTTTTTTTTTTTTTTAATCTTTAACAGAGTCTCGTCACCTCTGGCAAGCTCAGGCTCGCTACTCCCCCCATCGGCAAGCACAAGCCTCGCCACTAGCTCGAGCTCGCCGACCTTGCTGCAAGCTCGAGCTTGTTATGTGCTCATGGATCTAGCAAGTGGCGAGCCTGAGTTTGCTAGAGGTGGGCGAGCCACATGCTTGCTAGCGAGCTCGCCCGTGGATAGTCGCCGTGGTCGGCGATCGGCCGATAAAGAAGAAGTGGGAAAACAAAGAAGAGAAAAAGAAAAAGAAAAATAATTTAATAATAGATTTTTTAAAAAAAAAAAAAATTAAAAGTCGAATTTTTAAAAATAAAAAATAATTTTAAAAAATAAATTAAATGAAAAATATATATGGAGGAAAATATTTTCCTTACAAAATAGCGAAAAATATTTCCCACTTTATTTTCAAGTTTCAATCAAATATTGAAAAATAATTACATTTTTCTAGAAAATAGCTTCTTGGAAAAAAATTTCTAGACACGCCATATTTTCCATGAAACAAATAGAGCCTTAGTAGGTGATAATATTTTTTACTTTTAATTATTTATATTTTAATATCTAATTTATTTTTTTCATCATATTCATGAAGAATGATTATGTGGGTGCTCTTAAGATTTTATCTCTCAATTTAAGCTTGCAAAAAAAAAATATAAATAGTAAAAAAAAATCGGTGGGATGAAACTGGTTGACTACCAGTTTCATCACAAAATGATTGGTCATTAGTTGACTGTCACTCCATGTCACTCCATCACTTGATGGAGGATGGTCAACTAAGCCGATCTCTTTTTTAATAATTTCTCTCTTATATGTGACAGTGACGTAGTTAAAATATGAAACATAATACTAGAATGATATCATTTTGGTTTAAGTTTGATTTTAATACAATTTTGTCAGAAAAAGGAAGAACAAGGAACGATGAGGGTTTACTGGGCCCCTACCACCACCACCACCCCACTATCGCTTGAAAGGGCTATGGTGGGGGATGGCCACTTTGCCTTCTTTCGTTTTATTTTTAAATTTGCTTATTTTTTATTTTAATTTAAATATATTTAGATTTAAAAAATCATATATGGATTAAAAGGACATCGCTTTAGCATTATCCTTCATGTGTTCAGTCACATTAGTATCATGTAGCAAAGAAGAAAATACTTCAAAAAATCATGTTAACATTTTCCATCACTCAAAATAAACGAAATTAACAGAAAGACTAAAATTGCACTAATTTAAAAAGTATTAGGATCTACTTGTACTTTTGGTAGGTTTTAGAACCTAACTATATTTTCATGACAAATTTTAGGCCCTTCAACCCACTTATCCCTTTTGTATTATACCTCAACAACTTGCAAAGATTGCTAAGTGGATGGATCGTTCGTCAAGATCCCCATAAAGGGACATATTGTCTTGCGGGCCAAACGCAGAAGAAAGGACACTCGTTGAGGACGAGAATCCAACAAAGAGAAGGCCAGGATTGGAAGCCTCAAAGCAGAGTTGAATAGCGACAGCACTAGATCAAAAAGGCTGAATGGACTGAGAGCACTGAGGAAGAAGCCAAGGTTGTCACTCTATTTGACCATACAAAAGGACGAGAAAGGCTTTCGTAATTACTCATAAAGCACCGCATTGGTAATGAAGACTCCACTGGCGAGGAACGTCTTTAGCCTTTGTAAAATCTGCAAAAGGGTTTCGTGAGTTCCAATCAGAATTGTAGATTGTGGGAAGTCCTCTGCTTCGGCAATTCGATGCAATCTTTTAACACAGAGGAAAAACTAGAGGGTACGTGAGGGCTATAAATACCAACCCATTGTAGTCCTCTCCCAAGCAAAACCCACACATTGTAATCTGATCAGAAGATCGATGGCCAGGTTGCTGATAGCCAGATGCTGATAGCCAGATGCTGATAGCCCTTTTCCCAACTGGCCTCAAGGCTTGCATCCCCCGCCAATTGCAATGGTTGATGGTCCTTGTTGAGTTGCCTAAGATGATGGCCCTTAATGAGTTCAACCAGTCAAGACTAAATGGGTTAGTCCGGAAGGTCTGATCCGCAACACCATGCTATACTTTCTCGTAAGCTCGGATGAGACGGGGTAGTCCGAAAGGTCCTGATTCGCAGCACCATGCTATAATTTTTCATAAGCTTGTAAGAAATTATAGCATGATGTTGCGGATCAGGACCTTCTAGACTAAATCATCTCATCCGAACTTACAAGAAATTAAAGCATGATGTTACGGATCAGGACCTTCTGGACTAACTCATTTAGGCCCGACTGTCTTGAACTCATCAGGAGCATCAACCTTCCCATTTCACGGGTGGGAGTGCAAGCCTCGGAGCCAGGCCGGAAAAGGGCTATCAGCATTTGGCAGAGTTATTGCAGGAGGAGCTACGCCTAGACATCACAAAGGAAACAACGAACTAAGGAACAATTCTCCGAGTCAAAGCATGGTGTCTCATCAGACGATACAGACACAAATTCCCTTTTCCTCAAGAAGCATAATCATCTGGATTCTCAAGCAGTAAAGAATATAATGCAGATCTCTGTTCGTCTTCTTCTGGTGGGCTTTATGTACGTTGTGGGTTGTGGATGGCGGCAGAGAACGATCTCCAGTGCTTTGTTGGGATATTCTTGTTTCATTACTTGAAATTGTACTGGGTACTCGACCGGCTTTCACGGTCCTGGGGCCTGTAATTTGACTCCATCAGCCGCTATGTTCATCCTGCTTCATCTGAAAAAAAATCTCGTGGAATAGATCAGATCTCAGCAGAATTTGTCAACCGACTTTTCCTTTTTGTCATACTTTCTCTCGGACGCTAACCTTATCTTAAATTCGTCATATCACTTTTTCACTAATTATTTAATTTTTTCCGAGCATTAACCTGTCGTAGTGTTTGCGTAAATTAGCAATCAAAAGAAACCGACGTTCTCCTTTCAAAGCATGATATCAACTGCGGCACATTTTGTATATTCAATTATCAATTATCACAACTTATTAATTAACTTGATTAATTGAGTAACATGTTGAGGAAAAAGCCATTGCCCATGTAGCACGGTCCGAGTAATTTCAGGCTTTTTTCGTAACCAACTGCACCTTTTTCACCACCCCAATGCTCTTCGTCGGCCACTTAGGAGTATGCTTTTTCTCGGCGACTAATAGCACTTTGCTTCTTCATCTTCCAAGGCATCATCATAATTTTGACTTTTAGAAAAGACGACAGCCACTGTCCTTCCTTTCACCCATGGTGTTTGATCATTGACATGTATATTCATTTAGCGAGTAATATATTAGTAAGTTACTATAACAGTTTTTCGAAAGTATCAACTCCTGTTTGAACTTCAAAATTTACGAATTTTTTTCATAATCTACCAATATTATCAAACTAATGTCGAAAATGCTTAGATTAAAGCAAATAATTTTAAAATCCAAATTAATCATCACCAAGATGGCCTAGATCATTTTGTTCACTCTATGCCCAATAGTCGACCTCCATTAATCAGAACCAGAGCCTCGTTCAATTGAAACAACTTTGACTATTGAAGCATTTTCGTAGCCAAAAACATATAGGACATCGTTGAGAAGAAATATGCTTGTCCAAAAGAAGGTGCATGAGAAAAACATCTACAAAAGGATGCAAGGAATCATCAAATGTCTTGAAAATGGCATGAACGCATTATAAGAAGAAATTCAAGCCATGTCCGAGGCATCATGCAACATGCTTGGAGAATCACAAAATTAGATTTTCCTAAGAATATCCAATATATATCAACGGTGGTTACAAGGAAAGAAGAAGTTGAGAAAGAAAAATACATAAATAGAAAAATTTAAATTTTTCTAAGAATATCCAATCTAGCTGAAATTTCACATCATCAATTTTGATTTTATTTTCCTATTCACCGCATAATTATTTTCTCAAGACGGGGCCTCTTTCTTATCGAACAATAGCATTCGAGCTAACGGTCTTCGTCGTGAAAAGTTACTTGGCTCCCTTGTTTCAAGTTTCAGCCACTTTCTCAACGACCCATATTTCCTACTTCTTATGGACATTTTAGAATATCACTTCTAGATTGTTAAGGTCCCGTTACTTATTGGATCATTGTGTATTTTATCCAGTGCTTGGATAACATCACTTCTTACTTGGTAATCATGATTTTGCATTTTTCACTAGGTAAAATGGTTTCTATGGTCGCAGCAGCCACGAGGAGCTAATGAAATGGGTAGTTGAAGAGGTCCTAAAGAAATTCAAGAGAAAACATAGATTGGTGACTGAGCATTTAGTTGGAATTGACGAGCAAATACTAGCAGTATTAGACATTGACAACAGTGGTGTGAGACTCATTAGAATATATGGCATAAGGGTACCAGTAAAACTAATCTAGCCAAAATCGATTTCAATCAACTCTCTTTTCATTTTGGAAAGTATTGTTGTTTTCTTGAAGATGTATGAGCAAAGTCATAAAAAATCGATGGCTTAGTTGACTTGCAAAAAAGGTTATTATCCAAAATTAGCCATCCTACAAGAATTAGGACCATTAATGAAATTGATTCTAGAATGAAGAGCATTCAACAAGTACTTCGCAATAAGCAAGTTCTCGTTATACTTGATGATGTTGATAACAAAGAACAAGTGGAGCATTAGTTGGATGGCACAAATGACTGCTAAGTTCCTAGATTGCAATCACAAGTAATGAAATTTCCCTTCACTTGAAAATATAACCTTTTGTTTCGAAGAATAAGCCCTAATGTATACATAGTGAAGCTATCTGTCATTAAAATCAAAGGAGAAAGAAAATCTTTTTCTTGGAATTTCCTTCATCGGGTGATTCTGCTTCATTTCTGTCCTTGTTTGGAGATTTCTTAGATGGACAGGATAAATCAAAGTCTGGCATGTCCACTTTGAGCGATGAAAACTTGTCAAAGTCAGCGTCCGGGTTAATCCTTGAAAAAGGTTTTTTAATAATCAATTGACAGAAAGCAGAGATATATCCTACTCTCATAAAAGTGGGATTGGAACAAAGCTTTAACGCAACTTCACCATCATCCATCATTTTGATGGTTTTTGAAGTGGTTGAATGGGACGTGAAGCATGCCTCACTTAATCACCTCAGACATTATTTTCCATAAAGAGGTAATTGTATAGGGGTGAATATATGTAACCAACACAAGTATGAAGATAGAATATTAAAGTTAGATTTCACATCCATACTGGCTTATTAACTAGCTGCCTATACTTTAAGGTTCATGTACAGTTTATCAAAGTTGAATTTCTTTATCTTGCCTTTGCCAACTGTATTAAAACTAAAATCCACTGCGTCATCTTCTGCCACAGACAACGACTTTCAGGAGCTAAGGAACTCCTTTCCAAATTCAGCATCTGTTGAGATCGGATTTAACATTGAGTTATGACCTACGTCTTTAATATTGACTGTACTAATTTAATAAGTTTGAAGACTCGATTACACTTTTTATAAAGTTTCAAGATTCAATTGTACCTTCATAACAAGTTTTAGGACCTTGAATGCACTTATCTGTCATATATTATATATCAACAAGTTGCAAAGATTGCTAAGTGGATCATTTGTTAAGATTCCAAGGAAGGGACATTTTCTCTTGCGGGCTAAAAGCAAAAGAAAAAAAAAGGGACATTTGGTGAGGACGTCAATCCAACAAGAGAAGGCCAATAATGGAAGCCTCAAAGCAAAGTTGAATATCGACAAAAACTGGACTAAAAGTTTGGATGGACATAAACTTTTTTTTTTTTTTTTTGGGTCAATTTTAATTATAAACTTTTTATAATTGGATAAATTCAGTCCTTTTGACCAAACTTGGCTGGGCACCATTGAAGCGGATAGGGGTGAACAACGGTCTAGGGTCGACCTTGGACCAACCCTGGACCGGCCCAACCCTGTCGGTCCTGGTTTGGTTCTTAAGGGGATTGGGTCGGTCCTTGGTCTTGAAATTCCAGGACCAACACTGTGCAGGTTGGTCCTCGGTCCTAAGAGTTTTGGATCAGTCCAACCCCTGGACCAACCCTGTATATTATATTATATTATATTATATTATATTATATTATTTATAATTCTTTTATATATTCAAACCTAAGTTAAATGTCTGTTATATTATATTATATTGAGATGTTCTATCAATAGCACTAATAGTAATTTCATTTTAAAACTTTTGTTAAGAATTAATTATGTGTCGTTTGTTTTGTTTTCAGGTGTTTAGAAGTATTCATGGTTCATATTAAGTATTTTGAACTTTTTATGGTTTAATTGTATTTTACTAATGAATTTCAGCTGCACTTTGCTTTTCAATTTGTGTCAAATGGTAGAAGTTTTTGAAGAGTAGAGTAGTCTTTAGGTTGCTACGCCGATTTGCTAGTCAAGTGGTGTGAAGCTCAGTTTTTGGTTGAGTGGACTCTACATGATCAAATGCTAGTCAAGTGGTGTGAAGCTCATTTTTTAGTTGAGTGGACTCTAGTGATCAAATACAAGAAAATGCTTTTGCATATGGTGTTATAAATATTAAAGATAGATGATTATAAGAACTTTCCATCTTATCCCATATCTCGATGAGCGGTTAGCAAATACGAAATTTCTATTATTGTGTCATCTTAAATTTGCTAAATAAGTATTGGTATATATAGTTTAGTTGCACAATGCCACATTGTCGATGGATGTGTAACTTTAATTTGTAGGTTATCTTTTTTAGGGAGTTTAAAAAATAAGATGAAAAATATTATCGATCGGTCCCGAGTTAACCTTGGAACCGGATCAAACCTATTGGGTCGGTCCGGTCCTTGGTCCTAGGCTCAATAGGGTCGGTCCTCGGTCCTAAAAATTGAGGACCGACACTGTACGGGTTGGTCCTAGAGTTAGGGGGTGGCTCGGACCAACCCGGACCATGCTCACCCCTAGAAGTGGATGCTAGCCAACATTAGCTGTTCGATCGATACTAACATGGAAATTTTCAAATAATTTTTTATATTTTTTTCGAATTTTTGTATTAATTTTTTTACATTTTCCTTTTCTTTTTTCTCTTCTTCCTCTTTGGCTACTTTTACTTGCATTGGCCAATGAGGCACTGGTGAGCTAAGCCCTTGCTCGGTGGTGCGAGCCTCGCCAAAGCCTTGCTAGCCATTGCAAAAAATGAAGCCAAAAGAGGAAGAAGAGAAAAAAAGAAAAAAATTAATACAAAAATTCAAAAAAAAATTCAAAAAAAATATTTAAAAATTGCCATGTTAGCATCAACTAGTAAAATTTAGCCAAATTGACTAAACTAACATAATTGGAAAATGTTTATGACAAATTAGTTAAAAAAAATTATGATTGAATTTGCATAAATATAATAGATTTATGACTTTTTTTGGTAATTCTCCACTGTTGATAGTGCTCGAGTTGAAATTTGAGTTTGTTCGGATTCCGCCACTTTTAAAGATAGCGGCTTATATTTCTTTTACTAATTAAATATCTGTCGCCTGATGCAACTAAGCCACACAATGTGCTTGATAGTGCCGAAGATAAAACAATGACAGTGGTGGACTACTTTAGGAAACTGGATCATTATTTGAACACCACTCTTCAATCTAATTTCGTGATAATCCGAGCATGTTGCGTGATGTCTCGAAAATGGCTTGAATATCTTTTCATAATGTGTTCTGTACCTCTTTGGAGGTATTCGATGATCCCCCTTGCATCCTTTCATAGATATTTTACTTGTGCACCTTTTTTTGGACTGGTATATATCTTCTCAACGATGTCCTATGTGTTTTCAGCTATGAAAATGCTTCAATTGTCAAGGTTGTTTCAACTGAACGAGGCTTTGGTTCTGATAATGGAGGTCGACCACTGGGCGCAGAGTGAAGAAAACAATCTATGCCTTTTCAATGACGATTAGTTTGGACATCAAAATTATTTGCTTTTAATCTAAGCGTTTTCAACACTAGTTTGATAATCTTGGTAGGTTATGAAAGCAGATAGTAAATTTTGAAGTGTAAATACGAGTTGATACTTTCGAAAAGACTGTAGTAACTTATTAAAAAATTACTTGCTAAACGAATATCCATGTCAATGATCAGACACCATGCATGAAAAGAAGAACAGAGGCTCTCCTCTTTTCTAAAAGTTGAAATCATGATGACTCCTCGGAAGACCAAAAAGCAAAGTGCAAGAAAAAGCAAAGTATTTTTCTAAAAGTTGAAATATAATAACAATTCTATATCTCTTTTTTAAAAGTTGAAATATGATCATCATTCTTTTTCTGTTCATAAACTATTTTTCTCTTCTAAATTTATTTTTGAAACAAAAATATATTTGGTAAAATTATTTCATTTTTCTATTTATAGAATAAATTTTAATTATAGAATTAGATTTGAAACAGAAATAAAGAATATTTTACTTCTCTATTTTTAGAATAGAAATAAAAAATAATAAATTTTTCTCATCATTCGTCTTTGCTACTAGTCAGCAGCCCATTCGTCACTACTGGCCAGTAGTGTCTATCATTCGCCCGATCATTATCTATCAGCTGCCATCGCTGTTGTTTGCTGCCATTCTCTGTCCATCATTTGTTGGCCACCAATTGTCGTCTGCTAACCACCGACCGTAGCCACCGGTCGTCGGCCAACATGTGTCGCTATCTCGCTATCCACCACCACTTAGGTGGAAGAAATTTTGTATTGTTATCAAGTGAATTTCTATTTCAAAAATAAAAATTTTATATCATTATCAAACACGTATTTTTGTTTAGAAATTTATCCAAGAGTAGAAATAAAAAAAATCTATTTCTCTTCAGAAATTAATTTCTAGCCAAATGATTATCATTCAAGCCCTATACAGCTGACAAAGAGTATTGGGGTCAAAAAAGTAATTTTGGTTAACCAAAAAGCCCAAAATTACTCAAATTGTGCTAAATGGGCAATGGCTTTTTCCTCAACATTTTACTCAATTAATCAAGTTAATTTATAAGTAATGATAATTTTTTTTTTTTTGGTGACCCGGGGAACCCCGCACGGCCGGATACCGGGAGTAAACCCAGGGCGACACGTGCTAGCCACCACACACGTGCCACCGGGTAAGTCACCCCGTGACGCTGGGGTTTGAATCCCCCTTCGTGAGGGGGAGGAAGCCCAAAGCCAACTGCGCCACCCAGGTGAGTGGTAATGATAATTAACAATTGAATATATAAAATGTGATGCAGTTAATATCATCAGTTTTCTCCTTATTGCTAATCTACCGCGAACACAATAGGTAATGCTCCAAACAAAATAAGTAATTCGTGCAAAAGTGATATCAAGAATTTAAGATAAGACTAGATGACAAGCAAAAAGTGCGACCGAAAAGAAAAGTTGGGTTACAAATTTTTACAAAGATTTGATCTTATTTCACGAGATTTTTTACATGAAGAAGGATGAACATGGCGGTTAGTGGATTCTTTGTCTAACGTTGGCTATCGGCCGCAGGACCAGTGAAAGCCGGTTCAAGTACCCAATACAATTTCAAGTAATGCAATAAGAATGTCCCAACAAAGCATATAAGAATAATAGAGAAACAGACTCCGTTTTTCAGTCATGGAGATCCTTCTCTGCCGCCATCCACAACCCACGACGTATATAAAGCCCACCAGAAGAAGACGTACAGAGATCTGCGTTGTGTTCTTTACTGCATGAGAATCAAGATGACTATGCTTCTTGAGGGAAGGGAATTTGTGTCTGTATCGTCCGACAAGACACCATGCTTTGACTTGGAGAATTGATCATTAGTCGTTCGTTGTTCCCTTTGTGGTGTCTAGGCGTAGCTCCACCTGTTGATTCTAGTGTTGTTCTTTGGTTTTTGTCTTTGTATCGGACAAAATTAGTTCTTTGTTTCGTTTCGTTTGAAGTAGGAGATGCTACTGGGAATCTTCCCTGAACTCCATGTCCTTCTAAGAAAGCATCTAAGTGCGACTTAGAACAGATTAATCTTAAATCATTTGTGCGAAAGATGTAGACCCCCATCATCAACTTTTTCTAAGCCTTCGTTTTTGGATGCTATCGTCATTGTCGCCATGGATGTTGATGCCGTCAAACTCGCCGCCGCACCGATGTCCATCCTCCTTTGCAGTTGCAAATTTTCCATTCCGCAGTAATAAATGGTGGTGAAGGTGTTAGCAGTCTCCTCTAGTTCCTGCCATTTCACGCTCCCTATCCTTGAAATTAGTCTTCATTGCTTCTACTTCTTCCTTTGCAAGATCAATTTCTACGCGTAGTTTTACAAGGGCAGGGCTTTGCCCCCACTTCTCGTCCAGTTTCGTCTTAAAAGCTTTCGCAACTTCTTGTTGACTAGAAGAAAAGTCGGTCGGGCATGTATGCATTCTTTACCTACACGAACAGATGGCTTGCTAAAAAATTCATAAAGCTCGCAAAAACATAATTACTTCAAGATAAAAATAATCAGAGAAAAACAAAACTTGGACATTCAACATAAAATTCAAGAGGCACAACCAACCCATTCAAATTTGTGGAGCAAAGTGTACGACAGAGCCCAAATAAACATAATTACTTCGCTTTTTTTTTTTTTTTTTTTTGAGTTAGTCTCTCTATGAGGACAAGCTTGGGTTTACGTGAATTGTCGGCTTGGTCGTATCTACTGAAGCTGCAGCGATGGGCTTGCTCAGCAAACGGTTAATGCTTTACTGGGACGTTAAGACCATTGTCCCAATGGCGGAAGAGGTGGAGCAAATGTAATACAACACAACTTTAACAAATCCTCCTTTATATAATGATACGACGTACATCTTCTTGTGAGTTTCTTTAATTCCTACTCAAACCAGCTTTAAGTTACCCTCAGACAAAAGTGCTCTCTTCTTGGTGCGACGATAGGCATGTGAGATGGGCTTGAAAAGCAATCGACGAGTTCAACACACATTTTATCAACGTGAGGACAAATGCTTGCCTAAACCTGAGTCTGCATATCTCAAATCCATCAAGGTCATTTGATCATGTGGTTTCCAAGTATGGATCCGAGGTAATTGACAGTCAAAATCTGTTTGGATTCTACAATAATTCTTCAAGTTATACTTTTCATGCATTTTCTATGGTCAATATTGCTAATTTAATTCATAATCATGTGCATTTTAGTAGTTCCTGATTATTCATTATGTCACATGTCAACTTGCAATTGGTTGGATGATGTGCTACGTGGCCCTCGATTAACAAGATAGATGTCAACTTTACATGTAATTGAAGCAATCCTTCAAGATACTCTACATTCATGTGTAATTCAAACTACCTTCAATTATTTCAGGTGTGAAATTGCGAAGGCGCTGAGGATAAGAACTTTGATTGACTCTTGATCCTTAGTCCATGTTTGGGTTGAGAGAGAGAGGGAGGGAGGGAGATTGAAATAGTGAGAGGCCTATCATTCAAGATTCGATTACATTGGCAAAGAAGACAATGTTATTTCGGTCATATGAGCTAAATATCTAAAAATTAGAAAAGTAAATTAAGTTGTTTTCTTTTCGGCTTTCTCTGATCCCTACCTTCGGAGAAGTAGGAAAAGATCCATGACCCAATTTCAAACTTTCTATTTCACATGCCTTGCAATCAAAGCGATATTTGGAACTTTTGTTTAAATTATACGGGATGAGATTCTGAAATACCATTCCAGAGACAAGTAATATCGGTTTCTTATCTCAAATGGAGACTATGAATGCGACTTTCCTTTTCCCGGCAAATACTCGCTTATTCAAGCACATGGTGACTAATGGGTGACTACTCCTATTTTCTAAAAGGAACAATTGGATGTATTATACTAATGATGAGCGAAGAAATTGCTCAAAAGTAGATTAACAATTTCAAAACTCAAATGCTAAAGTTAATTGGGATGCATATAATTCAAATTGCCTAGATAACATGATTACTCATTGGTACTACATTAACCATACAATCAACATTTGTTTTTTTCAAATTTAGAGTTGTTGCCAAAATAAAGACTCGTTTGGATCCAAAAATTCGAGTAACGAGTGACAAACTACTCCGGTGGGTCTTTACCAAAAAAAAAAAAAAAAAAAAACTACTCCGGTGGGTTCATTACACATTTTGATCGATGGGAGGGTACATTCCCACCAAGCTAATTGTCCAGGTGTCTCAATTCTGTCAGGGCCGTTGATCATGTTGGCGCCAATGTGGGCCCACGTGACAACGACCAATATTTGTTTGGATCAAAAGGATCCAGGCCCATGCAAGACTTAATCGTGAGGCCTATTTGAGACATATTAGAGCATTATCGGGGGCAACTTCGTGAAAAAAGGTCCCCACCGAGGGGGCAAAGTCGGAAATTAAATCGAAGCTACTCTATATATACGGTTGCCATTCAAAACAGAGGAAAACCAGTTCGCTCCTCTCTTGTCCGGGAAAAGTGATCTCCATTTCCATTCACCTTTCGTCTCAGTTCAGCATCAATTCTCGACTCGAATGCAGGCGATCTCTCTCTGCCTCGCTCGAGCATGCCTGCTGTCACAATGGCAAGTAAGGTACCCGTGGATCCTATGCTTGTCTCAGTCTAGTAATTCATTCTGTGTTGACCTGCGCATTGATCTTCAGCTTTTTCAATCTGTCGATCGATGTCCTGCGGTTATGGGGCTTCTTAGATGTTCCGTTGCGTCTTTGTTGCTCGCAGCTCTGAGATAGGTGTTCGCTGCTTGTTTCGTAGTGTTGAAAACAGAGGTCATTCGTTAGGGCGTAAAGTTTTGCGGTGGTGAATGTGATGAGATGCAAAATGAAGAGTTCTGATGGACTCTCGCTTTGTCGTGCCTTGTCTCTCACTGTCACGTTCGTTTCGCGTCCATTCTCCATCACAGTAGGTCAGTTTGATTTAGGAATGCCCTCTTTGTGATCTGTGTTGATTTGCTTCATCGTGTTCATTCGAGAGCATCTTCTATGATTTTGTAGGTTGGGCAAAGTGAAGATTTCTATATTTTAAATTATTATGTTTACTCTGGAATATGTCTCTGGGTATTCTGGCGCATTTGACATCCGAAACTGCGTCGTGTAGTTTTCTATGAAACAAGCTTATATGTAAATTTATATTCAGAATTGCTATAAGCCCATTGCTTTAAGTCTATAGCCCCTTGCAGTTTCACCGTAATGTAAACGCTTGTGTAGACAAAACCCCTATGACTTACAGCATTTTCCTGCTCACTGTCTGAATTTCTGAGGTATGAGTAGTAAATATTCGCTGCTCAGGGCACAGATTTTACACAGAGTATGCTATTTCACAGCACCTCTTTTCCAAGAAAAAATGACCTCATAAGAAGCTGTTCTGATATCTATTTTGACAAGTCATTCACTGTAATTGAATTTAATTGTGCTGGAAAGTGGATGATCTGAATGTGATAGGACCTATGTTTTTTCAGGCTGTCATAAAACGGCCCTTAGTTTATTGCTAAAGCTCAATGTTATCATTTCTCATGTTAAGTTAGCATCTTTGCTCTTTGCTTGGCATAGATTATATTGGATTAGCCCTCCGCTTTGCCCCTCTACGAACTGTTTAATACATCAATTGTTCATCTTTTGCAATAGCTATTGTGGATCCCCTTGCAGTATAGTTGAACCTCTTCAGACATTTCTTATTAGAAGTATGAGAGACTAATGTCCCACTTGAATCAAGGCAGAGAAATCTTGAAATGATCGTCACTATTGTCGGGGTGGTTAGATGGCCACTTAATTACTGCTGTCAAATCAAAGATACTTTACATTTGCATATATGGATTGATGAGAAGTGAATCTTCAGAAACATATGACCATGGCACGTAAATATTTGTGTTTTTGGTCTCACAATCTTAAATTTAAAGCTTGTCACTCTCCCCCTGACGACGTTGTATCGGTAAGTGCTGCTCCTCTATGAACTGTTTATATGTCAACTTTTGGGCTCTTGACTTTAGTAGGCTGGCTGAGGTCCCTTAAAGGCTAGTTCACATATGCTTCTGCAAAAGAGATAAGTGCAAGAATGTTATAGCTGCAATGTTTTGACAAAGAGATGTTGTCTTCACGAAGAGAGGAGGTGCTGTGTACTATAGCCAACTCAAAGGGGTTCCCAATTTTGTTTTCCCCTTTCTCTAGCAAATTCCGGGGCCACTGGGATTCTCCTTTCTCTTATGCTATCCTCACTCTTTCCCTTGCAGATGGCAGAATCACCTAAGGAAATTGCAGTGGTTAATTAGGAAGATAATAAATCATTACTAGGTACTCCGTAAGCTTGACAAATCTAAGAATTCAGTCAGTTCATGTCAGATGTGGGATGGTGCCACAAGAATGCATAGCTCTCTAATTAATTTGTTTAGGACATTATTGTGAATTTAATATGGCCTGCCTAATTACTCTTTTGGATGTCACGGTAAAAATTAGTGCAGCATGCTTTGTATGTACTCGAAAATCAAATCAAAGCGCTCTGAATTTTAAAAGGAAGATTGTTTGTATATATTTCTGGCCATGTCATATGACAATCTGATATGTTGGTCATAAATCAACAGATGCTGAATTTGGACTGGAGTTCCTTTTCTCCTGGAGGTCGTCGTCCATGGCAGTAGATGACACAATGGATTTTAGCTTTGATATAGTTGGCAAAGGCAGGATGAAGGAATTCGACTTTAATAAACTGTAAGTGAAAATTAAAGTATATGTGGTTAGATAGTAAACTAGTATGGATGTGGAATCTAACTTGGATATTCTTATCTTCAAACTAGTGTTTATTACGTATATTCCCCGTACAATTACTTCTTTGTGGAGAATAATGCCCATGGTGATTAAGTGAGCCATGCTTTACATACATCCCACCACTTCAAATATCATCCGAACGATGGATGACACTGAAGATGCATGATTGCTTGTTTGCAAGGTCCATTATTATGAGAGAGGGTTATATCTCAGCTTTCTGTGAATTAAATATGAAAGAACCTATTTCAGTGATGTCGATTTTACCTGGATGCTGATTATGATAAGTTGTCATTGTTCAAAGTGGACGTGCCAGATCTTGATTTTTCCCTCCCATCTAAGAAATCTTCGAACAACGAGGACTGAAATGAAGCAGAATCACCCGGTGAAGGAAATTCCAATAAAAGCTTTTCTTTGTCTAATGAGCAAGACAGCTTCAAAATGCATCCATATGGGATTATTCTTCGACACATAAGATTATATTTTCGACTGAAGGGAAACATTTGAAACAACTGTCTTGATTTGTGATTTTTTTTTTCTTTTTTTGTGGTCAAACTTGAATCGCAATTGCAATTTAGGATCTTAGCAGTCATTTAGGCTTCCAGGTTGGATGGCTTTAATCTTGATTCACCCATGACTGAGGGAGAACAAAGTGGAAAGAAGGTTAGAGGAAGCAAAGGATGATATTTAGAGATAAACGAGCACTGGGGCTCAAGATCTCGTCTTCCTGAGACAATTCCTGACTGTGAGGATAATCCTATCATTGGTCATGTTCAATTACAGAGGGAAAAATAAAAGGAAAAATATTACCTCCTTCCCATATAAAGGTGCTCTGGTTATCACTCTTCTGCTATCCGATGGACTTCCAACTAGGGGTAAAAGGAGATATTTTCTGTTCGATTGTATGTCGTAGTTTGCATTGAGACATCAGACACTCTCCTAATTACATATGTTTACATATGTGAAAAATCTTCCAACGTCCGTGGTCACTTGCTTGCCGTTGGTGAAATGATAGCATTTCAGCTGAAACTACTAACTTTTACTTGCAATTGTATCTAAAGTCTAAGTTCTTCCATTATAACTTTCCAAAAAAGCTCAATTAAATTCACCATAGTACACTTTAAAGAGGATATTGACATCTTTGTCTCTGGTAACATATGACTAGATCAGCTACTAGAAGACATCAAGCCTGGAAGTAGGGTTCACAATCTGCTCTAGCCTGAGATGTTCATGTTTGAGTTTAACCTTCTGAGTCGAATGAAATGGGAGAGTGATATTCTTTGAGACAATAGTCACTTATAAGGCCGAAATAACTTATGATTATAGAAAAGATGTATCAATGTCATGTCATCTCTGTTCTATGTATGATGCGGTTCATGTCATGTCCTATCCTGTCTTAGAGACATTCCTGGCTATAACTAGTAGATTTCGTGCATTGGATTAGGCCTTTGACGCAGCATTATTCCGCAAATGGTTAATCTGCTTGTACTAAACTTTTGCAGTTCTCCATCCAAGACGGGCAATTTGAATGAAATGTCGAAACCAATTGAAAAGATACACATCGATCCTGAAGTAACTGATTTAAGCGAAGAATTTTATAAGTATCCAAGGAACAGAAATGTTGATGTGAAGAAGAGTACCTCTCTTTAATCAGCCACAAGGTGTAATTCATATATCTAGCTTGAAAATGATGAGGTCTCCCCTGCATCCTAACTTGATGTCCTGGTAATCTGGTATTTGAAGTCAGTCATTCTTAGCAGAATTTCAGACTCTTCACCGTTGAGAGAATAAAGTCAGGATCGCCAAAGAAATTTAAATTCTCATTCCAATATCAAATCCAATAAACCATGGACTGATAAGATCCTCTGCCTCAGGCCGTTAGACACAGTGAAGACGAAGTCCTTGTCCTGCATTGCTCCGTAATAATCTCGTTCCAAATACAGTTGTGACAGCTAAAAAGCAATCCATAATTAAAGAAACGACTTAGAACCCCAACAAACCGTCCTATCTTGTCCATGGAATTCTGGCTAAGCAAATCGCAGACAGGAAGAGACCCGCAGGAAGAAGAGCAAAGAAAACTGAAACAAGCGTGGGAAATAGGGGGGGTGCTGAGTTTACGTGGCGGCAGATGGTGAGGCGCAATGGCCCTAATGAGTCCAGAGACGTCAAAGAGACCGGCTTCTTCAATTCCACTCGGTTTTGACAACAACTGGACTCAGCAGCCACAACGAGTCGACCAGGTGTCTTCGGCCACCACCATAAACAAAAGTTCAAGAATTCACGAGGTAAGCAAGTGCAACTGCAAGAAGTGTCGAGACTTGAGAGAGTCCTGTCACCCAAAATGTTGATATAAAATGCTTGTCAGTACCTGCGTGCTAACAATCATCACTCGACCCCAAGCCTTCCAAAACAAGTTTAGGTCCAATTGAAGCATGTTTCCTGAAAAATAAAATCACAACCAATCTTTCATGAAAGTTTCAAAAGAGGAATGAAATGATTAAAACTACGCAATCAAATCAAGCACCGTGTTTAATCTATGTAGTGTCTTTCCAGGACTCTAGAATAGTTTCTATCTATTTATATAGGTTTTAATGGAATTTGTTGAGATTGAAAAAGATACGTGCTTTTTGCTTTTTTCATTCTATGGAAAACGGAAGGAAAAAAAAATCAATGAAAAAGATATGTCTCTGAATATTAAAAAGATAATACTAATAAAAATATAAAAAAGAGGTTGTTTCAATTTTTGGTATCAAATGATGATTGTAGCACCACCAAACAATAAATTATAACTTTTTCTTGGTAAGTAGACTAAATCATCTCATAATTCACTAGTCGTTCCAAAAAGGTTGGGAAGATGAGCATTGGGAATCTTCCCATTTTTTGTTTGTTTTACACAATGCATATGCTTCCTTGACCAGTGTTCAAGTACGTATAAATAGGGATATCAATGGGTCAGGTCAGGTCGGGTTGGATTTTGATGTTATGCGACCCTGCCCCAATCATTAGGGGCACACTCTGACCCAATTCGACCCGTCCCGAAACACATAAGACCCTAAACAAAAAAACCTGGTAGGGTCAAACTGAGTCAGGTTTTTGGGTTTTTTTCTTCTCTTTTTTTTTTGGGCTCCCACTCAACTTGGTTGTATTTACATTGCTTACGCATAAACTTTAGCACAAGCTTAGCTCTGAACATTAACAATTATCAACCCGTGCATATATCTATATCTAAATAGCATAACAAGCACCCTAATAAATCAAACTCAACATAGGCCAAAGAAGGGGAAATCGCACGATCCAATTTTGTTCCAATGAGGTTCTCAAACAACCAGTACAAATTGGGTAAGCTCATGATCTTTGAAATTCCAAAGCACATTTGCAAAAGCTCAAGTGGATAAAGATAAAACACGAGGTCCAAGTGTCGGTTGTAAGACATACTCTAGGAGATGTCTCAATTAAATATTTCTTCAATTTACTTCTTTCTTCCTTGTATAAATCATAACAATTACACCTCAAAGTGTTACTCGAGGGGATTATGAAGTTTGGTTGGATTTTATTAACAAATCACTGAAAACTCTCATGCTCTACCAACTTGAAAGGGAATTCATCAAGAACAAATATAATTGCTAATTCTTTTTTACTAGATTCTTGGTCAAATTTCCATGGACTAGAAGAACTACTGACCCCAACAAGCTGACCCAATGCACTCTATTGCCTTTTCTCGACGTTTGCGTACGGAAATTGCTTACATCTAGCTAGATGACGATGCATTGAACTGGTCCCTTGACCACTAGCATAATCAATAAGGGCCCATAATGTATACATTTAGCTTTTTCTTGATTAAGAGTCTATTTATAGTGTTCCCACATTGTAGATCTCGTCCTTCTTCCCGTGACAATAAAATTACTCAGTTCAAATATCTCTCTTTGACGATATTAAACTAAAGGTCTCAGAAGTTCACTGTGACATAATGCATATGAAGTTAATTAATTTATATAGGGATGAGTAAATTTCATAAAATTAAAATAAAACAGTATGACAGACTATGAGTAAGCAATAGGTATCCTAAAAGCCTGAAGGTAAGTAATATCAAGTCTAGACTTCAAAGCACTAAAAAATTGAGATTACGTGATGAAGGATCTCAGCATTCACAACTAAAAGTTAGTACTTCAACCATTTTACATGCTGCAAGTACATAAGCCCCCAAGTGACTCATTCTGTTGCATTATTAAACTGCAAGATCACAATGGGTTCCCGTAAACTTAGGTACACTTGGAAGGCATTGTCCCAACTTACAATATATGTCGACACATAAACAACCATTTGGGTTAACCACGTGTAATCTACTATTCTTCTCTCTCTTTCTAAGTGGCAATAGACAGAAGGACAAGAAGTACTCAAAACCCTTCGAATTTCCCCTACCAACAAGTAGCAATCTATCAGCAATAGAGAGAAACAAGGGGCAGAATATACCGGAGCAACAGAGCCAGCAAAATCGATTTGCAATAAACTTCAACAACAGTACATTAGAGAATCGATCAGAAAAACCACTTCAGCAAAAGGACTAGCAGTGTAGACCTGATCTAATCTGACGACCAAAGTGGGCTCCTGCCACCACTACCAACCCACCCCCCCACCACAAAGAAACAGAAGACAGAAAGAGAAAATGAACCGAAGATTCGCGAAGACACTTACATCGATTTGGTAGCCTCGCAAAGTTCGTTCAACTGGAACACCGCCAAGCCCAACCAAAACCAATACGCGAACGATAGGCCCGAATGATGCTGCCGACCACCACCTGCCTGCAAAGCCGAAATCGGGAAGTACCCGCACATCGAAAATAGCTATTTTAAGTTCGTAGAAGTAAATACAGGGTATGAGAAGCAAGCGAGCGCAGGGTGGGGGAGCAAGGCTCACCTTGTTTTTGACAGCGAATCGGCCAACTAGGCCCAGCGACGGCGAATGTCGGCAATGACGAGCTGCGGACACAATCGGCCGCATTGGAACCAATCACACTTCCAGGCCCTCTTCTTCCTTGCCTCTTCTCCGCAACCACCCAAGCTTCCTTTACTCTTCTTGGCGATGGTGGTGGTTGGGTGACGATGAGCTGCAGACACAACCGACCGCACTGGAACTAATCACACTGAGGCCCTCTTCTTCTTTTCCTCTTCTTCGCAACCCTCTGAGCTTCCTTTCCTCTTCTTGGCGACAGTGGTGGTTGGGTGCCGACAGCGACGGCGGTGGTTGGCGGCGACGGTGGCTGTGTTGGTGGTGGACTGGCGGGGCTAAAAATGAGAGTTGAAAAATAAGAGTGTGAGAGGGTGATCGAACGACAGATAGAAAAGGGGAGAGAGGGAGATGGCCCGGATGGGGGGCCGAAAGTCTCACGCAGTGCCGGTGCCAAAAACGCACGCGCCGACCTGCCGGCCAATCCTAATCAAACACCGGCTGATACCGGCTCCATATCTGAAGAAAGGTTTGGCCTGAGTCGGGTCAAGTTTACGCGGGTCTTTTTGAGACCCCAAATGTAGAAAGAAACGATCCTTATGCTTTAGCATGGAAATATATCATCCACCAATTAGATTTTTCATTGTTCTTTTTTAGAATAAAAAATCTTCAAAAATATTGTTTAGATGTTATTGGGAACATGCGTCCTAATTGGCCAACCCCAACCACATACAGATTACAGATTCAATTAACACTCAATTCCATCAATACTTTCGACCAAAAAATTACTATAACTCCATCAATACTGCACCGGAGTCTTTTTAACGTTCTATCTTCACCGTAGAGATCATAAATCACCAAACTCATCTCCCCAATAAATATATTAAGAAATGATAATAAAATGGAGTATATTACATTTTTAAAAAATTGCTAAACTGAACATTTCATCCATATAACTAAGATGAATAGTTTTATTAGAGATTCTAAGCTAGTGTAAATATTTCTTCGAGATGTTGAAGTTTTTCCAATCATTTATGATAAAAACTAGCCCGCCAGCCAAACTGTGCATTTTTCCAATCATATATAGTAAAAAGAAAAGAAAATGAGAAAACGCGAGCGGAAAATAAAACAACATTTTAACAAGTGATTTTTAAAATGAGTAAGATCAAATATAATTCATGTTCGTTTGATTTTTTTTTTTTTTTAATTCCCACAAATATTACAAATCTACCTAAAAGCTAAATTCATGTTTGTGATAGTTGCATTAAGAAAATCGAAAAGGAAAAGAGAGAATGATTCGGACTCACTATATAATGTTTATATCATCGGATGGAAGCCCTATATTCATTAAGGGACCCTTGAACTGATTGCGAACCCCTCGTAGCTTCCTGCAATCTTCGATATGTATGCTGCAATCACTTGGCAGTTTCGTGGTTGATATATCAATCAACCTTTCCAATGATTCGCAGGAATCAACAATTAATTGGCCCAAAAACTCCAACTCGTCGACACCCTCAACAACCCGTAGGTTTTCACAGGATGACATATCTAAACTCTTCAGGTTCTTTATGTTTGACAAACCACCAAGACTTTGCAGACAACGACAATTCGAAAGGGCAATGTTTTCCCATGATTCTGACGTACCTACAACTTGAATATCAAGTATCTTATAGCAATGCCGTAGTGTGAGAGCCCGCAACTTATTTAAGACTCTTGACAGAAAAAATAGTTTCCCTTCACAACTAATCAATTCATTAACAGTCTCATAAACTAGCCTTTCCAAGGACACAGTCATCAATAAACAAGGCCTCCAGTGATTCGAACACCCAAGAAAATTGGATCTCAATTAGCTTTGGACACCTGTCCACCCTGACTTCTCTCAGCTTCCTCATTCTCGATAGCCTTAACCTCTCGAGGAGTGCCCACTTTCGCACACGCAACTCCTTTAGTTGCGGAAGTTGAAGCCCATCGAGTTGAAATTCTTGCATTCGAGAATCACTAAGAGATAAAATCGACAAATCTCTCAATCCTGAAGAGAGTGGCATAGCTGAATTGAAATTATCAAGGCCTAGCCTTTGTGTAGACAAGGAAAATGGCTGAAAGGTTTCCTTGTCCAATCGATACAAATCAAGTTTTTTTAGGAAAGGAAGGGAAGCCATCCCCCATGGAATAGAGACTTTTTCAAGTCCAACACTTAAAAAAGTCAATTTGGATAACCTCCCAATCCACCATAATTGACCAGTACAAGGTTTGTCTCCTGCTTCTTCACATTCAAGTAGAAGCAACTCAACCAAATTAGTCAAGTTGGAGAGATCTGGGATTACCCGCAATGATGAAGACGACACAAATAGATGAGTTAAACTTGTTGGGAGTGTCGGTAGCTCTTGAATCTTATAACAATGGATCAACATAATTCTTTGTAGGCGAGTAAGCTTACTAATGGTCTTTGGAATTTCACTAACATAAGTATCTGATAGATCTAAGATTCTTAGAGAGTGCAAATTTTCGATTGTAGTAGGAAGATCTTTTAGATTGCAATTGTTGATATTAAGCACTTCCAACTTTTCAAGCAGTCCACTTGCACTAGGTAAGCCCCACAAATTTGTTGAAGATCTACTCTGTCCCCAAAAGCGCACCTCACGTAACGATTTCAACTTCCATATGGAATCTGGGAGTTTGTTCACTTTAGTATCCTCGACAAAAAAATACTATAGTTTCACTAGATCCCCAATTTCTTCAGGCAAATGTTCAAGAGAAGAGCAATGTTCAATCTTCAGGTCAATGAGACATTTTAATTTGCCGATAGAGCTGTCAATTTTCCTCAATTTGAAACAATAGTGCAAAGTAAGCCTCTCTAAATTCAGGCATCCAGAGAAGTCTGGTGTTTGGGTTAAGTTGTAACAATCTTTGAGAGAAAGAACTTTCAATTGACTTGCCATCTGTCGAAATGAATGCAATAATTAATAGATGAAGAATCAAGTATTACTTTCTAAAAAATGGAACATAAATGAGCATATAACACACCTTAATTAAATCTTGTAATCTCGAATCATCCAAGAACTCAACTATTGAAAGTTCAAGAACCACTACCTTCTTCAGGTACATGTTAGTCCATTTATGTATATTCCTTAAAGAAATCCAACTCACTTTGGCAAGGTGATCCGTCGTGTCGCCAACAAGGGTAAATCCAGATAATTTAAGGAATCTTAGATGTTTAAATCTTCCAATCTCTTTACTTTGAACAATGACATCCCGGGAAAGTTGCGCTAATATGTCAAGGTCTAGTGCTTGAACATTCTTGCTTATCTACAAATGAGAATAGTAAATGAGTGATATTGATATTCTATTTCATTCAAGAAAAGGATTATATATATATATATATATATATATATATATATAGAGAGAGAGAGAGAGAGAGAGAGAGAGAGAGAGAGAGAGAGAGAGAGAAAGCATCCTAATTCAATGTAGATGAATTTTTTTGTCAAAAAACTATTGGTTCTATCTAGAAGTGCTTTACCTCCTTTGTTCTTGTGGCATCAAAAGCCTCCTTTGGAATCCATATCCTGCTTTGCCCTTTAGGATTTGTTGGATTTTCCAAATGAACAATTCTTCTTCCAAGATCTCTGAGTTGATCGTGCATCCAAAATTTATTGTTCTTCACAATCTTGACCAAAGACATGCTAATGAGGACATCAACTCCAGTATTTGGAAAAAACCCACAATCATTCCACATGTACATTGCATTTGTCTTATCTTCACCGATAAAAAAACATGCAATATCAAGGAAAATTTGTTGTTCCTCAATACTTAAGGCATCATAGCTAAACTTTAGCTTTCTAAAAACATCCTTGTGAGGTGCTTTGCTTAACTTGTCCAACGTCTCTTGCCATATTTCTTGCGGTTTGTGGTAGAGGAACGAACCAATTACTTCAAGTGCCAATGGAAGTCTCCCAGTAGCAAATATGATTTCCTTTGAAAGATCTTCGTAATCACCTAAAGGAAAGTCTCTGTTAAACGCATGCCTGCTGAAAAGCTCAAGTGCGTGATCGATAGTCATAACCTCCACTCCATACTCTAAAATTTTATACTTTGGTCCATTGGTTTGCAAAACATCTTTGTTTCTGGTTGTAATCAATATTCTAGATCCTGAATGCAAAGCACTGTTCCCAACTAATTTCTCCACTTGTTCTTTGTTATCAACGTCATCAAGTACAATGAGAACTCTCTTATTGCAAAGTACTTGTTGAATGATCTTCATTCCAGAATCCGTTTCATTAATGCTCCTTGGATGGCCAATTTCAAATAGTAACCTTTTTTGCAAGTCAACTAAGCCATCGGTTTTTGATGAATTCGCTCGAACATCTTCAAGGAAACAACAATACTTTCCAAAATGAAAAGAGAGTTGGTTGAAAACGACCTTTGCTAGAGTCGTTTTACCAATACCCCCCATGCCATAAATTCTAATGAGTCTCGTACCAATAGAGTCGATGTCTAATAAGTTGCTTATTGCCAGTGCTTGCTCATCAATTCCAACTAAATGCTCAGTCACCAATCTATGTTTTGTCTTCAATTTTTTCAAGACCTCTTCAACTATCAATTTGATTAGCTCGCCGTGGCTGTGACCATAAAAACCCATTTTACTAGGTGAAAAATGCAAAATCATGATTACCAAGCAAGAAGTGATGTTATTCAAGAACTAGAAAAGCTACACAATGATCCGATAAGTAACGAACCCTAAAAATCTAGAAGTGATATTCTAAAAGTCCATATCGGACATTGACACCACTCCAAAACATACTTTTAGGCCCTTGGCAACTTGCGCATTATATCATGACCCGAAATTCGACTTTATTCCAACATGAGAATAGTAAAATGGATGTATATACATTTATGCATTTGAATTTGACATGTTGTGATTTTGTTCAAGCGCCAAGTATGAAAGTTGAATATCGCCTCTTCAAGAGGAGAAATGTTCAACGTATCGAAGGATTAAATAATTAGATAGGAATGTGCATCGTGCGTTTCTTTATCCTATGCTTTTTTCTCCCACACTGACCGCGATAAAATATTAATTTAGCTACCTATCTATCAATATCCTTGTTAAGCAGTTTCACATCATTTTGCAGATGTGGCAAAGGTTCATCATTTCGTGTTACCATAATAAAACTCCCACCTCTATCTTACTGGAATTTTCCCATCTATGATTAAGTGCTAAGGAAAATTAGAGAAACAAGCAATTTGATGGTAGCTAACTTACCCTGTGTACTTCTTCACTTCCCACCCCTTTATCGCATCAATCACCATGAGAGCCTCTCTCCAAATATTGACTTGCTCATTGCTCAACTTCTTCTCACTCTCCAAATTGAGAATGGCATCGCGATAGATTGGAGTTTTCAACTTGACATCATCAGGTTCCACATCAAAGAAAATAGGTAGGATCTCCTTATTACCTTTTGATTTGAAGGTGTTTGCCACGATTTGCGCAAGCTCACGGAGACACCATTGGCTTGAAGCGTACGTCCGAGAGAAGATGGGTATGTAGATTTGAGAGTTGTCGATTGCTCGCAGAAGCGATCCATCGATTCTTTCACCAACACGGAGTTCTTCGTTATCCCGAAAGACGCAAATTCCAACATCAGTCAAGCCATGGAAGAGCACATCAGTGAATCCAACGCAAGTATCGGGTCCTCGAAAGCTCAAGAAGACTTGATACTCACTTCCAGATGATGTTCCTGCATCTGAACTCGCCATGGCAACCGTTTGCTCGGTTTAAGCAGATATTTCTCTCTGACGGATGTTCTCAACGGAGAAAGAGGTCGCGTCAGCACGTCAAGAGTAAATAGGAAAATACGGGTCGTTGAGAAAGTGGCCGAAACAAGGAAGTCAGTAATTTTTTACCACGAAGACCATAAGCTCGAATGCTATTGGTCGATGAGAAAGAGGCCACGTCATGAGGAAATAATTGAGCGGTGAATGGGAAAAGAAAACCAATCAAACCACAGCGTTTCCTAGATGACAAGGAAGTAGCTCGCTCTGCATGTCATTGATGATTTGAAAGTTCAGCTAGATTGGATATTCTTATTTTTCTATTTTCTTTCTCATCTTTCTTCTCTTTCCTTGCAAACTCCGTTGTTATAAGTACTCGATCTCGATTTTGCGTTGCGCGACTTCGGGTTTGAGTTTGTTAGAATTTTATTTTCTAAAGGAAGAATCTTCTGCCACTTTCAAAGATGGTGGCTGATATTTCTTTTACTAATTAAATATCCACCGCCCAAGGCAACCAAGCCCCACAAGGTGCCGAAGTGCCAGAGAAGAAGGAATTGATGGATTTTTCTTTTTAAGATGGGCCTAAGTTGGCCTGATGGGCTCAAAGGCCCGGCCCATGGGTTCAGAGCCCATGGAGAAGAGTATTATAAATAAAAAAAACCAGAGTGACGGTTTTTAGACTTACGTGAAAAGTTATGTATTTTGGGACAATGAACACGACGCCGCTTTCTCTCCTTTGAAGAATAGTGTCTGGCCTCCTCTTCGAATAGCAACACCGGGTGTTTAGTCTTTGAAAACAAGGTACGTTCGTTCATGTGATGTACCTGAGGATCGGTGATTCGTGATTTCTGTTTTGCGCTTGCTTTCGCTACATTGTTTCTCTTTTGAGTTCGATTTTGTGTCGAAGCCATGTTTTGGGAATCCTGTTTCCCAAACTTTTAATCTTCATTGGTATCAGAGCCATCTCAATCATGTTTCCCTTTCTTATTTACATTTATAAACGAGTTTTTCATTGTTTGTTCTTTGTTAAACATCATTATTGATCAGCTAAGAGATGCATGAATCGCGACGCGGTACTGTTTTTCCTTTTTTTTTTTTTTTTTTTTTTTCCTGTAGATCAAATTGCGTTTCTAATTGTTTAGGGTAGAAGTACTCGTCAATACGAGAATTTCAACTGGTCACATGTCGCCGGAAGCCGTCGGACGCGCCGCCACGCGCAGCCGATGCATTCAATAATGATGTTTAGCAGAACCACCTGGTGAAGGAAATTCCAAGAAAAGCTTTTCTTTCTCCTTTGACTTTAATGACTAAAACAGCTTCACAACGTATCCATCTGGGATCATTCTTTAATTCATGATATTATTTTTTCAATCAAAACAAATGTCATGAGTTGTGATTGCAATTTAGGATCTTAGCAGTCACTTGTGCTATCTGGGTTGGATGGCTTTAATGTTGATTCACCCATGAGTGGGGAAGAAAAAGGTGGGAAGAAGGTTGTAGGAAGCAAAGGGAGATTTTCAGAGATGAATGAGCACCAGGGCTCAAAAACTCACCTTCCTGAGGCAATTCCTGACTGTGATGATAATTCTATCATTGATAATGTTCAATCTAAACGCAGTGTTGGTACACCTGAGATTCAGGTAGAAATTTCTGTAACTTCAAATTCTTTGCCAAACCCAGGAATGGATGATTGGTGCCAAAGTCTGCGGCCTCTAGAAATCCAATCCAGGAATGATATTCTTTGGAAAGGTTAAATAGCATGTGTACTTAAGAATCAGATCCATGAGGTTTTTCATCAGATTAAACTGTACCAAGAGTTTGCTCAAAAAAAAAAAAAAAACTGTACCAAGAGAAGTACATGTGCAGCCCACGGTTGATACAAATTTAAGTACCATTCCAGAACTTTCAAGAAAAGATTTGGCTATCATCAAAAGTCTGATTCCACTTTGGGTGAAGAGCAGAGTAACTGGGAAGAAATGGTGGGGGAAACCACATATTCTTGTGGCAACGTACGCTTAGAAGGTTCAACTGGGCCACATGTTCCAGGAACAGAAGGTGAGGCAAATGAAATCCATAAACCTTTTTTTGATACATCAAATGCTACTAAGGCTGATGACAGGGAGGCCATGCTTGATACAAATCTTAATGATACAAACTGAATTCTCCCAAGTAAGGTACTGCTTGATGGTGAAACGTTTGCTTTTAGGCTGACACATACTTTATCGCTTACCTTCAAGTGATTTGCAGAATGAGAGGGCAGAGATTTATGTTAAGATAAGCTTGGCAAGTTTCTGCAATGGCTAATTAGAGGAATGATTCGTTGAGTTTTTGGTATCACGTTGATGCATTTGATGGTATTTTCCAGAGTTCAGTAAAAAAATTGGGCAACAGCATAACATTTCTGCACTCTGTAGTTCACTTACTACTATGTAAATGTCCCAAGCAGAAAGCCTGCTGCTTATATACCGTCCTATTTCTTTACCTGTAGAGAGCCTAGACAAGCCCACTGAAAGCTATTGAAGAGATCAAAGGAAATTAAGAGTCAGCCTTCTCAAGAATCATCAACTGGGAGAAAGCTTACTCAAATTAGCAGCAAAAGACTTGCTTCTGTACATCGAAATGAAACCAGGTGAAGATTTTCCTTTTCATTCTAGTTTCTTTGATTGGACATTCCATGCTTGGTAACATCACATGGTTTATGCAATGTTCAATAGGTTGGGAGACAATGCCAAAGATTCTCAAGTTGGGGGAAAGTCGCTCATTGATCTAAATCACTTGCGAGGGAGCACACAAATAGTCGAGCTCCTTTGACTAGAAGCCATATCATTGTGTGAATCACTTGTCAACTGGGGGGAGGCATCTGTAACCAATCACTCTTCTGCTATCCAATGGATTTCCAACTAGGGTAAAGTGAGATATTTTTCGTTCAATTATATATCGTAGTTTGCGTTGAGACAATGGTTACTCTCCTAATCTCTGTACATTACTAGCATGATCAACACATAATTTTATATATATGAAAAATCTTTTGATGTTCTCGATCATTTGCTCACTGTTGGTGATATTATAGCATTTTCCAGCTGAAACTGTTAACTTTTTCTTGCAGTATCTCAAGTCTGAGATCTTTCACTATAATTTCCTATGAAAGCTCAATAAAATTCACTGTAGTATGCTTTAAAGAGGATATTGACATCTTTATCTCTGCTAACATATAATTGAACTAACTACTACAAGACTACAAGCCTGGAAGTAGGGTTCAAAATTTGCGCTAGCCGGATATATCGAAATCTTTTGAGTCAAATGAAATGGCAGAGTGATTTTCTTTAAGATAATAGTCACTTTTAAGACAAAATTAACTCCTGATTACAGAAAATATGTATCAACGTCATGTTGTATCCATTATATGTATGTTCCTGTCATGTCATATCCGGTAGTAGAGACATTACCAGCTTTAACCACTAATTTTCATATGTTGGGTTAGACCCTTTTGACACAACATTATATTGCATATCCTTAATTTACTTGTACTTAATTTTTGCACTTCTCCAAGCAAGACGGGCAATTTGAATGAGTTGCCAAAATTAGTCGAAAAGATGTGCGACAATCCTCAAGTAACTCATTCAAGCGATGAATCTTTATAAGGATTCAAGGATCAGAAATGTTGATGTGAAGAAGAGTAACTCTCTTGAATCAGCCACAAGGGCAATTCATCTATCTAGCTTGAAAATGATGAGTTTTGACCTGCATCCTAACTTGATGTCCTGGTATCGACATAATCTCAGAAATATGCTAGTTCTGTGGCACCCAAGAATTTTAACGAATCCTCGGATAGGTGACGGCCATGACTAATTGATAAAGGTATGGTCGAATTATGGTATTGGTATCAATTACGGGCATTAATCTGTATTTGGGCATTTGTTGCATTGATATGGTATATTTAGCAATGGATCGATCAATCGTGCAACAAATAAAAATCTTTGGACTATTGATCGATTAATATTTTACTTTAGATCCAAAAGAATGAAACTCGGCCATGCGTGAGGAACATGCTTGCTGAAATTCAAGAATAAAAATCTTGAGGAGATGGACTGCACGCAAGAAATTTGACTATACATTCGTTCTTGAAGTAATTGAATTTTGGGGTTATAAATTGATTCATTTAGAAAGCAAAGTGCTTCACAATTATGGGCTTGTATTTTAAAGATCATGGGCCTTTGAGTCTGGACTTTTGGCCTCGAAATTCTCGGGCCCAAGCAGGCCCAAGAAGTCCCCAAGACCGTCGACCAAAAGAGCAAGGGGGAGGAGGAACCGGACAAGTGGAGGCACGCCCATTGCATGGACGTGCAGAGTATCTTCATCCTTGGAGCCACTTGTCACCTGCATGCAAAATCCAATGATTACTAGTCTATTAAGGAATAAAAGGGAGAGGGGGAGGGGGATTGATCAAGGGAATCACCGAGAGAGAGTGAGACCGAGAGGGAGAGTTTGGGCGAGCGAGAGAGAGAGGAGGAGAGTTCGAGCGAGAGGGAGGGCGCGCGAGTGCGGGCTGCGAGGGGGAAGAGGAGGACCGTCTTCCACCGTGTCCGAGCTGCTACTGTCGACGTTGCCTAGCTCTGCCGTCGATCGAGCCCCACCCGAAGTCCTCGAGTTGCTATTTTTGCTTGTTGCGGTTGCTTTGGACTTGAGGCAAGTAGAAGTTCCTCAATCTATGTTTTTGCTTGCTGTTTTATCTAGTGAAGAGTGGGTAGATGTGAGAAAATGTGGAATTTGGAGCTGCATGTTGATTCTTGATAAAGGAGATGAAGCTGGCCGAAGTAATTGAGCAAAAATAGAACAAGTTTTGGTGGATTTCGCTTTTGAATTGAAATGAGGACACAAGGATTTAGCTATGGTGGATTTTCTTGAAAGTAAAGAGGCTATATTGTGGTGTAATATGCTTGTAAACACCTAGCTGTGGACGTTAGATGCCGAGACTCAAGGGTAGGAACACTTCTCTTTGGACTAGTAAACTGTTTTCACAAGAATAGCATGACCTCCGGTGATTTCTTGATTTTTCTGAAATTTTCTAGCCAAAATTTGACTTTGAATCCTTAACGAAAGTTTAAGAGCACATATGTAACAATAACATATCGAAAATTTAGGGTAAATGGACAAGATTTGATCGACTAAACGATTTTCCTACGAAAATGCTAAATCTGGAAATTTCACAGAACAACAGCAAGGAATACCAAAATTTTTACTCTCAATACGTTGGGAATTTGACTTGGTGTTCTTCACAAAAATTCTTCCTTAGGATCTCATCGACAACATGTCAAAATTTCATAATTTTTCGAACTCATTTAGTATTTATTTCGAAATATTCACCAGAACTGTGCATTGTAAAATCGGGCTGTTCTACTTTCGAATTTCCACAAAGTATCCCAAAGATGAATATGTTTTGAATGGTTATGTGATATGATGGTACTGGATGGTGGATGTTTGTACAATATTAAAAATTGGATAGTGAATGCATGAAATAGATTGTACTTGGCATTTGAAAGTATTTTTGTAAAAAGGTTAAAATGTTACTGTTAGACCTTCGACTCCATGATTCCCCGGGAGTCGGGATGCCCAAAGGATCGAGCGAATCGATGCCTTGTGGATGCCCGGTGGCCTTAAATGGCTGAATGCCGGAGGTTCCCGGGAGCTTTGGGATGCTCGGTAGCATGCTAGTCGGTATGTAATTCCGGATGGTCGGGGTAACCATATTCATGAGAGGCCCCCAAGGTTCCTCATGATGCCAGGTGGGGTATGAGATGCCTGGAGGCGTGATTCGCTCCAGATGCCCGGTGGCCCTAAGTGGCTGAATGCCGAAGGCTTTCGCAATGCCTGGATGGATGCGAATGCCGGAGTGACGCAAACCTTGGTCCTTCGGGGTATGAAACTTTTGAATGATGAAATGAATGATTCTACTATTTATGTGTGTAGTTTGGCTATAAGGCTGAGTGTATGGCATGAAATGGAACTTGAGATTATAATTTGGCCCTATGATGGAGATTTGTTCATCCTAGATATGTTGCTTTTGACCCATCAAGACTGCATTTGCTATTATATTGAAGGATTTCATGATTTTGATGCATGCTTATTCTTTAATTACTCGTTTTTGTCTACCATATTTGAATCTGGATATTAGTGGTGATGCTTGATATAGATTGATGAATCTTTTACTGCTGAGTGGTTGTACTCACCCCGTTTGGGGATTAACATTTCAGATTGAGAGATGCCTTTATTACCCATCACATGTGACACTTTTTATGGCGTCCTTGTTGATGTTGAGTGCTCATGTACGGAACACATCTGTGTTGGTGTATGAGAATTGGTCTTCGTTCATGTTCGAGTTTTGGTCATGTATGATGTGGGTCTATCTGATGGCCCCATGATTCAAGAGTTCCTGTCAGTGCATGTTCGATGCGACGGGATCATGATGGGGATGCTGCCACTGCCGCCAGCCGATGGACTAGGCTGGGTGTGACTGGGTGTGATGGGTAGCAGATGACACTTTTTGGGATAGTTGACACTGGATGATGGACTGTTGTACATGACTGCATGTAGAGTCGGGTACTTTTGGTATATTGCTGAGCTTAGAAAAGCCTTGGCTTTTTTATGTACTGACTCATGATGTCCAATCAAGTTATGTAAATAAAAAGGTGTTCGGCTCTAACTTCTATATATATAAAGTGTGTAGTTGGTGTGTATTGCATTATCTTGTTGAGTATGGGATAAGGAGATTATGAATATGCTTCCGTTACATGAATTGCGTCGAGACCAATTTAATTAACATATACCCCCAAGACTTATGAACCTATTATAAATCTATTATGACACCCCGATGGCCCCTGATCCGCTAGGGTCGCCACAGCTCGCTTACCCTTCACTTGACTTGATAATATTCACTTTGATATCATAGATTTATAATAGGCCGGTGGTTGACGGCGGCCAATGGGCCGTGCGGCGGCGATCGGCGACGGCAGTCGATGGCCGGCGGTCGGCCGGAGGCGACGTGCGGCGGTGGGCAGCAGTTGGCTGGCGGCGGCGGTAGTGGCGGCATCTGGCAGAAATAAAAAACAAATAAATATAAAAAATAAACTATTTTTTACCAAACGCATTTCTATTCTTTTTATATTTCTAGAGTAAAAATTTTGTGTAGTTACCAAACGGGTTTTTTACACAGAAATTGTTCTCCAAAATAAAAATAGAAAAGAATATTTCTGAAAAAAAAAAAAAAAACTTTTCCCCAGCCAAGGAGTGTTACCATTTGCAACTGCCTAAAGAAATGGAATTGCTCTGAATCTTTGTCCAGATCAGTTTCCTCAGTTCACACTCCTCTTTTAGATTCACCTTCATTGTTTCTACTTCTTCCTTTACACGTTCAACTTTTTCGTGCTGCTTTATAAGGGCATGTCTTTGTCACCCGTCTCGTCCATTTTCATCTAAAAAATCTCCCAACTTCTTGTTAACAAGGAGATAAGTTTGTTGCACACATATCCTTTTGATCTACATGTGACAGTTGGCTTATTCAAATTCATTAAGCTCGCATTGGATTCGGCACTTCATTTATTTTTTTTCCCTGTAAATTTTTGCTTCAAACTTGCAGGATATATTGCACATTTAACATAAGTGACTCTCATTGTACACAAAAGTAGACCAATAGTTTTGGATTTCCTTCTTCTCTCGCAGATGTCGCGGGTACTCCTCACCCGAATCATCTTTCACGATACACTCATGGAGGGTCAATGATCAAGGTGATGCTCGCTCTTTATGCTCTGTGTTAGGTGAAAGCGATGATGGCGGAGTTTGAAATCACAATCGAGACAATGGTAGTCATCCATGGCGCATCGGTTAGCGCAAGAGTTGCATCGCAGGTTCGCTTTTCCTTCTCTGACATCGTGGGCTGCCTCGAGATAGATCAGACTATGCTAATGGAAGTGATGTTTCGGAATCAGCCTCGGGACACAAGAAGGATGCAAAATGAATTCACTTTCTGTGCTGGAAAATCTGAACCCACCATCAATTGCCTCGTCACAGGAGTAGAAAGTCCGACACGAGAATTCTTCCGATGTTGCGTGGCGAAGAGCGAGCAGCTATTGCGAGTGACAATTCCGTAGGCAGCTCCAGACACAATCCGCGGACACGACGCGACAACAGCCATCTTCCAGAAGGCATTAATAGATTGGACCCGAGCAAGCCCCACCACAAGCCTCGCAATGCTGAGAAGAGGCATGATATGCGAGGGAGGTGGAATCGTCGCAAATCGCTCCTAACTGATGGCGAGAATTTCGAGAAGAGAATCTTGCTCTAGATGGGAGGCGCACGTCCGGCGATAGAAATAGAAGCCCTTGACAGAGTCCGAGCAGCTGGCACATATGGGGGGATCGTCTGTGGAGAATCCGAGCAAGCTTGTGCGATCGGGGGCAGTCGGAATCCGTGCAGGCAAATCCTAGTAGCTCGCCTCGTCGGTTCGCTTCTCCAGGGGCCATTGGGTGCAGGAGCGGTGGAAGAAGAAAGACCTCTGGACGCGACGGTGAAATTTGCCTGATTACATGCTCTTGACGACAAGCAATCTCTACAGGCCTTACAATAATGCATTTCTCCAAGATTGCCATCGACCAGAACGAGGGTGTCGGGGACGGAAAAGATGATTGCGCAATGAATCCATATTAAAAGTAAGATGACGAAGAAAAGGTGTTTCTGTTTTCGACTGAGAAAAATTACTAAAAAGCATCCTTGAAATAATTTTAGTTATTAGTGAATCTTAAATTTATTTTTTTTGAGGTTTCGTCGTTTTCCATATACCGAATGCTAACTACTAAAAAATAGTGAACATTTCACTTAGAATGAAAACGTGTATTTATCAAAGGGCATTTTCTTGTTGGCGTAATTATAATCGATCAAACTTATATTTATCAAACGTATATTCAACTCTAGAGAGCCAATTGTACAATGAAAGCCTCAAAGAGACATAAATACTTCGTTTTTTTTATTTTTTTAATTAGGCTATATGTGAAGGATGAGTTTGTGCTTAGATGCACCGTTGTTTTAGGATTTTTCCCACTTGAATCTCATAGGATTGCTGTGATAGCCTTGCCCTGGACAATTGATACTGTGTTGGTGACTTAAACCCAACATTTCAAATAGCAAATGAGGCGGGACAAATGTCAACACAACACTAACTTTAAAAAAATTCCACCTTCATATGATTATAAGACATTAATTTTCTTGTCAATTTCTATAATTCCTCTCAAGCCAATTGTGATTTACTACCGGACAAAAGTGCCCTCTTCTTGGCAAGACAATAGGTATATGGATGTGGATTTTGATAGCAATCAGTCAATAACTTATCGAGTCCAATACATAATGTATAGCTCATATGCCATCTATACCCGAGTCTATATGCCCCGAATCTATTAAGGCCGTTGATTATGTGGTTCCCAAGTTTGGATCCATGTGATCGAGGGTCAATATTTTTTTGGATGTACAGGTCCGGGTCCGCCGGAATGTTTCCTGGGCACTGCGCTGAAATGCTTCCATAGAGGGGCAAAGTCGGAATTTTCTCTGTCTCCTCGGGGAAACAGCCGGCGAGCGCATGACGGGTCGCTCAGGGGAATCTCCGTCGGATTTCCGCCACTTTCCGGTCCCGCCTCTTTCAAGGCTATACTCTCTCTCTCTCTCTCCATATATAAATAGAATCGCCATTCAAATCCTCAGAAGAACCAGACTGCTTCTCTCTCATCTCCATTCAAATCCAGTCGATCTCCCTCTCTTTCCCTCTCCCACGCTCGAGCTCGCTCCCTGTCGCGATCGCAAGGAAGGTACTGTCGCCGTGCGAATCGATCTCTAGCTTTCTTAATCCGTCGATTTCTTCTTCTCGCTATGGCTTCTTCGGATTATCGTTGCTCCGTACCTCGGCGTTCGCCGATCGTTTCGTAGCGTTGAACAGAGGTACTCCACACGAGCGCGGTTAATTTTTTTTCCGATGGTGAATCTGATGAGGGTGCGAACTTTTCCGATGAGGAGTTCCTTCGGACTCTCACCTTCGCCGTCCCTCGTCTGTTGCTGTCTCGCGTTCGTTTTGCGTCTCCTATATCCTCCGTCGCAGTAGATCCGTTTGATTTCAGAAGACCTCTTTGTGATCGACGTAAACTGGCTTTATCGAGTCCGTTCGAGCATCGTCTATGATCTTGTAGGTAAGGCGCAGGGGAGAATTTCTCCTCAATTGCTACGTTTGTTTCTCTCTGGTATACCTCTGTGAGTATTCCGGCACATTTGACTTCAGAAACTGGGTGGAGTTAGCTTGTAAATAGATTTGTGTTCAGATTTGCTGTTAGCCTATTGCTGGGAGTCTGTAGCTCCTTGCAGTTTCACCTCGGTATAGACGCTTATTTAGAGAAAATCGCTCTGCCTTACAGCATTTACCTTGTCATTGTCTTGCCTTCTGAGGTATGAGTAGGAGATTCTTTGCTGCTCAGGACAGTTTCATGCAGAGATAGGTGGACCTCTGTATTTAAGGCTGTCATAAGACAGCCATTAATTCATTTGCTAAACCTCAATGCTATGGTCTCTCATGTTAAAATAGCATTCTTGTTCTTTTCTTGGGTAGATTATACTGGATCAGCCCTGGGCTTTGCCCGTGTATGAACCGTTTTATACTGCATTATTTGTTCATCCTTTGCAATAGCTATGGTGGTTTCCACTTGCAGTCTAGTGGAACTACTTCAGACATCTCATATTTGGAGTATGTGAGACTCATGTTCCACTTGAATCAAGGCAGAGAACTCTTGAAATTATCGTTACTGTCTTGTGGTGATTAGCCGTCCGCCTCATCATTGCTGTCAAATTGGAGATCCTTTGCCTTTGCATTTGTGGAAGGATGAAAAATGAATCTTTAGATATATATGATAGTGGCGTGTATAAATGGGTGTTTTTGGTCACATGGTTTTAAATTTAGAGCTTGCGACTCTCCACCTAACCACTTTGTATGAGTAAATGCGATGGTCATCGGTTCGATTCCGATAGCCTTTTTCACTTTTATGGACTGGCTAAGGTCCCTCCTAGGCTAGTGTATATATGCTTCTGCAAAAGATACGTGCAAAAATGTTATAGATTCCATGTTTTAATAAAGAGACGCTACTTTTATGAAGAGAAGAGAAGGGGTTGCTGTGTAGCATAGCCAACCTAAGGGGTTTTGCAACTAATTCTCCCTTTTCTTTTTGTAAATTTTAAGGGCCATTTATCTTCTCTTTTTTCTTAAGTTATCCTCACTCTTTCCCTGCAGATGGCAGAATCACCTAAGGAAACTGCAGTGGTGAATCAGAAAGAGGATAAACCATTACTAGGTACTCTGTAAGCTTGACAAATCTCAAAATACAGTTAATTCACTTTAGATGTGAAATGGTACCAAAAGGGTGCATATTTCTTTATTTCAAACCTAATAAATTCGTTTAGGATAATATTGTTAATATAATATGGCCTGATGTATGACTCTTTTGGATATTGTGGTCAATAATTAATTCAGCATACTTTTCATGTACTTGAAATCAAATTAAAGCTTTCGTTATGTTAAAAGAGGCTTTCATCCTTGTCATTGATTAGGATGATTGCTTGTACACATTTCTGGCCATGCTTTATGAAGGTCAGATATGTAGGTCATAGCTCAATGTTAAATCTGATTTTTCAACAGATGCTGAATTTGGAAAGGAGTTCCTGACCTCCTGGAAGTCGTTGTCTGTGGCAGAAGATGATGCAGTGGATTTTAGCTTTGATACAGTTGGCAAAGGCAAAACAAAGAAATTCAACTTTGACAAACTGTAAGCGAAACTTAAAGTATAGGAATAATAAACTGGTATGGATGTGAATCTAACTTTAATATTCTATCTTCATACTTGTGTTGGTTACGTGTCCCTGTACAATTGCCGCTTTCTGGAGAATAATGCCCATGGTGATGAAGTGAGTCATGCTTCACATATCATTCGGCCACTTCAAAAATCGTTCAAACAACAGCTGGTGGTGAAGACGCATGAAAGCTTATTACAATCTTGCTTGTTATGAGAGGGGGATATATCTCTGCTTTCTGTGCATTGATTATAAAGAAACCTTTTTCAGGGATGTCGATTTTAATCTGGATGGCGACTTTGACAAGTTTTCATCATTCAAAGTGGATATGCCAGATCTTGATTTCTCCAGTCCATCTAAGAAATCTCCAAACAAGGACAGAAATGAAGCAGCATCACCTGATGAAGGAAATTCCAAGAAAAGATTTTCTTTCTCCTTTGATTTTAATGAGTAAGACAGTTTCACAATGTATACACTAGGGCATATTCTTTGATACATAAGGTTATATTTTCTAGTGAAGGGAAACATCATGACTTTTGATTGCAATCTAGGAACTTAGCAGTCATTTGTGCTGTCCAGGTTGGATGGCTTTAATCTTGATTCACCCATGACTGAGGGAGAACAAGGTGGGAAGAAGGTTACAGGAAGCAAAGGGAGATCATCACAGATGAATGAGCACCAGGGCTTGAAAACTCGCCTTTCTGAGGCAATTCCTGACTCTGAGGATAATGCTATGATTGATAATGTTCAATCATCACGCTGTGTGGTTATATCAGAGATTCAAATAGGAACTTCTGTAACTTCAACTTCCATGCCAAACCCAAGAATGGATTGGGTGCCAAAGCCCACAGCCTGTAGAAATTCAATTACAGAACAATCTTCTTTCGAAAGGACCAACAGCATGTGTTCTTATGAATCTGATCAACAAGATCATTCATCAGACAAAACAGCGTCAAGAGAAGTACGTATTCAGCCTGGGGTTGACACAAATTTGAGTACCATCCCAGAGCTTCCAAGAAAAGATTTGTCTACTGTCAACAGTTTAAATTGCACTTTGGGTGAAGAGCAGAGTAACAGGGAAGAATCGGTGGGGGAAGCCACATATTCTCATGGCAACATGCTGTCAGAAGGTTCAAGTGTGCCACATGTTCCAGGAACAGAAGGCAAGGCAAATGGAAGCAATAAACCTTTTCTTGATACATTGAATGCTACTAAGGCTGATAACGAAGACGCCAAGCCTGTGACAAGTCTTAATGATACAGCCTGTATTATCCCAAGTAAAGTGCTGCATGATAGTGAAATGGCTGTTTTCAGGTTGTCCACTTTATCCCTTACCTTTTAGTGATTAGAGGAATGAGAGGGAATCTATATTATTGGCATGTTTCTGCCATGCCAAATTAGACCAATAGGCCATTAATGTCTCCTTTTAAGAAACATGGATTCTTGATGGTTGATTTGTGAAAATTTAGAAAGCATATGCATCCATAACTTAGATATTAAGGATGGGAATGTAAGTTCTTGTGATTTTCAGTTTGATCGCTCGTTCATTGAGCTCTTGCTATCATGTTGATGCATTTTATGGTGATTTACAGAGTTCAATAAAAAGATTGGTTAATCAACAGCGTAACATTTTTGCACTTCTTTTACCAAAAAAAAAAAAAAAAAAAAAAAAAAACATTTTTGCACTTCTTAGCTCAGTTTTAGTACTATGTAAATGTCCCAAATGGAGAGTTTGCAGTTATATATTGTCCTCTTTCTTTACCAGTAGAGAGCCTGGACAAGCCCACTCAAATTGTTTCAAGAGATCAGAAGAAACCAAGTGTCAGTCTTCTCGAGAACCATCAACTGGGAGAAAGCTTACTAAATTTAGCAGCAAAGGACTTTCTTCTTTACATCTAAATGAAACTAGGTGAAGATTTTCTTTTTGATTCTAGTTTCATTGATTGGACAGTTGATGCTTTATACCCTCACATGGTTTATGCAATCTTCAACAGGTTGGGAGATAATGCCAAGGATTCTCAAGTTGGGGGAAAGTCGCTCGTTGGTCTAAATTCACTGGCAAAGGAGCAAACAAAAAGGCAACCTCCTCTGACTGGATGCCATATCAGTGTGAGAACCACTTCTCAACTGGGGTGAGGCATCTCTACCAAATCAAGTTGTAATTGTGGAGCTGTTGGAAATTTTGTTCAAATTCTAGCATTTTCTTTTTCCCATGTACTTCATTTAAGAGTAGCCAACAGTGAGTGAATAATGTGTAAGTTAGCTCCTCCCCGCTGCCACTTCCCCACCCACACACAAACACAAAAGAGAAAAAGGCAGAGTTTACCCTTTTGGCATATAAATGTGATCTGGTTTTTGGTCTCCTGTTATCCAATGGACATTCAACTAGGTTAAAATGAGATTTTTTCTTTTTTATTCTTTTGATGGTATATCATAGTTTGCCTTGAGACATTGGACACTCTCGTAATTGCTGTATATTACCAGTTTGATCAACAGATATGGAGATATATTTGAATTTGTTGTATATTAATTGTTTGATGAACACATATGTGGATGCACGTGAAAAATCTTATGATGTTCTTGATTATCGCTTGCTGTTGATGAAATTAAAGCATTTTCAGGTGAAATTATAAATCTTTACTTGCAATTGTCTCTTAAGTCCAAGTCTCCCTTTATTATTGGCCAAGAAAGCTCATTAAATCCTTCATAGTATGCTTTGAAGTGGTTATTGACATCTTTTTCTCTGGTAAAATATGACTAAATTATGCCTGGAAGTAGGGTTCACAATCTGCTGTAGTATGATATGTTCATGTTCAGTTTGAACCTTTTGAGTCATGTGGGAAAGTGATATTCCTTTAAATGATATTGACTTTCAAGACTGAAATAACTCCTCATTACAGAAAAGATGTGTCAATGTCATGTCATATCAGTTTTATGCTTGACACTGTTCATGTCATGTTGTATCCTGTCTTAGACATGGCCAGCTCTAACAAGTAGATTGCATATGTTGGATTAGACCATTGACCCAGCATTATTTTGCAAATGCTTAATCTGCTTGCTCTAAACTTTTGCAGTTCTCTATGCAAGACGAGCAGTTTAAATGAGTTGTCAAAACCAATTGATAAGATATGCGTGAATCCTGAAGTCACGAATTCAAGCAAGGAGTCTTTTAAGGATTCGAGGGTCAGAAATGTTGATGTGAAGAACAGTAACTCTCTTAATTCTGCCAAGAGGGCTTTTCATCTTTCTAGCTCGAGAATGATGAGGTCTAATCTGCATTGCAACTTCATGTCCTGGTATTTGAAACCATAGATACTTTTAGAGATCAAGATGTCAATATGTGCAGAGCCATAAGAACCAAAGAAGGCCAACTTGGTTCTAATCCTACAGAGGAAATCAGTTCCATGAGGGACTCTGAGCAAATTATGGCTATGCGAGAGTTAGCGCATTGTAGCAAAAGCACCGAAAACGGATCACTTCTCAAGTCATCCTTAAAGCGGAAATCATATGAGGTTCCTTTCTGTTGTTTGCTCTTCACTTCCAAGTAATAACTTACCCCTCTTAAATAGGGTGTTACGTTTGGACCAAAATAAAATAAAATAAAATAAAATAAAATTGGGCATTACGGATATACTTATGGGAATGTTATTTTGTGATGCATTAGAAGCCGTGAGTGTCTATATTGCAGGGATCAGATGCCAATTTAATGCCATTTAGTCCATTAAAACAGCTCTCTCAGTCTCCACGTGAGAAAAGGTGAGGAGTACTAATAACTCCATTATGCTATCTCCTGTGACTGGGTTTTGTTTGTGGAAGTAATGTTCTTACTCTTGACACTTTAGAAGTTTCAGAGATTCCTCCAAAACTGTTGTCACAGAACAGGTAAATTGATAAAACCAGCCACTTCTCAATTCATAAGGGAAATCATCTGAGGTTCCTTTCTATTGCTTGCTCTTGACTTTCAAGTAATATCCTTACACCTCTTCGATAGGGTGTTGCAAATATAATTATGTTGTAATGCATTAGAAGTTGTGAGTGTCTATTCTGCAGGAATCAGTTGCCAATTTGATGTCATTTAGTCCACCGGAATGGCCCTCTGAAGCTCCCAGTGAAAAAAGGTGAAGAGTGCTATAAACTCCACTATCCGCACTCCTGTGAATGGGTTTTGTTTGTGGAAGTAATGTTCTTACCCTTGGCGCTTCAGAAATTTCGGAGAATCCTCCAAAGCTGTTGTCACAGAACAGGTAAATGGACAGAACCTTCTTAAGTTTTTCTATTTCAACAGAGAGTCGAAACTCGTTCCTTGCTGGTTTCTTAGATTATACATGTCAGGTTTGCAATCATGAGAACACCGATCAAAGCACAATGGACAGTCTGTCTGGTGACAATCCTAAATTTCAGCTTAAGATTTCTCCTAAGGCAAGGTCCACCGAAATTGGAAGTCCATCAGTCATGGAATCTGATGAAAATGTTGAAAAGGCTGAAGCTTATACCAAGGAACTTGAAGATGTAAGTGGATTACGGTTAACATTTTTTTTGCTATAAATGAGTTGCTTATGCACTTCTTGGCTTTGGCGATCAGTTACGTGCATATTGTAGACTATAATCAGAGACCATGAAGATTATAATAGAGAGACAACAATAGTGACAACAAAGCTCTAGGAAAAGAATACACGAGATGACAGGGACGAGTTGTCCATAGAAAACTTTCTGTGGCTTACTGGACGAGTGGTAAAGCATCTTCATCTATTGAATTTGTACAACTAGAAATCAATTGATGAAGAGAACCTCCCTAATATGGGAATTGTGATGTCTTCTACAGTCCAACGTAATTATCCTTAGGATGAATCTATAGTACTTTATAGCTAATTTCCATGATTAAAGGTCTATCATAAGCAATTGAGTTTTCAGAAGGCCATTGGAACATAGACTGAGGATATTGCACAGAAGGGCAGTGAACTGTTGCCTCTTGTCTATTCTACCATCTTTGTGATCCTTCTGCTGGTGAAACATTTACTGCCTAAGGAAATCGTTTTACAGATCTGCAACATGCTGAAGAAGAAGCAGGAAGAAGCTAAAGAGTTGCTTGTTCGATCACTTGTGACCAACAACAATCTATTAATGCTTAATCATCCCATCTATGAAGAACAGATATCCTTCTGGTTGTTGATGATTTCACGGGATGTTCTTGGGTTGTTCATGATATGTTTCTTTTCCCCTTTGGCATATCTTTGTAATTCCTTAACTAGATAAAACATCCGTAGGGTGCAACAGTATGCATCACGGCTCATGTCCAAGGAGAATCACGCTTGAAGTTGCATCAGACGAGGTATCTACTTTGCCTCTCTCTCTCACTCAAAAATGCATAACATGCACGATTGTGTAGGAGTCACACCCAGAGAGAATAGATCATGGATGCATGTGCCTCTAATTGTCTCCTTGCTCAGACACTCATCTGAACATGGGAGCAGTGATGAATCAGGAGAGTATATGCAGACTTGTTTCTCAGACTTTTGGATTGTAGAAGCATACTGGCTTCCTGCATATATTCAGGGGGTCTCTTTTTTGGCACCCTGTCGGTTTGGGATGAAATTCCAAGGACATTTGCGGGTGCCTCGCTGAATCAAGACTATATTTTTCTTCTCCTTGTTTTCATGGGATGCTGTCAATTTTGCCAATACGGACCAGACTTCTAAACCTAGCATTCGTAATTGTTCAATCTCAGCTTGTTATTTCCTTTCACTGGAGAGTACCCAGTTTCCTCCTGGAGGTCATTATGAAAGACAACTCCGCGTCTCGACTTAGTGTGATTTCTTAACAGTGGGAAAGCCAGCGCAATGGCAATATGAAACTTTGGATCGTGCGACATTTGAACTGTCACATGTTGCACAACCTCTATGCGAAAAAGGTCGCAAATCATATCTTCTTTTATCTTCATTTATCTTATTGACCACCTCTATGCCAAAAAGGTCCAAATTTGCTGTCAAGAGTTCTTCAAGATATTGGGTTCGATTATGGGTGCCCCTAGAAATGTACTAGGGAAGAGCATGAATGGCGTTACTTTCCTCATGGTCGGCTTGAGCGATAAGAAGTTCCAAAGGTTTCAGCTAATAAAGAGTGCACTAAGTTTTATATCTCAATACCTCCTGATGCGAATGCCGGTAGATAGAAGACTGAAAGTGTGAAATGTGCGGACCTAATACTTTTCCAAAATTATTGAAACAGTTGGCGCACAAACTGGAGACCCCATGATCCAATATCAAAACTTAGATGGAGTTTGCAACGGTTGATTTTGATTGCTTAAGTTCCCACATTGTAAAATATATTAGAGATAAGTGTATTGAAAATTTCAAAACTTACCACAAAAATACATTTTAATTTTAAAACTTATAAAAAATGCAATCAAATTCTAAAACTTGTCAAATTGGTATAATCGAGTCTTTCCGTTAACTCTATCCAAATTGGGTAACATAAAATATTGCTCTCGCTTGTTAAAATAATTTATCTATCTATGTGGCAATGATGTGACTCAAACATGAAACATAATTGCTAAAATGATATCATTTTGGTTTAAATTTGATTTTAATACAATTTTGTAAGAAAAGAGGAAGAAGGCAAAACGATGAGAGTCTATTGGGCCCTTACGATCATTGTCCTACTATCGCTTGAAAGGGCTACAGTGGGGAATGACCAACTAGTGGTCAGCGAGGGTCACTAGCCCTCCTTTAGATTGGGCAAGGGCTGTTGGCCCTTGTTGCTATGGGTCCTCACGTGGCGATCCTTGCCGACCACTGGTCGGCGATGGTGGTGTTGCTGGCCCTCGCTCTTGTGCCTTCTTTTGTTTTATTTTTAAATTTTTATTTTTTATTCTAATTTAAATAATAGTTAGATTTAAAAAATCATATTTGGACCAAAAGGACATCTTTTTAGCATTATCCTTCATGTGTTTAGTCAAAGTAGCATCACATAGGAGAGAAAAAATACTTTAAAAAGTTACGTCAACATTTTCTATTACCTAAATTAGATGAAGTTAATGAAATGATTAAGATTGCGCAAATTTAACAAGTATTAGAATTTAATTGCACTTTTTGTAAGTTTTAGAATTTAATTATATTTTCATGACAAATTTTAAGACTTTCAACTCACTTATCCCTTCTCTATTATATCTCTGCAAGTTGCAAAGATTGCTAAGTGGATGGATCAATTATCGAGATCCTGAGAAAGGGACGTTTTGTCTTGCGGACCAAACGCGGGAGAAGGGACACTCGTTGAGGACGATAATTCAACAGGAGAAGGCCGAGATTGGAAGCCTTACAAAAAGTTGAATAGCGACAACAACTGGATCTGCAAGATTGTCGAGCAGATCAGATTAAAGGTTGAATCGACGTAGAGTACTAAGGAAGAAGCCAAGATTGAATGTCACTCAATTCGACCAGATAAAAGGACGAGAAAGGCTTTTGTAATTACTCATGAAGCGCGGCATTGGTAATGAAGACTCCACTGGCGGGGAATGTGCTTAACCTTATAAAATATGCAAAAGGGTTTCGGGATTTCCTATCAGATTGGTAGATTGTGGGAAGTCCACTTCGATTCAATTTTTTTAACACACAGAGAGAGAGAGAGAGAGAGAGAGAGAGAGAGAGAGAGAGAGAGAGAGAGAGAGAGAACTAGAGGGTACGTGAGGGCTATAAATACCAAGCGATTGTAGTCCTCTCCCAAGCAAAACCCACGCAGTGTAATCTGACCAGAAGGATCGATGGCCAGGTTGGGATTATATCTGTGCCTGATGCTGGTAGCCTTCTCCTGGACCGGCTCCGAAGCTCGCACTCTCGTCCATGAATTCAAAAGGTTGACGGTCCTTGTCAAGTCGCCTAATACAGTGGCTGGTGATGATTTCGAGAAGGTCAGGCCTAAACGGGTCAGTCCGGAAGGTCCTGATCCGCAGCACCATGCTATAATTTCTCGTAAGCTGGGATGAGACGTAAGCGCAGCAAACGATATAGGACTATGCAGTCATCATGATGTGTTTGATGTTGAATTCTCATTTTCGTTAAGTATTTAGTATCAAGTTGGTGTCGAGGAAGTCGTGTCTTGATCGTAGGAGAGTGCATTGTCGGAGTTGAAACTAGCAGATGTCCATGATGCTGCAGTTGTCCATCATGATGTGTTTGATGTTGAATTCTCATTTTCGTTAAGTATTTAGTATCAAGTTAGTGTCAAGGAAGTCGTGTCTTGATCGGAGGAGAGTGCATTGTCGGAGTTGAAACTAGCGGATGTCCATGATGCTGCAGTTGTATTTGGAGTGCTCTTCAATAAATACAAAATGAAATGTTATTAACCGTGTTTAGATATGTTTTTGGGAGAATTGAATTTTTAATACCATGATTTAGCATGCGACAATACTCAATAACCTTAAGTAGAAATATAGTTTATTCCATGAACGCTCAATTCCAAGGTGCAATCACATAAGAAAATGATCACTTGCCAACTAGCGCAATCCTAAATATGACGACCAACATCAACCTTCATAGCAATCTAAATATCATTTTTTATTCGTACTTTCCCATATTATACTACAAATGTCTGGGATTGTGCAACATTGTTGCACGCACATGAATAGTTTTGGAAGAATCTAGCCATGGATTCCGAATATATATATATATATGTATGTATGTATGTATGTATGTATGTATGCACACAGTACTGCATTATTTGTTTCCTCTGGATTGAAGGAGTTTTTGTGTTTCTTTGATGTGAAGTAGTTTAGGTTTACAACTTGTGTGAAGCGCTGGCTTGTGGGAAGCTTGCGATTTGCTTTCTTCGATAAATCATTACTCTACCTGTGGTCGGGACGTATAAAGAGCTGAATAAAATAATAGCTATGATGGCAAATTATGTTGGGACATGCTTAATGGACGAATGCATAAAGGAGTACCGAGTTTAGGAACGGATTAGATAATCCATGTCACTTTTGGCTGAATCACCACCTTTATAGGTATTGACCTAGTCCATTGCTAGCTATCCTAGTTCAAAGCAGAATCATACTTATCTCCAACTCTCTCCAAAATGAGAGCATAATCAAGACATTAATATTCTAAGATTGATTCAAAATATTATCTTTAACGGTGATTTTTTAATATGTTTTCATATTGATTACTTGGGATTCCATGCGTGTGTATCGTAACACACACAATTTAGAAATCAAAATATGCAATTCTTATAGAGAAAAGTATCCAAAAAGTCATAGTTTTATTACATTGGTACTAACTAAATCTTTGAATAGTCCTAAAAATTTTTACATTGGTATCAACTCAGTCCATCTAACCAATTAAGACTATAAATTGCTAATGTGGACACTAGTAGTCCTATGTAACATGGCCGGCACTAATATAGATTTTTTAAATAGTTCTTTTAATAACTTTTCTTTTTTTTTTACTCTTTTTTTTTTTTTTTTTTTTTAATTTTGTTCCGTTTTTCCCTTTTTCTTTTCCTTTAGACTATGGCCGATACCAATCATAGCTAGCGATTGGCCGTTGGTGAGGGCTCAATGCCATGGCCTATGCGAGGGCTACCCTTTCGGCTTCTAGTAAGGGCAGCCCTTGCCACTTCAAGAAGCGAGGGTTGAGCCCTCACGAGATTTAGTAAGGGCCACCCTCGCCCAGGCCACAAGGTTCGTGCCCCTTCCCATGGTCAGTTATCAGCCATGGCTGGTCCAGCCACAATCTAAAGGAAAAGAAAAGGAAAAAAAAAGGAAAAAAAAAAGAGAGTAAAAAAGTCAAAAGATTATTTAAAAATATTTATGTCAATGCCCGATATGTCATGTAGGAGGGTTGGCATTTATGTTAGTAAAAATTTGAAAAAAATCTATAAAAAATTGTCCATGTTAGTGTTGGTTGGATAACTAGTGCCAGCAATGTTTACATTAGTATCGGCTGGCCAAATTTGGCCGAATAGACTAAAGTGGCCTAAAAAAAAGTTTAATTTGGCTGAATAGATTGAATTGGCACAAATGCAAAATGTTTATGATTGAATTGGTCCAAAAAAAGTTTATGACTAAATTGGTACAATTATAATAAATTGAGAACTTTTTTGGTAATTTTCTCCTAAAAGTGCACGTCACGGGGCAAAGTGCGTGATGCTTTTATTGACAGAGGAAGTTGCGATCTAATATTGTAGCAGCATGAATGATAGGAAAGTTGAAGTCGCTGATGAAAGATCATCCTAAATACCCTTACAAGTTTCGGTGCCTAAAGAAGGGAAATGGTATTAAAGTCTCCAAGCGCTGTTTAGTCCAATTTTCTATTGGAAATAAATCTGCACAAAGAGAATTGTGTGATTTAATTCCAATGAATGCATGTCACGTGCTACCTGGACGATCGTGGCAATACGACCGTCAAACTATCCCAATTACCGAATACACAAAAGGGAAGAAATTTCAATGAAACGGAAAGGTGCAGAAGAGTTTTGACCTCGAAGCAAAAATTCACTGAAGCTCTGGCTTTAGCAGGATCGGTCTTTGAGGTTCAATGCGATTCTTCTAATGTTGTCATTGGTGCCATTCTCAGTCAAGAAGACGGTCCCACTGCCTTTTTTCGGTGCAAAGCGCAACGATGCCAAGCTATAGTGTTCAATTTATGATGAAGAGCTTTATGATATAGTGCATATTCCCAAACAATGCCGTCCCATTAGCTCGTTGTCTTCTCTTTGTTTTTCTATGTCTCTTTCGGTGGATTCATAGGTTTCTTGAGTGATCAAGAGTGTTCTATATTGATGGAGTTGCCTGTCGATGCGGTGGTTCGGTTGAGAAACATAGATTATCATGTCTCGCCTTTCTATCTTTCGTAGTGGGGTTTTCAACCTCGCTATGATTGAAAATCTTTTCTTTCATTGTCTCATCGAACACATCCCGACATCGTACGACACCATCTTGACCACTTACGAACCATAAATATAAACCAAAACGGGTAGAGAGGAAAATAAAGAGAAAATGACATGGCCTGATTCCCAAGAAGAAATAACGACATTGACCGCTTAAACTTCGAAGGTAGGTTTGACTGGATACTTCAATAGCTTAGACGGTGGCTCTTGGCGACTTTTCGGAAATGAAAGGATTTGATTCATATTATGCGCCCAATATGCTTATGTTTTTTTTTTTCTTGGTTGAACCAATTTTCTTTTATAGTGAAAGCACAGTAGAAGTCTGGTATCTTTATAAGCTCAAATCTGTCAACATATTTAATTAGATCAACCTTCATTTAAAATATTAAGTCCATGGGTTATGAGTTAACTAAGATCATTAATTGCTCTGCATCATGATAATTCTTTGATGTGTGACTTTTCTAATATAAGTTAGACATGCATCTTGGCATTCACCCCTTGAGTGAAGTTTAGTGCTAGTTCTGCTCTCCATTAATTTAGATATCTTTTTGCATGACCATATTTTTACTTGAATCTCTAACAGCATACTTTCATCCTTATTCTTTTTCTTCGGACTGAACCGTGAAAGCTGCTATTGGGACCATGTTGCTACATCACAATATCCTTCGACTCTAGTCTCTTTTGTGACAGCAAACCACGAAGCCTGCCTAGAAATATCACTGACGCTCCTGTTTTAGCACTGTCGATCATTGAGGTTCGATGTGATGCTTCTAATGCTGTCATCGGCACCATTCTCATCCAAGAAGACTGTCCCGTTGCCTTTTTCAGTGAAAAACTCAAACGATGCCAAGCTAAAGTGTTTAATTTATGATAAGAAAGTTCTATGGTGTAGTGCGGAATCTCAAGAATGCCGTCCCACTCCCTCGTTATCTTCTCTTTGATTTTCTATTTATCTATTTCGGATGATTCCCTGATTTCTTGAGTGATTAAGAGTGTGCTGTATTGCTGGAGTTGCCAACCAATGTGGTGATCAAGAGTCTCGTCGTTCTATCCTCTGTAGTGGGGTTCTCAACCTCACCAAGATTGAATATTCTTTTATATATTTTCTCATTGAATATATCCCAACATCATGCGACGCTCTCTTGACCACTCACAAATCATTGAAAGCTACCAAAACGGATAGGGAGAAAAATAAAGAGATGATGACATGATAGAATTCCCAAGAAATAATGAAATCAACGGCTTAGATTTGAAGGTTGGCTCGACTAGATACTTCAATTGTTTAAAATGGAGCTCTTGGTGACTTTTTTTAAATGAAAATTTTTAACTCATACTACGCACTCAATATGTTTATCTCGGGAGTTTGCAGCAAAAATCCGATATCTTATTTGGGAGAGTGCCAAGAGGGAACTCAAGGCTGAACTCATCAATCTCAGTTGACTTCTCATTCACTCAAAAGTTTAAGCAAATGAGTTATGAACCAATTCTCCAATGTGAGACTTTTCTAACACAATTCAAATATTATTTCAATAATCTTCTCCTCATAGGTAAGCTTAGTTTAGGTCCTCAGCCTCTTAATTTAGATCATTTCTACAAGAATATGTCTCAACTTAAATCTCCAACACTCCACCTTTATCCCGAGTCTCTTTTCCACACTAAACCATAAAGGCTACCATCAAGATCTTGTTCTTATACTGCAATGCCCATTGTCATCACTAGTTTCTTTCACTAGAGCAAACCGTGAAACTTCCCTGGAATCTATGTTGTTCTCAACTTGAGATATTCATCAAAAACCGATATACATTGGGAATGAGTTGCAAATCAACTATCGGCTTTGATACTATTTGTTGGGAGCACATAGCAATAGCTTAATAACTAGACTAGAGAGATTGCCATGAGAAAGCCCAAATCAAAACCTATCAATATATCTAGTTGGACCCACATTCATTTAAAAGTTCAAGCCAATCAATTATGAGTCAAATAAAATATAGTAACTGTACGTTAATTCTCTAATGTAAGTCCTTTTTAATATGACTCAAACATGCATTTCAATGATGTATATAATCCATTACATGTATCTCGATATTGATGATGACATAAGGACATGCCAGTTATGAGAAAAGTAAATTTAAGTTGTCATCTCATTTTGGCGATGGTGGATTCCATCAAATAAAGCATAAGCTTAAAAGGGGTATTAAAAAAGATACACATGTAGATCTCCATTGTGCTCTATCTCAAAGCTTCCTGCTTAGCTCAGCATCTCTGGCTTCATTCCCTATCTACAAACAATTGCTTCTTTGAAAAGTCATCCGCTGCCTTCTCGTCAACCTTCACTAACACGGTGATTATTCCTCATGGATTTTGCATGGCGATGACAATGCATCTTAATCCTTAATTTAACTAAGTCTCACCCTGATGAGTGAGTTTGATTGGTTTTAAGAGAATTCTCTCTTAATTAATTAAGCTAATATTTTGAACCAAAAGTTTTATAAGATCAAGATATTTGAGACTCGGAAAATGTTATTTCCCAAACTCCATATAATATGATTTAGTGACTCAAAACTTTGAAAAGGTGAGCTTTGACATAAGATAACGGGGATAAGGATGCAAATTGCCATAACTTTCATATGACATTTGCTTGAGTTTGCAACTGCTGATTGTGATAGCTAAAGTTCATGATGATGTAAAATATAATTTACAGATTTGTGTACTGAAGATCTTAAAACTTGGTTTGAAAGTGTAATTGAATCTTAAAACTTATAGAAAGTGCAATCAAGTTTTAAAACTTGTCAAATCTGTGCAATCAAATCTTTCCTTTGATTTCATCTAACTTAGGTATGGAAAACATTGACTTGGCTTTTTTTGATATTTTCTTTCTTCTAGAGGCAATGATGTGGCTAAAACATGAAATATATGCTAAAATGATATTGTTTTAGTCTAAATTTGATTTTTAATGCAAATTTCATTTAGATCAAGCTAAAAGAAATGCTAAATTTTAATGATAAAAAAGGAAACATTGAGGGCCTTTGCCACTGTTGAAAAGGGCCAGTGATGATGGGGGATGTTTGGCCAGTGGTTGGTGAGGATCATCAAGCCTCGGCAATGGCAAATGATCCTTGTGCAAGGGCTAGATAGAGTAAAGATGCGTCCTTCTCCTACATTGCTCCACATTAATCCCCAACCTTCTCTCGTTCCACAAACAAGGAGAGACCCTCAAGAAGAACATCAAAGAGAACTGAAGCAAGCGAGATAAATGGAAATGGTAATGGTGAAAACATAAGAAATTGCGGAGTGATAAGTATAAAGCAAAAAATAAAGTTGTGGAATTTTCAATGTATTGTAATGAACTATACATGAGCCTACTTAAAAGCTTTACAAAATGGCTATCTATAGTAACATAATATTACAATAGATCAAAATAATGAGATTATGATATAAGAGATACTCAAAATCAATGAATATCAGAATATTTTTCTAACATCCCCCTCTAACTCAAATGATATGGAAGAAGTCAAATGGAGTTTGGAGAAAAGATCTTGAAAACGTCTCGACGGATGTGAGTTCGTAAGCACATCGGCAATTTGATTGATTGATGAAGTGGAGACAAGATAAACGGTACCTTGATGCATGTGAGAATGTTTAAAACAAAAATCTATCTCGATATGCTTTGTGTGTTCATGAAAAGCATCATTATGTGCTATTTGGATAGCACTTTGATTGTCACAATGAAGTACTATTCTGCCATTATGACAGATGCCCATTTTCTCTAATAACCATCACAACCATAATAATTCTACTATTGTATCGGCAAGTACACAATTTTCTACTCCTATACTAGATAGAGCAACAATAGACTGTTTCTTACTACACCATGAGATCAGTGAGTTACCTCGAAAGAAGCAGTAGCCAGTGGTGGGCGACAATCAAGAGGTCTCCAGCTCAATTTGCATTAGAGTAAGCCTTCAACTCCACTTGATTGAGCAGAGTAGTGAAAACCATGAAATAAGGTGCCCTTAACATAGTGAAGAATGCAAAGAGTGGCAACAAAAGGAGTGTTTCACCATGCAATCACGAACTAACTAACAATGTGAATGGCGTAGGTTATGTCTAGATGAGTCATAGTGAGATATACAAGATTACCAACTAGCTGTTAATAGAGAGTGAGATTCATAAGAGGAATCCCATCTTTGTCATTAAATTTGGCATTAGTCTTGATGGGAGTTGTAGGATTTTTGTTATTAGTGAGTTCTGTTCAATAAAGAAGATTAGTGGCACATTTGGCTTGAGTTAGATAATACCTAGACGAATCTTAAGTAACCTCTAAGCCTAGAAAATAACTGAGTCAACCAAGATCTTTCATTTCAAACTGTTGACTGAGATACTACTAGAGCTTTGTAATGCCAATATAGTCATCACCAATGATAACCATGTAGTTTACATATAAAGTAGTAGAATATACTCCTAAGATGTTCGTTGAACAAATAAAGCATTGTCATGGGGATTGGATTTAAATCCATGGCATTCCATGGTAGAGCTAAACTTAGAGTACCACGCATGAGCCTACTTCTATCCATATTATGCTCAATGTAATCAACTCACTTTATTAGAAGTAGTGTATCTAGGAGGAGGTTCCATACGTACTTCTTTAGTAAGATCGCCATTGAGAAAAGCATTTTTAACATCCATATGGAACAAAGGCCATGGCTTAATAGAGATGATAGCAAGAATGTCCAAACGGATGTAAGATATGCAGTTGGAGCAAATGTCTCATCATAATGTTAAGTAAAATCTTTTGCTAGCAGTCGAGCTTTCTAGCATTTGACTGTACCATCTACCTTTGTTTTGATCTCATACACCAATTTACAACCTATAGCAGACTTTCCAGGTGGCAAATCAACCAAATACCAAGTATGAAATTTATTTAACTCTTGCAACTCATCGACCATTACTTGTTGCCAAATAGGATTAGGATGAGCTTCTCTATATGTACAAGGCTCATGGAAAGAAGCAATAGTAGAGTAACAATGAAAGTCACGAAGCCAGATAGAACATTGACTTACACGGGTGGAACGACGAATAGGAGAAGTCAGTATTTCTAGGGTGGAGAATCCTTGGATGGCATAGACATGTCAGGAATTGCCAAAATGGGATAGCTAAATGTACCTACATCAAGATTAGAAGAGGAAGATGCAAGTGTGTCATATTTAGGAGATAGTTCCACAGAAGGATTGGTGGAGAAGCGAATGGTTAGGGATGACTCAAAAGGATGAAGAGATAAGAACATCTTGTGTTCCCAACAAGTAACATGACGAGACAAGTGTAGATGATTAGATACTAGATCCCAATAACTATAACCTTTGTGCTCAATATGATACCCAAGAAAGCAACATAATCGAGCATGAGGTTCTAAATTTGTGCATTCATTAGGAAGTAGATGCACAAAACAAGCACTACCAAAAACTCGAAGAAGATTGTAATTTGGAATGTTGTCATATAAGCGTTCATAAGGAGATATGTTACCCAGAGTAGGTGACAAAATATGATTGATAGTATACATAGCAGTATGACAAGCTTCACCCCAAAACTGCTCTGGACAATAGGCTAAGATGAGACGAGCGCGAACAACATCCAAGATATGTCTATGTTTCTAGGCAATGATGAATGACAGTACCATTTTGAGAAACAATTTTAAGAAACTCTGTATCTCTATATTCCATGGCACTATCGGCATAAAAAGTCTTGATATCTTGAGAAAATTGTGTTTTGAGATGGCAACAAAATCACAATAGATATGAGTAAGTTCAAAGTGATTTTTCATAAGGTAAACCCATGCATAATGAGAGTGATAATAATAAAAAATCATAAAATAACGAGATCCTCTCATAATGGGAGTAGGAGATGGCCCCCAAATATTGGAGTGAATAAGATCAAATGGAGCATGAGAGATGGAGTTACTTAGATCAAATGGTAAAGCATGATGTTTTCCCAACTTACAAAATAAGCAGTGAAAATTTTTATAGTCAACGGAACCTAGGTGACCACTGGAAATCAAAGTACCTAAAGAAAGAAGCATGACCCAAAAGAGAATGCCAAGTTTCAGAAGAAACTGTGGTGGCACAACCAGTGAAAGAGTTTGAAAGTGATAAGGAGACAAGTTCAAACAGACGTCCCACTTTATGGTTTGTCCCAATTATTTGTCCCTTTTGTGGATCCTACGCATGACAACCATTTGGGGGAAAAAAAATGAACGTCAAAACCAAGTTCACATAATTGCCTTATAGATATCAAGTTTAAAGAAAGTTTAGGAATTAAGAAGGTGTCAAGTAAGTACAATTTCAATGTCGAAATGTTTCCTGTATGATTAACTATCATCTGCAAGTTATCGGCTGTATAAATAGTAGGTACTTGTGAAGCGAATGATTTTGACTTTAGAAGATTGGAGTTGAAAGTTATGTGATTACAGCGGGTAGAATCAAAGAACCATGAATCAGGGGTACTTGAAGTGACTATTGAAGTAGAAGTGCTAGGGACAAAGGAGCAAGAATTACCAAATTCTCAAAGAATAGAACGAAAATCTTTGTATGATAAAGTAACGGATGAGTCTTTGGTGTAACCCTTAATGATAGTAGTAGTGGATTGACGTGCAGGTTGAGGTGAACCTTTGTGCTGGGATTCGTTGTTTGTCCATGTAGGTTGTTCAAGCTATTGTAGATAACAATTGGATGCAAGATGACTTGATCGATGACAATTAGTGCAATATTGTTTGTGCGAGGAGGAAGAACTAGGAGTTGTGAGCACTATGTCTATAGGTGAGGATATGGAGCATTGCTCTTTCAAGGTAGTAAGTCTAGTCTATTCAGTCAACAACTCTGAGACAACTACCTCAAGACGAGGTAGTAGATCTTGTTGCAAAAGTGAAGCTCACACAAGCTCAAATTCATCATTAAGTGCCATTAGAAATTGCATAACTCGCATGCAATCACAATATTTAGCAAACTTACAAGTATAGTCTGCATCCTAATATGGTTTAGATAATGCTAATTGATCCCAAATAGCATGCATTGATGATAAAAAAATCATTTATAGACTGACCTGCCTCCTAATGCATGTGATGTAGTGGCAAGCAGATCCCTTGTTTCCTTGGTTGTATTTAGATGACCAAATCGAAGTCTAATAAAGGGAATTGAAGTGTTGCAAAACCATGAAAGGACTTGATGGGTTTTGCTATCACAATCCTTCATTAGTAGCTTGAGTAGGTTCATAAATATTACCGGTGACATAGTGTCAGAGTTGGCGTCCTCTCAAAGAATTATATATTTCTTGAGCCCATAAAATATAATTGGAACCATTCAAAATGGTCTGTATGAGTATTTCAACTTCCAATTTTTCCATAACATGCAATAAAATAGTATAGACCTAGTAAATATATACTGAGTTTAAAGAAAACCAGCACTTCCAAAGCTGATGTGCAGAAAATAAGGCCAAAAGTAAATTCTGAACACGAAAAAACCTTTGGAACCAGTTGAAAAAACAAGAAGAACTAGTTGGAAACTGGCCAAACGGTCTGGTCAACACTAGTCAATGGAGTCAACACCGGTCCACAGTGGTCAACAACTAATGTCGCAAGTGATGCGTTAGGCGACGTGGCAGCGACGTGGCAATGATGTGGCGGACAATGTAGCAGGTGTTGTCATAATGACACAATGATGACGTCAATAATACTCGGCAGGCTTTGATTAGGTGAGACGCACGCGGGCGCGTGAATCTCACGCACAGAGTCTCGGGGTAACACGTGTGGGCACGTGCAGCGTTGTCCGGTGACTCGATTTGACTGGCAGGATTGCTAAAGTGATGGAGGAGAAAATATTGGGTACGTTCAAAGGACCACGTCATCGGTGCTCGAACCATTCGGAGCGTGACACTGGACAGGTGTTAGTCCACGTCGTCCACTTCTCCTTTTCAAACCAACCGCGCGGGAAGTTCTCTCTCTCCTCTCTTGCTCTCTCTTCCATGGGCCCACCTCTCGCACATTCGACGCTCTCGAGCATAAGCCCTCTGACGCTCTCTCTCCTCTGCAGATCGTCTCTCTCCTCTCTCTCCTCTCTGTCTCTCTCCCCTCCGCCTCTGCTGGTTGCTTACATCGTCCCCTCCGCCTCTGTCTCTCCTCCATCGCTGACGCCGACGCCGACGCCGCCGACGCTCCTCCGCCTCCCTCTCGCGACCTCCGCTCTGCTCTCTCTCTTCCCCCTCCGCGAAGTCATGCCTCTCTTCCAGCGAAACGCGACGCCAACGGCCCTCCACCTCCGCCTCCGCCGGTGGCCTCCGTCGCCCTCTACTCTGACGCCGATGCAGCCTCCGCCTCCTCCCCTGGACCTGACTCTGACACCGACGCTCCTTCGCCTCTCTTCCAGCAAACCTCGACGCCCCTCCGCCGGTTGCCTCCGTCGCCCCCAACTCCGACGCCGACTTCTCTGCCTCCGCCTCCGCCTACGCGCCCGACGCCAACGCCGACACCCCTTCGCCTCCCTCTCGCAACCTCCGCTCCGCTCTCTCCCTCTTTCCTCTGCGGAGCGCCCAACCCCGACGCCGACGAACCCCTGCTCGCGTTTTGGCCTCCCTCTGCGCGAGCGAAGGTCGCTCTGCTCGCTCTTTCTCTTTCCTCCGCAAAGCGCCCCCTGCTCCTGAACGCGGACGCCGCCAACGCCGTCGCCTTCCCAAGCCCCACCGATAGGCATCCCATTGGCGACTCCCATACGTCCCAATTTCTTTTCTTTTTTTTTTTTTTGGATTCTACTTGGTAGAATTCGGTGCCATGTTAATACTCTATGGCTTTTCTTCTGGGATATTTGGGGTTGTGTGGATAAAAGCGGTTAGTGCATGATATTAGAAGAGCATCGACTAGGCGATGTAGTGACAGAAAATGCTTGACAAATTGATATCTATGTATGTGTTCTCAGTTAAGTTTTTCTCTATGCATGCCATCCTTTCTATCTGATTCTGGAATTAAACTTTTTATATCAGGATGTTCGTGAATTCTGTGAAGAGACTTCGAATTAAGGACTTCTGAGGCTAATGGACTTGGTACTTGAATTACGAGTCAATTTTCGAGACTTGATCATGTACATGGTTTTGTATGATCATGATATTTAAAGCATTGTTGAGGATGAGTGCTAACCTTAAGCTGGGTAGCTACGAAGCTATCTAGGTCCCTTTGTAGAGCATGGTTGCGAACTTTTGAGTGAACGGTGTGTATAGCTTGCCCATTATATGGTTGTGGAAATGAAAAGACTGGATAAATGGAGCATTTTGAAAATCATGGTTGCTCCTCTTGGTGTCCCTTTTCTTTATCTTTTTGTTGAGGTTACACTACCCTTTCCCAACTTTTGTCACTGCCGGTTAAATCAAACTTTGGAATGTCCTATGTATGCTATGTGTACATATATTCTTGCAACTTATTTCTTGTTGATATGTGAGAGAGAGATGAACACTATTCTTTCTTGTGGATTGTTTATTGGTTCTCCATATTCTTTGCGAAGAAATGAGATTTCATATTAAGAGTCTTTCTGATCAAGCCCACTTGAATTGCTTATCAAACTGGAATTTTGGATGGCATGAGATTTGGCATGTAAAAGGCCACAAGTCTAGTATTGAGGTTGGCGAGGTTTACATTTTCTTTGGGCCGAGGATTTTCTGTTTCCTCTTAAGATTGATCTTTATTCATTGCTGCAACTTTCAGCACATCCATGGGTCAGAGAAGGAGGAAATGCATCAGATATCCCTATTGATATATCAGTTTTGAACAATATGAGACAATTTGTGAAGTACGGTCGACTGAAACAATTGGCTTTACGGGCAACAAAACTGCTCTGTAAGATTTCTTCAAGGAGGAAAGGATATTATATCATGTCAATGTCTAACAAATATTGCTTGCAGGCACTAGCAAGCACACTTGATGAAGAGGAACTTGCTGACCTCAAGGATCAATTTGCTGCAATTGATGTAGATAAAAATGGTTCTATTAGTCTTGAAGAAATGAGAGAGGTATCCATTTCTTTCTCATTCCACATTAACTCTGATGAATATTTTAATTACATCATGATCATGAGTGTTGTATGCATGCAGGCCCTTGCTCGGGATCTTCCCGGAAGATGAAGGAACCACGTGTCCTAGAGATTCTTCAAGCGGTAACTTTTATCTTTACCTTTGTTATGGCCTTGTTTTCTCCTTGTGTATTAGCAATTGAGATTTGTTTTTCTGGTGGGTTTTGTGGAATACCATTTCGTCGGTTTCACTTTCTTCTTTTATTGTTTTGGTGATTCTCTTTTGTTCATATTCGATGCTTGAAGCTTCCATTTAGTTCTTGCTTCATGTTTCATCATTTTGAAAACTTGCTTGTGTTGTTAGCCGAGAAATGTTGGACTGATTTTTTCGTTCATAAGATGAGCTGCTGCCAAGCTTACAGATTTTGCACAAACATGTGAGTCCTGAATGGTGCATAAGAATCTCTTTTATTTTTCCTTCATGTAGATTGATAGCAACACGGATGAGCTAAGTGGATTTTACTGAGTTTGTTGCAGCTACTCTTCATGTGCATCGAATGGAGAAACATGACTCAGAGAAGTGGCAGCTGCGGTCACAGGCTGCTTTTGAAAAATTTGACATTGATCATGATGGTTATATAACCCCAGAAGAACTTCGACTGGTAATTTTGACTATCTTCATTTATTCATCCCTTCCACATTCATTTGCCCTCTAGTTCTTATTTGTGTCACTATGGGTATGGGTAGAGTGAAAATTAAATTATGTAGACACGGCTAAATGTATTTGTTTTAATTTGTGACTGAATTTTGACCTTGTCTCTTGGGAGCTTGAAGTTTGTTTCTTGCAAAATTGCCCAAAAGTTGGGATAAGTCGTCTGTCTTTTTGCATATTGGGCACAAAATAGTAGCATAGCTACTTTCTCTTGTAGCTTCACATAAAGAAACTGTTCAGCTTGTGACCTTGATAATTTGGTTATCATCTCATATGAAAATACTAGCCGAATGTATTGCCTCTTGTTGTATATTCTGCACAAAGTAGTGGCACAGGTTTTTTATGTTGCTTGGTACAAAGAAATGGTTAAGCATGTTAACGTGTAACCTTGACATGATGCTCCCATGCCCTTTTCAGCAGACAGGTTTGAAAGGCTCCCTCGGTCCTCTGCTAGAGGAAGCCGACGTCGACAAAGATGGGAAAATAAGTTTATCGGAGTTTAGAAGGCTGTTAAGAACTGCAAGCATGGGCTCTCAAAACTTGCCGAGCCCATCTGGTTATTGGAATTTGAGGAAGATATAGATCCATTTTGGAGCTTTTGGGTGTTAAAAAGAGAGGAGGGAGCACGAGACAGGTTACGTATTTTGGTTACTCAAGATATACCGAGCCAACCATGATGACCGCCTCGTGCTCCGCTCCATTGCCGTGGAAATCCCTGTACAAAAGTTAGTATCAAGGGATTTTGCATGGCACCCCAAGTTAGCCGAGAAGTGCTTGAGGATGAAGGTTTGGAGAGATTGCTGGCTGTGGTCGTTTACTTGGTGAGAGGGAAGGGCTATACGGGCGTACGTCTTCCAATGAGTGTGAGATGTGTAGGCTGCGAGTGTATATTTAACGCCCTCGAATTTGAGGGCCTGTTCTATTACAGAATGGGCAATGCTTTTTTACTTGTAAGGCCTTCTCTTTTCCCAATTTTTTTGGCATCGCAAAATGAATTAAGTGTAAACATTTTTCAGTCTCTCTCGGAGATGGGCAATCACCTGGTTTTTTACGTGAAGGATTTAGAGATGTATGCTGAGCAGCCATTAACGAAAATAAATTGATCATATTATTTAGGGTGACGCTTCTTGGTTTCAAGAGCCATTCATCATCGCGTTGAATCATGGCCAATAGAATAGCGAATGTAGGAGGTGATGCGCAGAAAATAAAGAATTCGCCTTTTTCTGCTCCGGTCGATGATGGGAATACCCAAAAGCATATGCTAGCTCGCATCTCCATCGGTACACTGATTCATTACCTCTTGATGACAGCATCTCTAGAGACTTTTTTATCTAATAACCACTACTACACGATGCAAATGACTCATGCAGGAGTACAACCTGGCTTATGCCTCATGGCAGGTCAAAAGTCGCAAGATAGTTTGGATGCAAAATCTGAGCTCCAATCAATTATGTCATGGTTGCTGGAGCTAAATCCTTAAAAAAGTAATGAATGTGCCCTCATTGTTCAAGTTTCAGGCATATGCTCTGAAATTTGTAGAAACTAAAAAAATTCCCTGTAAGTTAAGCAAACGCAACATAATATACAACTGACCAGCCTCAGTTAACTAGGGTACAAACTACGAAAGGACTAAAAAATGAATTAGGCCTGTAAGAGGAAAAGAAAATTGTGGCATTAAGATTTTCTAGACTTTAACTCTTCATCTACTGGAAAGCCTGAGATGAGGAAAACTTGCTCGACGAGCTCCCATCAGTAATAATTATCTCCTTCCTCTGGGTCTGCTTGCCCTTCTTTTCTCCGGACGTCAAGTCCTGCATAATATATACTGTTATGCATATTGTGCCAATTTACAGAGTAGATCTAGCTCTGGTTCAGAACATAAAAAAAAAAAAAAAAAAAAAAAAAAAAAAAAAAAAAAAACCTCTTTGTGATGATGTTCCAGGCATCTTAAGTTCAAGGTCTGTTGCTACGTCATTTGAATCTTCATCTTGCTCTGCATTGCTGCCCCTTTGATGATCTGAAGACCTGCTTTTGGAGTCTTTTTTATTTGACACGTGAGAGCTGGAAGCATATTGGGTTGGCTCTTTGTTCAAATGTGGGATTGGCAGGCATTGAATTTGGGATAAAGGTAGAACACGGAGCGGGAATAGCACTTGCATTCTGATTTCCAAAGAAAGGGAAAGGCTGAAGTTGTGAGTGCATGGGTATTGGACCTGGAGTGACGGGTATTGGAACTGGATATGAGTAGGCTGGACCCACGACGACGGATGGATCCATGGCCAGCCCAAGGGTACATAACCCTCATCCTTTGCTGGTACTCGACGTTAAGATTTTCAACTTCAGATTTTAAAGATGATTTCTCTTCTCTGAGCTCATTCTTCTCCTGCATCAGCTGGTTGTAATGCAAAGTTACTATTAGCATCAAGGCAAACAATGGACATAAGAACCTCGGGATCTTTGGATGAAGATAAAATCACCTCACGAGATTCTTCAATAAGAGCTGCACATTCAGCTTTCAATTTGTTAACTTTCGTGGTTAAATCCTTCAGCACCTGGATTGTGTCCGTAAGAATGGTTGCCTTGTCATTCTTAGGTCAAGCAGGATCTGTAGTTCATATAGGAAAGGCAAAGCAGTTGTTCAGAAGTCTAGCATGAACAAAAGGCAGCTCTAATTACAGAGAAACGGCGCATGCTAAATAATATAACCACAGCATTTATGTCCCTGTAGTAGCAAACCAATGCAATGATTTTGTATAATGCCTCCTTCCCAAATACCCTTTTGATGAGACTTCGATTTTGTTTCTCCACGGTTCATCTGGATCAGATTAAGAAGCCATGGGTGGAACATCTTTTAGCCTCCGAGAGAAGAAGGTTTGTCTTTGAACATCTTCTGGCTAAGTGCGTTCAGCATCGCTCTCGACTACTGGCGTGAAGCCATTTTCTAGTCCATGCCCATTTTCATCATGGCCTTGAATTCATCATAACTGATTCGACCATCCTGGAATACATCCATCACAGAATGAGCACTCTATTTCGTATATGAACAAGATATACACAGATTCCAAATTGCAGGTTGTTCTAGTTATGTATTACCTTATCTAGATCAGCATCAAAAATGACGTCTTCAATAAATTTTTCGTTGTTCAGACCAAGATTGTCATCTATCAAAGCTTCTTTCAACTCATCGAATTCAATATATCCGCTTCAATTCTTGTCAAAGAATTCAAAAGCTCGAGTAAGGTGGTCATCGTTGCCAATCCTTCTCAAGTGGACTGACATAGTCATAAACTCCTTTAAGTTCAGCGTTCCGCTTCCATCTTCATCAGCCTGTTCTCATATAAGATGGAGTTCTATTTTTAGATGCTAATACAAGAAATCGTGACTCATCAAATTATAAGAAACCCACTTGATTTTGCAAGAAGTTCTAGCAATTATGTGAAATGGTGATACAACCTCATGATCAAATCTTTGACTAACTGATGAAAAACATATTTCCATATTATGTAATCCGTCCTTAATCTTCCAAATGCCTTGCAATTTAAGCAAAATCATGCACTTTACAGCATACAATGTGTCGACATGGAAGAAGAAAACATAAACCATGTCCAAAACAAAATGTGCTAAGCTGTTGAATAGCTGATCTTACTGCATCTATCAGCATCTGCACATCAGGATCAGGAACTTTTTGTCCATATTTGTGCAGGCCATGTTTCAACTCTTCAAATGTCAGATCTCCATTTTATTGGTGTCCATCACGTCAAACATCTCTTTGTGATGAACTTATTCATCAAAGAGAATTGCTTTATCCTTGTCCGAACATTTTGTCCTAGTGAAACGTTGGGAGCCCTGTCCACATTCTGTATCCACTTATGCTCTGCACGAATCAATTAAAAATCAAGAGAACTGCAATGCTGTAACATGAGAATTTTTTATTTCAGCTTCCCAAAAGTGCGTCTTACCTTATGGGGGGACTTCTAGATCTTCATAGCCAGCAAAGCTTGTTTTTTGTCTATACTACTGTGCGTCTTATCAGTTACACCTCGTGGGTTGCAGCTCTCGAGAAACCTCAATCCTTTCCTGTTTTCAACCAAATGATAAATAAGCATCGGTCAAATTTAGCATCACTTGACAAGGAAGAAGTCAAAAGAGAAGAAGAAATGGCAAAGGACTATGATCCATGTTCATAGAATTGTTAGCAGGGTCGATGCCACCCCTCAAGGAAGAAGCAACAAGCACTTGAACCTTACAATACTAGCGGTCACAGAAATAAATGTAAGTATAGAATTGGATTCCCAAGTTCGTGGTCACTCATTAAGCTCACATATATGTTTAATCTTAAGACTTACTTGCAAATATAGAATCAAGGTTGGTAAAGGAAGAACACATGACAAGATAAGCAAAACAAATTATTCGATTGACATCACCGCAAACATGTAGCAGTTGGTAGTTCATGTGAGTGGGTCATCTTTCCGTATGCGTTAGTATACCCAAGGCATATTACCAAGAAGGACCTGTAAATGTGCTTCAGCTTTGAGGTGCTAAAAAAAAAGTGAACTGCACTCGGGGCAGTTTTGGATCACTTAGGCACACAATAAAACTCAAATTGTTTCTTTAAAACAGCTTAAAGATGAGCCACTCTAAATAACACGAAGAAGCAACCCGTGGAAGCATAAAGAAAAAGGAAGATACTACATTTGAGGTCAATAATAAGCATACAAACCTTTCGGGTGTCATATGAAAAATAAACTATTGCACCAGGAATGAAGCCGGCGAGTAAAAGTCCCGAGACAAGTCTTTTATTTGCTTCTTGGGTGGAGCAAGATTCGAAACATGATCGAGATATTTGCGTTATGCTTTAGCTTCCAAAAACACATTCTCGAGACGTGAATATCAAAATCATTGAAATATTGCAAATTAGTTACATCACATGAGCAAACGTACATATATAAAATGGCAGTTCAGGTTTAGCTACCACTTTCTTGAGGAGAACAATCAAACTCTCTATTTTCTCTGACGGATGAAATGTAGCCTCTAGCATATGATTATCAGGAAACCATACCCTTATAACAGTCTACATCACAAAGCAGAGGAATTTTAGGGGTATGTTGCACAAGAAACCAATATAACACAAGCTATATATCGAGATTACAAGCTACACGTAAAAATTGAGCATCAAAAACAAAATCATAAGGGGCACTGGTAGAGTAGATATTAAATCACCTTTGTTATTCTTGAGCGCCGTGCTGCCTCTTCTGCTTCTCGGATTTTTTTTTGTCTTTAAATATTTTTCTGCCCAATTCATCCAACCAAAAAATCAACAATTACAAAATCAATTATTCTTATTAATGTGAACATACTAGAAAATGGAATTAGAAAGGAACTCTTTCATCAAACTAAAATTTCAAACCACCAATAGCAATAATGTGAGAAAACAGCACTCTAAGAATGCACACATAATCGTAGAGAACATATTTTACACTCCATCCTAATTTGTATGGCAGGCCAGGGATTCAAGGTCCGAGAAGGAAATATATCTGTTAACTCTATACCCCAGTTGATTAGAAATCAGATGTCTTTTTCCCTAGACATCCAAAAGGCACACTATCCTTCCAGTAAAAATTAAAGCCTCTTCCTCCATTTGCACAATTTGCATTTGCTTGATGGGAAGTACCAAATTTTCCTCCCCAAAAGGATGCACAATGGGTAGAGGTTGCGTGTCCATCAATACACCAAGAAGAATACCCTCATGTAGCAATCCAACTTCGCCAAACTTGATTATGAACAGAGATGCATTAAAAGACAGGGAGAAACATGAAATTATTCATCTTCACAATTTGGTCAGTCTCTGTATGTCAAATTCAGCTAAACACAAGAAACCTGCAATTTTCAGTGGTTCTCTGGCAAAGCAAACAAAGAGATAAGCTTCTGGCTCCATGCTTGTGAGGATGTCCCACCATATCTCTCGTTGGCACATGAATAAAATAAGAGGTACTTGCTGGTTTAAATAGCCCAAGCTGCAATGAATTTGCCTAAGTAAACTACCTATTTCGATAGATCGGTGGACCAAGAAGGTAGATCTTTGAGAGAAATTTTGATCTTATCCTTCACAACTGAGTTACACCTTTGGAATTGCAACGCAAATGACTATTCAGAAGCACGCAAGGATCAACTTCTCCAACAGACACACGATTTTGGGAGAAAATAAAAGCATGGAGCGACCAATTTAGGCTCATAAGCCTCTAATCTCTTAGGAGGACTATATGCAAACAATCTCAAGAGATACCGCCGTTTCACTTATCTGAATAACACAGCAAGTCAGCAACAGCAGTACCTAATGCAGATGTAACTTTACACTTCAACATTAACATGGCACCGAATTCTATTAAGTAGAATACAAAATAAAAAATAAAAAACGAACACGTACGGGAGTCGCCAATGGGGCGCCTATCGGTGGGGCCTGGGAAGGCGACGGCGGGAGGCGACGGCGTCGGCGGCGTCGGGGTTGGCCGTGAAGGGCGCTCCAAAGAGAAAAGAGGGAGAGAGCGGAGCGGAGGTCGCGAGAGGGAGGCGAAGGGGCATCGGCGGCGTCGCGTCGGCGTCGGCGTCGGCGTCGGCGTCGGCGTTGGCGTCGGGCGCGTAGGCGGAGGCGGAGGCAGAGAAGTCGGCGTCGGAGTTGGGGGCGACGGAGGCAACCGGCGGAGGGGCTCGGGGTTTGCTGGAAGAGAGGCGAAGGAGCGTCGGTGTCAGAGTCAGGTCCAGGGGAGGAGGCGGAGGCTGCATCGGCGTCGGAGTAGAGGGCGACGGAGGCAACCGACGGAGGCGGAGGTGGAGGGTGTCGGCGTCGCGTTTATTTGGAAGAGAGGCATGACTTCGTGGAGGGGGAGAGAGAGAGAGCGGAGCGGAGGTCGCGAGAGGGAGGCGGAGGAGCGTCGGCGGCGTCGGCGTCGGCGTCGGTGATGGAGGAGAGACAGAGGCGGAGGGGACGATGTAAGCAACTAGCAGAGGCGGAGGGGAGAGAGACAGAGAGGAGAGAGAGAGGAGAGAGACGATCCGCAGAGGAGAGAGAGCGTCAGAGGGCTTATGCTCGAGAGCGTCAGAACGTGCAGAGAGGTGGGCCCATGGAAGAGAGAGCAGTGAGAGGAGAGAGAGAACTTCCCGCGCGGTTGGTTTGAAAAGGAGAAGTGGACGACGTGGACTGACACCTGTCCAGGTGTCACGCTCTGAATGGTTCAGAGCACCGATGACGTGGTCCTTTGAACGTACCCAATATTTTCTCAGTGATGGAGAACCTATCGGTGGTCTTGTGTTGTCAGTACAACTGGAGGAATATGTCCAGAATAAACTTATAGTGTACGTTCTTGCTAAAAAAAAAAAAAAAACTTATAGTATACGGCTTTGATGGGTCCAAGAAGGTGGCGTGTGGTGGCGGCGTCTGGTTATGAAACAAGCAACGGTAGTTGCATTAATGGCAACTGAAGTTGCATACTTACTGGAAAAAGAGAGTGATGCGGCCTATTCGGTTGGCGTCGCCAAAAAAAAAAAAAAAATTCAAAAGTGGAGTTTGTCAAAGAGGCTCCGATACCATGATAAGTATAAAATGAAAAATAAAGGCGTGGCATTTTTAGTGAATTGTATTGAGTCTATTTGTAGGTTTTATAGGATGACTATATATAGTGACATAATATTACAATAAATCAGAATAACAAAATTATGATCCAAGAGATACTCAGAGGTCAATAGATACTATAATCAAACAGATACTAAGAATAATACTCAGAATCCCACAAATACTGAGAATCAATGGATATCATAATATATTTCTAACGTGGAGAAGCGTCGAGTTTACATGGTGGCAAATGGCAAGCTGCCGTGATGCGTCAAGAGACATCAAAGAGGCCTGGCTTCTTCAGTTCTACTTAGTCGCGACAACAACTAGACTCAGCAACAATAACAAGTCGACTAGGTGTCTTTGGCCGCCATCGTGAAGAGGAGTTCGAGAATTTGCAGCGTAAGCCGGTGCAAGGAGTGTTGAGACTAGAGAGAGTATCATCACTCAAAATGTTGATATAATATCCTAGTTCGTCCTTGCGTGCTAACAATCATCACGTGAACACAAGCCTCCAAACCATGTCCCTGATCCTATCAAAGCATGATTCCTGAAAAATAAAATCACAACCCGTCTTCCATGAAAGTTTCAAAAATGGAATGAAATGGTTAAAATTATGCAGTCAAATCAATCACCGTGTTAAATCTATATACGACTTTCATTAATATCTTTCAAGGAATTTAGAACAATTTCTATCTATTTATATAGGTTTTAATTGCATTTGTTGAGATTGAAAAATATATGTGCTTTTTTACTCCATGGAAAACAAGAAAAAGGAAAAAACAACAAAAAAGTTATGTTGCTGAATATTAATAATAAAACACTAATAAAAATATTAAAAAGAGGTTACTTAAATCTTGTGTATCAAATGATGAGTTTAGCATCAATAAATCAAAATCATCTAAAAATTCAATTTAGTCGTAAAAAAAAATAATAAGAAGATGAGCATTAAGAATCTTCCTAATTTTTGGTTGTTTTAGGCGATGCATATACCCTTTGACAAGTGTTCAAGTACGCAGAAAGAAATAGTCCTTGCGCTTTGATGCAGAAATATATCATCCACCAATCAAATTTTTATTATTCTTTTTAGGATTAAAAATATTAAAATATGTACTTTTTAGATGCTTTTGGGAACACACATCCTAATTTTATATATATATATATATATATATATATATATATATATATAACATCGGACCTATGTTTTTTCTTTAAAGTGGCGATTATTCCACATGTAGTTTTTTCACACTCATATCTTGTGACATCCTATATTTTTAGTCAGATTTTATAAGAGAGGATTATTTTTTTTTTTATTTCAAAATTGGGATGCGAGTGGGATATATTGGTGAAGAAAAATACTAATTTGACCGAGGATTTGACGGGTGAATTTACAGAGGCCGGGTTGAAATGTTTCAAGAAAAATTGAAGTCAATTGGTGCCATTCCTCTTGCAAATTCGTATGCCTCATGTACCCAACATTTTGGACTACCTATGGGCTTCTAGAAGGGGCATTTTAGTCTTCAAAATGTGAGTGGAGGACAGCTTGGTGGTGGGCCACGTTTGTGGGGCCAAGGAGAGAGAGAGAGGGAGAACCGGCCCCCCCTTCTTCCCTTCTCTCCCCCGTCGCTGTCTCTCTCCATCTTCTGCTTCTTCTTGCATTTTGGAAGACGGCAGCAACGGGAGAAGACCTCAGCAACTGCAGAAGATCAGCTGGTGCAGCCAGCTCACCGTTGAAACCTCACCGCCGCACGCCACCGGGGAGCTGTCGCGCGTCCAGCCGCACGCCGTGCCACCGTTCGCCTTCAGCCGCGTCGTCCCTGGCTTGACCGAAGTCCAGAGCTGCGTCCAGAGTCGCCAGCTGCTGTTCGGCGACGCCAAGGCCGCCGGAGTCACCGCCTGCAGCCGCCGGGTCCAGCTGTTGCCTCCTCCGCCCCTCCTTCGCTGTTTTGGTCGTTGATTTCATCTCTTTCCAGCCAAGTTCAGCAGCTAGAAAAATGGGTATCACAGCCCGCTTTTGACCCGATTTGGTGGGCTTCCCGACTCCGGATGCTTAGCCCGCCTTGAGGAAAGTCGATCCCCGCGTCGTTGCCGTCGTTTTGGTCCGAGCAGCGCGTTAATCTAATGAGTTTAACTTACTAATTCTCGATTTGAAGATTAATCACGCTTAAGGGAGGTTTAGATTAGATTAAGTATGTTTATGTGATTATATTAGCTTATTTAAATGTTAAGTGGATTAGGAGATGTAATTAGTTTAGTGAATGATTGATTAAGGCTAAGTAAATGATTTAATTAGAGTAAAATTGTTTAAGCCTTAATTAATTATTTTAGATTATTTAATTATTTCGAATTTATGTTTATTATTTATTATATTATATTATTATATAATATTATTATAATATAATATTATTTTATATTATTTTCGGAATAAATTTAATTATTTATTATTTCCGAAAATTTGACCGGGATAATAGGTGACCGAAATTTTATGCTGATGAACGTGGTGCAGTCCGTTTATTTAATTGAGAGCTTTATATTGTCTTAAATTGAATTTATTGTATTTATTTATTTAATTTTTGAAATTAATATTTAATTATTTATTTTCCGGAAATTCAATCGGGATGGCGGTGACCGGAATTTCGTGCGATTGTCGTGGTGCGAGTCTGTTTATTTATTTGAGCCCTACGTTGTGCTGAATTGATTTAATTATGTATTTTTAGGATTTATTCCTAAATGATTTGAATAGTGGTAATTGATTAGTAATTACGGGCGTCGGTTCACGGCGCCAAAATGTGTTTTATGGGCTATTGAAAATGGTGGGATTTATGAAGAAAGGAAATTATAGTATTTTGGCTAAGGCCGATCGTGTATCCCACACACGCCTATTTTTATTGAGTATGATAAGAATAATAGGAATATTGGACAGTGGAGATGATATACTATATCGGCTACGGGCGATATGTCGCCTTTGGGTGAGCGGTATACCGGTATACTATATCGACCTACGGGCGATATGTCAGCTTTGGGTGAGCAGTATACTTTATTATCAGCTTTGGGTGAGCAATTTATTATTAGCTTTGGGTAAGCAATTTATTATCAGCTTTGGGTGAGCATATATAGTATACTAAATTGGCCTGGGGGCCCTAATCTATCAGCTTTGGGTGAGCATGTGCATAGTATACTATATTATCAGCTTTGGGTGAGCAGTCCTAGACTATGGTCGGACTTTATAGATAGTATTGAATGTGCCGACCATGAGAAGGTCGTGATGACACGTAATCGACTAAGTCGATTGATCAATGATTTGACCTGGTGTTTTGAATTGACGTGGTTGTCAATATTTATTGATTAAATTGACGTGCAGGTAGGGACTGAGTACAAGGTAAGTTCTCTAACTCGTGTTGTGCTTAGACAGCCCTTTTTGGGCATATTGACTTCCTATTCGGGTCTTAGTGGAGTAGAACTTGCGACACATAGTCTCATCCCGGTTGTGGGACATCATTTGGTCCGTAGATTGACTTGGTGGAGAACCGGGAGTCCGGAGTTCGGGGAGGTGGAGAAAGCGAGAATCGGCAAACTGTCTGGGCTTGATAGTCATAGGACAGTCCCTTTTGATTGAGCCGATATTTTTTGTAAGCAACTGGCATTGTAAATATAAACATCTATGTCTATAAAAGGTTGATGTTGGTTGGAAGGAAAAATATGGCCCTACTTTTCTATCCCATTGATTGATTGTTTGGGGATTGATAATTGCTTCCGCATGTGCTTAATAATTGATCAGGGTCGGCGATGCGTCCTGGGACGTCGCTTTTAATCGACCAGTTGCTAGGGATGGGCGCGTGCCCGAGGATCGGGGCGTGACATCCCCTTTTTGTGGTATCAGAGCAATGGTTAAGAATTGGAGTGATAAGGTGCGTTGACCATGGGATAGTAGTAGGAAAGGCTTTTAAATTCACGACTGGTGCATGTCTGTGGTAGCTGAGTGCTAGAATTGCTTGTGTTTGAATCGCTCATGTTATAATCTATGTGGACTTGGGAGTCAGGTGTCAGTTGAGATTGAGCCATGAGCGATCAGGAGCAGAGGACTCCTTCTAAGAGGACCGTGCGTGCTATAACTCGGGGTAGGACACCGACCAGGGTTGGCACCCGAGGAGGCCGTGGTCGAGCACCGGCACAGGCTAGCGTGAGTGGTACGACACCACCCGTAGTAGGTGTCGGAGTAGCAGTCCCAAATGATTCCAGGTTAGAAGGGATGATGCGTGTCTTGGAAGTTATGGGTGCCAGAATGGATCAACAAGTTCAGAATCAGGCCGCTACTGTTCAAGCCGCCGCTCAGGCCACCGCTATCGCTGCGATTAGCCGCTGCGCTCGGGTTGCCCCTACGCCGCACTTTGCCGCCGCACGCTTTGTTGCTCTGCTCAGTCGCCCCTTTGCCGCACTCGCCATTGCTCCTGCTCAGTCGCCTATTTGTCGCACCCGCCGCCGCACAAGCTGAGGTCCTGCCAGGGATTGTGGTCGCTGAAAGACCAATGCATAAACTGGTGGAGCAGTTCCTGAAGTTAAACCAACCGTTATTTACCGGGACAGGAGATCCCGAAGCTGCATCTTCATGGGTTCAGAAACTTGAGAAAGAATTTGCACTGCTGATGTGCAACGAGGTTGAGAAAGTAGTCTTAGCAACTTACCAGCTGGAGGGAGTTGCGAATACTTGGTGGATGACTACCCGGGAAACAATATTTCCAGAAGGCGCTGTTCAGGAGTGGAATACTTTCCTCGAAGCCTTCAATGATAAGTACTTCTCAGAGACCGCCAGGGAGGTGAAGATGGCTGAGTTCCAACGTCTTCGCCAGGGTTTCCTAACTGTTGATGAGTATGAGGCGAAGTTCGCTGAACTTTCGCGATATGCTCCAGAGCTGATTGAAAACCCAGCAAATCGAGTGAGAAGGTTTAGGGACGGGTTCAAACCAGACTTGAGGAGCATACTGGTCTCTCTGGATCTGAGGACTTATAGTGACATTTATAAGAGAGCTCAGAAGATTGAAAAGGATCAAAACGAAAGAGCTGCCTCAACTGGATCGAGGTTTGTTTCAAATAGAGATGCAATCCGCCAGGGAAAGAAACCCATGATTGGAGGTAGATTCCAGATCCCGCCCAACAGGAAGGGTGGAATCGGAAAATCAGGGCCGAGTCAGAATGGGCAGTGTTGCTTTTGTGGAAGGCGGCATGGTACAGCGCCATGTCCTCGAAGGCCGGGTGTTTGTTTTGGATGTGGCCAACAGGGTCACATGATCAGAGATTGTCCTAACCGACCAAGAGGACAACCACAGTTGCCGCCGCCACCACCTAGGGGTCAGATCAGGGGGTATGCACCTCAGAACGCACGGCAGGGAGGATAGCTGAGACCTCCAGTGCAGGGCACCATCTATGCAATCACACAAGGTCAGGCAGAAGCTGCGCCTAACGTGATCACAGGTATGGTTTCGCTCAACGACCATCCTGCCTATGCTTTATTTGATTCGGGAGCAACTCATTCTTTCATTGCCGAGCAATATGTTAAGATGTTAGAATTGAATCCTATATTGTTGGAGTCGGCAATTTGCATATCTACACCGTTGAAAGATAAAGTTATTGCTGCTTTGGGATGTTCTGGTTGCAAGTTAGAGATTGGTGAGCGAGTGGGGAAAATTGATTTGTTAGTCCTAGCCATGTATGACTTTGATTTGATAATTGACATGGACTGGCTCACCAAGCAACGAGCTAAGATGGACTGCTATCGCAAAGCGATTCAGTTTGACCCACTAGGGGGTAAGAGCTTTGAGTTTATCGGGAATCGAGGAGGACCCTCGATTTCCTTGATCTCGTCACTTGAGGCAACTCGTCTGTTAGACGAGGGTTGCCAAGGTTACCTGGCAATTGTCGTGGATACGACAGTTGAGGAGCTGAAGGTGGAACACATTGCTGTGGTACAAGATTTTCCAGATGTCTTTCCAAAGGAATTGCCAGGTTTACCGCCAGAAAGAGAAATTGAATTTGTGATTGAGTTAGCACCCGGGACAGAACCGATCTCAAAGGCACCCTACAGAATGGCGTTGACTGAATTGAAAGAACTAAAAGTGCAGATGCAGGAATTACTGGATAAAGGATTTATACGTCCTAGTGCATCACCTTGGGGAGCACCAGTTTTGTTTGTGAAGAAGAAAGATGGTTCGTTGCGCCTGTGCATCGATTATAGACAACTCAATCAAGTCACGATCAAGAATAAGTATCCACTCCCGAGGATTGATGACTTGTTTGATCAGCTACAAGGAGCGTCAATATTCTCGAAGATTGATTTGAGGACAGGGTATCATCAACTGAGGATTAGGAAGGAGGATATTCCTAAGTCAGCATTTCGTACTCGGTATGGTCATTACGAGTTCACAGTGATGCCATTCGGGTTAACGAATGCTCCTGCTGCCTTCATGGATTTGATGAATCGAATATTCAAGGAATATTTGGATCGGTTTGTAATCGTGTTCATTGATGATATCTTGGTCTATTCGAGAAGTGATGAAGAGCACGAGAATCACTTGAGATTGGTACTCCAAACCTTAAGAACTCATCAGTTATATGCTAAGTTCAGCAAATGCGAGTTTTGGTTGACTCGTGTTGCGTTCTTAGGTCATGTGATTTCCGGAGAAGGAATCTCCGTCGACCCGAGCAAGATAGAAGCCGTGATCAAGTGGCTGAGACCGACAACAGTGACAGAGATCAGAAGTTTTCTAGGATTGGCAGGTTATTACAGACGGTTTGTGGAAGGTTTCTCATCGTTAGCGTCGCCTCTGACAAAACTCCTGAAGAAAGAAGAGAAATTTGTATGGACAGACAAGTGCGAGCGTAGTTTCCAAGAACTAAAGGAAAGGCTAACTACTGCACCTGTGCTGACAATTCCATCTGGTCCTGGAGGATTCGAAATCTATAGTGATGCGTCATTCAAGGGACTGGGTTGCATGTTGATGCAATATGGTAGGGTTGTTGCATACGCTTCCCGTCAGTTGAGACCCCATGAACAGAATTACCCGACACATGACTTAGAGCTCGCAGCGATTATTTTTGCCCTGAAGATTTGGAGGCATTATTTATGTGGAGAAAAGTTTCAGATCTTCACGGACCATCAGAGTCTCAAGTACCTGTTCTCTCAGAGGGAGTTGAACATGAGATAGCGAAGATGGATGGAATTGCTGAAAGACTACGACTGTGATATTTTATATCACTCAGGAAAGGCGAATAAGGTCGCCGATGCATTGAGTCGAAAGTCTTCAGTGGCTCACATACTGATAAAGGAGTGGAATCTAATCGAGAGAGCTCGAGATTCGGTATTCAAGTTTGAGGTAGGCCACCTCTTGAGTCTTATGGCCACCCTCAGAATTGAACCGGATATTCAAGTCATAATCAAGACACTCCAATCGACAGACCCTGATGTACAGAAAATTCTTCAAGATAACACTGAGAAAAGAAAGGCTGACTTTCAGATCTCTGATGATGGAACATTGAGGTGCCGAGGACGTTTGGTTGTACCTGACGATATAGAGCTTAGAGAAGAAATTTTATCGGAAGCACATCGTAGCAGTTACAGTGTTCATCCCGGAAGCACTAAAATGTATCAGAATCTGCGTCAACACTATTGGTGGTCAGGTATGAAGGCGGACATCGCCAAGCATGTAGCCAAGTGCTTGACTTGTCAGCAAGTAAAGGCCCAGCATTGCAAGCCGGGAGGACTTCTACAACCTCTAGCGATTCTAGAATGGAAATGGGAACATATCACGATGGATTTCGTGACCGGACTACCGAGGAGCCAGAGAGGTAATGATTCGATTTGGGTGGTAGTCGACAGATTGACCAAGTCGGCTCACTTCATTGCAATTCGAAAAGACCTCAGTTTGGATAGACACGCAGATTTGTACGTGCGTCATGTGGTTCGACTGCATGGAGTGCCGGTTACGATAACTTCAGATAGAGACTCGAGATTTACTGCTGCTTTTTGGAAGAGCTTGCAGAGTACTCTAGGTACAAAACTTCAGTACAGTACAGCATATCATCCTCAGACAGATGGTCAGTCTGAGAGGACAATTCAGACCCTCGAGGACATGCTGAGAGCTTGTGTACTAGACTTCAAGGGAAGTTGGGAAGATCAGCTTCATCTAGTGGAATTCGCCTACAACAACAGTTATCAGCAGAGTATCCAGATGGCTCCATTTGAAGCGTTGTATGGCAGAGCGTGCAGGACACCAGTGTGTTGGGATGAAGTTGGGGAAAGAAAGATCACAGGCCCAGAGTTAGTTCAGCAGTTAGTGGATGCCGTGACAGTAATCAGAGACAGATTGAAAACAGCGCAAAGTAGGCAGAAAAGTTATGTAGACAAGCGTCAGAGATTGTTGGAATTCCAAGTTGGTGATCACGTTTTTCTGAAAGTGTCGCCAATGAGAGGAACTTCGCGCTTTGGCAAGAAAGGCAAACTGAGTCCGAGGTACGTAGGTCCCTTTGAAATTTTGGAAAGAATAGGGACTCTAGCGTATCATCTTGCACTGCCGCCGAGGTTGGCACAGGTGCATGACGTCTTTCACGTGTCGATGTTAAGGAAGTATGAACCTGACCCGACCCACGTGCTCAATTTCGAGGAATTAGACGTGGACGACCATGTGTTGTACGTTGAAAGCCCGGTTCAGATAGTGGATCATAAAGAGCAAGTTCTGCGTACAAAGACCATCCCGTTAGTCAAAGTGATCTGGCAACACCACGGTACTGAAGGAGCAACCTGGGAGACCGAGGAGTCGATGAGACAGTTGTACCCCCACCTTTTTTATCAGAGTGTGTAAGGCTTAAATTTCGAGACGAAATTTTTATAAGAAGGGAAGAGTTGTGACATCCTATATTTTTAGTCAGATTTTATAAGGGAGGATTTTTTTTTTTATTTCAAAATTGGGATGCGAGTGGGATATATTGGTGAAGAAAAATACTAATTTGACCGAGGATTTGACGGGTGAATTTACAGAGGCCGGGTTGAAATGTTTCAAGAAAAATTGAAGTCCAATTGGTGCCATTCCTCTTGCAAATTCGTATGCCTCATGTACCCAACATTTTGGACTACCTATGGGCTTCTAGAAAGGGCATTTTAGTCTTCAAAATGTGAGTGGAGGACAGCTTGGTGGTGGGCCACGTTTGTGGGGCCAAGGAGAGAGAGAGAGAGAGAGGGAGAACCGGCCCCCCCTTCTTCCCTTCTCTCCCCCGTCGCTGTCTCTCTCCATCTTCTGCTTCTTCTTGCATTTTGGAAGACGGCAGCAACGGGAGAAGACCTCAGCAACTGCAGAAGATCAGCTGGTGCAGCCAGCTCACCATTGAAACCTCACCGCCGCACGCCATCGGGAGGCGTCGCGCGCCCAGCCGCACGCCGTGCCACCGTTCGCCTTCAGCCGCGTCATCCCCGGCTTGACCGAAGTCCGAGCTGCGTCCCAGTCGCCAGCTGCTGTTCGGCGACGCCAAGGCCGCCGGAGTCACCGCCCGCAGCCGCCGGGTCCCAGTGTTGCCTCCTCCGCCCCTCATTCGCTGTTTTGGTCGTTGATTTCATCTCTTTCCAGCCAAGTTTAGCAGCTAGAAAAATGGGTATCACAGCCCGCTTTTGACCCGATTTGGTGGGCTTCCCGACCCCGGATGCTTAGCCCGTCTTGAGGAAAGTCGATCCCCGCGTCGTTGCCGTCGTTTTGGTCCGAGCGGCGCGTTAATCTAGTGAGTTTAACTTACTAATTCTCGATTTGAAGATTAATCACGCTTAAGGGAGGTTTAGATTAGATTAAGTATGTTTATGTGATTATATTAGCTTATTTAAATGTTAAGTGGATTAGGAGATGTAATTAGTTTAGTGAATGATTGATTAAGGCTAAGTAAATGATTTAATTAGAGTAAAATTGTTTAAGCCTTAATTAATTATTTTAGATTATTTAATTATTTCGAATTTATGTTTATTATTTATTATATTATTTTATTATATAATATTATTATAATATAATATTATTTTATATTATTTTCGGAATAAATTTAATTATTTATTATTTCCGAAAATTTGACCGGGATAGCCGGTGACCGAAATTTTATGCTGATGAACGTGGTGCAGTCCGTTTATTTAATTGAGCTTTATATTGTGCTAAATTGAATTTATTGTATTTATTTATTTAATTTTTGAAATTAATATTTAATTATTTATTTTCCGGAAATTCAACCGGGATGGCCGGTGACCGGAATTTCGTGCTGATTGTCGTGGTGCAGTCTGTTTATTTATTTGAGCCCTACGTTGTGCTGAATTGATTTAATTATGTATTTTTAGGATTTATTCCTAAATGATTTGAATAGTGGTAATTGATTAGTAATTACCGGGCGTCGGTTCACAGCGCCAAAATGTGTTTTATGGGCTGTTGAAAATGGTGGGATTTATGAAGAAAGGAAATTATAGTATTTTGGCTAAGGCCGATCGTGTATCCACACACAGCTATTTTTATTGAGTATGATAAGAATAATAGGAATATTGGACAGTGGAGATGGTATACTATATCGGCCTACGGGCGATATGTCAGTTTTGGGTGAGCAGTATACCGGTATACTATATCGACCTACGGGCGATATGTCAGCTTTGGGTGAGCAGTATACTTTATTATCAGCTTTGGGTGAGCAATTTATTATCAGCTTTGGGTGAGCATATATAGTATACTAAATTGGCCTGGGGGCCCTAATCTATCAGCTTTGGGTGAGCATGTGCATAGTATACTATATTATCAGCTTTGGGTGAGTAGTCCTAGACTATGGTCGGACTTTATAGATAGTATTGAATGTGCCGACCATGAGACGGTCGTGATGACACGTAATCGACTAAGTCGATTGATCAATGATTTGACTTGGTGTTTTGAATTGACGTGGTTGTCAATATTTATTGATTAAATTGACGTGCAGGTAGGGACTGAGGACAAGGTAAGTTCTCTAACTCGTGTTGTGCTTAGACAGCCCTTTTTGGGCATATTGACTTCCTATTCGGGTCTTAGTGGAGTAGAACTTGCTGACACATAGTCTCATCCCGGTTGTGGGACATCATTTCAGGTCCGTAGATTTACTTGGTGGAGAACCAGGAGTCCCGGAGTTCGGGGAGGTGGAGAAAGCAGAATCGGCAAACCTGTCTGGCTTGATAGTCATAGGACAGTCCCTTTTTGATTGAGCCGATATTTTTTGTAAGCAGCCTGGCATTGTAAATATAAACATCTATGTCTATAAAAGGTTGATGTTGGTTGGAAGGAAAAATATGGCCCTACTTTTCTATCCCATTGATTGATTTTTTGGGGATTGATAATTGCTTCCGCATGTGCTTAATAATTGATCAGGGTCGGCGATGCGTCCTGGGACGTCGCTTTTAATCGACCAGTTGCTAGGGATGGGCGCGTGCCCGAGGATCGGGGCGTGACATATCTCTTTGTGACAATTGCCCATTTGATAACCACTTTAATGGAAGATGGTATATAAAATGAAAGATTATTCATTTCTTAAGGGTAATCACAAGGTTTAATATAAACTCTTTCATTTTGTAATACACCATCAATATGCGAGGGGACTGGGTTAGTAGAGTATGCCCATAATTTTGTTGAATCTCCATAAATTTCTAATGAATGCAATACAAAAAATGGTTTAGATTTGATCTCGTTTTCTGTATATGATTTTTACCTCTAACATTTGGTGTCAAAGCATGTTTAGTGTCTCTGCATTGTTCTTCTCGAATTTTTGGTATATTTTTCGAGCCTTTTGAATTTGAACAATAATTCGTCCATTTGGGGTCAAGAGGAAAATCACCTATTCCGGCCAAATTTCGAGGACCCACCGCTCGACTTTAGACTAGTATGGTTGCACCACCATGAGGAAGAATAGCCATAAGTTATTTAGGCATATCAATGTTCACTAGAGGCTAATCGGGCAGCGGAAGTTGCAGTGGTTAAGGGTTTGCATTTTGGGAGATTTTCATTTGATTTGGGGCCAATTTCTTGGTCATTTACGTTGAAACTTGGACCCATGTGGTTGCACCAGCATGGTCTCCAAAACCCATTATTTATTTCGATCTTAGATGGGTTGCTGGAGAAGAAACAGGCGGCGAAATCACAGCGGAAAATGGGAAAAAATGGCGAGAGGCCTTCTGTTCGCTCGGAGGAAGAAGCGCATAGGGCTACGTGAATGGAACCACAGGCGCGTGGGTTCCACGCGCGAGGAACCGCTGGCGTGTGTGCCACACGCACCTACGTGGTGAAGAGGGCGCGTGTTGGGCAGTAGTTGAGGTGTGTGCCGTGCATGCGCCCTTCGGTTTTTTCTCTTCTCTTTTATTTCCTGCTTTGCCCTTCTCTTTGCCGTTTTTACATTTTTGCCCTTGGTGGCTTTATGTACTCTTTTACCCCTTTATTGCATTCAAAATTTCCATTTTGCCTTTCCTGCAATTTTACAATTGTGCCCTTGGCCGATCTATTTACTATTTTGCCCCTTGGTGCATTTATTTACTATTTTGCCTTTCATGCATTTTTATGAATATTTTATGCATGAAATTAGATGTCTAATGATCCATATTTTTAATTAATTAGAGAATAACCACATCATCTTTAATTAATTAAACTATATATTAAGAGCCTTTGGATCATATTTAGAATTGGACATTGATTGTAATTAATTATATTAATATGATGAATTTTGTCCCACAAGAATTTTCATTATATTAATATGATTAATTATGATGAAATATCAAATTATTTTTCTTAATTTACCCACAAAGATTAGGAAAAAGATATATAATATGGTAGTTTCTTCATAATGTAATTATGAATTTATTTAAATTAAAAACTTAGCTTATAGGCAGTTTTTATGTTATGTGATTCATATTCGCGATATGTTTATATTGGTAAAACATGATTTATATATATTGTGCCTCAAATTTTGTGACATAGATATGATAGTTTGATACGCAGTTTTGCAACTTGTGAATTTCTCTAAATTTTAGTGTGATGTTCCCATACTAAATGGTGAAAACTATAAAGTTTGTGACATAAACATGTAGACTTGCTTCTATGCATCTAAAAGAGAAAGGATGAAGATTTTCTATTTTATTCCAGTTTTTTTTATTGGACATAGCGTGCTTAACATCACATGGTTTATGCAATGTCAACATGGTAGGAGACAATGCCAAAGATTCTCAAGTTGAGGGAAAGTCGCTTGTTGATCTAAATTCACTTGCAAGGGAGCACACAAAAAGTCAATCTCCTTGGACTGGAAGCCATATCAGTGTGAAAAACACTTCTCAACTTGGGGTGAGGCATCTGTACCCAATCAAGTTGCAACTTTAGAGCTGAATTAAATTTTGTTCAAATTCTACCGATTTCTTTCTCCCCATGTACTTCACTTAACTGTAGCTGACGGCGAGTTAGTAATGAGTAAGTTATCTTCTTCCCGCTACCACCGCCTTCCCTCGGAGGTGATAACAGGAAGGATTTTACCTCCTTCCCATAAAAATTTGCGCTGGTTATCACTCTTCTGCTATTGAATGGACATCTAGGGTAAAATGAGACATTTTTCATTTGAATGTATATGATAGTTTCCATTGAGACATTGGAGACTCGCCTAATTGCTCTATATTACTATTTTGATCAACCCATGTAGATATGCGTAAAAAAAAAAAAAATCTTTTGATGTTCTCTCATCATTTGGTTGTTAGGTGTAATTAGAGCCTTTTCAGCTGAAATCATTAAGTTTTACTTGTTGTCGCATCTCAAGTCTAAGTCTTCTATTATTATTTGCCATGAAAGCTTATATGAAATTCATCATAATATGTTATAAAGAGGATATTGACATCTTTGTCTCTAGAAACATATGACTGGATTATCTAGTGGAAGACTACAAGCCTGGAAGTGGGGTTCACCATCTGCTGTTGCATGAATCAAATTCTGTGCAGGAAATCTGAACCTACTTATAATTGATCTGGCCCAGCAGTAGAAAGTGCGACATGAGTCTTCTTTTGATGTTGCGCAGCGAATAGAGAGGAGCTGTTGTGGGTGACAATATCCTAGGCACCTCCGCACACAATCTGTGGACACGACACGACAACCTCAATCTTCCAGAGGGTATCACTAGATTGGACCCGAGCAAGCCCCACCAAAATCGTCTCGATGCTGAGAAGAGGCATGCTCCGCATGCAACAGAGGAACTTCACATGGGTGCAAGGAAAGTGGAATTGACGTACCTGATGATATACGAGAATTTTGAGAAGAGAGCCTTGCTCTAGATAGGAGGACGTCGATAGTAATAGAAGCGCTTGACAGAGTCCGAGCAGCGGACACATATGGGGGTGGCGATGTCGATCGCCTGAGGAAAATCCGAGCAGCTTGCGCAATGGGAGGCAGCTGACACATAAGGACTGAGCTTGAGAGAGTGGGCTGGATGGAGAAAGCGTCGTATCTCCGCAGGCGCTTGGGTGCAGGAGCGGTGGAAGAAGAAAGACCAATTGATGCAACCGTGAATTTCGTCTGATTTCATGCTCTTACGACAAGCACTGCACGAAACCCAGGTCCTCATCTCCGCATGGAATGATTGACCACGGGATAATAATCCTGGTTACGACGCTCATGAAGCAGAGGCCTGCAGACCACAAACAATCTCTGCATGCCTTACAATGCACTTCTCTGAGATCACCATCGACTACAATGAGGGCGACGGGAATGGAAAGGGTGGTTAATGATCTCAGCGACGCACCTCTTGTGCCAAAAGACATCACAGTCGAAAGAGATATAACAATCCACAGGCTGCAGCTAAACTCACCAAGTATTGTCAAGCAATGGAAGGTCAATGCGCGTTCATGACTCGAAACTCTTGCCTTGGATGGGAATATCCCTTGTCGGCTAGAGTCTCACTTGCGCGGCCGAAATCCAAACCGACAATGTGTTGGGAAAATATAGCTTCGAATTGGGTAAAACAATGAAGACGGATCTTTAGAATACTCAAGTCGGACTTTGAGACGTGATATCACTTTCTTTAAGGATTTATTTGCCCCACAAAGTTGCTAATGGTCACCGGCAAATTTCTTCCAGGATACAACAAAGTCTTTAATGAAAATACTAGATAGCAATTCTAGTAATTCTCCAGGGTCTCTCTGAAAATAATTAGAAAAATGACTGTCGTTTTTTAGAAAGAAAGCTCGAAGAGGAAAAATAATCACACGAACCTTTCTTTCGGAATCTAACAAATATATATAAGACACTCTTTAAACAAAGGCAACTCTTCGTGAAAATTGAACAAACATGTCCTTTCGAAATTCGCCCAAATGAATAAAGGTGTCCGATCGGAAATAGTTGAAAATCCAAACAATTACAACTCTTCGGGAAAAGTTACAAACTGAACAAGTATCTTTTCCAAAGGTTGTCTTTAAAAGACACAAACAAAATTCGGAATAATAATAATATTTTTTTAATAAATAAATAAAATTTCGAATTTATTATTATTATTATTATTATATTAATAATTCTGAAAATTCTCAAAAGGAAAAACAACCTTTAGAACTTAAATAAGATAATCGTATGAAAGAAAATAAAATAAAGAAGAAAATAAAATGGATTGGTGCTAATTAAACCGCGGGCGCGCAAGCGTGCAAAGTGCGCCAAATAATCGCGCAATTATTCACACACCCACACGCGGGTATGGTGAGGCCTAGCCCCACCCAATTATTCCTTTGATCATTTAAAGGAAATTCCACACTTTTAAATAGGCATAATTCCTCCCACAAAACTTATGTGGGACAAAAAAAAAAATACTCTCAGTTTGTTTTCACAAACAAACTCCCAACACAATGCACAAATCGCAGCAGAAGGCTGACCCGGTTTGGGCCATCTGGAAGATGAGGGAATGCTCTGGGTGCCAAGGGTGCTGTTTCTGGGGCCGCAGTTCTTTGGCACACGACTTGTGGAGGAAGATTTTGCATCCTTTGCAGCAAGACATTGGCATGGAACTGTGGATAGGCCCTCGGATGCCTGACAGCGTAGGAAATGGTCAAAATGTCGGCTCGGCTCTCTAAGGTCGAGAACATGAGGATGATTGCCGAAGTTGAGGGCTATCAAGCATCTCGAATGGGAGAAAAAATGGCTGATTGTTGCAGAGTGACTCAGACTCACCGTGTAATACCAAACATATTGGCCGAGCTCTTGCCGAAACTCGGTCCGAACCTTTCTCATGGCCCTAATTTTGATGTTCAGTTATTTGAAATCATTCTTAGAAATATGCAAGTTCCATCTCTGCCTGGTAACCATTGTCACGCCACTTGTCTTCAAAACTTCACGAGCGTCCACAACATGAAGGCCAATCAAAGCGTGATTCCTGAAAAGTTAAAATTACAACCAATCTAGCGTGAAAGTTTCAAAAAAGAAATGAATTGATTAAGATTACGCAGTCAAATCAATTAGTTATGCATATCAACTAATGTCTACAGTGTTTGATCTATTTGCTGATGTATGTACAAAAAAATAGATAGAAGCTGTTATAAATTTCGCAAAAGATACTGATGAAAGTATCTAATAGTTTTTAACAACATTTGTTGGGATTGAAGTACGAGGAATGATCTATATATAAGATGGAAATGGATCACATAAAAAATATCGTAAATCATGTGAGATTTGTGTAGTAATGACAGAACGAAAGTGTGCGGGTGGATTATGTACATCACACAAGTTCAATTTCACATATCAGCAGATATAAACAATTTTTATATCGAAACCATCCTTGACTAATATTTTGTCTGGTCCATGAGACCAAAAAGATATTTATTTGCCTTAGATATAAGCTTCTAAGAGAAAAAAGATGTTATTAACAGAAAATGACCGACCCTAGTTATAAATCAAATAGATAAAATCTATCCCCCTCATTTATCCCCCCTTTCTATCCAGCGTAGTTATGGAAGCAGGTTAATTAAATTTCATCTATGTGATTTCCCATACGCATAAATTCACTTCGTCTTGCCGGGTATATCACAACTTTGATGAAAACTGATTTTATTCGTATTTTAGCTAAATTAAGAAGTTTTTATGTAAACAATCAACTAAACTATAGTAATAGTTAAAATTCTTTACCAAAAAAAAAAAAACTATAGTAATAGTTAAAATCTATACTCATTAAAAGTTAAGTGAGTAGCAGAAATCGACTCCACACCCCATTTGAAATGAAATGTTTCACGACCGAAAAATACATGTGGGTAAATTCAATTGCTGTAGTTCTCGTTTGAAGTGGCTTTTTATCGAACTGTCAAAAACAGGGGAGGATGCATCATAGACCAATTAGATTCTCATTTTCTTTTTCAGAATGAAGAATCTTTGAAAAAATATATATTTTTAGATGCTTTTGGAACACAACCACATGCAAATTCACGTAGTATTCAATTCCATCAATGACAAGTCAATTGAATAGTGGATTGGTGGACCATGTGAGTTGCGTTCTCGAAACACGTCCGACGGCATTTTTTTAAGTCATGCAATATCTGATTCTTTTAATGTTCTATATTCACCGTGCAAATCTTCAAACTCATCTCCATAATTAGAGTTTTTCCATTTACTTCTGATCAAAGCTGACCTTGTCCCGTATACTTGCTGCACATATAGAACTTTCTTGTATACAATTTAAAGAAAAGCAAATGAGAAAATGCAAGCTGAAAATAAAACAGACTCATGTGGAGTGGTTTTAAAATAAGCGAGATCAAATATCAATTGATGTTTGATTTATTGTATTTTGATTTCTCACCATATTACAAATCTACCTTAAAGTTGAATTCGTGTTCGTAGATAGTTGTATCGAGAAAAAAAAAATCATAAATAAAAAGAGCGAATGATTCGGACTCACCTTAGAATGCTTTAAGGACTGGACGGAGCCTTCGAATCTTTTCTTAACCCCACGTAATTTCCTGCAACTGGCGATACTTATGTGGCAATCATTTGACAATTTGGTCGTCGATACATCAATCAACCTTTCCAACGATCCGCAATAATAAAGTTGCAATAAGTCCAAGAACTCCAACTCATCAACGCTCTTGACAATCTGTAACCGATTGCAGCTCAAGATTGATAAAGTCTTCAAGTTCTTTAAGTTTGACAAACCACTGAGGCTTTGCACATTAAGACAAGCAAAAAGTTGGAAATATTCCCACGTTTCTGACGTACCCACAACTTGAATGTCAAGTATCTTTTGGCATCCCCACAATTTGAGAGTGCGGAACTTAGTTAAGATGCTCGATGGAAAAATCAGTCTCCCTTCACGACTAATTAACTCATTAGCAGGCTCGTAGATTATCTTTTCCAAGGACATGCAATTGTTAATAGACAATGCCTCCAGTGATTCGAACACCCAAGAAAATTGGATCTCAATTAGCCAAATACAACCTTCCACATTGACTTCTTTTAGCTTCCTCATCCTTGATAGCCTCAATTTCTCCAGGGATTCACATGACAGCACAAACAACTCCTTTAGATGTGGAAGTTGAAGCCTATCGAGTTGTATTTCTTGCATTGAAGACTAAGAGAGCTTTAAATATGACAAATTTCTGAAGTTCTGAGAGAGTGACTCAATTGAATTGAAATGATCAAGGCTTAGCTTTACTAGAGATAAGGGAAGTTGCGGAAAGGTTCGTAGGTCCAATCCAGACAAAGCGAGTTCATTTAGCAGAGGAAGGGAAGCCATCTCAATAGGCACAGGGACATTGCGAAGTCCAAAGCTCAATTTGGTCAATTTAGATAATCTCCCAATCCACCATAACTCTCCAGTACAAAGTTTATCTTCTACTCGTCCACGATCATCTAGATCCAGCTCAACCAAATTAGTCAAGTTCGAGAAGTCTGGGACTTCCCGCAACGATGCAGATGACACTTCTAGATGAATTAAACTTGTTGGGAGGGTCGGCAACTCTTGAATCTCATCACATCCTATCAACTCAATTCTTTGCAGGCGAGGAAGCATGCTGATGGTCTTTGGAACTTCACTAACAAAAGTTTTTGATAGATTTAAGATTCTTAGAAAGAGCAAACTTCCGATTTCGGAAGGAAGTTGACCTTTTAAATTGCCACTATTGACTTGAAGCACTTCTAAATTCCGAAGCATTCCAATAGTACTAGGTAACTCCCATGAATTTGTGGAATCAAATTGGTAAGACTTATTGGAAAAGTGCACCTCACGTAATGATTTCAATTTCCATATAGAATCTGGAAGTTTCTTCATTTTTTCACAATCTACGAAGAAGTATTGCAGATTCACTAGGTCCTCGATTTCTTCAGGCAAATATTCAAGAGAATAGCAATGTTTAATCTTCAATTCAATCAGACACCGCAATTTCCCAATAGAGCTAGTGATTTTCCTCAAATTGGAACATTGTTTGATAATAAGCCTCTCTAAATTTGGGCAGCCAGAGAAGTTTGGTGTACCGATTATGCTGTCACAACTTTTCAGAAAAAGAACTTTCAATTTTCTTGCCATCTGTCAAAATGAATGCAATATTCAATAGATGAACAATCAAAATTACTTTCTAAGAAAATAGAATAGAAATAGGCATTTTACGCACCTTAATTAAGTTTTGTAATCTTGAATCATCTAAGAAGTCAACCTTTGAGAATTCAAGAACGACCACATTCTTTAGGTACATGTTGGTCCATTTATAGATTTGCAGAGGATAACTCAAAGAAATCCATCTTAATTTGGTAAGATGATTTGCTGCATTGCCAACAAGGGTTAATCCAGATAATTTAAGGAATCTTAGATGTTCAAACCTTCCAATCTCTTTACTTTGAACAATGACATCATGGGAATTTTGTGCAGATGTATCAAGAGATAGTGCTTGAACCTTCTTGTTTATCTGCAAATGAGAATGAGAATGAGTGATATCAGCACTCAATTTCATAGAATTAAAGAATTATAAAAATGAAGAAGAAGATAGAGCGTCCAAAGTCAAGGGAGAGAAATTTTTGCCATAACTATTAGTTCTCTCTAGAAGTGCTTTACCTCCTTCGTTCCTGTTGCATCAAGGACATCCTTCCAAATCCATATCCTACTCCGCTCCTTAGGATCTATGGGATTTTCCAGGCGAACAATTTCCCTTCCAAGATCTCTGAGTTGATCATGCATCCAAAACTTATTATTCTTCACAATCTTTACCAATGACATGTTAATGAGGAAATCAACCCCAGAATCCGGGAAAAAACCACAATCTTTCCACATGTAAATTGCATTCCTCTTATCTTCACCAATGAAAAAGCAAGCAATATCGAGGAAAATTTGTTGTTGCTCAATACTTAAGGCATCATAGCTGATCTTCAACTTTCCATAAACATCCCGGTGAGGTGCATTTCTTAACTTGTCCAATGTCTCTTTCCATAATTTGTGCGGCTTGTGGTAGAGTAATGAACCAATTACCTCAAGAGCCAATGGAAGTCTCCCAGTAGCATATACAATTTCCCTTGAAAGATCATGGTAATCATCTAAAGGTGAGTCTCTGTTAAATGCATGCTTGCTAAAAAGATCAAGTGCACAATCAATATTTATCACCTCCATTTCGTAATCTAAAATTTGATATTTCGGTGTATTAATTTGCAAAACATCTTTATTTCTAGTTGTGATCAATATTCTGGATCCTGAATACAAAGGACTCTTTCCAACTAATTTCTCCACTTGTTCGTTGTTATCAATGTCATCAAGTACAATAAGGACCTTCTTATTACAAAGTACTTCCCCAGTCCTCTTCATTCCATAATCAATTTCATTAATACTCATTGTTCCTGCAGGATGACCAAGTTCAGATAATAACATTTTTTGCAAGTCAACTAAGCCATCAATTCTTAAAGACTTCTCTCGAACATCTTCAAGGAAATAACAATACTTTCCAAAATGAGAAGAGAGTTGGTTGAAAACAACCTTGGCGAGAGTCGTTTTACCGATACCCCCCATACCATGAATTTTAATGAGTCGCACACCATCGGAATTGATGTCTAATAATTTGCTTACTGCTACTACCTGATCATCAATTCCAACTAAATGTTCAGTCACTGATCTATGTTTTGTCTTCAACTTTTCCACAACCTCCTCAACTACCAATTTGATCAATTCCCCATGGCTGCCACAAGAAAAAATCGTTTTAGTGGGCAGAAATGCGAAATCACGAGAACCTAGCTAGAAATGATGTTATTCAAGAATCAGGTAAACCATGCAATGATTTGATAAGTAATGTGACCTTAACAATCTAGAAATGATCTTCTAAAACACAATGGACAATGACGTCACTCCAAAACATACTTTTGACGCATTTAACAATTTGTAGGCCATGTCATGACCCGAAATTTGACTTGATTCCATACACATGATTAGCAATCTTGCGAATTTTGAGCAAAATAGATGTATAAAAAATTATGCATTTGAAATTGACAATTCATTATTTATGTTCGAGTGACGACCGTAGAAGTGGAATATCGTGTCTTCAAGAGGGGAATTTTAATGTGTTGAAAGATTAAATGATTAGATAGGAACTGCATGGCAGATCATTATCCCATTCTTTTTCCTCCATTTCCTAGAGTGAGATATAATTTTAGCTACCTAGCTAGTAATATCCTTGTTAAGCAGTTTTACTTTTTGTTGCGGACGTAGCAAGGGTTCATCATTTAATATCACCATGATAAAAATCCCATCTCAATTACTAGAACTTTCACATCTATGACTATGTGTTAAGGAAAATTGGGAATATAAGCATCTTGAAAATAGCTAGCTTACCCTTTGTACTTCTTCACTTCCCATCCCTTGATTGCATCAACCTCTACGAGAGCCTCTCTCCAAGTATCTACTTGCTCATTGTTCAACTTCTTCTCATGCTTTAGCTTGAGTATCGCATCGCGATATAGCGGGGTTTTCAACTTAACATCATCGGGCTCCACGTCAAAGAAAATAGGTAGGATCACTTTATTACCTTCTGTTTTGAATGTATTTGCCACGATCTGCACGAGCTCGCGGAGGCACCATTGGCTCGAAGCATAGTTCTGAGAGAAAACAGGTATGCAAATCCTAGAGTTGTCAATCGCTTGCAGAAGCAAACCACCTATCCTTTCATCGACACGGAGCTCTTCGTCATCTCGAAACACACGGATTCCAGCATCAATCAAGCTATGAAAGAGGAAGTCGGTAAATCCAACTCGAGTGTCAAGTCCTCTGAAGCTTAGGAACACTTGGTACTCGTTTCCCGACGAAGTTGCTGTATCTGAGCTCGCCATAGCAGTGATTTGCTCAGCTAAGCAGATCTCTCTTTCTTTCTCTCTACCTCTCTCACTCTCCGATGCTTTTAACAGAGAAAGACGCCGCGTCAACACTATTACGAGGAAATAATGGTGCAATTATAGGAAAGCCAATGAAATTTTATGGGTCTATGAGAAAACGGTGTAGACAGAAAGTCGTAATTTTTTAAAATAAAGATCATAAGATCGAATGCTATAGGTCGATGACAGAAAAGAAATACTAAAGTTGTGGCTAGGTACTTGTGAAACGTGCATGCAGTTGCAGGCCCCATGTGCAGAAGTCAAGAAATCAAACGCCACTCTCTCTCTCTCTCTCTCTCTCTCTGACTGAGATCTAGATCTAGATCTGAGGACGTTTACAATATATTTATAGCTGGCTGGTGCGGAAGCCAAGGAATCATACTTTCATGGTTCATAGATTTACCTCATCCCATGTATTGTGTTTTCTATTTTCATTGCCCTTTTGCACAATTTTTCTTATTTATTCTCTCTGATCCTCCGTTTCTTGATAGTGGGGCCGATAAAAGTTTACTTAAGTTTCCATTTTATTTACAGAATCAGCTCTTGTTTTGTTTCTTTTGAATTAGGAGATGCTTTTTGATATCTTCCCTGGACCTGCATGTCTCCCAAGAAAGCTTTGAAGTGTGACATAGCCAATGCAGCACATGTTAAAGACAAGTTCTCAAAACAATTGTTTTTCATACTTAGAACATATTTATTTCAAACCAATTGAAGTCACAAGAAGGATAGAGCCCAATCATCGTTTTGGAAGCGTACGTTTGTAGATGCCGTAGTCGTTTTCGTCATCGATGTTGAAGCCAACGTCCTCGCCACCGCACCCACATCTGTTCTCTTTTCTCAGTTCGAAATTTCCCAACTTGCAGTATAGATGGTGGCGAAGGTGTCCTGAGAAGTTTTCATTTTAAAGGTGCAAAGTCTGACGCTTATCTAGCTTGGCATTGTCACATGCCGAGTCAGGAAATTTGTGAACTATCCCACTAGCCTGACATTTAGGTGCCCAATTAAAATCTCTCTTAACGAGCATATTCAGAGTACTTTTAAGATTTTTCAAGACTATTTTCGGAAATAATTTTTGTTAAAAAATAATTTTTTCCATATCCGTTTCTGAGAACAAAGAAATTTATTTTTTTTTCAAGATTCCAATTCACTGTGTCATACTGATCGCGTTCGCTCGAGCTCTTGTGAAAGAGACGAACTTTACAAAATCCAAACCATGCTTGACTCTTGAAAAGAATTAAGAAAAATAATTGTCCCCACGGCAGCTGACAGGAGCGTGATTATCCATACAAAAGAGTTCCCTTTTCTGAGAACTGGCGGGGCTAGAAATCCAAGGGGCGAAATGGTCAACGCACTTTGGCTAATAGCGTCATTACGTGTAGGAAAAATAATTAATCAATTTACGAAAAATGAGCTTGGGATTAAGTGTATTGTCAATTTTGAATTTTCCACTCATATACTATGGGACTGCGATGATAAGTTTGCTCAGTGGGCGGTTAGTATTTCATTGGGAGAAGAGCACCTTAAGTGGCACAACTTGGCACAAGAGATATAGAAATACTAAAACTTCCAAAAGGTATATTTATTGTGTAGATTTCGGCAATGTGTCCTCTCATGTTAAATTGTGGCTTTTAGAGTGCTCTTGCACCCATATTCTATTTGTACTTTAAACTCAACATTTCGAGTGAATGAGGCAAGACAAATGTCAACACAATACAACTTCAAGAAAAACCTCCTTTATGTTGTAAAATATCGCGTGGCGAATATATAATAGAGAAGAGATTAAAGAAGAGAAAGCAAGTGAACACTAGAGATAGTAGCAAGATGAGAGAGCTTTATTTCTAGTATCTCATTGTCGTGTTTCTGTGTGATTGTGTATTGTACATCAAAACTAAGCTCCTATTTATAGGAGAACAATAATGTACTTATCATTAATATCAATGTATCGAATGATATATGTACGGGATAAGGGAAACGAACGTTCATTGTATAGGGAGATGTACTTAGAACATTTGATACAAATGTACCATAATAAGTACATTGGATAAGATGAATATAATGAATATTCATTCATGTATTCTATCCATTCATGTATTTCATAACACTCCCCTTGAATATTCATCATATTCATTACGAATGTGCATCGAATGAAATTGCCTCATTAAAAACCTTAAGCCGGAAAAACCCAGTGGGATAAAAACCGGACAAAAGGGAAAAAGAGTGCAGAGCACACATGTTATGATCTCTCCCTTTTATGGATGCATTAATTGCCTCGTTAAAAACTTTAAGCCGGAAAAACCCTATGGGAAAAAAAAAAAAACCGGACATAAAGAAAAAAGAGTGCAATGTATATATAGCCACTCTTAGGACTAATCATTATTGCATCTTGTGAACTAGCCGCATATCAATGCTGCAATGCATAGTTCATAATATCTCCCCCTCAATAGAGCCATATAGCCACTTCCGGGGCTAATTAATCTTACATCTTATGAACTCGCCTCATACCAATGCCATATACTAATTTCTCAAAACTTGATGTTGGCAATGATTTGGTAAAAAGATCTGCAAGATTATTTATGGATCGAATTTGTTTAACATCAATTTGTCGACTTTCTTGGAGTTCATGAGTATAAAAAATTTCGGCGAGATATGCTTGGTCCTATCACCTTTGATATATCCTCCCCGACTTGTGCAACACAAGCAGCATTATCTTCATAAATTATAGTGGGAGAATTTGTAACCGGTATTAAGCAACAAGAATTATGAATATGTGTTATAACGGATCTTAACCAAACACACTCTCTTCCAGCTTCATATAAAGCAATAATCTCGAGTGGTTAGAAGATGTAGCTACTAGCGATTGCTTCGTAGAACGCCAAGAAATAGCGGTGCCGTTATAACAAAATAAATACCCGGTTTGAGAGCGAGCCTTATGTGGATCGGATCTATATCCAGCATCAGCATATCCAACTAAACCAAAGTTAGTAGAATCCTTGGAATAATATAATCCCAAATCTATGGTTCCTCGGAGATAACGGAAAATATGTTTAACTCCATTCCAATGTCTCCGAGTTGGCTCAAAACTAAAACGTGCCAATAAATTTACCGCAAAAGCGATATCTGGTCTCGTACATTGTGCCAAGTACATCAAAGCCCCAATTGCATTGAGATATGGTACTTCAGGACCAAGTATTTCTTCATCAGATTCTCTAGGACGAAATGGGTCCTTTTGGGGATCTAGAGACCTTACAACCATAGGGGTGCTCAATGGGTGAGCTTTGTCCATGTTGAAACGTTTAAGCAATCTTTCAACATATGCTGATTGATGGACGATTATTCCATTTGCTTTATGCTCAAGCTCTAGACCAAGACAAAGTTTGGTTTTACCCAAATCTTTAACTTCAAACTCCCTTTTCAAATATTCAGCAGTTTCAGCTAACTCTTCTGGAGTTCCAATTAAATTTATATCGTCGACATAAACTGCTATAATAACAAATCCGGTTTCTGACTTCTTAATAAACACGCATGGGCAAATAGGATCATTTTTGTACCTTTCCTTAATTAGGTACTCACTTAGGCGTTGATACCACATGCGACCGGATTGCTTTAACCCGTACAAGGATCTTTGCAATTTTATTGAGAATAAATTGCGGGAGTGCATGCTTCGGGCATTTTGAATCCCTCGGGAATTTTCATATAAATATCGAGTCTAATGAGCCATATAGATATGCCATCACAACGTCCATAAGATGCATTTCCAATCTTTCAAAGATTGCTAGGCTAATGAGAAAACGAAATGTAATCATATCCATCACGGTGAATATGTCTCATTATAATCAATCCCAGGTCTCTAGGAGAATCCTTGGGCAACGAGTCGGGCTTTATACCTGACAACCTCATTTTTCTCATTTCGTTTTCGGATAAATACCCATTTATATCCAACGGGCTTTACATTATCGGGGATACAAGTTACGAGGTCCAAAAACCTCTCGTTTAGTTAGGGAAGCTAATTCAGCTTTAATTGCTTCCTCCCACTTATGCCAATCTTGCCTTTGACGACATTCAATAATAGATTGTGGTTCACAATCATCATCCATAATTTGATGAGCAAGCGAGAATGCAAAAGCATCATCAATGATGATTTCATTTCGATCCCAAATTTCATTACAATATGTAATGGAATTCTCAGTATTCCCGGGGCTAGTGTTCCTTTCATGGGTTTGCGCCTCTTCAGGGGCAATAAGCTCTTTGGGAGTAAGCACAACGCCAGGCTCTTCTGGAGCGGATTCCTGATTCTTTCCCCTTCGTTTTCGAGGAGTAGTATCTTTTGATCCTATCGGTCTACCACACTTCAAGTGCGGGAGATTTTGATCCATTTTAGCTTGTTCTTCGGGAACAGCTATCCTAGCTGGAGCATTTGCAGCTGGAATATGAGACTTTGTTACCTTAGTAGCATCATTAAATGCGTCAGGAAGTCTATTGGCCATAGCCTGTAAATGGATTATGCGTTGCACCTCGTTTTCACATTCAGGAGTCCTTGGGTCTAATTGAGATAAATTTTTCTCATTCCAGGAGAAAACCTTAATTGGTTTTTGTTTTGCAGTCATGGAAGTTGTAGGTATCCCAATTGATGGAAACCTAGTCTCATCGAAATGACAATCGCAAACCTGTGGCAAAAAAGATCACTGATGGTGGTTCCAAGAACCTAATGATAGATGGTGAATTAAACCCAACATAAATGCCCAAACGGCGTTGGGGACCCATTTTCGTCCTTTTTGGCGGTGCTACGGGCACTGTCTTTGCACAACCAAAGGTGCGTAGATGTGAAATATCTGGTTCATAGCCAAGAACCATTTGAAGGGGAGATGTAAAATACTAGCAGTGGGGCGTAATCTTATTAGAGCTGCCGCATGCAAAACTGCATGACCCCATGCTGTATCGTTGAGATTCGTTCTCAATAATAGAGTGCGGGCAATGATTTGGATACGTTTAATCAAGGATTCTGCCAATCCATTTTGAGTATGAACATATGCAACCGGGTGCTCAACCTCGATTCCGAGTGAAGCACAATATGTATCAAAACTCTTTGATGTAAATTCACCAGCATTATCCATCCTTATGCTCTTAATTGGATAATCGGGAATTGTGCCCGGAGCTTTATAATCTGCGCAAGTAAACGTGCAAATGCGACATTGCGCGTAGATAATAGGCAAAACATGGGACCATCTATAGGATGCGTCCACTAATACCATAAAATATCTAAATGGTCCACTTGGTGGTTGTATTGGTCCACAAATATCACCCTGAATTCTTTGCAAGAATAAAGGAGATTCAAAATTAACCTTTGTTGTAGAAGGTTTGATAATGAGCTTTTCTTGTGAGCAAGCCTCACAATTATAATCTTTGGACAACAATACCTTTATATCCTTTAAAGGGTGCCCTTTTGTATTTTGAATTATCCTACGCATCATTGAAGCGCCAGGATGACCAAGGCGATCATGCCACGGTCGAAAGCGATCAGGGCTTACCAATCTCCAGGATGTGGTAGCGTAGGTTTCAACAGCTTTAATCATGACACAATATAAACCCATAGAAGAAGCTTCTAGCTTCTCATGGATGGTCTTCAGGCCCATCTTATAGGAGGAAATACCAATATATTCTTTATCTTGCTCATAAATAGTCTTAATATGGTACCCATTACGGCGTACATCTTTGGCGAGCAGATTCCTTTTTGATCGAATGCTTAGAAACGCATTCTCAATATGCAGGATTGTGCCATTTGGCAAAATAATTGTAGCATTCCCAAAACCATCAATAATCGGAACAGAACCTGATATTGTATGGATTTGTGCCTTACGCAATGTCATACTCGAGAAAAAGTGTCTACTACAAAATATAGTATGTGTTGTTGCACTATCAAGCAAACAAACATCTTCTTTTTTCTCGGTATTTTCTATTTGCATTTATATTGACAACTTCAGGTGTCAAGTATCATAAAAGTTGCATATTAGTTATATAGTCGAATAAAATTTCAAAGATAAATATTATATAAGGTTCATAAGTATTTCATAAAGAACAAAAAAAAAAAAAAGTAATACATATAAAGCTAAACAACATAAATTTCAAAGTTCAAATTATTATCTAACAATCTGATTTATCAAAGTAATCAGAGGTCCTCAAAGAAATCAGAGACATCCAATGATGTATTTGCTACTTCAGGAGCAAGAGGAGTCCCACCAACGGAGATATTGTTGGCCTCAACGGTGGTTATGGCGGTAGGATTGATTTCAATGGCATGAGATTCACCACGCTTGCCCGTATTCTTTAAAGATGCCTGGTATAGGTCAATAAAATGTTTTGGCGTACGACGGTATGTGACCGGTGTCCGGTCATGCCACGGCGATGACAAATACTTTCATTAATCACCTTCTTTTGCTTCTTTTCTTTGCCATGATTCAGGCCAAAGTTTGATTTCCTAGGACGGTTAAATTTCTTGCCATCCCTTCTAGGATTATGTTCTTGCTCGCGCTTATAGCCCTTAAAATGGCCAGTATTTTTCTCAAAGTTAGCATGTGCTTCGAGGCAATGCTTTTGAGCCAAGCAGGTCTAAGATCATGATTTTTGAGCAGCAATTCATTAGTTTGCTCAGAAAGAAGAAGCACATAAATTAATTCAGAATATGTGGCAAATTGACGTTGCCGGTATTGCTATTGCAATACAATATTCGAAGCATGAAAGGTGGAAAAAGTTTTCTCAAGCAATTTTGCATCAATGAGTTTGATACCGCATAACTCTAGCCGAGAAACGATATCAAATAAAGCAGAATTATAGTCAGACACTGATTTGAAATCTTGCAGTCCGAGATTTTGCCAATCATATTGTGCTTGAGGGAGGATAACAGTTTTAGTATGATCATACCTATCCTTCAACCTCCTCCACGGGATATGCGGGTCTCGAACGGATAAATATTGAGTCTGCAGGCTCTCATGCAAATGACGACGAATAAAAATCAGCGCATTTGCTTTATCCTTTTCATTTGAGGTTCCATCCTCTCGTAATTGTATTAGCGAGATCTTGCCCTTGGAGGTGCATTTCCATGTCAAGGCGCCGGGATAGATAATTCTTTCCACTCACTTCCGGGATGTAGAATTTGGGCTTTTCAATATTTGCCATAATCCTTGCAAAATAAATCCTTAAATTAATTAAAAGGATTTCCAAGTATCCACCGTTACTTCAGGAGCAGAAGGATACTTTTAGATTTAAAATTTTGGCTTCGGGCTAAGAAAAATAAGAATGAAAAATTGATAGAAGAAGATGAAGTATAAGTTGATCAATAAAAATAATACCCACCTTGCAAAAATTACTTACTCAATCGGTAGATCCTCGTGCTGATAACGTATTGTGAAATATCGCGTGGGGAATATATAATAGAGAAGAGATTAAAGAAGAGAAAGCAAGTGAACACTAGAGATAGTAGCAAGATGAGAGAGCTTTATTTCTAGTATCTCATTTGTCGTGTTTCGTGTGATTGTGTATTGTACATCAAAACTAAGCTCCTATTTATAGGAGAACAAGAATGTACTTATAATTAATATCAATGTATCGAACGATACATGTACGGGATAAGGGAAACGAACGTTCATTGTATAGGGAGATGTACTTAGAACATTTGATACAAATGTACCATAATAAGTACATTGGATAAGATGAATATAATGAATATTCATTCATATATTCTATCCATTCATGTATTTCATAACACTTTATAACATAATAATATATTCATTTTCTCATCAATTACTTTTAAGTCTTGCACAAGCCAACTTTTAAGTTATCCCTGGACAAAAGTGCTGACTCCTTTGTGCGACACTAGGAGTGTGAGATGGGCTTCGATAGCAATCCACCGACAGCACCTCGAGTTTCAACTGGAGGGAATATCCATCAAGGTCATTGATCACGTGGTTCTGCCAGTATGTGAACGTGAAGGATAGTCAAGATTTATTTGGATTCAAATATCTGGAATTATTGAAATTTTTTCAATATAGTTTGCATTCGCTGTACAAAAATAAATAATTCAAAAGTTATTTTCTTAAGAACTAATTATATGCTATCGTTTACAACAATTTGTCAATTAATCATTCATTCCTTCAGATGATACCAACAATTGTTTCTTCTGAAAATTACCATGAAAGGAGGAATGAACCCGATGGAAACGGCGCTCCGGGTGGGGGCAAAATCGGAATTCTATCCTGTCCCGTCGGGAAAACTCCCGGCGAACGCATGACGAGTCGCTCGAGCGAGCCTCCGCCCAACTTCCGTCGCTTTTCCGGTCCCGCCTCTTTCGAAACTACACAGTACACACACTCTCTCTCTATCTCTCTAAAGAGTCGCTTTTGTAATCCGTCGATTTCTTCTTCTGGCTAATGGCTTCGTCGGAGTTCCGTCGCTTCTTCGTCGCTCGTACGTCTGCAATACCGGCATGGGCTGATCGATTCGTGGTGTTGAACAGAGGTACTTCACGAGCGCGCATAGTTTTCCGATGGAGAAAATCTGATGAGGACGTGAACTTTTCCGGTGGGGAGTTCCTTCGGACTCTCGCCTTTGTCGTGCCTTTTCTCTCGCTGTTTCGCGTTCGTTTGTTTTGCGTCTCCCATCCTTCCGCCACAGTTGGTCCATTTGATTTCAGAAGACCTCTTTGTGATCCATGTATATTGGCTTTATCGAGTTCGTTCGAGCATCATGTATGATCTTGTAGGTTAGGCACTGCAAAGGATTTCTTCTTAATTACTTCGTTTATATCTCTGATATGCATGCCCGTGTTAGTGTTGTGGCGCATTTGGCTTCAGAAACTGGGTTGAACAAGCTTGTGGATAAGTTTGTGATCAGAATTGCTGTAAGCCTATTACTGGAAGTCTATAGCTCCTTGCAGTTTCACTGAAATGTAGAGGAAATTACTATGACTTACAGCATTGACCTGCTTGTTGTCTTGACTTCTGAGGTATGAGTAGGAGATTCTTTGCTGCTCAGGACAGTTTCATGCAAAGATAATGCTATATCACGGCATCTCTTTCTCGTAGAAATGATGCCATGATAAGTAGCTCTTCTGATTTATTTATTTTTTCTTTTCAGTAACATTCATTTTAATTGAACTTCACCGTGCTGGAAATCGGATGATCTGAATGTGATAGGAGGACCTATATATTTTAGGCTGTCATAACACAGCCCCTAATTTATTTGCTAAGACTCATTGCTATGGTTTCTCATGTTAAATTAGCATCCGTGTTCTTTTCTTAGCAAAGACTATACTGGATTATTCCTGTGCTTCACCACTGTATGTATGAACTGTTTAATGTTGGATTTGTTCATGCTTTGCAATAGCTATAGTGGATCCACTTGCGATCTAGTCGAACTCCATCAGACATTTCATATTGAAAGTATGAGAAACTCATTGTCCAGTTGAATCAAGGCAGAGAAATCTTGAAATGATTGTTACTTTATTGTGCTGATTAGGTGTCCATCTTGTCGTTGCTGTCAAATTGGGGATCCTTTACCTTTGTATTTGTGGAAGGATGAAAAATGAACTTCAGAAGTATATGGCAGTGGCATACATACATACATACATACATACATACATACATACATACATATATATATATATATATATATATATATATATATATTTTGGTCACACAGTTTTAATTTTAAGCTTGCAACTCTCTACCTAACCACTTTATATGAGTAAGTACTGCTCCTGTATGAACTGTTTATATGTCAAGTGTGGGTTTTTCACTAGCTAAGGTCCCTCCCAGGCTAGTTTACATATGCTTCTGCAAAAGATAAGTGCAAAATTGTTATAGTGCGATGTTTAAACTAATAGATATTGCTTTTATGAATAGAGGAGGTTGCTGTTAAAGGTTTTGCAATTAATTCTCCCTTTTCTTTTGTAAATTCTAAGGGCCATTTAAATTCTCCTTTTTTTGTTATGCCATCCTCATTCTTTCCCTTGCAGATGGCAGAATCACCGAGGGAAACTGCAGTGGTGAATCGGGAGGAGGACAAATCATTACTAGGTACTCTGTAAGCTTGACAAATCTCAATATACAGTAAATTCACTTTAGATGTGGAATTGTACCACAAAGATGCATATTTCTCAATCTTAAACCCACAAATCTGTTTAGGTTATTATTTAATATGGCCTGACATATGACTCTTTTGGATATCGTGGTCAATAATTAGTGCAGCATACTTTTCACGTACTTAATTATAGCTTTAGTAATATTAGAATAGGTTTTGATCCTTGTCATTGATTAGGATGATTGCTTGTACACATTACTGGCCATGTCTTTTGAGGGTAAGATACATACGGTCATATCTCTATGTTAAATCTGATTTCAACAGATGCTGAATTTGGAAAGGAGTTCCTTACCTCCTGGAAGTCATTGTCTGTGGCAGAAGATGATGCAGTGGATTTTAGCTTTGATACGGTTGGCAAAGGCACAACAAAGAAATTCAACTTTGATAAATTGTAAGTGAAACTTAAAAGTATAGGCAGTTAGATACTCAACCGGTATGGATGTGGAATCAAACTTTGATATTCTATCTTCATACTTGTGTTAGTTACGAATATTAAACCCTGCAAATTTACCTCTTTGTGGAGAATAATGCCTGTGGTGATTATTTGAGTCATGCTTTACATATCTTTGAATCACTTCAAAAATCATCAAAATGATGGATGATGGTGAAAAAGCTTAAAGCTTGTTACAATCTTTTTTGTTATGACAGTGGGATATATCTCTGCTTTCTGTGGATTGATTGTTAAAAAACCTTTCTCAGGGATGTCGATTTTAACCTCGATGCTGACTTTGACAAGTTTTCATCATTCAAAGTGGACATGCCAGATCTTGATTTCTCCAGCCCATCTAAGAAATCTCCAAACGCGGACGGAAATGAAGCAGAATCACCTGACGAAGGAAATTCCAAGAAAAGATTTTCTTTGTCCTTTGATTTTAATGAGTAAGACAGCTTCACAATGTAACCATTAGGGCTTATTCTTTGATACATAAGGTTATATTTTCAAGTGAAGGGAAATTTCATAACTTTTGATTGCAATCTAGGAACTTAAGAGTCATTTGTGCTGTCCAGGTTAAATGGCTTTAATCTTAATTCACCCATGACTGAGGGAGAACAAGGTGGGAAGAAGGTTACAGGAAGCAAAGGGAGATCATTGGAGATGAATGAGCACCAGGGCTCGAAAACTCGCCTTCCTGGGGCAATTCTTGACTGTGAGGATAATGATATGATTGATAGTGTTCAATCAACGCTCTGTGTGGGTACATCAGAGATTCAAGTAGGAACTTTTGTAACTTCAACTTCTATGCCTAACCCAAGAATGGATGGTTGGGTGCCAAAGCCCACAGCCCGAAAAAATCCAATTCCAGAACAATCTTCTTTCGAAAGGACAAACAGCATGTGTTCTCAAGAATCTAATCAACATGGTTATTCATCAGACAAAACAGCACCAAGAGAAGTACATATTCAGCCGGGGTATTATCCCGGAGCTTGCAAGAATAGATTTGTCTACCATGAAAAGTTTAAATTCCACCTTGGGTGAAGAGCAATGCAACAGAGAAGAAATAGTAGGGGAAGCCACATATTCTCATGGCAACATGCAGTCAGAAGGTTCAAGTGTACCACATGTTCCAGGAGCAGAAGGTGAGGCAAATGGAAGCAATAAACCTTTTCTTGATGCATTGAATGCTACCAAGGCTGATAAGAAAGAGGCCATGCCTGCAACACGTCTTAATGATACAGCCTGTATTATCCCAAGCAAAGTACTGCATGACAGTGAAATGGCTGTTTTCAGGTTGTCCCATTTATCTCCTTACCTTAAAGTGATTAGAGCAATGAGAGGGCATCTATATTAGGATGATATTGGCAAGTTTCTCCCATGACAAATTACAGCAATGCTCCATTAATGTCTCCTTTTAAGAAACATGGATTCTTGATGGTTGATTTTGTGAAAATCTAGAAAGCATATGCATCTGTAGCTTAATATTTAAGGACGGGAATGCAAGTTGTTGTGATTTTCAGTTTGATGCACTCATTCTTTGAGCTTTTGCTATCACGCTGATGCATTTTATGGTGATTTCCAGAGTTCACTAAAAATATTTTTGGATCAACTGCAAACATTTTTGCCCTTCTTAGCTCACTTTTAGTATTATGTAAATGTCCCAAGCAGAGAGCCTACAATTATATATTGTCCTCTTTATTTACTAGTAGAGAGCCTGGACAGGCCCATTCAAAGATTTTCAGGAGATCAGAGGAAATTAGGAGTCAGTCTTCTCGAGAACCATCAACAGGAAGAAAGCTTACTCAATTTAGCAGCAAAAGACTTGCTTCTGTACATCTAAATGAAACTAGGTGAAAGTTTTCATTTTTGGTTCTAGTTTGTTCGATTGGACATTCCATGCTTTATACCATCACATAGTTTATGCGATCTTCAACAGGTTAGGACACAATACCAATGATTCTCAAGTTGTGGGAAAGTTGCTTATCGGTCTAAATTCACTGGCAATGGAGCAAAAGAAAATTCAAACTCCTCTGACTGGAAGCCATATCAATGTGAGACCCACTTCTCAACTGGGGTGAGGCATCTGTCCCCAATCAAGTTGTAATTGTGGAGCTGTTTGAAATTTTGTTCAAATTCTAGTATTTTCTTTTTCCCATGTACTTCATTTAACAGTAGCCAACAGGGAGTGCGTAGTGTGTAAGTTTTCTCCTCCCCAATGCCACTCCCCCATGCAGACACAAACACAAAAGAAAAATGGGAAAGTTGACCTTTTTCACACATTTATGTGGCCTGGTTATTAGTCTTCTGTTATCTGCTGGACTCTCAATTAGGGTAAAATGAGATTTTTATTTTATTGTATATCATACTTGCATTGAGACATTGGACGCTCTCCTAATTGTTGTATATTACTAGTTTGATCAATAGATGTGTAGATATATGTGAAATTACTGTATATTACTAGTTTGATCAACTGATATGTAGATATTTGTGAAATTAGTGTGTATTACTAGTTTGATCAACACATATGTAGATATATGTGAAAAATCTTTTGTTGTTCTTAATTATTGCTTGCTGTTGATGAAATTAAAGCCTTTTCAACTGAAATTATAAAGCTTTACTTGCAATTGTCTCTCAAGTCTAAGTCTACCTTTATTATTGGCCAGGAAAGCTCATTAAATCCTTCATACTATGCTTTCAAGTGGATACTGACATCTGTGTCTCTGGTAAAATATGACTACATCATCTGCTAGAAGACTACAAGCCTGGAAGTAGGGTTCACAACCTGCTGTAGCATGATATGTTCAGTTTCAGTTTGAACCTTGAGTCACATGACATGGGAGAGTGATATTCCTTTAAATGATATTTACTTTCAAGACTGAAATAACTCCTCATTACAGAAAAGATGAGTCAATAATATGTCATATCCTGTCTTAGACAGTGCCAGCTCTAACAAGTAGATTGCATGTATTGGATTAGACCTTTGACATGGCATTATTTTGCATATTTTTACTCTGCTTGAATCAAACTTTTGCAGTTCTCTATGCAACACGAGCAGTTTAAATGAGTTGTCAAAACCGATTGTTAAGATATCTGTGAATCCTGAAGTCACTAATTCAAGTGAGGAATCTATTAAGGATTCAGGGGTCAGAAATGTTGATGTGAAGAACAGTAACTCTCTTAATTCTGCCAAGAGGGCTTTTCATCTTTCTGGCTTGAGTATGATGAGGTCTAACCTGCATCCTAACTTGATGTCCTGGTATTTGGAACCATAGATGCTTTTAGGGATCAAGATGTCAATATGTGCAGGGCCACCAGAACCAAAGAAGATCAATGTGGTTCAAATCCTACAGAGGAAATCAATTCCATAAGGGACTCTAAGCAAATTGTGGCTATGCAAGGTGATGCAGCACATGAGTTAGTTCATCATAGCAAAAGCACTGAAAACCAGTCACTTCTCGATTCACCCTTAAAGCGGAAATCATATGAGGTTACTTTCTTTTGTTTGCTCTTCAATTCCAAGTAACAACTTAAGCCTCTTCAATAGGGTGTTACGAATATACTTATGGGGATGCTATTTTGTATTGCATTAGAAGCCGTGAGTGTCTATATTGCAGGGATCAGATGCCAATTTATTGCCATTTAATCCATTAAAACGGCTCTCTCAGTCTCCAAGTGAGAAAAGGTGAAAAGTATTAATAACTCCATTATACTTGCTCCTGTGACTGGGTTTGTTTGTGGAAGTAATGTTCTTACTCTTGACGGTTTGGGAGGAAAATCATCTGAGGTTCCTTTCTATTGTTCGCTCTTCACTTCCAAGTAATACCTTACACCTCTTCAATGGGTTGTTGCGAATATAATTATGGGGATGCTTTTTTGTAATGCATTAGAAGTCTTGAGTGTCTATTTTGCAGGGGTTAGTGCCAATTTGATGTCATCTAGTCCACTGGAATTGCCCTCTGCGTCTCCAAGTGACAAAAGGTTAAAGAGTGTTAGTAACTCCACTACCCTCGCTCCTGTGACTTGGTTTTGTTTGTGGAAGTAATGTTCTTATCCTTGACACTTCAGAAGTTTTAGAGAATCCTCCAAAGCTTTTGTCACGGGACAGGTAAATGGACAGAACCTTCTTAAGTTTTTCTATTTCAACAGAGAGTTGAAACTCGTTCCTTGCTGGTTTCTTAGATTATATGTATCAGGTTTACAATCATGAGAACACCAAACAAAGCAAAACCAACAGTGTCTCCTGTGACCATCCTAAATTTCAACTTAAGATTTCTCCCAAGGTGAGGTCCACTGAATCATGGGAACTGATGAAAATGTTGAAAAGGCTGAAGCTTATACAAAGGAAAATGAAGATGTAAGTGAATTGCAGCTAAATTAATTTTGCTACAAATGAGTTGCTTATGCACTTCTTGGCTTTGGTGATCAGTTATGTACATATTGTAGACTATGGTCAGAGATCATGAAGATTCTCACGGAGAGAAAATAATGGTGACAACAAAGCAGTAGGAAAAGAGATACGAGATTGTCAAGTTACAGGGAGTAGTTGCCCATATAAATAACTTTCTGTGGCTTACTGGATGAGGGTTGAGATGAGTTTTTATATATATATTTTATCTATTTGACTAACTATATATTTGGTGGGATTTTTTTTTTTTGGTTGGGGGAGGGGGGTGAGTGAGCCTGACGAATCTGAACTTTTTCACTACTGGATGTTTGCTCTTCACTTCCGATAATTTGGTTTTGGGTTCACTGACAGTCATTTATTGAATTTGTACAACTAGAAATCAATTGATGAATGAACCTCCCTAATAAGGACATTGTGATTTCTTCTTCAGTCCGACCTAATCATCCTTAAGGATGAATCTATAGTACTTCATAGCTATTTTCTATGATTGAAGGTCTACCGCAAGCAATTGAGTTTTCAGAAGGCCATTGGAACATAGACTGAGCATATTGCGGAGGAGGGCATTGAACTCTTGCCTCTTGTCTATTCTACCATTTTTGTGATCCTTGTGCTGGTAATGCATTGGCTGACCAAGGAAATCATCTTGCAGATCTGCAACATACTAAAGAAGAAGCAGGAAGAAGCTAAAGAATTGCTTGTTCAAGCACACGTGACCAACAACAATCTGTTAATGCTTAATCATCCCATCTATGAAGAACAGATATCCTTCTGGTCATCAATGATTTCACAGGATGTTCTTTGGGTTGTCTGTGATATGTCTTTTCTCCTCGGCATTTCTTTGCAATTTCTTCACCATATAAAACATCCGTAGGGTGCAGAAGTTTGTTTCGCAGCTCATGTCCAAGGAGATTAACGCTTGAAGTTGCATCAGATGAGGTATCTCTTTCTCTCTCTCAAACACACAACATACACGATTGTGCAGAAGTCACGCCCAAACAGAATCACAGGAGATCATGGATGCATGTGCCTTAACAAACACGGGAAATGCCTCTTGCTTAGACATTCTTCTGAACATGGGTGCAATGATAAATCAGGAAAGTATACTCACGCTTGTTCTCAGACTTCTGGATTGTGGAAGCATACTGGCCTCCTGCATCTATTCAGGGACGGTCTCTATTTTTGTGTCCCAGTTGGTTCGGAATGAAATCCCCTGGACATTTCCGGGGGCCTTGCTGAATCAAGACTATATTTTTCTTCTCCCTGGGGTCATGAGATGCCGTCAAGTTCAATGTTTCAAATATGGGACTGACTTCTCAAACTCAACATCCATAATTGTTCGATCTCGGGTTGTTATTTCCCTTCACTCGAGAGTACCCGGTTTCCTCCTGGAGGTCATTATGAAAGACACCTTTGCGTCTGTACTTAAGTGTGTTTTCTTAACAGCAGGAAAGCCAGGGCAGTGCCAATATGAAACTTTGGATTGATGCCCAACCTATTAGATCATCGGTTTTGAGGTTGGAAATCTTATCTTCTTTATCTTCATTTATCTTATTGACCATTTTTATGAAAAAGCCAATAGAAACCAAAAGTCCAGAATTCCTGTCAAGAGTTCTCCAAGATATCGGGTTCAATTAGGGGTGTTCCTGGAAATGTACAAGAGGAGCACGAATGACATTACTTTCCTTATGGTCGGCGCATGCGATAAGAAGTTCCAAAGGTTTAAGCTAGTAAATAGTGCACTGAGTTTTATATCTCATTACCTACTGATGCGAACGTCGATAGATGGAAAAATGAAAGTGTGAAATGTGTGGACCTAATACTTTTCCAGAATTATTGAAGGTTAATAAAAACTCGAGACCCTGTGATTCAATATCAAAACTTAGAGTTTGCAACAATTGGTTTTGATAGCTTAAGTCTCTATGTTGTAAAATATATATTAAGAATAAGTGTATGGAAGCCCTAAGACTTATTAAAAGACGAAATTTTAGTCCTAAAACTGATAAAAAATATGATTAAATTCTAAAATTTGTCAAATTGATGTAATCGACTTAGGTAATAGAAAAAGTTGATGTGGCTTTCTTTAATAAATTATCTTCCTATGTAGCAATGATGTGACTAAAATATGAAACATAATTCTAAAACGATATTGTTGTGGTTCAAATATGATTTTAATACAAATTTTATTTAAACCAAATTAAAAAAAAAAAGCTAATTTTATTTTTATTTTTTTTTTTTTAAGGAAGAAGGCAAAACGATGAGAGTCTATTGGGCCTTATCACCACTGCCCACCTACCACCTGAAAGGGCTATGGTGGGGGATGGCTAACTAGTGGTCAGCAACGTCGTCGGCCTCCCTTGGATCAGGCAAGGACTCCGGCCCTCGCTGCTATCGGCCCTCACTCGACAACACTTGTTGACCACTAGTAAGCGATGGTGATGCCATAGGCCCTCACCATTTTGCCTTATTTTTTAGTCTAATTTAAATAATATTTAGATAAAAAAAATCATTCATGTGTTTAATCATGTTAGTGTTATGTAGGAGAGAAAAAACATTAAAAAAAGTCACGTCAGTATTTTTCATTATCAAAGTAAAAAAAAAAAAAAAAAAAAAAAAGCTGACATAAAAATCAAGATTGCACCAATTTAACAAATATTAGAACTTAACTACGCTTTTTATAAGTTTTAGTACCCAACTAAATTTTTATAACAAAATTTAGGACCTTCAACCCACTTATCCCTTATGTATTATATCTCAAAAAGTTGCAAAGATTGCTAAGTGGATGGATCATTTGTCAAGATCTCGTGAAAGGGACATTTTGTCTCGCGGGCCAGACGCGGAAGAAAGGACACTCGTTGAGGACGAGAATTCAACAAGAGAAAGCTGGGATTGGAAGCCTTAAAAAAAAGTTGAATAGCGACAACAACTGGATGTGCAAGACTGTCGAGCAGATCAGATTAAAGGTTGAATGGATTTAGAGTACTGAGGAAGAAGCCAAGATTGAATGTCACTCAATTCGACGAGACAAAACGACGAGAAAGGCTTTCGTAATTACTTATGAAGCACGGCATGGGTAATGAAGACTCCACTGGCGGGGAAGGTGCTTAGTCTTATAAAATCTGCAAGAGGGTTTCGTGAGTTCCTATCAGATTGGTAGATTGTGCCATTGTGGGAAGTCCTATGTTTCGGCACTTCGAATTAATTTTTTAACACAGAGAGAGAGAGAGAGAAAGAGAGAGAGAGAGAGAGAGAGTAGAGAGTACGCGAGGGCTATAAATGCCAAGCGACTGCAGTCCTCTCCCAAGCAGAAACCACGCCGTGTAATCTGATAAGCAGGATCGATGGCCAGGTTGGGATTATCTCTGTGCCTGATGCTGATTGTCCTTTCCCGAACTGGCTCTGAGGCTTGCGCTCCCCCCTGCGAATTCAGAAGGTCGATGTTCCTTGTTGAGTCGCCTAAGACGATGGCTCCTAATGAGTTCGAGGCAATTGGGCCTAAACGGGTTAGTCCGGAAGGTCCTGATCCGCAACATCATGCTATAATTTCTCGTAAGGTGGGATGAAATGTAAGTGCAGAAAAAGATCGCAACATCATGCTATAATTTCTCGTAGGGTGGGATGAAATGTAAGCGCAGCAAAAGATATAGGACTATGTAGTCATCATGATGTTTTTGATGTTGAATACTTGTTTTCGTCAAGTACCTAGTGTCGACTTAGTGTCATCTAGGTCGTGGCTTGATCATAGGAGAGTGTGTTGTTGGGGTTGAAACTAGTGGATGTCCATGATGTTGCAGTTCTATTAGGAGTGCTTTGCAATGAATACATAATCGAATGTTATTAACCATGTTTAAACATGTTTTTGGGGAGTTGAATTTTAATAACATGATTTAGCATGTAACAATGCTCAGTAATGTTAAGCGGAAAGATAAGTTATTCTGTAAACACTCACATAATGGAATGATCACTTGGCAACAAGCACAATTCTAAATATAGCAACCAACATCAGCCTCCATAGCGATCTAAACGTCATTTTTTATTCATACTTTCTCACGGGAAAAGTATCAGAAAAGTTTTAAATCTATGGTATTTATACCAATTCAGTTTCAAACTTTTCATTTTGACTAATTTAATTTTAAGTATTTTCACATTAGTATTAATCCAGTTCATCCGACTAATTTTGGCCGGATGGGGCTGACATGGATGACCATAGGTGCCGGTTGGCCGAAAAATGCTGATGTGATAATTTTTAAATAATTTTTTTGAATTTTTTTCTTTTTCTTTTTCTCCTACTTTCTCCTTGGGCTTTGTCCCTCAATGGTTGACAAGGCTCCGGCGAGGCTCCCCAGCCACTAAGTGAGGGTTGCGGCCCTCATCGATGGACAATGGGGGCTTTGCGGCCCTTGCCTAGTGGCCGGTGAGCCTTGTCAACCACTACAAGGAGAAGAAGCCTAATGAGGGAGGAGGAAAAAGAAAAATAATAGGCAAAAAATTAAAAAAAGATATGAAAAAAAAATTAAAATTGCCACGTTAGCATTCGCGATGAGTGCCTACATCAACATCAACTAGTCAAAATTTGCTGGGTGGACTGAATTGGTATCAATTTGAAAATATTTATGACTAAATTGATCCAATTAAAATGTCTAGAATTGAATTGATACAAATGTTATGATTTTATAACTTTTTTGGTACTTTTCTCCATATTACTCTAGAGACATTTGGGATTGTGCAACATAATAATTTTGCAAGAATCTAGCCATGGGTTTCTAATATATACAGACACCTTTATTTGTTTCTGCCGGATTGAAGAAGTTCTTGTTTTTCTTTGATTTGAAGTAGTTTAGGTTTGCAACTTGTGTGAAGCTCTGACTTGTTGGGAACATGCGATTTGGTTTCTTCATGGAATTATCACTCTATCTGACGTCGAGACGTACAAAAGCCGAATAAAATAATGGCTACGATACCAGATAACGCCAAGGAGTACCAAGGATAGGAAGAGATTAGACAAGCCAGGTCCCCCCTCAGCCGAATTACCACCTTGATAAGCCACTCCAAGAACACGACACTTTCTTGATCATTCCAAACCCTAAAACACTGTCATCGCCATGGACAAGCAAGGATGGCCGCATCACGACATTTTTCACACGAGTTCATGTCACATGGCAAAGTGTGTGATGTCATTATTGATAGTCGAAGCTGCAAGAATGTTGTAGCAGCATGAACGGTAAGAAAGTTGAAGTTGCTTATGAAAGATCATCCTAAATACCCTTACAAGCTTCAGTGGCTAAGGGAAGCAAAATTAAAGTCTCCATGTACTGGTTAGTCCAATTCTATTGGAAATAAATTTCAAGGCAAAGTATAGCGTAATGTAATTTCCATGGATGCATGTCATATTCTACTTGGACAACCATGGCCTGTCAAGCTTTCCCAGTGGAAACCTCCAAGCAAAGTTGAATATCGACAACAACTGGATCTGAAAGATTGTCGAGCGGATCGGAGTAACAGCTTGAATGGACTGAGAGTACTGAGGAAGAAGCCAAGATTGAATTTCCCTTAATTCGACCATACAAAAGGACAGGAAAGGTTTTCGTAATTACTCCTGAAGCGTTGCATTGTTAATGAAGTAGGTGACAAGTGAATTGATTTCAAGGTTCCACGGGCAGGGAATGTATTTTTCCTAATAAAATTTGCGAAAGGGTTTCGTGAGTTCCTATTAGAATGGTATATTGTGGGAAGTTCTCTGTTTCGCCACTTAGATTCATCTTTTTAACACACAGAGATAGCTTTTTTTTTTTTTTTTTTTTTGGGGGGGGTGGGGAGGGGGCGTTGGTTGTTTGGTTTGTGAGGGCTATAAATACCAAGTGACTGTAGTCCTCTCCCAAGCAAAGCCACACATTATATGATCTGATCGGAAGTTCTATAGCCAAGTTGGGATTATGTCTGTGCCTGATGCTGATAGCTTTCTCCTGGACCAGCTCGAAGCTTTCACTCACGTCCACAAATTCAGAAGGTTGACGGTCCATGTCGAGTCGCCTAAGACAACAGCTCGTGATGAGTTTGAGACAGTCGAAGGTCATTACGGGCCTAGACGAGTCAGTCCAGAAGGTCCTGATCCACAACACCATGCTAAAATTACTCATAAGCTCATATGAGACATAACCGCAGCAAACGATAGGGGACTACGCAGTCATCATGATGTGTTTGATGTTAAATTCTCGTTTTCATTTAAGTATTCAATATCAAGTTAGTGTCAAGATCACAGGAAAGTGCATTGTTGGCGGTGAAACTAGTGGATGTCCTCGAAGCTGCAGTTGTATCAGGAGCGGTCTGCAATGAATACATAATCGAATGTTATTAACCATGTCTAGACATGTTTTTGGGGGAATTGAAATCTTAATACCATGATCTAGCACACGATGACACTCGATAACATTAAGTAGAAAGATAAGTCATTACATAAACACTCAATTCGAAATTTGCCATAACATAAAGGAATGATGACTTGCCAACAGTATAATTCTAAACACACAGACAACATCAACTTCCATAGCGATCCAAACATCATTTTCAATTCGTACTTTCCCACGTTACACTACAAATGCCTGGGATTGTGCAATATTGTTAATCCATGGCTAGATTCTTCCAGAACTATTCATGTGCGTGCAACAAGGTGCATGCGCACACACATATATATAAATATATATATACAGCGACCGATGTACTGTACTTTGTTTCTGCTGGATTGAAGGTGTTTTCCTTTGATTTGAAGTGGTTTAGGTTTATGATTAGTGCGAAGCTCCGACCTATTAGGAGCTTGCGATTTAGTTTCTTCATGAATATCTTCTATCTGGCGTCAGGACGTACGAAAAGCCGAATGAAATGATAACTATGGTACCAAATTACGTGGGGATGTGCTAAAAGAACAAACGGATAAAGGCGCACCGAGGATTCGAAGAGATTGGATGGTCCAGGTCTCTCTTAGCTAAATTACCACCTTAATAGGTGTTGACCTAGCCCACTACGAGTTATCCCAACTTGCACCAAAATCAAACTTATCTCTAACTCGCATCAAAATTGAAGCAGAATCTAAATATCCGCATAATGAGCAATCCAAAATTGATTCCAACATTATCTCCATCGGTGGATATTAATTTTGTTGTCAATATTAATTACTTGGGATTCTTTCTAAGTGTGTGTAAATCATGACTGCTGCGTTTGGAATTAGCATTTCCAAGTATCTTTAGGCCTTCAAAGCCCTTTGGGCTAAAAATGAGTGTTTGGCAACCCATTTTCTAAAGATACTTGGTTGAAAGTTGGCCTTGTGAAGGCTGAAAGCCCAAGGCAGGGTGGGGGTTGCCTTGGGCTTTCAGCATGCCGAAAAATGCTGAGGTGAGGGGGTAAAAAAGAAAATTTTCTTCCCAAATTATCCTTGTTGTTTTTTCGTTTTTCTGGTTTTGCCCTCTCATCGTCGTCCCTTTCTGTCGTGAGTGGGTACTGTTCATCTTCTTCGCAGATTCAACCTTGCCTGCGCCGGCGTTGTGCTCGCATCGGCCATTATGCCGGCAGCCCTCAACCGCGCCAGCACCACCCGCGTTAGTGACCCGCGAGCCCTCTCTGCTCCACAGCCATTCCGCCGGCCTCACCAGCCACCGTCGCGCACCTCCACCAGATCTCGAACCCAAGCGCATGCTGCCCCTTTCGAACCGAAGCCCCTCCAGCAGATCGTGAAGCTCGCCGCGCCGATCTCGCTCGACGACCATGTCACCGCCGACGTTGCTCGCCTCCACCCGACGCCGTCGTCACTTAGCAGCTTGCGACCTAGCGCTTGAGGCCCTCACCGCTCGACTGCTGCTGTCCCGATCTCGCTGCTTGAGTGCCCCAAAACCTACAGATCTGAGCTCGCCTTCGCCCGACGCCGTCGCCGCCTAGCAACCCGCGACCCGACTCCGACTTCGCCTGCATCGGCCGACGCTTCCACTTGCTGTTTGTGGAGGTCGTGACGCAGATCCGGTAGCGACCAGATCTGCGTCGCCAACCGTGCTTTAGGCGACCTCTGCGGAGGTCGCGACCTTCGTGCGACCCATCGGTCGCGACTTCGCTATTTGCGACCAGATAGGTCGCCGACCGCGACCTTCGCGGAGGTTGCGACACAGATCTGCGTTGTTGGCCATGTTTCAGGCAACCTCCGTGGAGGTCGCAACCTTTGCGCGACCCATCTGCTCACAGATCTGGTCGCGACCAGATGTGGTCGTCGGCCTTCGACCTCTGCGCGCGACCAGATGGGTTGCCGGCAACCTCCGTGGCGCGGTGGGTCACGCAACGGCGCGGCAAGGGTTGCTGCGACCCTTGCCGGATCGCTTACCCTTGGTCGGCTGTGACCGGTGAAGCCCTTGGCCGGCGGTAACCGGCGAAGCTTTGGCCGGCCAACGTTCCTTTCTTTTTTCAATAATAAAAAGTCTTTTACAAATTTCATTCATCCAAACATTATTTTGCACAAAGGTATTTCACAATAGACTTTCACAAATAAATTTACCAAACACACTTTGCATTTTGAAAAACATCCTTTAACTCAAAGGTCTTTACATTTTCTCAATGACTTTTCCTAAAAGTCTTTCTAAACGCAGCCAATAACACATACAATTCATCCACTTTCTACATTTCTATTTCTCTCTATAGGCCTCTCCGAGAATACAACACTTTCTTGATCATTCATGAACCCTAAACTCTGTAGTTGCATGGACAAGTCAGGAAGGCTGCAGCATAACATTTTTCACACAAAGTGCACATCGCATGGCAAAGTATGCAATGTCATTATCCACGGAGGAAGCTGCGAGAATTTTGTAGCGGCATGAATGATGGGAAAGTTGAAGCTGCTGATAAAAGATCAACCTAAACACCCTTACAAGTTTCAGTGGCCGAGGAAGGGAAATGAAGTTAAAATCTCCAAGCGCTTTAGTCCAAATTTCTACTGGAAATAAATTTGCAGATAAAGAACATGCCATGATGGTCAAGAAAAGTTATGAGAAAAGTTCTAAATTTATTATATTTGTGCCAATTTAATCATAAACCTATTATATGTGTGCCAATATATGCTCCATTAATTCGTTAAAAGTGTGGTGTTTCTCGAAAATATTTTCTAGAAAAATAACAATATTTTCCCGTATTCAGCCAAAACCTGAAATTGAAGTGGAAAATATTTTTTGTTGTTAAGTTATTTGTGCACTCCTTTCAATAATTTTTAATTGTTAATTTTTCAGTTTCTTTTTATTTTTATTTTCTTTTTAAAAATTTGAATATTTTATTTTTTCATTTTTCATTTTTCATTTTTATTTTTTCCTCTCGTTTTCTTTTTTTAGTGAGCTGCTGGCCACATCAATGGCCAGGGAGCATCACCTTAGGGCAAGGCTTGGGCCTTGCTACCCTTTGGTGATGCTTGAGTGTCATCGATCTAGCGAGGCCTAAGCCTCGTTGCCTCTAGCAACGCTCATGTGTCGCCGATATGGGAGGCTTGATCCTCATAGCCCTTTGGCAACGCTTGAGGATCAACAATCTGTGAGGCCCGAGCCTCACCATCCTCTGGTGATGCTTGAGCATTGTCGATTTGGCGAGCTCAAGCTTGCTAGTGTCCGACGATTAGCGAAGGAGAAGTAAAAAGAAAAAGAAAAAGAAAAGAAAAAGAAAAAGTAATTAAAATTTTGAATTAAAAAGAAAAGAAAAGAAAAATAAAAAATAATTAAAAAGAGTGGTGAAAGAAAGAGTAGGGAAAATGTTTTCTGCACTTTTGATGGTGTTTTTTTCAATGGCATAAAGTAATTTCCTTGATTAATTTATTTTCTATAAAGCAAATGTCGAAAAACTTAGAAAACATTTTCTTGGAAGGTTTTTATTTTTATTTTTTTCTCTATAAAATGAATAGAGCATTAGCCCTTAAGATACTTTTCCCAAAGATTGTGGCAACACAACCATCAAGCAATCCCAGTAGTAGAGAAACATTTATGGCCTATTTGGTAATTAGCCAAACAGTAACTATTTTTGTTCTTTTGTTCCATGGAACAAAACAAAATAGAAATTTATTTGATAAAATTTTTGTTCTCATGAATAAATTTGTTCTCGAGATTATATTTGGAACATAATTAAGAAGTAAAAGAAAGTTGTTTATTTATTCTCGAGAACAATTTAGGAATCAGGTTCAAACCATTTTCTTTTCTTTCTTCTTCTCTTCCTCTTCTTCTTCCTCTAGTTGTCGCGGGCCTTTAGTAAGCTTGGCCACCCAAGTCTAGCGAGGTTAATGAGGTTGACCTTGCAGCTGTTGGGCAAGGTTGAGCCTCGTTGGGGGTCGGTGAGGCTCCTCCAAGGTCGGCAACTAGCTAAATGAAGAAAAAGAAGAAGAAAAGAAAAAAAAGAAAAATGTAATAAAAATATTAAAAAATTTTAAAAAGTTTTAAGTCTTAAAAAATTTTGAGGGTTGTACCAAGCGTATTTCTATTTTAGGAATAGAAATATTATGTAGCTACCAAACACCTTCAAAGGTTCAAAAACTCGTCTAAGAAATATAATTAAAAAAAAATTCTCAATAGAAATTATTCCTAAAAACAGAACGGTTACCAAACACATCCTTGTTCCTACAATGAAAATTTCTCTTGCTCCATTAAAAGGAAGAAAGCTTTTTAGGATCCATGTTTGGATAAAAGAAAGCATATGAGGAGAAGTGTTTTGCGTGTCCATTTCCATTGGGAGATTTGGCATCGTATATACTGTCAACATCCTTATTTACAACAAAGACAAGGAAGAACACTAGGCGCATCATTAACAAGTGTTCCAAGCATTGGGAGAGCAAAAGTACTTCGTTGATCTCAAGAAATGTCACGTCTTTATGGACAAGTTGACTTTCCTCCGATACCGTGTTGTCTAGTAAAAACGAATAGAGATGATGTGACATCCCGATTTTTCTAATTCTATTTTTTTAGTCGATTGGGGCGGGAATTTCATCTGTGCAAATAGTTCGTCTCTCTGAGTTGGCCACTCATGAGGGAACTAGCCTATTGGACGAAGTAATTAAGGGATTTTAACGCGTCAGACTTGAGGAATGATCACCCTCAGGTCGAATGCAAAAAAATTTCCCTAAAATCTACCCGGTAGGTTAGGACGCGCTGGAATCGCATCAGATCGAAATTAACCATAAAAATTGAGATTGAATTCAGATTTTAGGATCATTGACTCGTCTTCGAAAGATTTTTCATGCAAGCCGAGTTTTTCAGCAAAATAATCAGAGAATGGCTAATTCGGCTCGAGAAATTAGTAGGCTCGCTTTTGGTTGTACTTTTGGGACTTAAATTGATCTTATGGACAAGTGAAGATGTGAATTGAAGTGTGGTGATATTGGATTAATTTTATGGACTTCAATTGGACTCAATTGGAAGAGAATTGAATGGAATTAAAGAAATTAATGTACAAAGTTTCATGCCCTGACGGAAAAATAAAATGGACCCATTAAAGATAGTTATGGAGGATTTGAGTTAGTGGAGTGTGATGTCACCCCATGTCATGGTGGTTGGGGCAAATTGAAGGAGAGCTTGATAAGTGGCAAGTGCTAATTGGTCCTCAAAAAGGTGAGGAGGTCCCACCACCTTCTTCAACCTTGAGAAGAGAGAGAAAGTGGGGGAGAGAGGACTGGCCAAAGACCCACCGTCGACCCCAACCCACGTAGTTGTCCGTCGCCCATCGTCGCCGTGCCGCACCACCGTCGCCGCCGCGCATCGCCCCGCGCCGCTGACGCCGCCTCAACCGTGCTTCGCTTCGCTCCGCCCGCGCTCGCCCGGGCTAGCAGCTCCGTCCCTCACTGCAGCCGACGCCAGGGTCGCTGGAAGCCGTCGCCGGGCCGCAGCCTCGCCGCACGAGCCGCCGCCCCTCTCCTCCACCCATTCCGCCCCGAACCAGCACCGGATCCTCCCTTCTCGGCCCCAAAACAATAGCTGGAAAAATGGGTATTCTAGCTCAGTTTTAGCCCGTTTCAGCCGGCTTCCTAACCCCGTATGCTCAACCCGCCTTGAGAAAAGTCGATGCCCTCGTTGTCCTCGTCGTTTTGGTCCGCTCGGCTAGTCATTTGAGTGAGTTTAGCTCACTAAATCTTGATTAGAGGGTTAATTATGCTTAATGAGGTTTAGTTTAGGTTAAGTGTTATTAGGTGGTTAGTTTAATTTATTTAAGTGTTGATTATATTAAGATGCTTAATTAACTTAAAGTGTGTTTAAGTTAAGGTTAAGTAAGTGTTTATGTTAAGATAAGCTTTGATGTGACATAAAGGAATTTATTTTTGATTTATTAAATATTTCAGAATTATTAAATAATATAATAAAATATTATTATTAAAAATTATTAAAATATTATTATTTAATTAATTTCGGAATAAAATTAATTATTTATTAAATTTCGAAAATTTTGTGGGGACCTTATTTTTCGTAATTTCGCGCTGATCGCTGCTGTGTATTCAGATTTTGAATTTGGTGTTTGGTTATTGCAAATTGAATATTGATTGTGAAAAATAGGGATTTCTTTCATAAAATCCCAAGTGTCGGAATTTGATGGAAAGATAACCGTGAAGTGGTTATAAGTGAACTTAGAAAGTTGCCGAAGTATGGTTGTGCCAGTTGGACCGAGAGTTGCCACCAAATTGGATTTGGTTGCGCCCAATTGGGTCGTGATTCGCCACCTGATAATGGTCGCGCCCAATCGAGCCGTGATTTACCACCTATTAAAGGTTGTGCCCAGTGGGGCCGTGATTGACTACCTATGAGAGATCGTGTCCAATAGGGCTGTGATTTACCACCTATTAAAGGTTGTACACAGTGGAGCCGTGATTGACCACCTATGAGAGGTCATGCCCAATAGGACCGTGATTAACCACCTATTAAAGTTGTGCTCGTTGGGTCGACATCTACCACCTAATTAAAGGTCATGCCGAGTGGGGCCGTGATTGCCACTGACTGTTAAACCTACCTATAGGGTCGTGGTTGGAAGTAGTGCTTGATTTGCTAGAGTGACATGTAATCGGCCGAGTCGATTGATTGCTGAGACGATCCAAGTTGTTGATTTGTTCTGATGATGTGATTGTGCCACAGTTGTTTGATTATCATAATTTCACGTGATTGAATTATTTAAATTGTACTAACCTGGAGGTAAGGACTAAGACGAGGTGAGTCTCATTGATGTTGTGGTTAGACCACCTTTGGGTGTATTTTCTTTCTAATAGGGGTTTAGGGGGTAGAACTCGCTGAGACAATGTCTCACCCCGTTGTGGGCCAACATTTTCAGGTCCCTTATGGTCGGTGCGACCAGATCGCTTGGTCAGCCTTAAGGAGTTGTAGAGGTGAAGTCCGGAGGATTGGAGAATGTGTCCGACTTGTAGGACGTAGGATGGTTCCTATTTAAGGGCCGGTCTTTTGTAAACTTTTGGCTGTAGGCCTTCGTTTGTAACTCTGTTGATTTATGAAAGTATGTTGGTTTGTATTTGAATTGAAATTGCTTCGTGCTTTTCTATTCCATATTTTATTGTCAAGGGTTTTATAATATGCTTCCGTATGTGCATTAAAGAATTGATTGGGTCAGCGACTTAACCTGGGAACGTCGCATTTGTTCAACCATGGTGGGATGTTAGCGAGCCCGAGGTTCGGGGCGTGACATCCCTGTTTAAGTGGTATCAGAGTATGGTTTGTGTATGGAGTGATAAGGTGCGATGAGTCATGAGATAGTTAGTAGGAAAGACTTTTAATATTCTGATGCATGTGAGTGATAGCTGTTTGGTAGCTTGTTTGTGGGGTAGGATGCTGACAAGAGTTGGTACTTAAGGTAGAGCGCAGGCTCAGTCCAGCGTGTGTGTGAGAGTACCCCGTAAGCTGGTACTAAGAGTGTAGCAGCATCGAATGATCCTAGGTTTGTCGGGATCGTTAGGGCTTTAGAGTCTTTGGGAAGTATTTTGGGTCAGCAAGCTCAAGACCAAGCCGCCGTTGTTGCCGTTGTTTCTACCGCTGCGGGTGTTGTGACCATTGTTGTTACCATGCCTGTTGAGGCCCAACATTTAGTTGTGATCGAGGATCAAGTCACCATATCTGAGTCAAAGTTCCTTTCAGACAAGAATGGAAGTCGATTGGGGAGAAAAGCCGATGTCAGAAGAAAGGTGCCATGTTTCACCCAACTGGAAGAGTAGAATTGGAAAGCCAATGCTCAACTTGATCGTTGTGTGTCGTGTCTGTAAGAAAGGACATGGATCTGTTCCGTGCTGTAAGAGGGAAAGGACTTGTTACAGGTGTCACCAATAAGGCCTTTTGATCAAAGATTGTCCGTATAGGCAGATGGAACTACAACTGTTTCTATCACTACCGTTGATAAGATAGAGCAGAGGAAACATGCTTCAAGACATTTAGTGGGGTACTTGGAATAGACCTCAGTGCAAGGAAGGGTGCATGATATTCCTTGATGGGAGGTAGAGGATTCATTGATTGTGTGCCAAGTTGCTGGAAAGGAGGCTTGAGTCAGCCTAGAGTTAGAGTGAAAAGGGAACACGATTTGAATGTGGCCAGCATGGCCATCAGGTTAGGAATTGTCCATGTAAGTTCAGAAGAGCGTAAGCGCCGTTATTATAGATAGGATACCACTACAATAGCTAGAGGAGCATGAATGGATTGACCATGCATCAAATAAAAGAACATTTTTGGGATGTTTTTATTAGAGTAGTGCAGCAGAATTTTCAGTGAAGGTTGTAGGATCTTCGTTGTGGTAATAAAGTGATGGAAAGATGAATCTCTAACTATAGTTGTAATTGAAGGGTTTGCTTAAGTATGACTTGGAAGTCAATTATAAAAAGGTTGGCTCAAGGAGCTTTTTGTTATTTTGAATCGTGGCAGTAATATAATTTAGTTTGTTCAGTTAGCGTATGGAAGTTTTGAATCACTGAAAGTCAAAGAGGGATTTCAATCCTTGTTATTTGTCATCGAAGATGACCTAGTTCAATTTGTTGGTTATCGAATCTACATAGCAACGGTAATGGATGCGTCAGTTGAGGGGCCGAATATGGAGAACATAATCGAGGTATAGAAGTTTTCTAAAGTATTTTTTGGAGAATTGCCAGGTTTGTTGTCAGGAAGAGGGATAGAGTCGTAATTGAATTAGCACCCGGAACAGAACCAGTCTTTAAGGCTCCTTACCGGATGGTGTTACCTGAGTTAAAAGGACTGAAGGTGCAGATACAGGAATTATTGGATAGGGGATTCATACGTTCCAGTGCATCACCTTGGAGAACACATGTTCTATTCGTGAAGAAGAAAGTTGGTTCGTTGTGTTTGTATATTGATATTCCTCAAGATCGATTGGAGGTCAAGATATCATCAGTTGAGGATCAGGAAGAAAGACATACCGAAGTTAACATCTTGCACTTGATATGGCAGTTATGAGTTCACTGTAATGCCGTGTGGTTTGATGGACACCTTAGCTATTTCTTTGGGTCTTATGAGCAGAATGTGTAAGGGTACTTAAATCATTTGTGATCGTGTTCATTGAAGTTATCCTATTGTGTTCAAAAAGTGCTGAGGAGCACGAGAGACATTTGGGGATGGTACTTCAAACCTTGAGTACTTTTGGATTTTACAATAAGCTTAGCAGATGTGAGTTTTGGATAACTTGTGTTGCGTTCCTAAGTCACGTGATTTCAGGCAAAGAAATCTCCATAGATCCTGTCCAAGATTAAAGCAGTGATCAGCTAGCCAAGATCGACTACAGTGACAGAGATAAGAAGTTTTCTGAGTTTAATAGAGTTTTATAGAAGTGTTGTGGAAAGGTATTCAGCGTCAGCGTCATCGTTGATTCGGCTACTGAGGAAGGAAGAAAAGTTCGTGTGGGCAGATGAGTGCGAGTGTAGTTTTCAAGAGGCTAGGAAGAGGCTGACTACTGCACCGGTGTGGGCCATTCCGTCTGGTTCTGGAGGATTTGAGATCTTCAGTGATGCTCATTTAAAGGGTTGGGTTGCTTGTTGATGCAGTATGATAGGGTTATTGCATGTGTGTCCCGTCAGTTGAGATCTTGTGAGTTGAATTACCTGAAGCACATTGTAGAACTTGCAGCAGTTATGTTCGTTTTGGGAATTTAGAGGCATTATCGGTATAGAGAAAGATTACATATCTTCATTGACCGTCAACGTCTCAAATACGTATCCTCTCACAAGGAGCTGAATATGAGACAGCGTCGCTGGATGAAACTCCTTAAGGATGATGACTATGATATTTTGTATCACTTTGGAAAGGTGAGCAAAGTCGCAGATGCACTGAGCCGAGAGTCCTTAGTTGCACAGTTGATACTCAAGGATTGGATCTTATTTGAGAAAGTTTGAAATTTGGTTTTCAAATCTAAGGTAGGCCATCTTTTGAATCTTATGACCACATTCAGAATTGAGCCGAGAGTACAGATCATAATTGAAACACTTATATGGACAGACTCAGAAATTCAGAAGACTCTATAAGAGAATGCAGATGAGAGAGAGGTTGATTTTCAGATTTCTGAAGACATAACACTAAGGTTCTGAGGATAATTGCGTGTAATTGATGATACAGAGATTAAAGAAGAGATCTTATGGGAAGCTCATCATAGCAACTTCAGCGTTGTCTAGATAGTACGAAGATGAGTCATAATCTACATCATTGAGATTGGTAGATCGATATGAAATTAGATATCGCCGAACAAGTCGTAAGTGTCGGATGTATCAGTAAGTGAGAATTTGGTAATGTAAGCCAGGAAAGCTTTTTCAAGCACTTGAGAGAGTCCTGTGTGGAATGGAAGTATGGCATGACGGAGTGTTATGACGAGCTTATTAAGGAGTCGAGAAGAGTATTGATTCCTTATGGGGTGGTGGTCGACAGATGAACAGAGTCAATTTACCTTAGTACAGCACGAAAAGATCTCAATTAGAATAGGTATACCGAAGTGTGTGTATATCATATAAATCATCTGCAAGGGGGTGCCGGGGATGAATTGTATTTCAAATTTAGATCAGATGTTCCAAGTTGGTAGAGCTTTCAGATGGTTATTGTATTTCAAATTTAGATCAAATGTTCCAAGTTGGTAGAGCTTTCAGATGATTCTTTCTTAAGCAGTGCATAGCAGAGAGTGCAGAATTTCAATTCCTAAGACGAAGTCAGGGAAAGAAAGATCATAGGCCTAGGTCAGTACAGTAGTCAATGATTGCAGTTGCCATGATCAGTGTCAGAGTTATCTTAGGTCTTGACCAGAGGTTCCCAGTTTCAGCAGAATAGTTAGATGGTTCCTTTTAAAGCAAAGTAAAGCAGAGTGTACAGAACTTCAGTTGGGTGAGATAAGATCAGAGACCAGAAAAATAGCAGGTATAGAGTTGGTTCAGAAATCAGTGATTCAGTCGCAATTATCAGGAACAGTTTAAAGACCGCTCAGAGTCGACATAAAAGTTGCGTAGAATTGTGTCGAAGACCTTTGGAATTTTAAGTGGGGAAGTACAATTTCTTTGGGTGTCGCCCTTGGTAAGAACGTCTCAACTTGTTAAGGAAGGGAAGATGAATCGGCATTTAAATCGGAATCCATCGAAATTTGGGTTCAAATGAGGATTTTAGCTTTAAATGAGTAAAGGAAGCAAGTCGAAATACCGCCGGCACCTTTAGCCGAGTGGTACCCAAGAAGGAAGCGAACGGTCCGAAGTCGGGGTTTCGAATCACCGACGTGGCAGTTAGCCACTTTGTGGAGATATAGAAATAAAAAGAAAAAGAACAAAAAAAAAAAAAAATTGCAACTTTTGTTTTGTGAAGGTGGACAAGTACTTAGTCTTTCGAAACAGAATGTTTGGGCAAGATCTGGTAGTCATCTGGCAATACTGCAGTATAGAGAGAGCAACCAGAGAAAGAAAAGATTAGACGAGACGACTGTACCCCCACCTTTTGGTTTAAGGTTTGGTAAAGGTTTAAATTTCGAGGACGAAATTTTTATAAGAGGAGAAGAACTATGACATCCCGATTTTTCTAATTCTTTTTTTTCAGTCGATTGGGGCGGACATTTCATCTGTGCATATAGTTCGTTTCTCTGAGTTGGCCATTCATGAGGGAACTAGCCTATTGGATGAAGCAATTAAGGGATTTTAACACGTCAGACTTGGGGACTGATCACCCTCAGGTCGGATGTAAGAAAATTTCCCTGAAAGCTACCCGATATGTTAAGACGCGCTGGAATCGCACCAGATCGAAATTAATCTTGAAAATTGAGATCGAATTCAGAATTGGAAGTCATGATGTGTCACAAATTATTTTAGGATCATTGACTCATCTTCAAGGGATTTTTCATGTAAGCCGAGTTTTTCAGCAAAATAATCAGAGAATGGCTAATTCGGCTTGAGAAATTAGTAGGCCAGCTTTTGGTCGTACTTTTGGGACTTAAGTTGATTCTATGGACAAGTGAAGATGTGAATTGAAGTGTGGTGACATTGGATTAATTTTATGGACTTCAATTGGACTCAATTGGAAGAGAATTGAATGGAATTAAAGAAATTAATGTACCAAGTTTCATGCCCCGGCGGAAAAATAAAATGGACCCATTGAAGATAGTTGTGGAGGATTTGAGTTAGTGGAGTGTGATGTCACCCTATGTCATGGTCGTTGGGGAAAATTGAAGGAGAGCTTGACAAGTGGCAAGTGCTAATTGGTCCTCAAAAAGGTGAGGAGGTCCCACCACCTTCTTTAACCTTGAGAAGAGAGAGAAAGGGGGGGGGGGGAGGAGAGGACCGGCCGAAGACCCCCCGTCGACCCCAGCCCGCGTAGCCATCCGCCACTTCTCCGTTGCCCGTCGTTGCCGTGCCACATCACCGTCGCCGCCGTGCGTCGCCTCGCGCCCGTACGCCCATGCGCCGCCAACGCCGCCTCACCCGTGCTTCGCTTCGCTCCGCCCACGCTCGCTTGTGCTAGTAGCTCCGTCCCTTGCTACAGCCGACACTAGGATCGTCGGAAGTTGTCACTAGAGCCGCAGCCTCGCCGCACGAGCCGCCGCCCCTCTCCTACGCCCATTCCGCCCCGAACCGGTGCCGGATCCTCCCTTCTCGGCCCCAAAACAGTAGCTGGAAAAATGGGTATTCCAGCTCGGTTTTAGCTTGTTTCGGCGGGCTTCCCGACCTCGGATGCTTGGCCCGCCTTGAGAAAAGTCGATCCCCTCATCGTCCTCGTCGTTTTGGTCTGCTCGGCTCATCGTTTGGGTGAGTTTAACTCACTAAATCTTGATTAGAGGGTTAATTATGCTTAAGGAGGTTTAGTTTAGGTTATGTGTTATTAGGTGGTTAGTTTAATTTATTTAAGTGTAGATTATATTAAGATGCTTAATTAACTTAAAATGTGTTTAAGTTAAGGTTAAGTGTTTATGTTAATATAAGCTTTGATGTGACATAAAGGAATTTATTTTTGATTTATTAAATATTTCGGAATTATTAAATAATATAATAAAATATTATTATTCGAAATTATTAAAATATTATTATTTAATTAATTTAGGAATAAAATTAATTATTTATTAAATTTCAAAATTTTGTGGGGACCTTATTTTCTCATAATTTCGCGTTGATAGCTGCTGTGTATTCAAATTTTGAATTTTGTGTTTGGTTATTGCAAATTGAATATTGATTGTGAAAAATAAGGATTTCTTTCATAAAATCCCAAGTGTCGGAATTTGATGGAAAGATAACCGTGAAGTGGTTATGAGTGAACTTAGAAAGTTGTCGAAATATGGTTGTGCCAGTTGGACCGAGAGTTGCCATCAAATTAGATTTGATTGCGCCCAATTGAGCTGTGATTTGCCACCTGATAAAGGTTGCGCCCAATCGGGCCGTGATCCGCCACCTGATAATGGTCATGTCCAATCGGGCCGTGATTTATCACCTATTAAAGGTTGTGCCTAGTGGGGCTGTGATTGACCACCTATGAGAGGTCGTACCCAATAAGGCCATGATTTACCACCTATTAAAGGTTATGCCCAGTGTGGCCGTGATTGACCACCTATGAAAGGTCATGCCCAATAGGGCCGTGATTGACCACCTATTAAAGGTTGTGTCCGTCGGGCCAAGATCTACCACCTAATTAAAGGTCGTGACGAGTGGGGCTGTGATTGCCACTGATTGTTAAACCTACCTATGGGGTCGTGGTTGGAAGTAGTGATTGATTTGCTAGAATGACATGTAATTGGCCGAGTCGATTGATCGCTGAGACAATCCAAGTGGTTGATTTGTTCTGATGATGTGATTGTGCCACAGTTGTTTGGTTATTATAATTGCACGTGATTGAATTATTTAAATTGTACTAACCTGCAGGTAAGGACTAAGACGAGGTGAGTCTCCTTGATGTTGTGGTTAGCCCACCTTTGGGCGTATTTTCTTTCTAATAGGGGTTTAGGGGGTTGAACTCGTTAAGACAATGTCTCATCCCGTTGTGGGCCAACATTTTTAGGTCCCCTGTGGACGGAGTGACCAGATCACTTGGGTCAGCCTTGAGGAGTTACAGAGGTGAAGTCAGGAGGGTTGGAGAACGTGTCCGACTTGTAAGACATAGGATGGTTCCTGTTTAAGGGTTGGTCTTTTGTAGACTTTTGGCTGTAGGCCTTCGTTTGTAACTCCGTTGATTTATGAAAGTATGTTGGTTTGTATTTGAATTGAAATTGCTTCGTGCTTTTCTATTCCATATTTTATTGTCAGGGGTTTTATAATATGCTTCTACATGTGCATTAAAGAACTGATTGGGTCGGCGACTTAATCTGGGAACGTCGCATTTGTTTGACCATGGTAGGATGTTAGCGAGCCCGAGGTTCGGGGCGTGACAGATGGACTTAGCAAGATTGAAGCTATCACTTCATGGCCAACATGGGGAACATGAAGAGAGATTCGAAGCTTTCATGGCCTCGCTTCTTTCTACCAGAAATTGGTAAGGAAGATCAGTTTCGTTGTCGCACCAATTACTGAATACTCAAAAGGGGAGAGGTTTCAGGGAAATGGAAAGGCGCAAAAGAGTTTTGAACTCTCAAAAAAATGATCACCGAAGCTCCGGCTTTAGAACCTTCGATCTTTGAGGTTCAATGTGATGCTTCTAATGTTGTCGTTGATGCCAGTCTCAGCCAAGAAGACCATCCCGTTGCCTTTTTCAGTGCAAAACGCAACGATGCCAAGCTAAAGTGTTCAATTTATGATGAGGAGCTTTATGATATAGTGCGTATTCTCAAAGAGCGCCGTCCCATTACCTCGTTGTCTTCTCTTTGTTTTTCTCTTTATCTCTTTCGGTGGATTCCTAGGTTTCGTGAGCGATCAAGAGCGTGCTGTACTGACGGAGTTGCCTACCAATATGGAAGTTCGGTTAAGAGAAACCTAGATTATCATGTCTCGCCTTTCTATCTTTCGTAGTGGGGTTTTCAACCTCGCCATGATTGAAAATTTTTTCATTCATTGTCTCATTGAATACATACCGACATCCTGTGACACTATCTTGACCACTCACTAATCACATATCCCTACCTAAGACGCAGATATAGAAAAAAATAAAGAGATAATGACATGGCATGATTCTCAAGAAGAAATAATGATATAAACCACTTAAGCTTTGAAGGTAGGTTCAACTAGATACTTCAATAGCTCATATCGAAGCCTGAACGACTTTTCGGAAATGAAAGGATTTGACTCATATTGGGCGCCCAAAATGTTTACTTTTTTTTTTTTTTTTTGGTCGAACCGATGTGTTTATGTTGAAGGCACAGTAAAAGCCCAATACATTTCTCGGTGAGAACACTAAGAGAGAGTTTAAGTTTGAACCCATCGACAAATCTAATTGGACCAAACTTTACTCAAAAACTTAAGCCAATGAGTTAGGAGTTAATTATGATATGTTAATTGCTTCACACCATAACAATTCTTTAATGTGTGACTTTTCTAATATAATTTAGACATGCATTTCAACAAGCTCCCACTGAGTGTGAGTTCAGTATTAGATCTGCTCCTCATTAATTTAGGTATTTTTCCGTATTAATATTTCTCAAGTTGAATCTCTAGTGCTATACTTTCATCCTTTGTTTTTTCTTTGGATCGAACCATGAAAGCTGCTATTGGGACCGAGTTGCTACATTATAATATCCACCTTCATCTCTAGCCTCTTTCACCACACCAAATCGTGCGAGGAAATATCACCAAAACTCCAGTTTTAGCAATATGGATCTTTGAGGTTCCATGTGATGCTTCTAATGTTTTCATTGGTGCCATTCTCAGTCAAGAAGACTGTTCCATTGCCTTTTTCGGTGAAAAACTCAACGATGCCAAGCTAAAGCGTTCAATTTATGAGAAGAAAGTTTCATAGTATTGTGCGTTATCTCAAGAATGCCATCCCATTCCCTAGTTACCTTCTCTTTGATTTTCTCTTTATCTCTTTCGGTGGATTCCTTGGATTCTTGAGTGATCGAGAGTGTACTGTATTGCTGGAGTTGCCCAATTTGGTGACTTGGCTAAGAGAAACCTAGATTATCACGTCTTGCCTCTCTATCCTCAATAGTGGGGTTCTCCACATCGCCAAGAATGAAAATTTTTCTATATATTTTCTTATTGAATAAATCCCAACATCATACGACACTCTCCCGAACACCCACGAACCATAGAAATCTACCAAAACGGATAGGGAGAAAAAAAATAAAAAGATAATGACAAGGTAGAATTCCCCAGAAGTGATAACCACGTCCACCGCATAAATTTAAAGGTAGGTTCGACTAGACACTTACAATAGTTTAAGATGAAGCTCTTGGTGACTTTTCAAAAATGAAAGTATCTTACTAATCTTGTGTACTCAATATGTTTATGTTGGGAGTGTGTAGTAAAAACCCGATACCTTCACCTAGGAAATCGCGAGAGAGAGCTTAAGTTTAAGCTCGTCAACTTATTCACAATTAAAATTTTAAGTCAATAAGTTATGAATCAATTATATGACCCAAAGAAAAGTTATGGACCAATTAGTATATATATTAACTGCTCCACACTATACCGATTCTCCAACTTGGGACTATTTCAACACAACCCAAATGTATATTTCAACAATCTCATCATCACATGTGAGTTTAATTTAGGTCTGCATCCTCTTAATTTAGATACATTTCTGCACAAACATGTCTCAACTTGAATCTCCAATGCTCCACCTTCATCTCAAGTCTCCTTCTCCAAACTGAATGATGAAGGCTATCATCGAAATCATGTTGCTACACCATAACGTTCGTTGTCATCATTGGTTTCTTTCACTGGAGCAAACCATGAAACCTGCCTAGAAACCACATTGGTTACAAAATTCCTTCCTTGAGATATTCACCAAACACCTATATATATATTAGGGACCACCAATCACCAATCACCAATCAACCATTTACTCTGATACTATTTATTGAGAGCGCATAGTAACAGCTTGGATACCTAGACTTGAAAGATTGCCGAGAGCGAGTCTAAATTCAAGTCTATCAATATATTCAGTTAGACCTACATTCACTTAAAAATTTAAGCCAATTAGTTATAAGTTAATTGAGATAAAATAACTACTTCACACCACACTAATTCTCCAATGTGGGACTTTTTAATACAATTCAGACCTGCATTTCAACATTGTATATAATCCATTATATATATTTCAATAGTTGATGATGACATAGGGACATGCTAGCAATGAGAAAAGTAGACTTGTGTCATCTCATTTGGCGGTGGTGGAGTCCATCAAATAAAGCCTAGGCTTGAAAGGAATATTAAACAAGATATACATTTAGATCTACATCATGCTCTATCTCAAAGCTTCCTGCTTAGCTCAGCATCTCTGGCTTCATTCCCTATCTATTAAAAATTCCTTCTTTAAAAAGTCATTTGCTGCCTTCTCGTCAACCTTCACTGGCATGGTGATTATCCTTCATGGATTCTACATGGCAATGACAATGCACCTTAATCCATTCTTAAAACCTTTAATTTATGAGTCTCAACCTAATGAGTGAGTTTGATTGGTTCTAAGAAAATTCTCTCTTAATTCATTAAGCTTCTATTTCGAACCAAAATTTTTATAAGATCAAGATATTTGAGACTCAGAAATTTCCAAGACTCCATGTAATATGATTTGGTGACTTGAAGCTTCGAAAAAGTGAGCTTTGACATAAGATATCAGAGATAAGGACACCACAAGTGTTATAACTTCTGTATGACGTTTACTTGAATACCATAACTTTCAAGCGATCACTTAAGTGCAAAAGATTTTTAAAGCCATTCACCCACATGTTGGAAATTTGATGTGGCATGGCACTTATGGTGAATTATTTTTAAAAGGTTATGGTACTTAAGTAATTGATTGAAAAGTTATATGATACTCATATAATCAGAATAAATAAAAAATTATGACACTATGTGTGTGTTGTACATAAGTTATAGCACTCAAATGATATAACTCAAGTGATTGAAAAAAAAAAAAATGTTATGACATTTAAGTAAGCATCTATGAAAGTTCTGATAGCTGTAGTATCATTTTTCCTAAAATGCTTGATTTTATCTATCATGTTAATAATAAATTAGGCAAAGAGAAAAAAGAGAAGGGGTATCATTGGCATAAAATCTACGATTGGATTCCTGACATGTACCAAAGAAAACCAGAAAAAATAAAATAAAAAAAAGGGATGCTTTCTAACGTAGCGATTAAATCCAGGTAGGGACCAATTACACGTGACTTTGTTTGCATTCCAACGCCTGTGAAGAGCTGAGACAATGCAAGTACAGGCAATGGGTGCCACTTTTCGGGAGATAATTGGGTTGCTTTATGGTATTCCCGGGAGTAACACGTAGCAGATAGCTCTATCTAGTCAGTTAGGCCAACCGGAAAAACCATCACTCTTCGGCAAGAAGACAACTTCATACTAAAGAAGACAATGACGTTGAATTTATCCAAACTCATTTAATATATAGGTGATTATTCATCTATATATATAGAGGCAACAATTGCAACCATTTCCAGCACTCGAAGAGAAGCTGTAACCTGAAATTCATCAGATACTCTGTCATCTACGCGTCGCATGGATTACAGGATGAAGTGCATGTTGCAGAGCCTCTTTGTTATCGTGATCCTATCTGCGAGGGTTGAGACTCGTCCGCTGCATCAGTTTCTCAAGGAGAATAACATTGTTGCACAACCGGCAAAGTCGTATAAGTTTGCCAACGGAGTTGCTTTGGAGAGAGGAGGAGTTGTTCATAGAGAAGAGCAGCGTTACCAATCCATGAAAGCAAGTCCTGGTGGACCTGATCCGCAACATCACTACATAAATGTCTAGTTATACTACGTTCACATCGCGTCTCAATAAATTCCAATTGTCAGGTCACATAAATGATCTTTATTTCGAAATATGTGACTAAATGCATGCATAGTGTGAGCTTTGTTGGGACATTAAAGGGAGCATCGTGGGGGATAGATAATATCTTGGTCCGCATGTGGCATCATTTAGCTCAGTTGATTTCAGGAGACTGTGCTACCTTCTGTTGCATAATCACATTTCATCTTACAATGGTAGGAACATATCTTCTAACATGGCATTGATCCCATGTTGTTACTGTGGGAAGAAGGAACAACCCATCTTTGTACATGAAAACCCTATCTATGGTATTTGTGACAATTACATTCAAATGATATCATGTGTTGCACACGACATTTTTTGTTTTGCTTGCTATGCTTACTTCATATGGAGAATCAGATATAAAACTCCAAGTGAATGAGAAAGATATGGGGATGAATGAAAGAAGGATCTAGCAGAGTTTCCTTGCTATGCTTACTTCATATGGAGAATCAGATATAAAAGTGAGGTCGGTCTAGCAATTCATTCCATGTCAGAGTGCGAATCGATCTCGAGCTCTTGTGATCATCCGATTTCCTTTTCTGGCTACAACTTCTTTGGGGTTCCTTTGTGCGTTTGTTACTCGTACCTCTGCCACATCGGCGTTCGCTGATCATTTCATAGTTGTTGAACAGATGTACTTTATGAGTGTGCTTAGTTTTCCGATGGTGAATCTTATGAGATGTGAACTTTTCCGATGGGGAGTTCCTTTGGAATCTTGCGTCGTGCTTGTTATGCGTCTCTCGTCCTCCGTTGTGGGAGGTCCATTTGAGGTCACCGAAGTTGGAAGTCCATTAATCATGAAAACTGTTGAAAATGTTGAAAAGGCTGAAGCTTATATAAAGGAGCTTGAAGATGGAAGTGAATTGCGGCTAAATTATTTTTGCTATAAATGAGTTGCTTATGCTCTTCTTGGCTTTGGCGATCAGTTATGTGCATGTCGTAGACTATAATCAGAGACCATGAAGATTCTAATGGGAGACAATAATGGTGAGAACAAAGCACTAGGAAAAAAAAAAAAAATACGAGATTGTCAATCAGTACCGATGCCCACCAAAGGAAAGAAACAAGGAGTTAATGAAGCAAGACAAAACAAGCCCACAACTTTTACTTTGCCCTTTAGTCTTCAATGTCCAATTATGGCCATGCATGCACATGGATGTGCATGCAATTAAAGAGGAAGAGAAAATGGATTTAGGAGGCGGGCACATCTTTGACAAAAATACACACGTGGCGGAGGGCATTCACGCTTTGCTTCTCTATTGTCAATTTGCGCGGGACTTTGAGCAATAAATGCTCTAGGTATGCATCGAATTTCATATAGGGCTCAAACTCGAGACATAATTTTAACAATATCTAACTTGTCTCGACATTTGAGCCAAGTTATAATCACTTCCATAGAAACCTCACTGCTACTTTCCCACAGCCCTAATGAGCTCAATTGCCATAGAGTGCTTCCAAGTCCAAGTCACGCTTGAACTTAGCCATAACCATGGACCTCATCAAGGCACTAACTCCACTTGCATAATTAGCTACTTCAAAAGGATTTTTCGACATAACCTCCTATATCACAGACAAAGCAAAACCATCATTGCTTCCATATTTGACAAATGGGCGAACATGCACCTTATCAAAATTGATCACTCTGCTCACCTTGTGCATAGCCATGGAATGTGCATCTTACCTTCCTATCGAGCTTACCATCACTCACTCAAAAATTACACAGGCAACAAAACATTCTAAAAATAGAACAACTAGCAATATTACCTGACCACACTTCTTTGAGAGTCCACCATTCATTAGTAATTGATGGGAATCTATTCACTAGGTAGCTCATTATACTAAGCTCATTGGCTAGGATTTTCCTAGCAACACCAACACTAGAGATCATTTTCCAAGTTGTCTCTAGTAGTGTTGTGCTCATCAATTCTACAAATTGTAATGGTTTACCAGCACCCATGCGGTGTTTCACCATACCTTCCTTCATGCAAAATTTATTTACCAACTTTGAATAGAATTCCATACTACTGTCAATCTGCACACAATTGATCAACTTACCAGTCTCCATCTCGATCAAAGTTCTTGACCGCATGTTCTTAATAACAGCATCAAACTTGTGCATTAACACAAACACACGGGTCTTCCTTGAGTAGTCAATAAGCTCTAGAACAAATGCATCCAATGTCTTTTGGGCAAAACTTGTCAGTGTCTTACCTTGAAGTTCATATAGGCCATTATGCTTAATTCATCTCATTATCATCAAGGCACCTCAAATAACCTTAAGAACCCCACATTCTAAAGAATACCTGTCACCAGCTAAATCTAGGGGACTCAAGGAAATTAAGTTTTTTTTTTTTTTTCCAATTATGGAACGTGTCTTACTACGATCAATGTCCTTACAATACCAACATGTATTATAATTTTAATCTCACTAATACCTACAACATCACATTCAGCGTTGTTTGCCAACTAGACTTTACTACTATCCATGCATTGATAAGTAATAAACCAATTCTTATTTGGTGTAGTGTGAATTGAATAAGCAGAATCCACTATCCATCTATTCAATGCCGAATCTTCAATAACAAACAAGACACAATCGATACCATCGAGATTATTCTTAGCTACAACTGCAACATCATCTGTAGACTCAACTACTCAACTCTAATTCCCTTACATTTTTCATTTTTTAGCTTAAAATAGTCTCTTTTATGATACCCACTATTGCCACAATTATACACATGTGAAGAGGGCGTTCATACTTTACTTCTTTATTGTCAATTTGCGTAGGATTTTCAACAATAAATGCTATACATGTGCATCCAATCTCATATTGGGCTCAAACTCGAGACATAATATGTGATATCTCGCAATTTGATCCATTTTGAAATATATGAAATAGTTATTCGTAAGTGCCCTGATAATTAATTTACTTTGAACTGATCACTTATAAGTTAATGAATCTATTGGATGAGGTTGTAAATGGTTAAAATGCAAAAGACTATAGAATTCAATCAGAAACTGACCGTTCAACAATAAGGATCGACAATAGTCAATACTATGCTACTATAAATTAATTAGCGAATTGATATAAATTGATTCAATGGAAGTATGTAGTTGGTTCGCGGGTGACTTGGCAATATTACAATATTTGTGTCGAACAACAATAAACCGGTTTTCTATTAATTTTGTACTCAGGATATATAATTGAACCCTCACGATTACATGACTACCAAGGGTCGTACATGATTCGAAGAGGCATGAACGTGGATCGAAAACTATTGATTGCAGGTCAACAGCATGAGAACCCTTAAAAGCTATCTAATAATTTTTTTTTGGTAAAGGCTATCTAATAATTTAGGTTGTACTAAAATCGCATTTGATCAATTTTAACCATAAAATTTAATTTAATTTTGGATATCGAATTTTCGAGGGTTTCAAGGTTAATCCTTTGAAGGTCACCTCATTTGCCCTTTGATTTATCGACAAGCGAAATTTTCAAAGATGGGTTAATCGATTAAGAAATGGATGTCAGGAAGAGAAGCTGGGCCAAGCGAGAGCCGTTGGGTCTCACACCCATATGGATCAACCAAGGAGGCCCAAGTGGGCCAAGCAAGCCCACCAAGCCAGCTCAATTCAAACAAATGAACCTAAGGGCAAAATTGAAAAGTTTAGACAAAAAGTATGTGAAGTCCAAAATGCCCTTACATTTATGAACTAGACGACAAAAGGAACAAAGGAAAGGAGGAGAGGATTTTAGGGAATTTTGTTGGATTTGCAATGATGAAGATTTTGGAAAAATCTTGAGAAATCTCTCTCTCTCTCTCTCTCTCTCTCTCTCTCTCTCTCTCTCTCTCTCACGTTTCTTCTGGCTTTAGTGGAACTTCCTTCCTCCTTCTCTCTCATCCATTTTGTTTTCATCTCCTTCTTCTCCTTCTTCTCCTTCTTCTTCTTCTTCTTCTTCTTCTTCTTTCTCTCTCTCTCTCTTTCTCTCTCTCTCTCTCACGTTTCTTCTGGCTTTAGTGGAACTTCCTTCCTTCTTCTCTCTCATCCATTTTTTTTTCATCTCCTTCTTCTCCTTCTTCTTCTTCTCTTCTCCTTCTTCTCCTTCTCCTCCTTCTTCTCATTCTCCTTCTCCTCCTCCTTCTCCTTCTCCTTCTTCTTATTCTTCCTCCCTCCTTAGCCAAGCTATAGGTCTCAATTCTCAAGCCGCCACTGTTAGGGTATTTGCTCAAGCCGTGAGACCTGAGTTCTCAATGTCGTCGTGCCACCGTTGTCGCAAGCTCGCTGTCGCCCAAAAAACGGTGAGTTCATTCCTATTCATTAATTAGGAAGTTAAGTGTGTTTAGGGATAGTTTAGTTTAGGGCTGATGGTAGTTAGTGGCCCTTAATGATGGTTTAGCCCTAACTAAAGTTAAGGATGGATTTTTACCTGCTACTGTCCACAATCAAATATTAGTTTAGCTACATACCTACTAATATTCCCATTATACAAAATCACTTTGTTAAGAAGTTTCACAATTTTTTGACAAACGTAGCTTAGGTTCATCATTTCGTATTTACTATAATAAACGTTCCACATCAATTATAAAGGAATTTTTACCCACCCCCCCCAAAAAATACTGCAATTGTTACATTTATGATTAGGTGTTAATGAAATAAAGAAAAGAAGGATCTTGAAAGCAGCTAGCTTACATTTAGAGTGCCATATCCAAGTAATTAATGTCATTTGTGAAGGTATTGGTATTGTGTGCTTTAAGGTTTTGTATTATTTTTTTTTGTCATTATTTTAGTTGAATCAATAAAGGATTTTCTCGTGCAGCATTATTGATATTTAAAGGAGTTGGTAATTTACTCAAGAACACAATATCTCTCACTCTGGCAAACCGGCCACCAAATTAATCCAATTCCGGCTCACCCCCCAAAATAGATAGATAATCAAATGAACAAATGATTCCAAGATGAAAATAACATAAACAGCAATTTCAGAGGAGGAAATAAAAGAATCCACACACATCTTGGTCCTATAGTAACAGAAACAATATCAGCTAATTTATCAATTTGAGATTGAAGAGCCTCTCTAAATTCCCCGCTAAAATACATCATCGATCCTACTTTTACCCCAAAGTTTCCAACTTTCTAACCATTTCTCCATAGATTCAATACCCTCCTAATTCCACTCAGATTCTGAATAGTGAACAGAGCTCAATTCTTCCATCTCAATCCGAAGAGTATGATTTGCAAAAGGGCATGAAGATATTGAGGGAAAATAGAAGAAAGGGTGAACTTGCCAGAAAATCTGCTTCTGAGGGAGGGCTGAAGACGCTGTGAAGGAGGCAGACGTCCTCAGGGCGGCTCTTCCTGGGTTTCTTCTAATTAACGGCAATAAATGATTACGACTTTTGCAACAAGTCACATTGAGATCCACATAGTAAATCCCTAAACAGATCTAATAGTTGCCTTCTCTTTCGATGAAAATGTTCCTATTGAAAAGCCTCTCTCAGCAACATTAGCTAGGTCTGAAGATGGCTTCTTTTTCCATGTGCACATGATCAATTTTTTTTTTTAAAGACAAAAAAAGCTAAACAAAAACACTAGCGATGATTACAGGCCCATCTACAAGTGTATTACAAAGGTACTGGCTAATCAAGTTGCTACAGTCTTGAAGGATATAAGTAGCCCTTTTCAGAGCGCGTTTGTCTAAGGCCGGCGGATCGAGGATAACATCTTAATGGCCCAAGAACTCTTCTCCAGTTTCAACCTAGACCCTTACTTACCTAAGTGTGCGGTTAAGGTGGATTTCCGAAAGGCCTACGACACAGTTGATAAGGATTTCCTAGAGTGAGTTCTTTTCGCTTTTGGGTTTCCTGAGTTTGTCACTAGACTTATCATGACTTGTGCATGCACCCCTAAGTTTTCCATTGCGTTGAATGGCAAACTTTATGGGTTCTTTGTGAGTGGCAGAGGTCTTCGCCAGGGTGATCCTATTTCTCTTTATTTATTTACTCTGGTCATGGAGATGCTTTCTGGGATCCTTATTAGATGCTCTTTAAAGTCGGAGTTCAAGTACTTTTGAAGATGCAGGGCCACAAATCTCTCGCATTTATTCTTTGCGGATGATGTCTTCTTGTTTTGTGAGGCTAATCTGCCTACGATTTTTATCCTTAAAGAAGGCCTCCAAACTTTTTCAGCTTGGAGTGGAGTGCATCCAAATTCAATAAAGAGTGAGGTACTCCTTGTAGGGGGTTCGCATTCTTTAAGGAATCAAATCCTCCTTAATCTTGGTTTCCAGGAAGGGAGCCTACCGGTGCATTATCTGGGGGTCCCAATTTTTACCTTGAGACTCAGCAAGGCAAATTGCTACACTCTTGTCAACTGCATTATTGCTAGGGTCCAAGCGTGGACACAACGGTTCCTTTTTTTTGCTGGCCGGCTTCAGCTTATCAGGTCCATCCTTCATGTTATACAAGCCTATTGGGCGAGTGTTTTCATTTTACCTGCAGCTGTGTTGGACCAGATTGAGCGAATTCTCAAACAATTTCTATGAAAAGGCCCAGAATTGGGAGGGGGGGTGCTAAAGTAGCCTGGGATGATGTTTGCCTCCCAAAAGATGAGGGAGGGCTTGGTATCCAGAGGCTTCAGGATTGCAATAAGGCTGCCATGTTGAAGCATATTTGGTTCCGTTTCTCAAACAAGGAGTTGATGTGATGTAAGTGGATTCATTACACTTTCTTAAAAATGAGGAACTTTTGGGTCGTTAAAAAGCCAACCTCTTTTGTTCTTGGGCTTGGAAGAAGATCTTATATCTTGTAAGGGAATTTTGCGATGCCTTCTTTTGGAGGATAGGAGATGGTGATTTGGCTTCTCTTTGCTTTGATAACTAGCACCCTAGGGGTCCTCTGAGTTTTAATCTTCTCGGATTTGCTAATATATAGCTCTGAACTCTCTAAACAGGCAACAATAGTAGATCTCTTTGTCACGCCCCGATCCTCAGGCACGCGCACATCCCTTACCTTTGGTCGATTTTAAAATGCGATATCCCAGGACTATATATCGCCGACCCTTTCATTTATATATGCAGATGCGGAAATAATTATAAATCTCCAGACAATAAAACAATGGGATATAAAAGCAAGCAATATATTTCATATTGAAATTCATAACCACACAAATACAAGGTTCACAAAAGAGGATATGATCTCAGTCCTCATCTGGGTCATGCTCGAGATCATCGTCCCGATTCTCCTCAGATCTTTCACCACTAGGCTCATTTTCTTCAAAGCTCTTCATCTCCTTCATCTCACTCATTCTCGGCTTCAAATGCCGGCTTGTCTTTAGGAAATCTAGGGGCCTGAAATATAATCACACAATTGGGATGAGACTACGTCTCAACAAGTTCTATCCCCTAAGACCGAATTAGTAAACTAATACACCTTAGGGTTGCCTATGCACAACATGAGTCAGAGGACTTACCTTGGCCTCAGATTCCACCTGCATATTAGCACAGATCAAATAGGCACACAAGCAATTACATCACATATCGAAGCATCGATCAAATCGACCTAGTCGATTATACGCCAACAAGGCCACTCATAGTCATTTCCACTCAATCAATCAATTCACAACATCAGATCAAAACAATGATCAATCGACTTAGTGGGTTACATGTCATCACGACCCATGCTTGGTTGGCACATTCAATACTGTCTATAAAGTCCTATCAAATCAGGACTGCTCACCCAAAGTTGACAAATAGATAATATAGCTCGCCCAAAGCTGATAATATAGTATACTATGTATATGCTCGCCCAAAGCTGATAGAGTAGGGCCCCGCAAGCCAATTTAGTATACCATATATATATGCTCGCTCAAAACTAATAATAAAGTATACTACTCGCCCAAAGCTGACATATCGCCTGTAGGTCGATATAGTATACTATCTCCATCGTCCGATAATCCTATTATTTTTATTATACCCGATAAAAATAGGCGTGTGTGGGTACCGGTCGGCCTTAGCCAAAATATTATAATTCCCTTTTTCATAATTCCTACCATTCTCTATAGTCCACAAAAAAATTCGGCATTGTCAACCGATGCCCGGTTATTTTTCAATTAATAACCAAAGGTTATTCAACTTAGGAATAAATCATAAAATACTCATAAATCAATTTAGCACAAAATAAAGCTCAATTAAGTAAATAGACTGCACCATGACAATTAGCACGAAATTCCAGTCACCGGCCATCCCGGTTGAATTTTTGAAAAATAAATAATTAATTAAATTAATTTCGAAAATTAAATAAATAAATACAATAAATTCAATTTAGCACAATATAAAGCTCAATTAAATAAACGGACTGTCCCACGATCATCAGCATAAAATCCCGATCACTGGCCATCCCAGTTGAATTTTCGAGAAAAATAAATAATTAAATAAATAATTTTGAAAATTAATATTTAATTACTAAAAATTCCACTTAGGCTCGAATTGCCTAATTAACACCTGATAAGGGTCGGAAAAAATCCCAAGAAGCATTCAATAAATAATAGGACATGTTCACTAGTTAAATGCACAATCAATTTAATGAACATGCATCAATGAGTCTTTAATTTAATTACTTTAATCTAATATATCCACCTAACTGTAATTAATTAAATCTAATCAACCTTTAGACATAATTAGTCTACTAAGAAAGCATTAGTGAGTAAAAATCACTTGCATAAAGCGAAGACCGGGACACGGCAACGACAACGCTACGATGGCTGAGCTTGGGCCGGGCCAAGAACTTGCAAGCCTGCAAGAACTCTGGGCTTGGGCCTGCTGGAAAACGTGTGCTGAGCTTGAACTTAGGCTTAAAACAAAGCTGAATTGGGCCCGCCTTTTAAACAACTTGGGCTGAGCTTGCTTGGGCCAAAGACTCAATTAATGGGCTGAGCAACATGCTGGTCTGGGCTGTTGGAATTCTAGAAGATATTGGGCCCGAATTGCTGTTGAAGACGTTGGGTGATGGGCCGAATATGATTTGCTGGGGAAGACCGAGGCTACTGGAGGTGGGCCAACGCTCGGCCGAGACGCACATGTGACTGAAGACGGAGCTGGAATTGTTCGAGTTGGGTTGCGGACATGCTGCTTCTTCGGTGGACTAGGACGCGTGGCCTAGACGAAGACACACAGCAGCAGAGCAACTTCGGTCTTCAATTCGACTTGTTGACCGAACCACAAGCAGGTGCTGCCAAGTGGCAGCAAGGCAAGGTTTCTTGGTCAATTAAGAAGCCTCAGTGGCTTGCTTGTTGACCGAAGCAGCCCAAGAAGCTGGCAGGTGGCGTCTTTGAGCAACTGCTGTTGGGTTGATAGACACACGTGGAGCAGCGATCAAACGAAAGCCTTGGTGGAATGGGCTGTTGACCAAGGAGCAGCAACTCGTGGACGTGTGGCAAGCTAGGAAATTTGGTGCTGCTAGATCTGCGCGAGGCTTCAGTCAGCGCTTGGAGCTCCAACAACTGACGGTTGACTAGCTTGGACGTGGCAGCTGATGGAAGATCTTCGGTCTCCGTTGCTTCGTGGATGTGGGCAATTAGAGGAGAGATCGAGGACGAGTGGCAAAAAGGGACGGAGCTGTGGGCTTGAGAGAAAAATGCATGAAAAGAGAGAGAGAGAGTTGTTTTTTTTTTTTTTTTTTTTTGGTAAACGGAAAAGAGAGAGAGTTGTTGATGTCCATGCAATTGAAGGAATAAGGAAAAATCAAAATAGTCCCAGGCGGTATAAGAGGGACGTCGACAGCAAGGGAACAACTAGAGGCTTGGTGTGCTTGACAAGCTTTGGGACTTGAAGTCAAAGATATTATCCAATGCATAAAAACCTTGTCCCCATAATACTCCCAATTAAAGTCCCAATTTCTGCCCATTTTTCCAATTTCAAAATTCACTAATTTAATTTCAATTTCTTTACTCAATTTCTCAAATTGAGGTCCAATTTCGATGTAGAAAAATCTCAAATGATTTTCTATAAATCCCCGACACACAAAGGCTCGGCCTGAAAGTCCAACTTTCAATTAGTTTAGCCCATTTGAATTTCCGTCCATTTTCTACAACGTCCGAATCCATTTTCCTTAAAAATCCCTGAATCTCCGAAAAATCTTCTGAGACTGAGTCGATGTTCCTAAAATAGCTCGTGACACCACAGAACTTTCAATTTCTGAAATTGAACTCAAATTGATAGTTAATTTCACTCCGGCGCGCTTTTAGCATGACCTAAGCTACCAGGTAGTTTTCAGAACTTTTTAGGACAAATGACCCATGGTCGATTTTCTTCGAGCCACAATGAACCCACTCGACACATTGGCGACTCTCGATTGTCGTGAAATTCTCAAGGACTCAATTACAAACACAGGGTACCAAAACGACAGAAAAATCAAATTAGTGCCGGTTGACAAGAATTTCCCAATTTAGTGGAGTCACCCACAATCGGCCACACATCTCTGTCAAGCGAACCTATAACGACCCGAGCCCCACTGTGTAATATTGTCCGCTTTGGACACTAAGTTCTCACGGCTTTAAAACGCGTTACACAGGTTAGAGGGGCCCAAGCCATTGTAAACTGGCCCAAGACTCCCTCCCTAGGCGATGTGGGACAGGGACCCCTTCCTTGCGCACGTCTGGGGACCGAGGCGCGGACGCACGGCCATCCCTTCTCCCCACGCACCGCCGCTTAGGCCGTCACAATCTCCCCTCCTTGGGAGCACAGCGCCCTCGTTGTGGCCCCACATGTGGTCGGGAGTCGGCTCTAATACCACTTAAATGGGGTTGTCACGCCCTGAACTCCGAGACACGTGAACAACCCGTCATGGTCGTGCAACCGCGACATTCCCAGGTAGTGTCGCCGACCCAAATTAATATAATATGCGCATGCGGAACGTATTAAGAACCCTTGACAAATTAAAAGCGGGATAGAACAGCAGGAACAAAATCAATTTAATACAAACCAACATACTTTCATAAAATCAACCAAAGTTTACATACAACCAAAATGGGTCAGAGTCTATGTGCATCAAAAAGGGTCAGATTGCACACTAGGGGTCGATCCACCAAAAAGAAGGAACAGTCTTCAGACTACTTGTCGGACTCGTTCGTCGATCCCTCATCTTCAGGCTCTGCGACCCATGAGACTAAAGGTGTAGAGTTAATCACATGACTATCAGGAAGGTTCGCCACACCTTCTCCCAGAAGGGTATCCATCACAGCCAGTGGAATGTCCACGCTGTCCAGTGGGCCAACTCTCACGCCATCGGCCCCAGAACGGTACCAAGCCCTAAAGTTGTACGGGACTCTGGCATCCACAGATACTTGTACAATAACAGTAGATCTAATTAAATGATAGGTCCAAAGACTCCCAGGGTCAGGGGCAGTCTGCGACTCCTCGATAAACTGCACTAGCCGGCCACTCTTCTCTGCTGGGACCGCCATCTATGGCTCTGAAATATTTTCCCACAACGGGGTGAGACATTGTCTCAGCAAGTTCACCCCTCCTAAGCCCCTATTAGAAAGTAAATACACCCCAGAATGACCTAGTCACAACATCAAGAAGACTTACCTTACAATAGTCTGCGCCTGCAGGTTAGTACAGTTCACATCAATTAATCACGTGCAAATGTGACAATTAAATAATCAAGGCACAATCATATCATCAACCAATCAACCACTTGGATCGTCTCAGCGATCAATCGGCTCGGCCGATTACATGTCATTCTAACAAATCAATCATGCTACCAACCACGACCCTAAAGGTAAGCTTAAAAATCGGTGGCAATCCCGGCCCCACTCGGCACGACCTTCAATAAGGTGGTAAATCATGGTCTCGATAGGCACGACCTCTAATAGGTGGTTCATCACGGCCCCATTAGGCACGACCTCTAATAGGTGGTTCATCACAGCCTCACTAGGCACGACCTCTCATAGGTGGTTCATCACGGCCTCACTAGGCACAACCTCTCATAGGTTTTTCATCACGGCCTCATTAGGCACGACCTCTAATAGGTGGTTCATCACGGCTCCATTAGGCACGACCTCTAATAAGTGGTTCATCACGGCCTCACTAGGTACGGCCTCTAATAGGTGGTCAATTATAGCCAAATTCCCAACAATTCCTACACTTGGAATTTCTACACATAACCTCTATGTATCGCAATCACACTCAATTCGCCACAAATCAAGCATCAAATTTAAATTCTAACATCACAGCAGCGATCGGCACGAAATTCTGAGTAACTGGGGCTAAAAATAAAATTTTCCATTTTTTAATAATATTTAATTAATTTCGGAATATTATATTATTATTTTAATCAACCGAATTTCGAAGCATTTAGATAAATCTAAATTAAAATATAATTATGTCACATCACCACTTAACATTAATTAACCTCTTTTAACCTTAATTAAACACAATTAAACTTAAACTAATCCACTAATCCAACTTAGAATAAAATATTCTAATCTATCCACCTAAACATGCTTAATTTAAACTAAACATACTTAGGGCATAATTAACCCTCTAATCAAGGATTAGTGAGATAAACTCACGGATTTTGACGCCGCTTAGCTCAAAACGACGAGGGCGACGCCAGGACCGACTTTCCCCAAAGGCGGTTTCGCGTCCAGGGCCGGGAAGGAGGTCGAAATGGGCTCAGGACCGGCTGCGAGACCCACAAATCCGGTGGCTGCTCGGCCGGAAGAGAGGTGCGATAGTGGGGGTTTCACGGCGGCGGTTCGGCAGAGAAGCAATAGAGGAGGGACGGTGGGCGGCGGCTCCGGCGAACGGCGATGTTGGCGGCGACGGATGGAGACGGGGGCAAGCTGCTGGGCGTGGGCTAAGCACGGTGAGCTGCGGGGCGAGGCAGCTTGCGACGGTGAGGCGCGACAGTGGCTAGGCGACGCGGCGGCTGGCGAGGGCAAGGCGCGACGGCGGTTGGGCGCGGCGCGACGGACGGTGGGGCAAGGGGGGCCGACGGGCTACAGCTTCTGGTTTTCTTCTTCTCCTTTTTCTTTTCTCTTTTTCTCCCCTTTCTCTCTCTACTCCAAAGTTGAAGATGATGGGGATGTTTGCTTCAATCACCCTCATCCACTTGTCACCATCTCCTTCACCCTAGCTACCTCACCATGATCTCACCCCCATGACATCATCTTCCACTAACTCCTTCATCCACAACTTAATTCCAATGGTTGCATTTTATTTTCCGCCGGGGTCCAATTCTTGTACATTCCAAATTCCTCAATTCCTCATTCAATTCTCTTCTAATTGAGTCCAATTAAAATCCATAAAATTAATCCAAGATCCTATTAAGACTTGTGACATAACCGGGGCTCCAATTTTTAAATTCAATTTCAATTTTCACGGTTAAATTCAATCTGGTGCGATTTCAGCGCACCTGATCTACTGAATAGCTTTCAGGGAAATTTTCTTGTGTCCGACCCAAGGGTGATCAGTCCCCGAGCCTGACACATCAAAATCCCTTAATTACTTCACTCAATAGACCAGTCCTCTCGTGAGTGGCCAACTCAGAAAGACGACTACATGCACAGATGAATTGCTCGACTCAATTGACTGAAAATAAATTCAAGAAAATTCGGGATGTCACACAACCTATCTCTGACTTTAATTCGATTTCATATTGTGTCGTAATGACCTCTAAAGATGAGCACAATCGAGAAATCGATTTGTAGTCGAATTTCCAAGTCTATTTGCCTTAAAAGTCCTTAATAACTCACCCAACTAGTCTAGTTATCTCGTGAGTAGCCAACTTAGAGAAAAGTACTGTAGTGGCGTCGATGAAATGCCCAATTTATCCAATCGAAATTAAAATCCGAAAATTTAGATGTCACACTCTTTACTGATGCGGGCCAGACTCTTAGGTTGGTGTTAGAGTCATGGGATCACCCCTCCCTGCTCTATCGCAAGATGCATACCACTTTTGCTACAGGGAGAATCCTTCTGGGCTTGGGAGTCTATCGGGAGGAAGAGGACTCGGGTTCATTGGCAAACGTTTGCTTGGAACAGTGCAATCACACCGCGGTGTAAACCTTTGGCTTATAGCCAAGCGCAAGCTTCCTACTCAAGCCCTCTTATTGTGTTATGGTAGAATAGAGAGTAGTTCATGTGCTTTTTGCAATGATATGTCTGATTCTATTGACCATTTATTTTTTGGGTGTCGTGTTACAGCCAACGTTGCCTTTTTCTAGGCGGCCAGATATAATCTACCTTGGCGTAACAGGTCTTGGGGGAAGAAGGTGGGCCATGACTGTGTTGGCTGGGAATAATTTTTATAAATGCATTGCCTGTTTTTCCTTTGGCGCTCTATGTCATATAATTTGGAAAAACGGGAATAGTATACTATTGAGAGAGCAGCCGCTTGCCATCCTGGCTATGAAGAACCATCTTTTTAAAGTGGTTAAGGATAAGGCCATCACCTTCAGGAATGTTGAGGACAACTTTAGGAATAGAAGGTTGCAGCAGAGTTGGGGTATTGACCCGGTCATCTTCTCTAGGGAATCGTAGGCACCTTCCAGCCGATGATTGTTGGTGGCTCCTTTCCAGGGGACAATGCTGCTGTGGAAGTGGATCACTCCTCTCCTTCCTGGCCTTACGTCTTTTTTATTCTGGCTGCTAGTTGTTCAAGCTGTGCTTGTTTTCTTTTGTGCCTTGTTTATTCGGTTACATTGTGTGGTGACCTTTTACATCTCAGCATCCTTCCACTCATAATGGTCCTTCCATCGTGAGTGAAAGTTTTGATGTCATGATCTTTTGTATAGTTGGTCATTGCTCAATATATTTTTTTGGTCATTGCTCAATATATTTATTACTTCACCAAAAAAAAAAAAAAAAAAAAACACGGAGATATTCTCTTCCAGTGACCCAGCACATTGCAGAATATTTCAAGATATGTTGATGCAAATTGCGACCGTTTTCCCATTTTCATTTTCTCCACTTGCTTTACGCTCATCGGAACGAGTAGAGCTTTCAACTAGATATAGTAAGGAACATCTACCAGACTTAATTAGAGTATCCATTTTAGCACCTTCAAACAACTAAGTTGACTGGACTCTCTATAACAGAATAGACTTGCCAAATCAAAACACAAGACATCCATCAATCGTGTCACTTTTGAATCCAAAAGCAACATGCTAATTAAACACATTACACAACATAATGTATGAAATATACTTCTTCACTCCAAAAGAAATCCTCATGAGTCTTAACAAGATTTATGCAAATTATAAACAATAAAGGATGACACTTTTTGACCGTCGAGGAAAATCCTTTTGTAATTGAGTCAATATTCAGTGGATGGGGACGGGGGATCATGTGTTTGGGGATTGTTCAACATCCTTGAAACCTCCTTCATGACCTCTTTCACAAGTACGGCTTCGTGCCTGCCAATTGTCAAATAAAATTAAAATAAGCTCTGAGCGGTATAAGAAGTTCTGTCCAGTTAACATTTTGGTGGCAAAGATGAAAGTAATGTACCCATTCGCAATATTCTCTGATACCCATCCCCTGAAGCGACCAACCTCTTTGAGAGCTCGTTCCCACCGCTCATAAGTAATTTCGTCAACCAGCTGCTTATGTCGAAGCATGTGCTTTCCAAACAAATGCGATACATCTCGCACATGTGACGTGTTCACTTTATAGAAGATGGGCAATATCGTTTGGGCAATATCGTTTACCCCTTTGTTCTCTTGTATTCAACCATTTGAGCTAGGTTCTTGAGACATCATGGAGAGAACGCATGATTGCTTGAGAGAATTGGAATAAATATTTTGCGGTGGTCGATGGCATTGTATATCTCATGAACACAATGTTTACCTATGAGGGATGGATCGTCATCATTAAAGACTTGGATTCCCTCGGCCACAAGACTGGTGTAGAGGAAAGTAGCAAGGTTATAACAAGTATCGGCACCATGGAAGTTCAAGAAGACTTGGCATTTACTTTCTCTACTTTTTTTCTCTGAAAAAATAATGAATTGCTGCAGGTGATGATGACTACGAATCAGGAGTAATTTTAAAAAGCAAAGAAACCGGTCAAGGTCGCGTGGGGCTTCTCTATATTTAGAGAATGCCTCGAATGGTACTGGAATGTACCTGATTCTATGAACAGGGAAGACCGTTTGATCTAGCTCATCTCTACTTCACTCGAAACCTTTGCAACGACTAGTTTTACCAGCTTTCCTTCATGCCTGCACACGCACACACGTATTATGGATATAAAACAAAGTTAGACGTACAGATCATTTCCATCCAAGTGCACGGGGTTTCCAATTCAGATTACATAAATGCCCATTAGCAATGGCCTATGACATCCATCCTCTAATCCTCCTTATAGAAAACAGCGCCTCTACCCATTCTTGCACTTCTTCTCGCCTGCACTGCATCTCATGTTCACATAAAGCCTCTTCAAAGTTACGTAAGTTGCCGCATTGGTGACCTAAATCTGCAACATTCACGTTATAGAAAACAGGGAAGACTGATTTGCCGTGCTTTCTGCAGCAATCCATAATTTCGGTGAGATTTCGGAGACACCGTTTACTCTGCGCATAGCGTTCGGAGACGATGGGGATCATGACCCTACAAGTCCTGATGGCCCGGAGAACCTTTGGGTCAGTCTGCTGATTGCCGGCGTCGTCTCTGAACACTTGGAGACCAGCAGCTGATAGGCTTTTGTAGAGGAAATCCGTGAAGCAGGTGCGAGAATCTCTACCCCTGAAGCTCAGGAACACGTCGTACTTCTGAGGGGCCACGCTTATTTTTCCCTTCTGGAATCTTGAGGGGTACGCAGCTGGCAGCGGAGAAAAGGCACTCATTCTCTTGTTTGTTCGTAACTTCCCTTCCTCTCTTTTCTCTATTTTCCCCGATCAAAGTATGTTTTCCTTCGATGCTTTCTCGTCGAGGACCAAGCGAATCCAAGAGCTCGAAGCTTGTCGTTTTAATTTTCCTTCACCGCACCATCGTTGAACACAAGCTGAGAAAGAGTTGTTTCACCGGCACCGCCCATACCATGGACACCAACAATTGCAATCGCACTGGTGTTCTTGTCGCTCCGATCCGACAAGCTCATGGGTGTGATCTGCTCCGACAACGGCGAGATTCCCAAGTTGGTGAAGTGAATCGAAGCACAGGCTGTGGCGCGCACTGGAGGCATCTAGGGCTAGGGTTTGGGGAACAGGAGAAGGCACGCGAAGAAAGTGGCTGCGACATGTGATAGTTAATGAGTATACTAATTTAAAGTTTTACATTTCCTTTGTTGTAAATGTACCATTTTTATAATTTTTTGAGATAGTAATCCAATTTAACATAATATATATTTATCACAGATGTACCAGCGTGAGATTTTTATTCGGTCAAAGTTGCCATGTATTCATGATCAGTTTGATTCTTATTCCTGCTTGATTCCTCACTTAGCAATAGTTAATTTGTTGCCTTGACTCTCACAAAGAGCTGAAGGCAATCATAACCATGCGAAGGGAAGTAATACAGCACTTGGTAAATGAAAATATATATTTTTTCTTTTTAAATAATCCTGAGGGCTGGCATAAATCACTTGGGTGCACTATTTTCGGGTCAATCCTGAATTTTTTTTTTTTTAATCTAATCTTTGAAGTCCACAAGCTTCCAGCATGTATTTTATCTTTGCTTAGTCAATGTGACCTTGGGATATTTTGGTAAAAGACATCAGTATCTGATGGAACCAAAACATAGAGAAACATATATTGCTGCTGACTAAGGTTCAGCTTTTCCTCAAGGCTGCCTGTGCTGGATTTATATGTTGTATCTGCAGTGTATCTAGGAAAGATACACATGCATCAGAAAAAGTTAATGAAGCAGAGGCAACGCTCACTTTTTAATGTAGTTAATGAGTGATTAGCTTACTTTCTGGCTCCATTCATGCCTTCCTTCATCTGGAGCTATATCAAGACTATTGTCGACCACTCTTATTTGATGTTGATTCGATTTTAATGCAATATGTAAGTGAATGTTATTGTTAAAGTACAGGGAACTTAAATACATAGAATTTGCTTTCTCCATCTCTTTTTAATTTACAAATTAAGAAATAAGGCATGTGCGGAATCCAGAATTCATCATGCATGATAATCATGTGTCCACACATGATTCAGACAAGTTAACCTGAAAGAAGAAGCTCTGAATAGGCAGGACACTGAGGCTATCTTGACCCTCCCATTTGTGTCAAGAATAATCTCTCATTTGAGACTCAACATGTGCTTGCGCACATGACAAAACAGGGTTAAAACCTTATGATTGAAGCAGAAGCAGAATAACCATAATAGACTTCCATAAGACCCAGGCTTCAAATTAGAACCTTAACTTTTTTCCGTACGAATGGGCATTTATCATGAAAGTTTCATGATTACTATATTTTTTTTAGAAGTTGGATCCTAATTTATTCAGCTTTAGTTTGAGCACTACTAGCGCTTGTATTCCGACCGTATCAGTTTCCTTGCATGGCAAATCTACCTATCGTTCATGCCTTCGATTCTCTATCTAAACTACAGGTTAGTGCAGTTCATAGGCTCTTATGGTCCACCGTGTAGCATTGGGGAGGACCTAAATTTTGTCAGCCCACGCATTGGGGAGGTCAGTTTCATCTTTAAGTCTTTTTACATCTCATAGAATTTTTTGTCCTAGTGTTATTAGCCACATCTTACGTGGCCATAAAGGCGTGGATGAGTTTTAAACCATAATCTATCCACTGTTATCTCACCATGGAGGTCTCGTGATGAAGTTCTTTTATTCAGGTTTTTCCCCCTCTTGATGGATGCAACCTGTCATTTAGAATCTTAGATAATAAGTAGCACTAGTATAACTTGCCGATCTGCCATGCAGAATAATAATATTAAACATAGCATCCCAATTGCATCCTCCTATCGTAGTTCTTTACCTATCAAATCATCAGAAAAATGTCTGTTGTTAGTTCTCAGTATGGTTTATATGGAAAGTTCCCCAGCATTGAATTCGCAAGAACATGTGTTACTTACGGCTGGAACATGCAACTTGATACTAGAATCTCAGATGACCCCAAAGTCGCTAGTAAATTGTCTTGCGGGCTTGTCCCCTGTTATTAGTTTCTAAGGTTTCTTACGTATGTTGTGCAATTTATGACTTATTTACGTTTTCCAGGTCTTGAAGGCTGTAGTCCTATAATTTCCTCTCTACAGATACAAGGAAACTAAGGAATGAGGGATTCTTAAGTCCATATCATCCGAATTACCCAGATATGCTAACCAATTCTGCTCACCCAACGGTGCATCTCTCTTTGAATTAGAATGACGCTTTTAATGTAAATTGTAATGTCGGTTGACCTGATTTTTTTATTCTTGATGCAAATTCTACATGAGAGAGCACAAGATCTTGCAAATGTTACTTCCTATAGGGAGTGGGTATCGCTTTGTTATCTTGTGTGCCTCGATGAGCTGCTTCGTGTTACAATCATTGATATTGCTCTGGTATTCTGAAAAATTCGCAGCTCCATTTTACCCCTGCAATATTGATTTAAGCAAGTGCTGCATCTCTATTACAACAGACTTGAAGATTCTGCATGCCTAGTCTAATATAAACAATTGTGTGAAGTTTGTGGTGTTGAGTTTTCGTTTTGCGTGAGGCATGTTGCTCAGAAAACTACATGAGCTATGTGATTGTCAAAAGATAGTTTCCATCTAACATTGAGTTTAGTTTGAATGCAAATTCAACTTTTGAGGACAATAACAATAATGACATCGATATGCTTTACGTGAATGTATAAACATTGTTAGAATACATAATAAGTACCATTAATCTAATAGGCTTGCAAGCTTTGTGCCTCTAATATCAAGCTTGAGCTTGCTTTAATTGTCACTTGAGTTACTCTAACCTGAATTTTTGTTTTAATAAAGAAAAGGAAAGAAAGAAAGAGTGAAGCTGTAGTAATAGCTGTCTTTTAAACAATGAACTGAAGTGTCTTTGGGGGATACTCTAGTAGAAATGTTTGGTACTACTCCACTAAAAGTGCCATGCTTCATCATGCAGCTTCGTACACACGAAGACAAGTTCTTTTTATAATGTTCTGAAGTGGAGTTTTGTAAAGTACTTGTTGTAAAATTGAATCCTTTTAATGACACGTGGAAGGAGAAAAACCATATAAACGGATTAATGATTTTGTCAATTCTGACATAAAAAGCGCACAAGAAGTTCACTGTCAACATGCTACTGCTAGGTCCTTGGCACCTTGCCTGTTTTCCTGTCGCAGTGAACCGCATGAGCGGGCACTATTCTCTTGTGATGCTACTCACCGTGCAAGAACAATACTGCTAAAACAAGAGATTGGAAGAATGGTGCCGTTCTTCACAGATCAGCCTAGTTTATTGGCGCCAAACATACGGGTCAAAATTTTGGGTTCCTTTTGATACCGTTAAATTATTGATCCAATTTCTAGAAACTTCAAGATTGATATTAGCTAGAAAGTTTCTAGAAAAGACAAGAAAAATCCTTAAAAAAGAAAATCTAGGTGGCAAAGAAAAATGTAGAAACATAAATGAATGTAGAAGTTTCTAGAAAAAAGAGTGGCATAACTACAATCTAGAATTTCTCAGATGAAGTCTATGTGGACAAGTATTCTACATAAATCTAGAATCTTGTACTTAGTGGGTGGAGCACCCTATAAATAGGAAAGAGGGGGAAGTGTAGTAGAACAACTAAGGTATGCAAGCTCCTCCCTTCCCTTTGTACTACAATATCTAATAAAGAAGTTTTTTTTGTTCCCTTGTGCTCCTTTGCTACCACTCTCTATTATCACTTTGCCCAATTATTTTCTTGCCCTCTTTGTTCTTAGTTCATTTGCTCTCTTGAAAGTTCACACACAAAACACACTTGCACACACATCAAACACACGCTTCCGCAAATACTAATAGTGGTATTGCAGCCATGTCTTGGGTTGGTATTGGGCATTTGTCCTACCTACCCATTCCTAAAACTATCCTTTCCAAATACCCAATAACTAAACCATGGCCAACTCTACCTCATCCTCATTTCCCATTCCCATTTTTTATGGGAACAACTATGACTTTTGGAGCATAAAAATGACTACATTCTTGATGGCCCAAGACTTATGGGACATCGTGGAGAAAGGTTGCGAGGCTCCGCAAGAAGGTGCAAGTGTTTCGAAGGATCAACTACAAAAGGATGCAAGGGCACTATATTTTATCCAGCAAGCACTCTCGGAAACCATATTTTCGAGAATAATTGGAGCGAGGACTACAAAAGGGGCTTGGGATATACTATGAGAGGAATTTCAAGGATCGGAAAAGGTACGCACTATCCGCCTTCAAACACTAAGAAGAGATTTTGAGAATTCTAAAATGAAAAATTATGAAACCGTACAAGAATATTGTGGAAAATTAAAGGAACTAGTTAATCAAATGAGAGCCTATGGAGATAAAATAACTGATCAAAGGGATGTCGAGAAAATTTTGGTGTCACTTACTAAAAAAATACAACCCCATAGTCACAACTATAGAAGGCACTAAGGATTTGATGACCCTATTGGTGAGTGAATTAATTGGCTCTCTAGAAGCACATGAGAAAAGACTAATGGCACAAGATGAAGATTTAGTAGAAAGTGCCTTTCAGTCTAAAGTAAATATATGGTCTCATGAAACCAAAAATGGTGGAAGGAGCTCATGGAAAAACAAAAGAGGAGGAGAAATTATAAAAAAGGAAAATTATCCACCTTGTGGTATTTGCAAGAAAACAAATTATTTGGAGAAGGATTGTTGGTTTAAAAATAAAAAACAATGCTGCTTTTGTAAAAGATATGGCCACGTAGAAAAAGATTGTCGCTCGAAAACAAACAATCGAGCAAACTATATAGAAAAAAAAGGAAAGTGAAGAGAATACATTCTACGCAGGCCAAGCGGCAAATGATAATAAAAGTGAAACATGGTACATTGATAGTGGGTGTAGCAATCACATGACGAGGGACAAATCTATATTCACTGATATTGATAAGTCGGTGAAATCTCAAGTAAAGTTAGGTAATGGTGCATTAGTAGATGTCAAAGGAAAATGCACCATCGCCATGAAAACAAATAAAGGCCCAAAATATATACATAATGTATATCTAGTCCCTATTCTTGCACAAAATCTCTTAAGTGTGGGCCAAATGATACAAAGTGGGTATTCTCTATATTTTAATAGAGATAACTGCATTATCTATGATAAATGCAAAAATATCATTGCCTCTGTTAAGATGAAAAATAACAATTTTCCTATTCAATGGAAATATATCAAAAATATAGCCATGAAAGCTCAACTTGATGCTGCATGGCTATGGCATCGAAGATTTGGCCATTTCAATTTTGCTGGGCTAAAAATTCTCCATCAGAAAAATATGATGAGAGATTTTCTAGCCATCACAGAAATTTCAGATATTTGTGAAGGCTATCTTCTTGGAAAACAACGGAGACAGTCCTTCCCATCTGGAGTTGCATGGAAGGCTAAGGAGCCATTAGAACTTGTCCACACGGATGTGTGCGGTCCGATGAGGACACCTACACCCAATCAAAATACATATTTCATCCTATTCATTGATGATTACACAAGAATGACATGGGTATACTTTCTTCGAGAAAGATCAGAGGTTTTCTCAATCTTTAGAAAATTCAAGAACCACATCGAGAATCAAAGTGGCCAGAGAATCAAAGTCCTAAGGAGTGACAGAGGCACAGAATATAATTCGAAGGAGTTTAATAAATTTCGTGAAGATGAAGGAGTCCATCATCAACTAACTGTTGGCTACGCCCCTGAACAAAATGGAGTAGCTGAAAGAAAAAATAGAACCGTCATGGAGATGGCAAAGTCTATGCTAAAGGAGAAAGGCCTTCCCAATACTTTTTGGGCAGAAGCAGTTTATTTGCGGTATACTGTTAAACAGGTGTCCAACTAAAGCTGTTCAAAATAAAACTCTAGTCGAAGCATGGAGTGGACGGAAGCCTTTAGCAAAGCATCTCAAAGTGTTTGGATGCATATGCTACGTCCACATCCCTACTCAAAAAAGGAGTAGGCTAGATGAAAAGACAGAAAAGGGAATATTCCTTGGGTACAGTGACCAATGAAAAGGCTACTGGGTCTACAACCTAAGAACTAAAAAGCTTATGATTAGTCGAGACGTCGAGTTCGACGAAAATGCTGCCTGGAATTGGGAGGACAAAAAGATCGAGAAGAAGTACATCACCTTGCCAGACATACCACCTGCTCAAGAGGAGTAAACGTCACAAGAAGAAGGAGAAGTACCGGATACCACCACTCACGACATAACTCCACCAAGCTCTCCAAGGGTGACGCAAGAAGAATCTACTCCAGAGTCTCCAATACTAAGGGTAAAAGCCCTAATTTACGACACATGCAATTTTGCCGTTTTGGAACCAGAAAACTACGAGCAAGCATCCAAAGAAGAAGCATGGATAAAAGCCATGGAGGAAGAGATCAAGATGATCGAGAAAAATGGAACTTGGGAGCTTGTCGATCGACCTGAAGACAAAGAGATCATTGGCGTCAAGTGGGTCTACAAGACAAAGCTTAATGCAGATGGATCAACCTAGAAGCATAAAGCAAGGCTTGTGGTGAAAGGATAATTGCAACAACCAGGTATCGACTATACTGAAACTTTTGCTCCCGTCGCTCGCCTTCATACTATTCGAGCACTCATAGCCCTAGCAGCACAAAAAGAATGGAAGATTCATCAACTAGATGTGAAGTTGGCATTCTTAAATGGATATCTATAAGAAGAAATATATGTTGAACAACCACAAGGCTTTATCCTCAAAGGCCAAGAAGAAAAAAGTTCTCAAACTCAAGAAAGCCTTGTACGGGTTAAAGCAAGCACCACGATTGTGGTATAGTAGAATCGATGAAAACTTCATCAAGCAAGGATTCAGGAGGAGTATGAGTGAGCCAACACTCTACATCAAGACCCAAGGTAAGTCTGACACTCTCATTGTCTCTCTATACGTAGATGATCTTATATATACAGGAAACAATGAGACAATGATCCGAGAATTCAAAGAAAAAATGATGAAGACATTTGAGATGATGGACTTAGGCTTGATGCATTACTTCCTTGGCATTGAGATCGACCAAAACGAAGGAGTGTTTATCTCATAGAAGAAATATACCATGAACCTCCTGAAGAAATTTAAGATGAACTTTTGCAAAGCAGTTTCAACTCTGCTCATGACAAATGAGAAACTATTGAAGGAAGATGGAGCAAAAAAAGCAGATGCCTCCCTCTACAGAAGTTTGATTGGCAGTTTGCTATATCTTATTGCTACACGATCGGACATTATGTATGTGACAAGTCTACTATCACGATTCATGCAAAGTCCGAGTCAAATTCACTTTGGAGCTGCCAAAAGAATTCTCAGGTATTTACGAGGAACTATAGATTATGGCATTTGGTATCGCCCAAATGCAAACGCCAAGCTCATCGACTACACTGATAGCAACTGGGCAGGTTTAGCTGATGATAGGAGAAGTACTACTGGCTATGCCTTCACACTGGGTTCTGGAATATTCTCATGGGCATCCAAAAAACAAGACTCAGTGGCACAGTCTACTGCAAAAGCTGAATACATCGCAGCTGCTATGACCGCTAGTCAAGCAATATGGCTTCGAAGAATTCTAGAAAACATTGGAGAAGCACAGATGGAATCAACTCTGATACTCTGTGACAATAAGTCGTCGATCGCTATATCAAAGAATCCAGTATTCCATGGAAGAACCAAACATATCGACATCAAATATTACTTCATACAAGAGGCGCAAAATAACAAAGAGATTGAGCTAAAATATTGCAAAACTGAGGAACAAGTAGCGGACATCTTCACTAAAGCACTATCGCTAGCCAAGTTTGAGACATTGTGGGAAATGCTTGGAGTAACACGAAATTGGATCAATGAGGAGTGTTAAACTATTGATCTAATTTCTAGAAACTTCAAGATTAATATTAGCTAGAAAGTTTCTAGAAAAGACAAGAAAAATCCTTAAAAAAGAAAATCTAGGTGGCAAAGAAAAATGTAGAAGCATAAATGAATGTAGAAGTCTCTAGAAAAAAGAGTGGCATAACTACAATCTAGAATTTCTTATATGAAGCCTATGTCTACAAGTATTCTACATAAATCTAGAATCTTGTACTTAGTGGGTGGAGCACCCTATAAATAGGAAAGAGGGGGAAGTGTAGTAGAACTACTAAGATATGCAAGTTCTCCCTTCCCTTTGTACTACAATATCTAATAAAGAAGTTTCTTTTGTTCCCTTGTGCTCCTTTGCTACCACTCTCTATTATCACTTTGCCTAATTATTTTCTTGTCCACTTTGTTCTTAGTTCTTTTGCTCTCCTGAAAGTTCACACACAAAACACACTTGCACACACATCAAACACACGCTTCCGCAAATACCAACAGATACATCACGGCTTTAAGCCTCTTATCATGATAGAAATGAGTCTGGTGTCCCTTAATTTGTCGGTCACTACTAGACAACTAAATTTCCAAATTCTGAGATGGCCTAAATCAGTGATTTTAGCTCCAGTAGCCTGAGTCATATTAAAATCATTTCTTTAGTCTAGACTTTTCGATGTTGAATAATCGTTCAACGTGGACCATACATTGTCAATCTCAGCCCATGAGGACTTAGAAGAGGATGACGGAACATAACTTCTGGATCGTTATATTTTTCAATGGGACAATGGTTAAAAGAGGTGTCGGGTAATTTTCAGAAAAGCAAGAGTGTCCCTGCAAGCAAACAATATTGAGGCTTACCGTAATATTCGATGTTATGTATAGGTTGTCTACTTTTTGTAAGAACATCATATGGCTTATGATTAGCCATGCTTTACTCTCTTTTTGTTTGGTGCTATTGCCATTTTTTGAAGTGCTAACTAGAATGAATGAGGCTAGCTCTGATTCTCATTATACGGGCAATATTGAGGCTCACCTTATCCTTCTTGGTCTGTTGGTTCATTCCCACAGATGGTGTTTTTTGCCTTGGCTTTACCTCAATCTGAGGTTCTGTGGTGCTTCCAGCATGTAGGGATCGTATCCTCAAAATCGAAAAGCACTTGTGTGGTGCCAGTAGAAAGTGTAAGTTGTCTTTGCTCTCATATTAACCTATGCCCCGTTGCATCAGCCAAGAGCAGCTTTGTCTCCTAGGTTTTACCAGGCTAGCTTAATTTTAAGCTATTGGTATTTGCGGAAGCGCATGTTTGATGTGTGTGCAAGTGTATCAAGGCGAGCGACGGGAGCAAAATTTTCAGTATAGTCAATACCTCGTTGTTGCAATTATCCTTTCACCACAAGCCTTGCTTTATGCTTTTGGATTGATCCATCTGCATTGAGCTTCGTCTTTTTGACCCACTTGATGCCAATGATCTCTTTGTCTTTGGGTTGATCGACAAGCTCCCAAGTTCCATTTTCTCGATCATCTTGATCTCTTCCTCCATGTCTTTTATCCATGCTTCTTCTTTGGATGCTTGCTCGTAGTTTTCTGGTTCCAATATGGCAAAATTGCATGTGTCGTAAATTCTTCTAAGGACTTTTACCCTTAGTATTGGAGACTCTGGAGTAGATTCTTCTTGCGTCACCCTTGGAGTGCTTGGTGGAGTTATGTCGTGAGTGGTGGAATCCAGTATTTCTCCTTCTTCTTGTGACATTGACTCCTCTTGAGCAGGTGGTATGTCTGGCAAGGTGATGTACTTCTTCTCGATCTTTTCGTCCTCCCAATTCCAGGTAGCATTTCGTCAAACTCGACGTCTCGACTAATCATAAGCTTTTTAGTTCTTAGGTTGTAGACCCGGTAGCCTTTTGATTGGTCACCGTAGCCGAGGAATATGCCCTTTTCTGTCTTTTCATCTAGCTTACTCCTTTTTTGAGCAGGGATGTGGACGTGGCATATGCATCCAAACACTTTGAGATGCTTTGCTTAAAGCTTCCGTTCACTTCATTCTTCGACTGGAGTTTTAGTTTGAACAACTTTAGTTGGACACCTGTTTAACAGGTATACTGTGGTATAAACTGCTTCTGCCCAAAAAGTATTGGGAAGGCCTTTCTCCTTTAGTATAGACCTTGCTATCTCCATGACGGTTCTATTTTTTCTTTCAGCTACTCCATTTTGTTCTGGGGTGTAGCCAACAGTTAGTTGATGATGGACTCCTTCATCTTCACAAAATTTATTAAACTCCTTTGAATTATATTATGTGTCTCTGTCACTCCTTAGGACTTTGATTTTCTAGCCACTTTGATTCTTTTGTAGTTGATCCTTCGAAACACTTGCACCTTCTTGTGGAGCCTCGCAACCTTTCTCCACGATGTCCCGTAAGTCTTGGGCCATCAAGAAAATTAATGCTCCAAAAGTCATAGTTGTTCCCATAAAAAATGGGAATGGGAAATGAGGATGAGGTAGAGTTGGCCATGGTTTAGTTATTGGGTATTTGGAAAGGATAGTTTTAGTAATGGTTAGGTAGGACAAACGCCCAATACCAACCCAAGACGTGGCTCTGATACCACTGTTGGTATTTGCGGAAGCGTGTGTTTGATGTGTGTGCAAGTGTGTTTTGTGTGTGAACTTTCAAGAGAGCAAAAGAACTAAGAACAAAATGGGTAAGAAAATAATTGGGCAAAGTGATAATAGAGAGTGGTAGCAAAGGAGCACAAGGGAACAAAAGAAACTTCTTTATTAGATATTGTAGTACAAAAGGAAAGGAGGAGCTTGCTTACCTTAGTTGTTCTACTACACTTCCCCCTCTTTCCTATTTATAGGGTGCTCCACCCTCTAAGTACAAGATTCTAGATTTATGTAGAATGCTTGTCCATATAGGCTTTATCTAGGAAATGATAAAGGCTGGTAAATACACCTAGAGGGGGGGTGAATAGGTGTTTATAAAATTCTTTTCAAATCATTGCCCAAAATTTCCTTTGGTATGAGAATCACGTTAGAAATAAATAACTCATGCATCCATAAAATAAATAGAGTAGAGTAAGAGAAAATTGGCACAAGGATTATAGTGGTTCGGCTTATTATAAACCTACGTCCACTCTCCACGCTAGCAGTCAATTGGCTGTAATCACTATGTAGCAAATGAGTGCTTTTACAATTCACGAACTAGACTTCTTCAGTAGAAAGTCTCTTCTCTAGCTTCTCGCCGTTTCACACTATAAGCGACTCTCTTTGATACATAATTTTGAGCACAAGAGATTTTGAGAACAAGAGATTTCAGAGGTTCTAACTTCGAATTTTTTCTATCGGTTCTCTCATACTTTTGAACAACTCCGACACACCTTAAATATCCTTTGTGCCACAATAGCCGTTAGCACTTTCCAAGAATTCATCCAATCAACCCGTTGGACTGAATTAATTTAAGTGATATTCACGTTATTGAATATATAAGTAGAAAATTGCTCGTCAATCCTGCTCGTCCATACAATCGGGATTTTGAGTTTCCAAAATTAGATCCTTCCAAAAATTCACTTGATCTTCAACGGATAAAATCCGAAGAAAAAATCTTCCGAGCTCACAATCACAACCAGAGATATTCCATGGATAAGTTAGGGAATATAATATCCAAATCTAATTTCCTTAACCATAAAGATAACTTGCTGTCAGCCTGGCAAAATCACAAACTGTCTTCAAACTTTGATTGGGTCTGGAGATCTTCAGACCGTAACTTTGGGTCTGACTATCTTCAGACGGAAAACTACAAATCGTAACTTTGGGTCTAATTGTCTTCAGATGAAAACGTTTGGGTCTTGAACTCTTTAGATTTAATTGACTGAGTTTTGAATTCTTCAGACTTTACTGACGAGACTGTTTTGTTAACTTCAAAACTTACAAGGGATTTTTCTTCAACAATCTCCCCCTTTTTGATGGTGACAAAACACCTCGGCAGATTTGCAAATTTATAACCTGCAAAGAAAGCTCATGTATATTTTGAGGACTACTTCTACAAAACAGAAAAATATTAGTCCAATAACAATTATCCTCACAAATATAATGATCCTGCAAATCCACAAGTCAAAAGATCCAAACATCAAATCAGCATAAAATCATAGAAGTTCAAATAGACAACCCAAACCAAAAGTTCAAAAGTTCAAAGTCATAAATAAAAACAGTCTAAACGAAATGAAATAAAAGTTCAAAATAAAATCGATCTCAAATCTGCAAAACTCTCCCCCATTTTGTTCCATCAAAAGGAGATAGAGTAGTTAAGAGAGGGTTTGAAAAAAATTCAGGGCTCCTTAGGGATGCGAACAAGATGATATTTGTTGAGCGTTTGCACGGTCTTCTCAAGGTTTGCAAGAGCTTCCTTCACTAAAATCAACTCAGCACCTTTCTCATTTGATTCCACTTGAAGTCCGAGTGCATTGATTTGATCTTGCATGGACATGGAAGTACTCAACATTGCCTTCTTAAGATCCCTCAGCTCATAATCTATTCCAAAAACCTGTTTTTTGAGGTCCAGCATAATATCCAACAGTTGTAAAAATGCTGTTGAGTTAGCATTACTTGTACTAGGACCAGCAGAGTCTGTTCTTGGAGTTTGAAAGCTTGGTGCATCCTTCTCAGCCCTTTTCCTTCCTGATGGAAAGGATACTTCAATCTCCGGAAAATGAGATGCATAAATGTCCTCAGCATCAGCATCTGACCTACTCACATCATTATAATGTAATGGCGATATTGTTCCTTGATTAGCAGCAACTCCCCCTATTTTGTTGCCAGTAGGTGGAGTCGAATATTCTTTGCCGAAATCCATTTCAGCACTGTGATGCATTTTGGTCTCCTTCCTAGAGTGAGCAAAAGATAGCTCAAATCCTTCAGCCATATCCTCCTGAGCTTTGCTCTCCTCTTCATCTTTCTTTCTTCTCTTCTCACCTCTTCTTCTTCTCTTCTTCGTGCTTCCTCTTCTTCTTTCCTCTGTATCTCCTCTTCTTTCCTCTGTTCCTCTTCTTCTCTGCTCTGTTCCTCTTCTTTCCTCTATCTTTCTTCTTCTTCTTCTTTTCTCTTCCTTTCCTCTTCTTTCTTCCTCTGTTCTTCCTCTCTTCTCACTCTCTTAGCTTCTTCTTTTTCCTCTGCTTCTCTCCTTGCCCTCTCTCCAGGATCAGTTCTCAAACTAACTGTGCTTCTCAACTTTGAGAGAGCAGAAAGAGTCATGGCGTCATCAAAATCTTCTTCATCATCCTCATCCTGCAAGATGACTTTCCTTCGCTTTTTCTCAATGACACCCATGGGCTCTTTGCCCTTTCTCTTGGTAGAAGTAGTGGCAATCTCTTTTGAGGGTGTCTTCACCTTCAACCCTTCCAATGCAGTGTTTAGCTGTGAAATCTTCATCTTTATCACCATCTTGTAACCCACAAGCATCAAGCTTAAATTGGTCAGGCATAAAGGTGCAGGGATTTGAATTTTTGAAGTGCTTGAACAACTTGGTGATGATAGATGAATAAGGCAGTTGGCCCTTATCCTTAACCATAGTCCCGTACATGTGGAATAGGATAATATGAGGGAGTGAAAAGGGCCGGCCTTGGTTGAGAGCAAACATCAGCTTGGCTTCTATTTTGGAGACATCGATTTTGGAGGTTGTCTTCAGCCTGAGACAGTTGATGATGATCTTGTGCAGCAACACATTTGAGGCATTCATCCTTGTGTAGGATGTTTTGCCTTCCACATTTCTATCACGCACAATTTCAAGAGTAACGTAGGCTATGGACACTTTGATTAGTTGGAAACTCCTTTTTTTCACCTCAATAACATTAGCCAGAGTGTCAACATCAACAATATACTCTTTGTCCATAAAAGTGTAGGACAACCTATTTGCATCTAGAAACAACAAATTTGAATAAAAATATGCCATCAGTTCAAGGTAGGCATTTGTCGTGTCTGTGCAAAACTTCTCTAACTGCAGCCTCTCAAATTTCTCCCTAAGATTTACCTTGAGTGAGTCAAGGAAATCAAAGCCCACGCTCCTCGGATTTACAACACCTCTTTTTAGCAACTTGGTGTACATCCGTTCATATTCTCTAGACCGAAAAAGACTGCCTTGAGGACAAACAGTGTTTACAGCCACACCCATCCATGGCTGGAATTGAGAGAAAAGTCTCTCATCATCATCCAATGGCTGGTTTGCGGTACTATAAAGCGGATCACTCGGAATATTCTCAAGAGTTCTTTGTGCAGTCCCTTTACCAACAATACCTAAGTCCTCCATCTCTCGCAAGAAGATATATTCACTCTTATATCCTCTCTCTTTCAAAAAATCCTCAATCATCTTTAGGTCTGTACCCCCAACCTTTAGCCTTTTATAAAGATCATACGCAAGCTTAGGTCTTAGGGTTCTTACCAGCGCTGCTTCAGTAATTTCTTCCTTAAAATGCTGACTTTGAGTCTCCCTTTGTGGAGATTCTTCGCCTGTGAGGTCCACCCTGGTAGGACCCTCTTGCTGTCTTTGTGGTCCCCTTCCAGTGAGTATTAAAGATTTTCAAGAAGACATACTTGAATCCCAAGCAAAAGCTCAACTTGTTCGCAAAAAGAATGGATTTTTGCCGAGTAAAGTAATATAACAGGGATGGTAATGGAGCTTTTTAGGGTTTTGAAAAGAGAGTAAACAAGATGGATTTTAAACATTGTAGCGGATGAAAATGACGATTCAAAAGTATAAATAGCAAGAAAAGATAATAAAAAAAAAAAAAAAAAAAAGGAGATACTGAACCGTCGCAAAAAAGAAAAGAGAAAAATTGCAAATTTTGAAAAAGTAAACTGCAATTTTGAAAAGGTAAATCGCAATAAATATATGCCGGACATCAAATAAAAAAAGGGGAAAAAACCACCAAAAACCCTAAACGATGCACAAAGTGACAAAAATAGCCCAAACTTTTTTTTGCACCACAAAAAACCCCAAACTTTGCCATCCGTGACCCATTTACCCCAAATTATTTTTTGTGACACAAAAAACCCCGAACTTTCATTTCGTGACACATTTACCCTAAATCTTAGGGGCATTTTGGTCATTTCTCTTTTAAAAACATTTTCTTTTTTTTTTTTTCCTTTTTTTTTTAAATTTTCTATTCCCTTCGCTGGAGTCGGCGGAGGGAAGCCGGCGTCCGGCGAGGGCTACCCTCGCCGACCGGCAGCCCTCGCCGGACGTCGGCCCAGGCGAGGGCTGCCCTCGCTAGATCTGGCAAGGGTCCCTCGCCGGCGTCGGGCGAGGGCGGCCCTCGTCCAACGCAGGCGAGGGAGGCCCTCGCCGGCGTCGAGCGAGGGCCGCCTGCTTCGGGCGACAGCACCCCTCGCCGGCGTCAGGCGAGGGTGCCCTCGCCAGATCCGGTGAGGGAGGCCCTCGCCTGGGCCGACGCCGGTGAGGGCAGCCCTCGCCGGACGCCGGCTTCCCTTCGCCGGAGCTGGCGAAGGGAAGAGAAAAGAAAAAAAAAATAGAAAAAGATGAAAATACCCTCGATGGGGTAAATGTGTCACAGATGGCAAAGTTTGGAGTTTTTGGTGGTGCAAAAAAAAGTTTGGGGTATTTTTGTTACTTTGTGCATAGTTTAGGGTTTTTGGTGGTTTTTTCCCTAAAAAAAGATATCGATATTTCAAAAAGCAATTAACAAAAATTTAATACATAGAATACGAAATATTGAAATACGTAAACAGACTTTAAGTCAGAGTCTGAGAGTGTTCAGACTTTACCTTAGAGTCTGAACTCTTTTAGACCTTACCTTTGAGTCTGAGAACCATTGGACCTTACGTTGGGTCTGAACACCTTCAGACTTTATGTTTGAGTATGAACTTTTCAAGACTCTAGTTTTGAGTCTGAATCTCTTCAAGTCTTGTGATATTCAGTCTTGAGCGAATTGATTCAAAGTAAGCCTTTTCTAGGGGCTTTGTGAATATGTCTGCAAATTGGTTCTTTGAATCAATGAACTGAATCACCACTTCACCATTTTGAACATGATCTCTAATGAAATGATGCTTGATTTCAATGTGCTTTGCTCTTGAATGAAGTATTGGATTCTTTGTGAGGTTGATTGCGCTTGTGTTGTCACATTTGATTTCTGTGCACGATTCCTCAACTCCAAAATCTTTCAATTGTTGTTACATCCATAGAATTTGAGAACAGCAACTCCCAAGAGCTATGTATTCTACTTCAGCGGTTGAGATAGCTACGGTACCTATACCAACTTGTTTCCTAATAGTTGGCAAGCACCGGTAGTACTTTTTCTATCCACTCTACTGCCAGCAAGGTTGGCATCAGAATATCCAAGGAGAGTAAAGTCTCCTTCTTTGGAATACCACAAACCTAGCTTAGATGTAGTTACAACATATTTAATGATACGCTTTACATCAGTCATGTGAGATTCTTTAGGATTACATTAAAATCTAGCACAGATACAAACACTAAATAAAATATCAGGTCTAGATGTTGTAAGGTAAAGAAGTGAACCGATTATACTCCTGTATAGTTTTTGGTCTACACTCTTTTCTTCTTCATCTTTATCCAGCTTTGATGAGCTTGACATAGGAGTTTCTGTTTTCTTGCAATTCTCCATTCCAAACTTCTTGATGAGGTCTTTTGCATACTTTTCTTAGTAGATAAAAGTTCCTTCTTTTGATTCTTTGACTTGAAGTCCCAAAAAGAAGTTCAATTCACCCATCATGCTCATTTCAAATTCATTCTGCATACAACTTGAAAAATTCTTACAAAGATTTTCATTAGAAAAACTAAATATTATATCATCAACATAAATTTGAACAAGTATGAAATCTTTACCTTCTCTTTTGATAAATAAGGTAGTATCTACTTTACCTTTAGAGAAACCACTTTGAATTAAGAAATTACTTAACCTTTCATACCAAGCTCGAGGTGCTTGTTTTAAGCCATACAAAGCTTTCTTCAGCTTGAAAACAAAGTTTGGTTTTCTTGGATCTTCAAATCCCAACGATTGTTCCATACAGACTTCTACTTGGATAATTCCATTTAGGAATACACTTTTCACGTCCATTTGGAATAACCTGAAATTTTTAAAGCAAGCAAAAGCAAGAAGTAATCTTATAGCTTCTAACCTTATTACCGGAGCATAGGTTTCATCATAGTCGATTCCTTCTTCTTGTGTGTAACCTTTTGCCACAAGTCTTGCTTTGTTCCTCACCACTTTTTCTTGTTGATCAAGCTTGTTCCTGAAAACCCATTTGGTACCAATAATTGATTTACCTTTTGGTTTAGGAATGAGTTCCCAAATATTGTTGATTTTGAATTGATTCAATTCTTCTTGCATAGCTTCAATCTAGCTTTCATCTTTCAATGCATCTTCTACAGTTTTGGGTTTAATCTCATAAACAAGTGCTAGAGCATTGGATTCTTCACGCCTTTTGGATCTTGTACGAACTCCTTCATCAATGTTGCCAATGATGAGTTCAGTAGGGTGACTGCATTTATGCTTCTAATTTGTAATTGGTTTGTCACTTTGATAAGATTCTGTTTTAGTTAGAGCTGCTGATTTGGCTTGCAACTGAGTGTCTGAGATTTGATTTTCTTCAAGAGAATTCATAGACACTTGGCCAGACTCATACTCTTCAGGTTGAGTCTGAATTTGAACCGAGTCTTCAAACTTCACATTCATGGATTCTTCCACAGTCTGAGTACGTTTGTTGAAAACTCTGAAGGCTTTACTTGTCATTGAATAGCCAAGGAAAATTCCTCTATTTGATTTTTCTTCAAACTTACCAATTTAATCACTAGAATTCTTTAAGATAAAGCATTTACAACCAAATACATGAAAATAAGAGACAATTGGTTTCTTACCTTTGAACAGTTCATAAGGTGTTTTCTCTAAAATAGGTCTTAGAAAAACTCTATTTATAATGTAGCAAGCAGTTGAAGTAGCTTCAGCCCAAAAATGAGGAGAAATATTACTTTCAATCAAAAGAGTTCTTGTCATTTCTTGCAAAGAACGGTTTTTCCTCTATACAACTCCATTTTGTTGTGGAGTGTAAGGGGATGAAAAATTATATTGAATACCAGAGTCATCACAATATTTAGCAAAATCATGATTTTCAAATTCACCACCATGATTAGTTCGAATACTTGAAATTGTATATCCTTTCTCAATTTGAATTTTCTTTGCAAATTTAGTAAAATAAGATAAAGCTTCAGATTTATTTGCAAGAAAGAATACCCAAGTAAAACGTGAATAATCATCTACTATTACCAAACAATATCTTTTACCTCCAATGCTTTGAATTCTTGTTGGACCGAACAAATCCATGTGTAATAATTGCAAAACACATTTAGTGGATACCTGATTTATAGATTTATAAGAATTTCTAACATGTTTTCCAAGTATGCAAGGAGTGCATAATTCATTCTTTTGATACTTCAGGTTAGGAAGTCCCCGAACAAGCTTTTTGGATGAAACTTTTGTAATTTGCTTCAAGTTGACATGTCCAAGCTTTCTATGCCAAAGAATGGCTTCATCTTGAATTGATATCAAGCATTGAGAGCTGTCAGACTTTATATCCAGCAAATAAATGTTTCAATGTCTTCGTCCAGTAAAAGATTGTGAGAGATATTTGCTTGTTCCAGAACAAATATCTTCTTGAAAGTTGATCTTGTATCCAGTGTCGCATAGTTAACTAATACTCAGAAAATTATAGTTCAATGCTTCAACCAAAGAATCATTGTTGATTGTGAGGTTTCCAATCTTCACGATTCCTCGACCAACAATGTAACACCCCAAGCCCCCTTGAGGCTATTACAGTCGTATTTACCTATCCTTTGAGAGCTGTATACTCTTAGGCTCTCTCTCTCTCTTTTTTTTTTTTTTTAATAATGAATGGTCCCATCGCACATCAATGGCGGAAGCGATGTAACAACTCTCCCAAACAACTCGGGCCAATGCACACACAACTATAGGATATGAATAGTAGGAACCAGTTCTTTTATTTATATATCATAAGGATGGATTTTCCTTTGATCCTTTTCAGGGTAATGAATACATCAAACTATAACACATCAAAATCCCAAAAGCATTACCCATCATCAAAGATAACATCTATACAAGCTATACACAAAAGCTGTTCATTCATCCATCAGAGAACCGGTCTCGTCAAAAGGAATCCATCAGTCTTCTCCATCTCTGCCTCACGTCCTACCCATGACCAGTGGCTTCAGGTCGCAACGGCATGTCTAAGCTGAAATGTTAGTCCCCAAAGGGGTGAGTACAACCACTCAGCATAAGAGCAATCCCTAAAGCTACCCATACCGCACAACCAAGTATATCACAATAACGCATGGCAATTTAATCACATCAAAAACATTGCATGGTCACAACAAATGAACAAGTCAGCCACATGCTCTAACCTCTTTCAAATACTCTTATCAAACATGTACACTCATAAAGCAACACACATTATGCTCACATAGCTCAGCATAAATATCTCCATTCAAACAGCCATAATATATGCACATACTCGTATAACCAATCACATGTACAGTCCTTGCATATTGGCATCAATTGGGAACATGAGCACTTCACAAAATATCAACAAGCACAAATGCACACGATTCACATCCCGAGCATCACCCAGCAAGATCAATCCACTCATGCCCATGTAATTCAATAATATCACATGCTCTTTTCTTATGTGAACAATGCTCAAGCTCATGCATATATCAGTTGATTGCAAATTTAAATGCAAAACCCGGTAAGAACCAACCGGCTTCCAGCCCCCCCCATCTCGGGCATCTCACACCCAACCTGGCATCATGAGGAATTCACGGCACACACCATCCGTGCTTCCGGCATTTACACTCCCTGGCCGGGCATCTCGCATCTCACCTAGCATCACAAGGAAATCCCCCGGCATGTATTCAAAATACAATCGGGCTTCCGGAATTATGTACCGACATACCACCAGGTATTTCCCCCCCTGGAATTACGTACCGTATACCACCGGGCATCTCGAAACTCCCGAGGACATCCAGAATTATGCCATTAGGCCACTGGGCATCCGGCATTACACTCCCCTAGCCGGGCATCCCAATAACTCCCGGGGCATAATTAATGCATGTCATGCAACAATCTCTTTCCCAAGCATGATTCACAAGCATGCCCATGTAACGCACGAGCATGACAGCAATTGCACTCATTTAATCACAATTACATGACATGAATCTTCATTCAACATGCTCAGCCCATTGTTCCATCACCAATACAGCATGCATATCATGAAAATCAAGTGAATTTAAGACTAAGTGTCCATCTCTCAACCACGTATGGCATGTATATATACACATCAAGAGGGTATCCAACCAATACAGCATGTACATCATGAACTTGACATGCATAACACACCCAAATGAATAATACAGCATTCGGCTTAAGACATTTCCAATGCATTTCCCTAATATCAGCACATAAATCAATCAAGAATACTCTCCAGGCACCATGACATTGGCCATTCAACATGTTAATCCATGCACATGATTGAAACGAAAGGTAAAGATATCCTTTACACTAAATAAAACAAGTTTAGGCTAGGTATTTATAAAATACTCCTTCTCGGCCACATTCGGCCTATGCCCAGAAAATTCCAGATTACACGGTCCACAAAATTCACGAAATTGAGGCACTGGTTCATCTTCAAAAATTATCAAAAATTACCATGTTATAGCCAAGAGGTAGAGGAACATTTCACTAGAAGGAATCATCTTGAAATTCGGCCCACAAGGCATAGTATAAAAATCACCAACTTTCAGCTTATTTTAAAAAACGCACAGGATACATCATTGGTAAAACAATTCGAAATGACCCACTTCAACTCACTCTTTTTCTCTCATTTTTGAATATATTGTAGCCAAGTGTGTTTTCTACAACTTCTCTTTAGAAATCGAAGTCAAATTCTCAAAGAAAAGTTAGGTTATAAACTCCACCTGCTACTGTCCCTAACTCGTCCGATTTCCAGAATACAGGTCTACAAAGAAAATTGCGATTCACTAGGAAACACTCACTGGAATTGGTTCAAATTTTACTATGAGGTGAATCAAGATGTTCTTAACAAATCATCAGAAGGAGTCGAACAAAGATTCCAACTCAAAAGGCATGAACAAGAGCAAACAATCAACAAAGGTCTCTCGGCTAACTCCAAAACCCATCCGGTATCAAGCTAGACTCTTTTCACCCCTCAATTATCATTCAAATTCGTTCAAATTCGACTATGTTGAAGTTCAAGGTGTGTACAACAACTTCACAGAAGACATCAAACTCAGAATCCATCTTTAAACCCACAAAAACGGCCATACGAGATTCGGGTGCAACCCTGTTCTTCAGCGCCCGAATTTGACCCGGTTTGATGTTTCTCCAAAAATACCCAAATTCAACCGTACAAAACACGATTTCTTGCTAAAATATAACTCTAGACATGTATAGGAAGGATTAAGGACAGCTCTTGCCTTTTGATTTGAAGAAAAACAGGAAGAAATCTCCTGGAATGAGCTGCGCTCCTCCCTCGGCCAAGCTCCTCCCTTCTCCTTCTCTTTTCTCGGTTTTTTTCTTTCTTGGTCGTTCCCTCTCTCCCTTGGCCGACTCTCTCCACTCAAGAGAAGGTAATTCTCTCTCTCTCCCAGCTCACACGCCCATTCAGCAAAGCTACTCCTAGACTCTCATGCAAAGAGACATGTGGCAAGAGGACAAGGCCCCATGGTGCCACTCATCCGGCCACCTCCTCTCCCTCAAAGACCATACGAAATTGAGGGCTTCATGGGCTGGTTCAATTCCCCATTTGGCCGGCCCATTACTCTCTCCATTAACCTCACTTAATTGGACCTAATTGATCCAATTAAACATACCTCAATCCCTTCAAGATTTCATATATAGTCATAGGTTATAATGTATGCACTAATTCAATCAATTTCAAATGTCAATCTTGGCCGTATGGCATAGTCACTATGTCCATCAAATTTAGCTAATTGTAGTTCAAAAACCCAATGACTAAAGTCTTATAAATTTTGTTGGCCTCAAGCATCATATGTCCAAAGATTATATTCAACTTGAAAATGCCATCTCAAATAGTCCAATAGCTGTAATTCCACAATTTAAATCCACCACAATCCTCATATCTTCAAGGATTTGCAAAAATTGAGGATGCCACAAACAATCTTTCCTTTGTTGTTGCCACAGAATGAGACATTCCCTCCTTTTACATGAGAGAGTTTTGTGAAACAATTTGAGTCTCCCGTCATGTGTCTTGAACAGCCACTATCCAAATACCACTTGATTTTCTTCTTGATAGTGACCTGCATTTAAATGAAAAACTCAAGTTTTCTTTGGTATCCAAACTTTCTTGGGTCTGTCATTGTTAGTACCATAAACAGTCTTTGCCCAACTTGTGACGTCCCAGGGCGTCACGTACTAAGCGCAAGCGGAAATAATATTTCATAATTTATATTTAATATCCAATTCTAATCAAACATACAATGTAGCATAGAAAGTTAGCATGTATAACATGGATTATTTAACAATCCCTGTGATATGTGTCAGGAGAATTAACCTGTAATTCACCCTATAAACATTCACACATATAAGAGATTAAACTTGAGCATGAAAGGCTTTGTTTTATTTATTATCACTGGGCTCACAAAATTTTATCCACCTGACTTTCCTTCGATATGTTCTTCGCCTAACTATTTACAATATGTACAATACAAAAGGAAAGGCGCATCAAAGTCAGGGATAAGGGTAAGGGTGGCTACTCCGCGTACATCCCAAACCAGCCCACAACAAAAGAAAACAACAAAAGACTAGTCTCAAGCCTTTCATGAACCCTGGCGTCTAAGCACCATCCATCCCGCCTCCTGGTCCTCCAGCCTCAAAAGGTAACGGACCATAGATATCATCCTCGTGCTTGACAAACCATGCCACGAACTTCATTGGTATCAGACTGGCTCTACCATCGTCCATCCATAGTATCGCCTCATACTTGGTAAATACCATATCTACATCAGGATCATACACGTCCAAGAAGGTAACATCGATGCCGGCTATCACACCATATCGAGCGATCGGCGGAACATCCATACTTTCAATCTGAAAATGTAAGGTATGAGCAAACATCCTTGCCCAGTAAAGAATAACAAAACTCTACTATGAAATAATCCATAGCTATCAAAGTCACAAGCAAACTAACCAACAGTCAGGACACTAAGAAAACATATATCAAGCATAACAGTAATGATACACTATATAAAAGTCACCTGACATGAATCCATCCCTATGCTTATCCTTCACAAGATCAACTACAATGCAAATATGATAGATGAACTCACTCGCCATATATAATTAACTTTTAGTGTGCATATATATAACCACCCTCGAATCAGTCACAATCGGGAAGCTACCGGCCTGATCGAGTCACTTCCAGAAGGTACGTTATCTGGACTTCCACAATACCTCTAATTGTGGGCATCTCACTCCGAGGCATCCCGGTATCAACCAAACTGAGGACCTCCCTGATCACACACAGGGGCATCTCACTCCGAGGCATCTCCGGCATCACACAGCCGAGGCATCCTTGATCACACACAAGGGCATCTCACTCCGAGGCATCTCCGACATCACAGTCGAGGCATCCTTGATCACACACAAGGGCATCCCAAACTTCCGGGGGCATCACCGGCAACTCGGTACCGATGGATCCGTTCACCTCATTAAGCACACATCTCACACCACACCTTTGATTTAATATGCATATCGTATGCAAAAGAAAAGACACCTAAGTATCTATCTAAGACTTATGATCCTAGCACACGTGCGTGTCCGGATTATAAAATAAAATTCATCACGAACATGTCCCATACCATGCCGGACAAATATTTATCCCATAATCAAGCACTATGCATCGCACTCCTTGCATACACATGAATCTAATGCAATTAAACCTCTATTGATGTATGAGACTTAATCAATCTTAACTAACATCCAATATGGGGTTCATTAGACTCCATGTTCAGCATACAAGTCCAAATTACAAGTTATTGTATTTAATACTCAATCTCGGATACAAACAGTATTTTAGTTTATTGGGCAGTTTCGGTTTTAAGTACCAAATAAATATCAATTCTTATCGAAATGCTACCAAATTTTAGTATGTTGTACTTAAGACATAGCTTAACAACTTTCATGAAGGAACTTAAGTCTAATTCTCACTTTATTAAGAGTAACAATCAACATCATCTTCACTGAAATTCGGTTATTAGTCCAGATTTTCTATTAAAAAAGAAAAATCGTTTCACCAGCCAATTCTCATCCAATAAATCTAAAATTTTGACACGTTATTCCTTAAGATGTGTTTTACAACTTTCATTAAGGATTCTCAATTCAATTCTCAACAGAAAATTTCAGAATCTTCACACAATCAGCAAAGGTCATACAATTTTTACAAAAACAGCTTACTAAACTTACTAGTTTCACTTCTTTTTCTATGTATTGAATCCATATGGCTACAATTCCTTGTACAACTCAATTCTATGGTTGTTCTATTATGTAGAAAAACTTCTTTCCTATTTCCATCAATGAATATGAATGAATTTTCACACAAACAAAGCATTACTTGCACGATTTCACCAAAACTGAATGGTATAACACGTTCGCCTCACTTTCAATCCATTTAAACCACTTTTATCACTCAATCTTCACATCTAAAGGTTTCGGCACATCCCACAGCACTTCACAAATCCACCATCAAGTCATTTCTCCAACTTTTAGTCCAATTCATGGCTCGACTCAAAGCGTTAACATACCCGTGCACCGTATAACCACATTCTAGGCAAATCGGCACACTCGGCTATCATCTAGACAGCTCGCTCAACTAAACAACACTTCAAGAACACAATTTCACATAAACACAGCATCATACTAACATGCAAACACATCTACACATAATTTAACACTCCTCAAACTCAATCCAAGCATAAAACATCAACTAGCAACTAAATCCATCCATGTATAGCTAGTTTCGCACGATTCCTTGATAAATCAACGGATTTGTTTCAAACTAGAGTTAGATTATTCCTTACCTCGCTTTGGCTACAAATATACACTTGGATTCTTCAAAAAACAACCTAAAAATCAAGCATGCAAGATGGAGAATTTTCTTGATCTTCCTTGGGTGAGGTTCGGCCGAGAGAAATGAGGGAGAGAGAGTTTGAGTGATTTTCGGTTTCTTGAGTGAGGAGAGAGAGAAAATTGGCTATTTATATGAGGAAATTAAACCTACAACCTAGCCTAGGATTAGAGAATAATGATTGACAAGTAATGATGGCTCTATGGTCGGTTTTTGAAGACAAAACCGTGGTATGTGCGTGCGTGAGGTTCGAAGGAGAGAGAGAGAAAAAAAAATTAGGTGTCGTGGCTTCGTGTGAGAAAAATCTTCGCCACTTGTCGATCGTCGATCATTAACAGTTAATCAGTGTCATTAGTTAGCTCATTAGTTTCAAATATATTCATCTAATGGCATGTTGTTTCTACTTAATCTCAATCACACAAAAATCATAACACATCCACTAAATAAAATTAGTCTAGAAAGAAATCAATCATAAAAGAATGTTAGAATTATAAGTAATCCACTAACTATCTCATTTAACTAAAATTAATAAGTCTTAACTAAAAATTATAATCACTTGGGCCTAATTATCTATTCCCGGCCCAACGGGCTCAATATAAAATTATAAGGCCCACTAAACCTTTTAAATTTTGAAATCCCGAACCTTGGCCCATTTCCAGCCAAATCCAAGCCCAGCTTTCTTGGCCCAAATCATAAGCTGGGTTCTAAACTAAATGTACGGCCCACTAAATCTTTAGCCCACATGCTCCATAAGGTCCAATGGGTTCACTTTCCGGCCCATTCTAAATAAATTAGATTTCTAAAAATCTAATTATGCTAACAACTATCGATCGGATTTTCGGGATGTCACACAACTCTTCTTAACAGGTCTCCAAACATTGGGACAATCGTTCTCAAAATGTTCTAAGCTTTTACACTTTGAGCATTTAAGAGCATTTCTTCCGATAGGCTTTACAAAAACTTTTTGAAAATGATCCTTGTAAAAAGATTTTGTAGGCCTATTCTTAATTCTTTCTTTTATCTTTGGAAAATCAATCAAAGGAATGGTTCCATGTGTCATTCCTAGACTAGATTTATTAAAGTAGGGTCATTGAATGGAAAGAATTTTATCCAATTTTTTAGAATCCATTGAAAATTTCTTTGTAATTTTCAACATATCTTCTTTCAAGCAGGCATTTTCTTTTGAAAGCACAGTTTCATTTTCTTTTGAAACAACAAGACTTTTACCTAGACATTCAATTTTTTCCAACCAAAGTCTTTTATTGTTGTTTCAATTTGGAATTTTCCCTTTTTAGTTCAGAAATCCTTTTAAGAGAGCTTTTCAGACTGAGGCAAAGTTCATCAATGTAATTCGACACTTTGGTAAGAATTTTTGAATTTCTAACCTTGACATCGCTGTTTGAGTCTGAGTCTGAGTCTAAGCCTGAGTCTGAGCTTGAGTCTGAGTCTGAGTCTGAGTCAGCCATAAGACATGTATTTGCATACTCTTCTTCACTTTCTTCACATTCAGTGTTGCTCCATGTTTTAGCTTTGAGTGCTTTCTTGAACTTTTCTGGTTTTCCTTTCTTTTTCTTTAATAAGGGACAATTGGGTCTGATGTGTCCTTTTTTCTTGCATTCAAAGCAAACAACATCCTTATTGGTGTCTTCTTCTTCATTTGACTTCTTTTGAAATCTTTGATTGTTTTGTCTCTTTCCATTGAACCTTCTTCCTTTTCTATTTAACCTTCTGAACTTTCTAATCAAAAGTGCCAATTCCTCATCATCCAAGTCTTCTTCTGAATCTATAACATCAAAATCATCATTAGATTTTAAAGCAATTGACTTCTTACCTTTGGTGTCAAAGTCCTCATTGAATTGCTCGACTTCATATGATTGAAGTGTGCCAACCAACTCATCTACCGAAAGACGCATAATCCTCTGTGTTTCTCTTTTGGATGTCTTGACGTGATTCCAATCTTTGGAGAGTCCTCTCAACAGTTTATTGACCTTCATTGGTCTTGAGATTGGCTGTCCTTGGTATGCTAAGCCATTTACGATTTCTGTAAATCGACTGAACATATCCGTGATGGATTCTCCTGGCTTCATTTTGAAGGCTTCATATTATCCAAGAAGGATATTGATTTTGGTTTCTTTGACTCGATCTGTTCTTTCATAAGTGATGTTCAATCTATCCCAAACTTCTTTAGCTGGTTCACAAGATGAAATTCTATTACACTCAGTAGGAGATAATGCACAATATAGAGAATAGATAGCTTTTGCATCAAGGGCTTGTCTCTTTGAAATTTCGGTTTGTGACAATCCCACTCCATCAGCTAATTCTTTCCCTGTGGTTGATGCAGCTTTAGGAATAATTCCTTTCTCCACTGCATCCCATTCCTAAGGATCTTTGGATCTTAGGATTGTCTTCATCTTGTTTTTCCAAACATTGTATTCCTTTCCATCGAAGTAAGGAGGTCTGGTATTGGTTTGGCCTTCAATCAAACCTAGAGCCAAAATACTAGCGATAGATCTTTAGCTTTAGAAATAATAAACACTTCCAATAAATAAGCAACCTTGCTCTGATACCAATTGATAAGAGAGGGGGTGAATAGGTGTTTATAAAATTCTTTTCAAATCTTTGCCTGAAATTTCCTTTGGTATGAGAATCATGTTAGAAATAAATAACTCATGCATCCATAAAATAAATAGAGTAGGGTAAGAGAAAATTGGCAAAAGGATTATAGTGGTTCGGCTTATTGTAAGCCTACGTCCACTCTCCACGCTGGCAGCCAACTGGCTATAATCACTATGTAGCAAATGAGTGCTTTTACAATTCACAAACTAGACTTCTTCAGTAGAAAGTCTCTTCTACAGCTTCTTACTGTTTCACACTATAAGCGACTCTCTTTGCTACACAATTTTGAGCACAAGAGATTTTGAGAACAAGAGATTTCAGAGGTTGTCGAATATATAAGTAGAAAATAGCCGTTAGCACTTTCCAAGAATTCATCCAATCAACCCGTTGGACTGAATCAATTTAAGTGATCTTCACGTTGTCGAATATATAAGTAGAAAATAGCTCGTCAATCATGCTCGCCCATACAATCAGGATCTTGAGTTTCCAAAATTAGATTCTTCCAAAAATTCGCTTGATCTTCAACGGATAAAATCCGAAAAAAAAATCTTCCGAGCTCACAATCACAACCAGAGATATTCCATGGATAAGTTAGGGAATATAATATCCAAATCTTAATTTCCTTAACCATAAAGATAACTTGCTATCAGCTTGGTAAAATCACATACTGTCTTCAGATTTTGATTGGGTCTAGAGATCTTCAGACCGTAACTCTGGGTCTAACTGTCTTTAGATGGAAAACTTCAGACCGTAACTTTGGGTTTGACTGTCTTCAGACGGAAACACTTGGGTCTTGAACTCTTCAGACTTAACCAACTGAGTCTTGGATTCTTTAGACTTTACTGACGAGGCTGTTTTGTTAACTTCAAAACTTACAAGGGATTTTTCTTCAACAGGAAATTCTAGATTGTAGTTATGCCACTCTTTTTTCTAGAGACTTCTACATTCATTTGTGCTCCTACATTTTTCTTTGCCACCTAAACTAGATTTTCTTTTTTAAGGATTTTTCTTGTCTTTTCTAGAAACTTTCTAGCTAATATCAGTCTTGAAGTTTCTAGAAATTGGATCAATAGTTTAACATAAGCATTATGAATGTTGTTGTGGGATCCAGGTGATCCAATTATTAGGTTCCTATTGCATAAGATGGACCACTTGCGCTACCTAGCGCGCGAGTATATTGCGGGTTGCGTTCTCTGTTTGAATCTTTTGTATAAAGGGTAGAGTAGATATCTCTGTTTAATATGCCCTATTGACTAAGTTCCAAAAATTTTCTCGCGGAAAATGATCCCTTTTACGCACCTTATACATTATGGTTTCTAGATAAATGACCCATGCTTCTGGCTTTTGAGACAATTAATGATGTCTTGTGAAAAATTCTCACTCTCTTTGCTTTCTCAGTGCATTAACTTTCTGTATTATTGGTCGCATTAGAACTTTGTAAATTAATCTACAATGTGCAGGAATACGAGGATATGAATTATCATATGTGCCGATAGAATTCAGTTCCCACTAGGCACTCCACTAACGATGACTCTTGATCAAGGTTCACACTTTATTATTATTTTTTTTTTGGGTCGTAATCTGGGTTCAACCTTGAAAGGACTCTTTCAGCAAATTGTTCAGCACCTTGAAGATATACCAAAACCTCAAAATGAAAATATTTCTGCCATAATGTGTGACCTATCTGTAAGAACTCATTTTATTTCAACTGCTGATGGTCAGATACAAGATTTAAGAACTTTCTGAAAGTCATAAGCATCGAATTGATAGTTTTTACAGTGTGTTGCCAACTTACATCAACACTGCCATCTAATTTTGAGTTTTATTGTCTCTTAGTCTTTCAAATCCTCTTCTGATAAAATAAGAATTAATCAAATGAAGTAATGGAAATCTATTTTGTCGTTATTTTAGTGGAATCTATAAAATGACTTTCTCGTACAACAATGGTAATATTTAAAGAAGTCAGTAAAATTACATATAATAATAACTAAATTTAGGAGCTGTTAGTAATTTAGTAATTCATTATTCATTCTCTCTTTTTCGCCTAGTTCGGAACATCTAGTATTGCCCTCTAGACAAAAGGAAAAGTTCCTACTCAATCATCGAGCACACCTCTGCACATATGCCTTCAAGATAACCCCCAACTCCAATGCCGCACAAAACTAGACCAGCAAAACTCCCCTATAACTAATAAGAAAAAACACAATATTTCTCACTCTATCAAACCGGCCACCAAATTAAACCAATTCCAGCTCAACCCCCAAAATAGATAGATAATGACAAGAACAAATGATTCCAGGATTAATGATATAGGCTAGCAAATCCACCTAGAGGGGGTGAATAGGTGATTATGGAATTCTTTTGGAATCTTTTACTAAAATATACTTTAATATGAAAATCATATCAGAAATAAATAGATCATGCATCCATAAAACAAGTAGAATAGGGTAAGAGAAAATTGACACAAGGATTATAGTGGTTCGGCTTATTGCAAGCCTACGTCCACTCTCCACGCTGGCAGCCAACTGGCTATAATCACTATGTAGCAAATGAGAGATATTACAATTCACGAACTAGACTTCTTCAGTAGAAAGTCTCTCCTATAGCTTCTTGCTGTTTCGCACTATAAGTGACTCTCTTTGATACATAATTTCGAGCACAAGAGATTTTGAGAACAAGAGATATCAAAGGTTCTAACTTCGAAATTTTTCTATCGGTTCTCTCATTACTTTCGAACAACTCCGACCCACCTTAAATAACCTTCGTGCCTCCATACCCATTAGCACTTTCCAAGAATTCATCCAATCAACCCGTTGGACTAAATCAATTTAAGTGATCTTCACGTTGTCAAAAATATAAGTGGAGAATAGCTCGTCAATCATGCTCGCCCATACAAATAGAATCTTGAGTTTCCAAAATTAGATCCTTCCAAAAATTCGCTTGATCTTCAACTGATAAAATCCGAAGAAAAAATCTTCCGAGCTCACAATCATAGCCAAAGATATTACATGGAAAAGTTAGGGAAGATAATATCCAAATCTTAATTTCCTTAACCATAAAAATAACCTGCTGTCAGCCTGGCAAAGTCGCAAACTGTCTTCAGGCTGTGATTTGGGTCTGGAGAACTTCAAACCGTAACTCTGGGTCTGACTGTCTTCAAACGGAAAACTTCAAACCGTAACTTTAGGTCTGACTGTCTTCAGACGGAAATGCTTGGGTCTTGAAATCTTCAAACTTAACCAACTGGGTCATGGATACTTCAGACTTTACTGACGAGGCTGTTTTGTAAACTTCAAAACTTACAAGGGATTTTTCTTCAACAATCTCCCCCTTTTTGATGGTGACAAAACACCTTGGTAGATTTGTAAATTTATAACCTGCAAATAAAACTTATATATATTTTGAGGATTACTTCTGCAAAACAGAAAAAAAAAAATGTTAGTCCAATAACAATTATCCTCACAAATATAATGATCCTGCAAATTCACAAGTCTAAGGATCCAAACATCAAATCAGCATAAAGTCATAGAGATTCAAATAGACAACCCAAACCAAATCCTAACAAAAATCAAAGTCATAAATAAAAACAGTCTAAACGAGATAAAAGTAAAAAAAACGATCTCAAATCTGCAAAATACTCTCTCCCTTTTTGTCCCATGAAAGGAGGTAGAGTGGTAGAGAGAGGGTTTAAAAAAGATTTAGGGCTCTTCAGGGAGGCGAACAAGATGAAATTTGTTGAGCGTCTGCACGATCTTCTCAAGATTTGCAAGAGCTTCCTTCACTAAAATCAACTCTGCACCCTTATCATTTGATTCCACTTGTAGCTTGAGTGCATTGATTTGGTCTTGCATGCTCACGGAAGTACTCAGCATCGCCTTCTTTAGATCACTCAGCTCATAATCCATTCCAAAAACCTGCTTCTTTAGGTCGAGCATAACATCCAGCAATTGTGAAAATGCTGTTGAGTTAGCATTGCCAGAACTAGGACCAGTAGATTCAGTTCTTGGAGTTTGAAAGCTTGGTGCATCCTTCTTAGCCCTTTCCCTTTCCGATGGAGAGGATTCTTCAATTTCTGGGAAATGAGATGTATAGATATCCTCTGCATCAGCACCGGACCTACTCACATCACTATAATGTAATGGCGATATCGTTCCCTAATCAGCAGCAACTCCCCCTGTTTTGTTGCCAGTGGATGGAGTCAAAAATTCTTCACCAAAATCCATGTCAGCACTGTGATGTTTCTCGTTCTCCTTCCCAGAGTAAGCAAAAGATAGCTCAAATCCTTCCGCCATATCCTCCTGAGCTTTGCTCTCCTCTTCTTTCTTTCTTCTCTCTTCCTCCTCTCTTCTCCGTGCTTTCTCTTCTTCTTTCCTCTGTCTCTCCTCTGCTTTTCTCTATTCGTCTTCTTCTCTCCTTTATTCCTCTTCTCTCCTCTGTCTTTCTTCTTCCTCTTCTTTTCTCTTCCTTTCCTCTTCTTTCTTCCTCTATTCTTCCTCTCTTCTCACTCTTTCAACTTCTTCTTTTTCCTTCCTCACTCTCTCAGCTTCTTCTTTTTCCTCTACTTCTCTTCTTGCCCTCTCTCCAGCATCAATTCTCAAGCTAACTGTGCTTCTCAACCTTAAGAGATCAGAAAGAGTCATGACGTCATCAAAATCTTCTTCATCCTCGTCCTGCAGGATGACCTTCCTTCGCTTTTTCTCATTGACGGCCATGGGCTCTTTGCCCTTTCTCTTGGTAGAAGGAGTGGCAATCTCCTTTGAGGATGTCTTCACCTTCAACCCTTCCTAGTACAGCATTTAGCTCTGGAATCTTCATCTTCATCACCATCTTGTAACCAACAAGCATCAAACTTAAATTGGTCAGGCATAGAGGTGTAGGGATCTAAATTTTGAAATGCTTGAACAACTTGGTGATGATAAATGAATAAGGCAATTGACCCTTATCCTTATCCACAGTTCGGTACATGTGGAATAAGATAACGTGAGGGAGTGAAAAGGGCCCGCCTTGGTTGAGAGCAAACATCGCCTTGGCTTCGTTTTGGAGACATCGGTCTTGGAGGTTGTCTTTGGCTTGATACAATTGATGATGATCTTGTGCAGTAACACATTTGAGGCATTCATCCTTGTGTAGGATATTTTGCCTTCCACATTTCGATCACACACAATTTCAAGAGTTGCGAAGGCTGTGGACACTTTTATTGGTTAGAAACTCCTTCTTTTCACCCCAATAACATCAGCCAGTGTGTCAACATCAACAATATACTCTTTGTCCATATAAGTAAAGGACAACCTATTTGCATCCAGAAACGACAAATTCAAATAAAAATATGCCGTAAGTTCAGGGTAGACATTTGTCTTATCTGTGCAAAACTTCTCCAACTATAGCCTCACAAATTTCTCCCTAAGATTTACCTTCAGTGAATCTTGGAAATCGAAGTCCACACTCCTCGGATTTACAACACCTCTCTTCAGCAACTTGGTGTACATCCATTCATGCTCTCTAGACCGAAAAAGACTACCTGGAGGACAGACTGAGTTCACAGCCACACCCATTCGTGGCTGGAATTGAGATAAAAGTCTTTCATCATCATCCAGTGGTTGGTTTGCAGTACTTTAAAGCGGATGACTCGGAATATTCTCAAGAAATCTTTGAGCAGTCCCTTTCTCAACAATTTTTAAGTCCTCCATCTCTTTCAAGAAGATATACTCACTCTTATATCCCCTCTCTTTCAAAAAATCCTCGATCATCTTTAAGGTTGTACCCCCAATCTTCAGCCTATTATAAAGATCAAAAGCAAGCTTTGGTCTTAGGGTTCTTATCGGCTCTGCTTCAGTAATTTCTTCCTCAAAGTCGGCTTTGAGTCTCCCTTTGTGGAGATTCTTCGCTTGTGAGGTCTACCCTTGTAGGACACTTTTGCTGTCTTTGTAGTCCCCTACCAACAAGTCTTGAAGATTTTCGAGACGACATTCTTGAATCCCAAGTAAAAGCTCAACTTGTTCGCAAAAAAGAATGGATTTTTGCCGAGTAAAGTAATGGAACAGGGACGGTAATGGAGCTTTTTAGGGTTTTGAAAGCGAGAGTAATCGAGATGGATTTTAAAACGTTGTAGCGGATGAAGATGACGATTTGAAAGTATAAATAGCAAGAAAAGATAAAAAGGAGATACTGAACCGTCGCAAATAAAGAAAAGATAAAAACTGCCATTTTTGAAAAAATAAACTGCAATTTTGAAAAAGTAAACTGCCATAAATATATGTCAGACTTTGAATAAAAGGAGATTTCGAAATTTCAAAAAGCAATTAGCAAAACGTTAATGCATAGAATACGAAAAATTAAAAATACGTAAACAGACTTTAAGTCAGAGTCTGAAAGTGTTCAGACTTTACCTCAGAGTCTGAGCTCTTTCAGATCTTACCTTTGAGTCTGAGCACCATCAAACCTTACATTGAGTCTGAACGCCTTCAGACTTTGCGTTGAGTCTGAAGTCCTTCAGATCTTGCGTTGAGTCTGAACTTTTCAAGACTCTAGATTTGAGTCTGAATCTCTTCAAGTCTTGCGATATTCAGTCTTGAGCGAATTGATTCAAAGTGAGCTTTTTCTAGGGGCTTTGTCAATATGTCTGCCAATTGATTCTTTGAATCAACGAACTGAATCACCACTTAACCATTTTGAACATGATCTCTAATGAAATGATGCTTGATTTCAATGTGCTTTGCTCTCGAATGAAGTATTAGATTCTTTGTGAGGTTGATTGCGCTTGTGTTGTCACATTTGATTTCGGTGCATGATTCCTCAACTCCAAAGTCTCTTAATTGTTGTTGCATCCATAAAATTTGAGAAAAGCAACTTCCAAGAGCTATGTACTCTGCTTCAGCGATTAAAAGAGCTACAGTACCTTGTTTTCTTGAGAACCAAGATACCAACCTGTTTCCCAATAGTTAACAAGAACCTATAGTGCTTTTTCTATCCACTCTACAGCCAGCAAGGTCAGCATTAGAATATCCAAGGAGAGTAAAGTCTCCCTTTTTGGAATACCACAGACCTAGCTTAGATGTAGTTGCAACATATTTAATAATATGCTTCACAGCAGTCATGTGAGATTCTTTAGGATTAGATTGAAATCTAGCACAAATGCAAACACTAAATAGAATATCGGGTCTAGATGCTGTAAGGTAAAGGAGTGAACCGATTATACTCCTATATAATTTTTGGTCTATACTCTTTCCTTCTTCATCTTTATCCAGCTTTGATGAGCTTGACATAGGAGTTTATGTTTTCTTGCAATTCTCCATTCCAAACTTCTTGATGAGGTCTTTTGCATACTTTTCTTGATGGATAAAAGTTCCTTCTCCTGATAAATTGACTTGAAGTCCCAAAAAGAAGTTCAATTCACCCATCATGCTCATTTCAAATTCATTATGTATACAACTTTAGAGAAACCACTTTGAATTAAGAAATTACTTAACCTTTCATACCAAGCTTGAGGTGCTTGTTTTAAGCCATATAAAGCTTTCTTCAGCTTGAAAACAAGGTTTGGTTTTCTTGGATTTTCAAATCCTGGCGGTTGTTCCACATAGACTTCTTTTTGGATAATTCCATTTAGGAATGCACTTTTCACGTCCATTTCGAATAACCTGAAATTTTTAAAGCAAGCAAAATCAATAAGTAATCTTATGGCTTCTAACCTTGCCACCGGAGCATAGGTTTCATCATAGTCGATGCCTTCTTCTTGTGTGTAACCTTTTGCCACAAGTCTTGCTTTGTTCCTCACCACTTTTCCTTGTTAATCAAGCTTGTTCCTGAAAACCCATTCGGTACCAATAATTGATTTACCTTTTGGATTAGGAACGAGCTCCCAAACATTGTTGATTTTGAATTGATTATTCCTCTTGCATAGCTTCAATCCAGCTTTCATCTTTCAATGCATCTTCTATGTTTTTAGGTTCAATCTCAGAAATAAGTGCTAGAGCACTAGATTCTTCACGCCTTTTGGATCTTGTACGAACTCCTTCATCAATGTTGCCAATGATGAGATCTGCAGGGTGACTGGATTTGTGTTTCCAATTTGTAATTGGTTTGTCACTTTGATGAGGCTCTTCTTCAGTTAGAGCTACTGAAATGGTTTGCGGCTGAGTGTCTGAAATTTGATTTTCTTCAAGAGAATTTGTAGACACTTGGCCAGACTCATAATCTTCAGTTTGAGTTTGATTTTGAACTGAGTCTTCAAACTTCACATTCATGGATTCTTCCACAATCTGAGTCCATTTGTTGAAAACTCTAAAGGCTTTGCTTGTCATGGAGTAGCCAAGGAAAATTCCTTCATCTGATTTTTCTTCAAACTTACCAATTCGATCACTAGAATTCTTTAAGATAAAACATTTACAACCAAATATATGAAAATAAGAGACAATAGGTTTCTTACTTTTGAACAGTTCATAAGGTGTTTTCTCTAAAATAAGTCTTAGAAAAACTATGTTTATAATATAGCAAGTAGTAGAAGTAGCTTCAGCCCAAAAATGAGGAGAAATATTACTTTCAATCAAAAGAGTTCTTGTCATTTCTTGCAACAAACGATTTTTCCTCTCTACAACTCCATTTTGTTGTGGAGTGTGTGGGGATGAAAAATTATGTTGAATACCATAGTCATCACAATATTTAGCAAAATCATGATTCTCAAAATTCACCCCCATGGTCAGTTCGAATACTTGAAATTGCATATCCTTTCTTAATTTGGATTTTCTTTGCAAATTTAGTAAAATAAGATAAAGTTTCAGATTTATTTGCAAGAAAGAATACCCAAGTAAAACGAGAATAATCATCAACTATTACCAAACAATATCTTGTACCTCCAATGCTTTGAGTTCTTGTTGGTCCGAACAAATCCATGTGTAATGGCTGCAAAACATGTTTAGTGGATACCTAATTTATAGATTTATAAGAATTTCTAACATATTTTCCAAGTACGCAAAGAGTGCATAATTCATGCTTTTGGTACTTCAAGTCAGGAAGTCCTCGAACAAGTTTTTTGGATGAAACTTTTGCAATTTGCTTCAAGTTGGCATGTCCAAGCTTTCTATGCCAAAGAATGGCTTCATCTTGAATTGATATCAAGCATTGAGAACTGTCAAACTTTATATCCAGCAAATAAATGTTTCCATGTCTTCGTCCAGTAAGGGATTGTGAGAGATCTTTGCTTGTTCCGAACAAGTATCTTCTTGAAAGTTGATCTTGTATCCGAGTGTCGCATAGTTGACTAATACTCAAAAGATTATAGTCCAACCCTTCAACCAGAGAAACATTGTTGATTATGAGGTTTTCTATCTTCACAGTTCCTCGACCAACAATTTTTCCTTTGTTGTTGCCACCGAATGAGACATTTCCTCCTTTTACATGAGAAAGTTTTGTGAAACAATTTGAATCTCCTGTCATGTGTTTTGAGTAGCCACTATTCAAATACCACTTGATTTTCTTCTTGATAGTGACCTACATTTAAATGAAAGACTCAAGTTTTCTTTGGTACCCAAACTTTCTTGGGTCCATCGTTGTTAGTACCATAAACAGTCTTTGCCTAGCTCTTCTTAATAGGTCTCCAAACTTTGGGGCATTCCTTCTCAAAATGTTCCATGCTTTTACACTTTGAACATGTAAGAGCATTTCTTCCAACAGGCTTTATAAAAACCTTTTGAAAATGATCCTTGTAAAAAGATTTTATAGGCCTATTCTTAATTCTTTCTTTTACCTTTGGAAAATCAATCAAATGAATGGTTTCATGTGTCATTCCTAGACCAGATTTATTAAAATAGGGTCTTTGAATAGAAAGAATTTTATCCAATTTTTCTGAACCCATTGAAAATTTCTTCGTGACTTTCAAAAGCTCTTCTTTCAAGCAGGCATTTTCTTTTGAAAGTACAATTTCATTTTCTTTTCAAACAGCAAGACACTTGTCTAGACTTTCAACTTTTTCAACCAAAGTCTTTTCTTGTTGTTTCAATTTGGAATTCTCCCTTTTTAGTTCAGAAATCCTTTTAAAAGAGCCTTTGAGACTAAGACAAAGTTCATCAATGTAATTTGACACTTTGGTAGGAATTTTTAAATTTCTAACCTTGATACCACTTTTTGAGTCTGAGTCAGAGTCAGAGTCTAAGCTTGAGTCTAAGTCTGAGTCTGAGTCTGAGTCTAAGTTTGAGTTAGCCATAAGACAGATATTGGCATACTCTTCATCACTCTCCTCACATTCAGTGTCACTCCATGTTTCAGCTTTGAGTGCTTTCATGAACCTTTCTGGTTTTCCTTTCTTTCTTTCTTTTTTTTAATAAGGGACAGTTGGGTCTGATGTGTCCTTTTTTCTTACATTCAAAACAAACAACCTCCTTATTGGTGTCTTCTTCTTCATTTGATTTCTTTTGAAACCTTTGATTGTTTTGTCTCTTTCCATTGAACCTTCTCCCTATTCTATTTAGCCTTCTGAACTTTCTAATCAGAAGTGCCAGCTCCTCGTCATCCAGGTCTTCTTATAAATCTGTAACTTTAGAATCATCATTAGATTTTAAAACAATTGACTTCTTACCTTTGGTGTCAAAATCCTCATTGAATTGCTCGACTTCATATGATTGAAGTGTGCCGACCAACTCATCTACCGAAAGCGGCATAATCCTTTGTGTTTCTCTTATAGATGTCTTGATGTGATTTCAATCTTTGAAGAGTCCTCTCAACAATTTATTGACCTTCATAGGTCCTGAGATTGGCTGTCCTTGGTATGCCAAGCCATTTACAATTTCTATAAATCGACTAAACATATCCGTGATGGATTTTCCTGGCTTCATTTTGAAGGCTTCATATTGTCCAAGAAGGATATTGATCTTGGTTTCTTTGACTCGATCTGTTCCTTCATAAGTGACGTGCAATCTATCCTAAACTTCTTTGGCTATTTCACAAGATGAAATTCTATTATACTCAGTAGGAGATAATGCACAATATAGAGAATAGATAGCTTTTGCATCAAGGGCTTGTCTCTTTGAAATATCGGTTTGTGACACTCCCACTTCATCAGGTAATTCTTTCCCTATGATTGACGCAGCTTTAGAAACAATTCCTTTCTCCACTACATCCCATTCCTAAGGATCTTTGAATCTTAGGAATGCATTCATCTTGTTTTTCCATACATTGTATTCCTTTCCATCGAAGTAGGGAGGTCTGGTATTGCTTTGCCCTTCAATTAAACCTAGAGACAAAATATTAGCCATAGATCTTTAGCTTTACAAATAATAAACACTTCCAATAAATAAGCATCCTGCTCTGATACCAATTGATATAGGCTAGTGAATCCACCTAGAGGGGGTGAATAGGTGATTATGGAATTCTTTTGGAATCTTTTACTAAAATATACTTTAATATGAAAATCATATCAGAAATAAATAGATCATGCATCCATAAAACAAGTAGAATAGGGTAAGAGAAAATTGACGTAAGGATTATAGTGGTTCGGCTTATTGCAAGCCTACTCCACTCTCCACGCTGGCAGCTAACTGGCTGTAATCACTATGTAGCAAATGAGAGCTATTACAATTCACGAACTAGACTTCTTCAGTAGAAAGTCTCTCCTACAACTTCTTGCTGTTTCACACTATAAGTGACTCTCTTTGATACAACATTTTGAGCACAAGAGATTTTGAAAACAAGAGATATCAGAGTTTCTAACTTCAAAATTTTTCTATTGGTTCTCTCATTACTTTTGAATAACTCTAACCCACTTTAAATAACCTTCATGCCTCCATACCCATTAGCACTTTCCAAGAATTCATCCAATCAACCCGTTGAACTAAATTAATTTAAGTGATCTTCACGTTGTTGAAAATATAAATAGAAAATAGCTCGTCAATCCTGCTCGCCCATGCAAACATAATCTTGAGTTTCCAAAATTAGATCCTTCCAAAAATTTGCTTGATCTTCAACGGATAAAATCCGAAGAAAAAATCTTCCGAGCTCACAATCACAGTCAGAGATATTCTATGGATAAGTTAGGGAAGATAATATCCAAATCTTAATTTCCTTAACCATAAAAATAACCTGCTGTCAGCCTGGCAAAGTTGCAAACTGTCTTCAAGCTATGATTTTGGTCTGGAGAACTTCAGACCATAACTCTGGGTCTGACTGTCTTTAGACGGAAAACTTCAGGCCATAACTTTAGGTCTTACTGTCTTCAAACGGAAATGCTTGGGTCTTGAAATCTTCAAACGGAAATGCTTGGGTCTTGAAATCTTCAAACTTAACCGACTGGGTCTTGGATACTTCAGACTTTACTGATGAGACTGCTTTGTAAACTTCAAAACTAACAAGGGATTTTTCTTCAACAATTAAAATGTTAGAAACGGCAATTTCACGAGAAGAAATAAAAGAATTCACACACCTCTTGTTCCTATAGTAATAGAAACCGCATCAACTAATTTAGCAATCCCTCTTATTTCCACTCAGATTCTGAACAGTGAACAGTGCTCAATTCTTCCATCTCAATCCAAAGAGTAAAATTCGTAAAATGGCATGAAGATATTGAGGGAGAACAAAAGAAAAGGGGGACCTTACCAGAAAGATCTACTTCTGAGGGAGGATTAAAGGTGTCGTGAAGAAGGCACACATTCTCAAGGCGGCTCTTCGTGGGTTTCTTCCAATTGAAGGCAATAAACAATTACAGCTTTTGCGACGAGTCCCATTGAGATCGAGATACTAAATCCTTGAACAGATCTAATCATTCCCTTCTCTCTTCCTGTGAAAAAGTTCCTATTAAAAAGCCCCTCTCAGCAATGTTAGCCAGGTATGAATATGGCTTCTTTTTCCATGCGTGAATGATCAGATTTTGGTTTTAAAAAAAGACGAAAAAAGCTAAAAAAAAAAAGTACATTTTCAATCATGCTTTCACCGCAAAGTTCCCAAATTTCTGATCGTTTCTTCCATAGCACCAATACCCTCCTATTTCCACTCAAATACTGTTTTTGTGTTCTTGCTATCTCAGGTTTTGTTGGTTGACTGTGTGTTTATTTAAGTTACGTCTGCATGTTTTTAATCGATAGCGGAAAAAAAAGAATGGGTTAGTGGCGCGTCCTAAAACATCACAATTCTAATCAACCGTCAGGGATTGTTCACGCACTCAAGATTGGGGGTGTGACATAATTTTAACAGGTTATTCGAGTACTTGTTACCAACAACAATCTATTAATGCTTAATCATCCCATCTACAAAGAGCAGATATCCTTCTGGTTATCAATGATTTCACAATATGTCCTTTGGAATGTTTATGATATGCGTCTTTTCCCCTTTGGCATTTCTTTGTAATTCCATCACCAGATAAAACATCCATAGGGTGTGGAAGTTTGCATCACGGCTCCTGTCCAAGGAGATTCACACTTGAAATTGCATCAGACAAAGTATCTACTTTGCCTCTCTCCCTTTCCCTCAAACACACAACATACACGAGCGCGCACCAGTCACACCAAAGTAGAATTTCAGGATATCATGGATACATGACCCTCTACATACATGGGAATTGCCTACTTGCTTAGACACACTTTTGAGCATGGGGGCAATGATGAATCAAGAAAGTATATGCACGCATGTTTTGCAGACTTCTGGATTGTGGAAGCATAATGGCTTCCTGCATATATTCAGGTACGGTCTATTATTTTGCATCCTGCCGGTTCGGGATGAAATCCTGAGGACATTTCCGGGTGCCTTGCTAAATCAAGATATATTTTTCTTGGGATGCTGTCTAGATGTTTCAAATACGGACCCGATTTTTCAAACATTCATAATTGTTCAATCTCGGCTTGTTATTTCCTTTCACTTGAGAGTACCTTGTTTCCTCTTGGAGGTCATTGCAAGAGTTAGATTTTTTCTAATGTGGACTACATTTATTGATATTGTAATTTATTGTCTTGTGGTTATTATAAAACGGGGCTGGTCTAAGGTGAGATAGAAAGTTTCTTAATTAGCCTAATATGGGGCTGGCTAGTGTGGGCCAAGTTGAGCATGGCCCGTAATGAGGGGGTATAGCTGGAAACTCTATAAATAGTGCTCGAGTCTCTCCTCTAACCCTAATTCTCACGTATCCTCACATAAGAAGCGTTTACCTAACACTAAATGATGAGGGAGGCTACCTCATTGAGCCAGTGATACGGAGGGCAATAAAGGAGAAGGACTTGCGCATGGAACATTATGTTTCAACTCCCGCTTCAAGAACGATGGATCCCAAAAGAAGTGTGTTAATCTTTCTACTCAATTATGCATGTTCTTGTTCTAGTCATGAAGATCTTGGGGTTGTGCAATTTGCGTCCTACATGTGGTATCAGAGCCTCCATAACTCTAGAACTTGAACGCATTGGATTTTGCCATAATTTGAGATTTTTGAAAATTTTCATTCAATAAAAATAAAATTAAATTATATATTTGGACTGGGCTCGTCGAGACGAGCAGAACCATGGGCGGCGCGTCACCGAAGGAGATCACACACGCCCCCACGCACGGCCACGCACCGCCTGGGCATCAAAGATGCGCCTCATCCACCTTCACGCACCCCCACGTGTGGGGCGCAGCCCACGTGTGCACTGCAAGCGGGTGCTAACGTCAACGACCCGGACTCGATCGGATCCGATAGGCGATCAACTCGACCTAACCCGACCCGTTGACCCAACCCGACCCGACCCGATCAACCGTTGAACGAACCGATCCGGGTGGCTAGATAGAACAATCGGACCACCATCGGTCAGACCAATTTTTGACTAGCCTTGACGCCCGTGCGTGAGCTCCACACGCTGCGCACTCAGGCGGCGCGTGCGGGCTCATGGAAGCTTGAACTGGCGTGTGGCTAGCGGCATTGGAATGGTATGATCATTCTCTATCTTTTGGTGTATTTATATTACATGTTTGATCATTTTATGGATGTGAAAATACATACAAAGCCCTAAATACATGCATTTTTTAGTGTATTCTTTTTGCATATTTTTCTTGTATTTTCTATGATTTTGGAAATACATGTATTGGGTTACTGGTATGTTATCACATAAAGATTATAAAAGTGTTATTCATTAATAATATACAATAAAGTTTAATTTTATTAATGAATAAGGTAGTGTAATTAGCATGATATGTGATTTTAGTGATATGTTACTCTTATCACTAAAAATAAATTCACATGTATACAGTGTATGTGAAATATAAAGTTTATATCCCTGGTACAAGAAAGTTTGAAGAATTCAATTGAGTTGTGACCATCAAAGTAGCACACTTGATTGGGTTTGAGAAATTTCGATCTTGTATATTGATTAGGATGTCTCTTGGTCTAATACATAGTCATACTCCCAAATGAGGTGATTGTGTATTAGTTCGTGGAGAAATACATGATGCTGTGGTGGAGTGACTAATCCTAATGGTTCATATGCCCAAAGATGATGAATTCACGAAAATTGGAATATATTCTCATAACCGCTATCATGTGGGGAGTGTACAACTACATGTCATGTATTCTACCCAAAAGTGATTATGTAATATTGCATGTAACTCTCTGGATGTGTACTTGTACGTCAAGTTATACAATACTCATATGATGCTAATTATATATACTGCTTGTCTTTCTATCACCTTTTTTGTAAACGGTAACTCTGTCACTATTGAGGTTCTTGCTAGTTTAAACTTCAAGAGATGGAGAGAGGATTTTTAGTTTGCTATGGAGATGGCAGATGTTCATATGGCTCTTACTACCAATTAGCCGGTAGATATTACTGTCAAGAGTATAGAGGCTCAGAAAGCACATTTTACTGCCTGGGAAAAGAGCAATAGAATTTGCTTGCTATCTAAGAAGCGTTCCATTCAGGAACACTTGAAAAGCAGTTTGCCTGCAGACTATTCTATTAGGCAAATGATGGAAGTCTTGGTGGCTAGAAACCGTGTCTCATCTATTGCTGAGATAAGGACACACCTGCAAACACTATTTACTATGAAGTATGCTGGTTCGGTGGAGTTAGAGATTATGTTCTGAGGATGGCAGATTTGCAGACAAAGCTTCAGGCTCTCAATGTTGTTATTCCCACTACATGTATTGCGCATCAAGTTTTAAATACTCTTCCTCCTAATTTTAGGATTATCAAGACCAATTATAGTTCCTAAGATGAAACTTGATCAGCTAATGACCTGATTGCAAGGGTGGTGGCAGAGGAAGAGAAATTGAAGAAAAATAAAGGGCACATTGCTCTTTATGCTTCTAGTTCTGGTAGGGACAAGGGTAAGAAGTTGAAAAGCTATGCGCACAAGAGCAATTCTGAAGCTGCTGGTCCTTCCAACAATAAAGGAAATTCTGAAGGTGCTGGTCCTTCTAACAATTTGGGTTCTAAGAAAAGATTCCCCAAAAAAGATGGTGTTCTTTGCTATTTTTGCAGGGAGAGAAGGCACGTAAAGAAACACTGCAATAAGTTTAAGACTTGGTTGTTTAAGAGAACTAAGAGTGAGCCTAAAGGTAATGATTCTTTGGAATTACTTTATGAATCCAATCTTTCTGAAGTCCTGACCAATTCGCGGTGGCTAGATAGTGGTGCAACTAATCATGTTGCATTTACCATACAAGGGTTCATAAACAGAAGGACGCCAAATCAGGATGAATCAAAGCTCACTGTTGGAAACAGCATTGGAGTTGACGTCGAGTTTGTGGGAGATGTTATTTTGATTTTAGACTCTGGTTTTAGGATGATGTTGAGAAACACCTTTTACGTACCTTCCTTTAAGCAAAATTTAGTTTCTGTGTCTTATTTGGACATGTGTGGATACTCTTTTAAAATAAAGAGTTATACTATTTCCAATTTTTATGATTCAAATAAGATTGGATGTTGCAATTTATCCAATGGATTAGGTCAATTGAAATTATCTCCCAATGACATGTACGTTACTTATTCAGTTGAAAAAATTGTTTCCAAAAGGCCTCTACTTAAGTAACAGTTTTATGCATTGCGGCATAAATGTCTTGGTCACATCTCTAAAGAAAGAGTAGAAAGGCTTATAAAGGCTAACATTTTGTCTACTCTTAAAGGTGATCTAGAGACTTGTGAAGACTGTTGTAGAGGTAAGATGACTAAGATAAAGAAGAAATCCGCCGTACGAAGTTTTGACTTGTTGGAGGTTATTCACACTGATATTAGTAGACCATACATGGTTACTTTGTGCAGAAATTTTTATTTCATTTTATTGACGACTATTCCCATTATGGATACTTATACTTGATTACAGAAAAGTCCAAGTCTCTTGACAAATTCAAGATTTTTCATATTGAAGTGGAGAAACAGTTGGGAAAAGTTATAAAGATTGTCAAATCTGATCGTGGTAGTGAGTATTTTGGTAGACACAATGATGCTGGACAACTTAAAGGGCCGTTTTCTAAATACTTAGAGGATTCTGAGATAGTAGGTTAGTTTACTATGCTTGGAGGCCCTGAACAAAATGGCATAGCTGAAAGGCGCAATCGTACTCTTATGGACATGATGAGAAGTATGATTAGTAGGACCAATTTAGCTAATTTTCTATAAGGTAAAACTTTGAAAACAGCTTTTCATATTCTAAATCGTGTTCCTACTAAAGCGGTTCCATTGACTCCTTTTGAGTTGTGGATAGTTCGTAAACCTAGCTTGAATCATCTTAAAGTTTGGGGATGTCTAGCAGAAGTGAAGTTATATAATCCAACATTGAGTAAGTTGGATTCCAAAACTACTCAGTGTTATTTTGTATCTTACCCAGATCATTCAAAGGGGTATCGGTTTTCTAACCCTAATTGAGTTACAAGAATTGTGGAATCTCAAATTGCAAAATTTTTGGAATTTAATGTAGTTGAAAAAGGTAGCTGCTCACAAACTATCGAAGATGATAGTATGGTGGGGATTATTGGATCCCATCTCATCCTGTGCAGACAACTATAGAGCCTCCTGCGCCACAAATTGAGCCTGTTGTGGCACAAGATCCTATTGTTGAGACAGTTTCTGATGAAATTCTTCAAGCCCCTCAAATTTAGAATGAGGCTGAAGTAGCTCCACTCAAAAGATCAAATAGAGAAAGATGTTTAGTTATACTACCAAACTATGTTGTCTATCTAGGTGAGCATGATTATGATATTAGCTGTGTTGTCGATCCGGTAACTCATACAGATGCCGTCTCAGTCCTCAATCAGATTTGTAGCTAGATGCAATGAAAGATGAGATGCAATCTATGATTCATAATGGTGTTTGGGAGCTTGTTGAATTACCTGAAGGTTGTAAACCTATTGGCTGCAAATGGGTTTCAAGACTAAAAGGGATTCCAAATGAAAGATTGAAAAGTTTAAAGCTAGGCTGGTAGCCAAGGATTTCACTCAAAGAGAAGGAATAGATTATGAAGCAACATTTTCTCGAGCTTCTTCTAAAGATTCCTTTAGAGTGATCTTGGCGTTGGTAGCTCATTTCGATATAGAGTTACACCAGATGGATGTTAAGACTGCTTTTCTAAATGGAGACCTTAGTGAGGAGGTTTATATAGTGTAGCTTGAAGGTTTTGCAACAGATGACTTAGGTAAGCTTGTTTGTAGATTGAATAAATCTATTTATGGCCTTAAGCAAGCTTTTAGACAGTGGTATTTAAAGTTTCATAGTATTCTCACTTCATTCGGATTTATTGAGAATAAAGTAGATCAGTGTATATACACAAAGGTCAGTGGGAGAAAATATATTTTTCTCATACTTTATGTGGATGATATCTTGCTTGCTAATAGTGACATTGGTTTACTATATGAGACAAAGTGGATGTTATCGAAAAATTTTGACATGAAAGACCTTGGTGAGGCATCTTTTGTTCTTGGCATTGAGATCCATAGGGATCACTCACGCCGTTCATTGGGTTTGTCTTAAAGGGCATATATCGATCGCATTTCAGAAAGATTTAATATGCAGGATTGCAAATCAAGAATTGCTCTTGTTATTAAGGGTGATAAATTGAGTCTTTCATAATGTCACGCCCCGAATCGCCGAGCGCGCCAACATCCCTCCATGGTCGTGCAAATGTGACATTCCCAAGTAGTTTCGCCGACCCTATTCATTTTAAATTTGTGCATGCGGAACGTATTATAGAACCCCTGACTAAAAACTCATGGGATACGAAAGCAAGAAACAACTCAATCATACACAAACATACTTTCATATATATAATAACGTCATAATCATGTACATCTAAAAATAGGTCAGAGTTTTTGTACATCAAAAAGGGTCAGCCTATAAAAAGATCGGTCTACAAAAAAAAAAAAGGGAACGGTCTCATAACCCCTACTCGGACTTATTCACTTACCCCACCTCTGACTCTTCCACCTCCGGAGATGACAGGTCCTCCCCCCTATCATCAGGAGGGTCAACTACACCCTCACCTAGGATGGCCTTGATCACAGTAGGGGGGATATCAAAACTATTTAGTGGCTCGATCCTAAAACCATTGACCCCTAAGCGGAACAAATCCCTGTATCAATGAGGCACTCTGACAAACATGGCATCCTCAACCCAGACAATGGCCCTAATCAGCTCATATATCCAATGACTATTAGGATCAGGAGCACCATACCTCTGCTCGATAATCTACATTGGGATACCATATTGCTCCGGGGATTCCGCCATCTACGGTCCTGAAATTTTGGCCTACAACAGGGTGAGACATTGTCTCAACAAGTTCACCCACTAAACCCCTATTAAAAAGAAAATACACCCAATGGTGGCCTAGCCACAACACCTAGAAGAATTGCCTCGTCTCAGTCTTTACATGCAGGTTAGTACAATTTATATAATTCAATCACGTGCAGTAATAAAAACTAAACAATTGGAGCACAATCACATTCGCATAATCAACACCACCAAACAAGCATTCCAATTGTTGTTCATTACTATACATAAGCATAGCCTACTCGCAGTTTGGCTATCTACTGGCACCTAACCAGCCATCGTCTCCCCACCTTGGAGCACGGCTTTGTCATTACGTCGACGGCGTTCCCGAAGGAGCATGGGCCCAGAATCAACTACAACCCGCATCCGTTGTAAGGGGCATCCCATATAGGGGCAAGTCCGACTCAATAGCCTAGGAAAATCTCTTTTTAATTATCATACAATAAATTCATCATCGGCCCAGGTCACTTTGCATTTCACTCAATAATCTCAATTAAAATAGTAATCCCGGCCTCTTTTCTTCATATTAAAAATATTTGAGGAATTATTCACATGTGTGAGGACACGTTAATTTCAACTCAAAAAACCCAATTTCTACTTTTTCCAACCCCACTATTTAATATAATAATTAAAATCCAATTCCGGTGTCAAAACCCGACACGTGGGAATTTATGAATAAAATCCATATTTTTCTAAATTAACACTCAATTGACAAAATTCCAACCTCAATTGCATAGTTTGAATACACAACAGTGATCAACGCGAAATTCTAAGAAATTTAGGTTCCAAAATAATTTTCAGAATTTAATAAATAATTAATTTTATTCAGAAATTAATTAAATAATAATATTTTAATAATTTCGAATAATAATATATTATTATATTATTTAATAATTTTGAAATATTTAATTAATCAAAAATAAATTCCTCTAAGTCACATCAAGACTTATATTAATATAAACATCCACTTTGAATTAATTAAATACATTAATCTAATCCACAACTAAATAAACTAATCTACCCACCTAAACTTACTTAACTTAAATTAAGAACACCCTAAACATCATTAACCCTCTAATCGAGGTTTAGTGAGCTAAACTCATTGGAATCATGCTTTGATGAGTTCCTGGCGAAGCTCACGGCGAGGAGGTCAACAAATTTTCATAGACCAACACCTAAGGAGGCCCGAAAGACACCCAAATTGGCCCTTGAAGAACCAGATCTGCTGGTGGCTCATAGTTGCTATCCTTGGCTAAATGGAGGGTGTTCGGTGGCCGTTCGTGCATGGGACCGGCGAAGGAGGACGGTGGCTGCTCGAGGCGGTGCTCAACGATGACAAATGGCAGTGAAGAAGACCTCAGCGATGGCTGACGACCATGAGCAGCGGCGGACGAAGATGCTGGAGAGTCGAGCGGAGATGGCGTAATGACGGTCGACAAGCGTGCACGGACGGGCGACGACTGCAACGGTGACAATGACAGCAACGAATGGGAGAAGGAGGGGCGTTGGGCTGGTCCGATCAAAGCTCCTCTCTCCCTCCTCTCTTCTTAACTTCAAAAACAGCCAAGGAATAAGATGATGGAGATGGGTGGAAGTGATGTCCCACCTTTTTTAGAGCAAATCTCCACCCTCCATTTGTCCAAATCCTAGACACTCAAGCCCCACCATGACATCACTTGATAATGTCACACTCCACCATCTCCAATCTCCCACAATCTTATTCCAATCGGTGTAATTTCTTTTTTCGCCGTGGCATGAATTCTCCAAAATCTTGGACAACATGTTTCATTTAATCCACTTCCAATTGAGCCAAATTGAAGTCCATAAAATCAATTCAATATTCCTAATAAGATTTGTGATACAACAGGACTTCCAATTTTTGAATTCGATCTCAATTTCACAGTTAATTTCACTCCAACACGATACTAGTGTGTTCTGATCTACCGAGTAACTTTTAGAAATTTTCATGCGTTTAACCTGTGGTTGATCAATTCAAGCCACAATGTACATCTTTGACACATTGGTGACTCTCGGTTGTTGTGGTAATCTCAAGATTCAAGCCACAATGTACATCTTTGACACATTGGTGACTCTCGGTTGTTGTGGTAATCTCAAGATTTCAAATATAGACACAAGGTACCCAAATGACTGAAAAGCCAGTCTAGTGCCGATGGACAAGAATTGTGTGATTTGGTGGAATCACCCACACTCGATCACATGCCTCTGTCGAGTCTACCTATCTCTGATTTCTAATCGATTTTTAATTGTGTCGTAAAGACCCTTGCAAATTAGCTCAGTTGAAAGGTCGCTTCCTGGTCAAATTCTCGAGTCCGATGCATTACAATCTCTTAACAGCTTCACCTGATAGACTAGCTTTCACATGAGCGGCCGACTCAGGGAAAAGAGCTATATGTGCGAAGATGGAATGCCTGTCTCATTTTATTAAAAACAGAATTGGAAAATCGGGATGTCACAACTCTTCCACTCTTATAAAAATTTTGTCATCAAAATTTAAACCATTACAAATCTTGAGCAAAAAGGTGGGGTACAATTGTCTCATTAATTCTTAAGTTTCCTAAGTTGCTCCTTCAGTGCTGTGGTGTTGTCAGACCACTTTGACCATTGGGATGGTCCTGGTGCGCATAACTTGCTCCTTACGATCCACAATCTGAACCAGGCTTTCAATGTATGATACCTTGTCGTCCACATCTAATTCCTCAAAATTTAGACCGTGTGTCAGGTCCGATTCATACTTCCTTAACATCGACACATGAAAGACGTCATGTACTTGTGCCAACCTTGGCGGCAGTGCAAGATGATACGCTAAAGTCCTTATTCTTTCTAAAATCTCAAGGAACATACGCTAAAGCCCTTGAGAAAGACGTGCTCACCAACTTGGAATTTCAATGGCCTTCGACGCTTATTGTCGTAGCTTTTCTGGCGCCTCTAGGTGGTTTTCAATCTGTCTCTGATTATGGCAACTATCTCCACTGACTACTAAACCAACTCTGGGCCTATAATCTTTCTTTCCCCGACTTCATCCTAACACATTGGCGTTCTGCACGCTTTGCCATACAACGCTTCGAAAGGAGCCATTTAAATACTCTACTAATAGCTGTTGTTATAGGCAAACTCAACCATATGGAGTTGTTCCTCCCAACTTCCCTTGAAGTCCAAAACGCAAGCTCGCAACATGTCCTCGAGAGTTTGAATTGTCCTCTCAAACTGGCCATCTGTCTGTGGATGATAAGCCGTACTGTACTGTAGCTTCGTTCCCAAAGCACTCTACAAGCTTTTCCAAAAGGTGGCGGTAAACGTTGGGTCTCGATCTGAAGTAATCGTCACTAGCACTCCATGCAAACAAACTATATGGCGCACGTACAAATCTGCATGCCTATCCAAACTGAGGTCCCTTCGCACGGCAATGAAGTGTGCCAACTTTGTCAACCTGTCAACCACTAACCAAATCGAATCATTCCCTCTTTAACTCCTAGGTAGTCGAGTCACGAAGTCCATCGTGATGTGTTCCCATTTCCACTCTGGAATATCGAGAGGTTGCATAAGTCCTCCTAGCTTACAATGCTGGGTTTTGACCTATTAACACATCAAACACCTAGCGACATGCTTGGCGATATCCGCCTTCATACCTGACTATCAATAGTGTTGACGCAGATTCTGATACATCTTGGTGCTACCAAGATGAATGCTGTAACTACTACGATCAGCTTCTGATAAAATCTCTTCTCTAAGTTCCACGGTGTTCAATACAACCAATCGTCCTTGGAACCTTAATATCCTATCTTCAAAAACCTGAAAGTCAGCCTTTCTTTTCTCGGTATCCTTCTGCAGGATAGTCTGAACATTTGGATCTGTTAGCTGTAGCGTTCTAATTCTGACCTGCACTTCTGGTTCAATTCTGAGGGTGGCTATAAGATTCAAAAGGTGGCCTCAAATTTGAAACCCGAATCCCGTGCTCTCTCGAGCAAGCTCCATTCCTTGAGTACCATCTGCGCAACTGAAGACTTCCTACTTAGCGCATCAACGACCTTGTTCGCCTTTCCAAGGTGGTACAGAATCTCACAATCATAGTCCTTTAGGAGTTCCATCCAGCGACGTTGTCTCATATTCAACTCCTTCTGAGAAAATAAATACTTGAGACTCTAATGGTCAGTAAAGATCTGGAATCTTTCTCCACATAAGTAGTGTCTCCAAATCTTCAGGGCAAAGATGATTGCCGCGAGTTCTAAGTCATGCGTCGGATAATTCAACTCGTGAGGTCTCAGCTGACAGGACACATATGCAACAACCCTACCATGCTGCATTAACACATAACCCGGTCCTTTAAACGACACATCATTGTAGATCTCAAATTCTCTTTGACCAAATGGAATAGTAAGCACAAGTGCGGTAGTTAGCTTCTACTTCTGCTCTTGGAAACTGCTCTCGCACTTATCTGACCATACAAACTTTTCTTCCTTCTTCAGAAGTCTTGTCAACGGCGATGCCAATCCTGAAAACCCTTCTACAATCTATTTGTAATACCTTGCTAAACCTAGAAAACTTCTGATCTCTATCACTATAGTCAGTCTTGGCCAGTTGATCACTGCTTCAATCTTGGATGGGTCCATTGAGATTCCTTCTCCTGAGATGACGTGACCTAAAAAAGCAACACGAGTTAACCAAAACTCGCACTTACTGAACTTGGCATACAACTCGTGATCCCTCAAAGTCTGAAGCATGGCCCTTAAGTGCCTTTCATGATCCTCAGTACTCCTCAAGTATACTAGGATATCGTCAATGAAAACGATTACAAACTGATACAAGTACTCTCTGAATACATGGTTCATCAGATCCATGAAAGCAGCAGGGGCATTCGTCAAACCAAACAACATTATAGTGAACTCATAATGGCTGTATCGAGTGCGAAACGACGACTTTGGTATGTCTTCCTTCCTGATCCTTAGCTAGTGATACCCTGTCCTTAAGTCGATCTTAGAAAATATCGACGCTCCTTGAAGCTGATCAAACAAATCATCGATCTTTGGCAATGGATTCTTGTTCTTAATCGTCACCTGGTTGAGCTGTCGGTAATCGATGCATAAGCGCAATGAACCGTCCTTCTTCTTCACAAACAAAACAAGTGCTCCTCAAGGCGATGCACTAGGACGAATAAATCTTTTATCCAACAAGTCTTGCATCTGCACCTTCAATTCCTTAAGTTCTAACAAAGCCATCCGGTAAGGAGCCTTAGAGATTGGCTCAATCCTGAGGGCTAACTCAATCACAAACTCTATCTCTCTCTCTGACGGCAAGCCTGGTAATTCTTTTGGGAACACTTTTAGGAACTCTCGCACCACTGCGATGTCTTCTATCTTCAACTCATCTGCTGTAGTATCCACAACAGTTGCTAGGTAACCTTTGCAACCCTTGTCTAGCAAACAGGTTGCCTCGAGCGACGAGATGAAAGAAATTGAGAGTCCTCTTCGACTCCCAATAAACTCAAAGCTCTCACCCTCTAACGGGTTAAACTGAATTGCCTTGTGATAATAGTCTAATTTAGCTTGTTGCTTGGTGAGCCAGTCCATGCCAATTATCACATCAAAATTATATATGACTAGGACTATCAAGTCTATCCTTCCCTCTCGCTCACCAATCACTAACTTGCAATCAAGACAACCCATTGTAGCTAACACATTATCCTTTAACGGCGTAGATATGCTAATCATTGACTCCAACAACTTAGGAATTAATTCTAGCAACTTAACATATGTTTCAGTTATAAACGAATATGTAGCTCCAAGATCAAATAAAGCATAAGCAGGTTGGTCGTTCAACGAGACCATACCTGTAATCACATTAGGTGCATTGTCCGCCTGTTCTTTAGTGATTGCATACGTCCTTTCTTGACTTGGAGGTCGACCGTATCCACCCTGCGGCACGTTCGACAGCGTGACTCGTCTGCTCGGTCCCAATGGTGGCGGGGTGGCAACTAATGCTATCCCATCAATCTCTTGGGGCAATTCCTAGCAATATGACCCTGCTAGCCACACTCATAACAGGCACCCGTCCTAGAGGGACACGAGACTGAGCCATGTCATCTTCCGTGTGAACGACACACTCCATTATAGCTCGATGACAACTTTCCTACCCCACCCTTCCTATTGGGTGGAACAGGGTACCTTCCTCCAGACATCGGTCTCTTCCCAAACCGATTACCATCTTTGTTCGAAGTAAACAGCGACTCAGATGCAGCGGGTCTCTCATTTTGGTCCTTCTTGATCAATTGTGCCCGCTTGTAAAGGTCTTTGTACTTCTTCAGGTCTAATGGCACCAATGAATTTCTCACATCCGGTCGAAGTCCGTCTCTAAACCTTTGAGCTCGATCTGCTGGTCTCTAGACTAAATCAGGAACATATTGCGATAGTTCAGCGAACTTCGCTTCATACTAATCAACCGACATCTTACCTTGGCGAAGACGTTGAAATTCCACCATCTTGATCTCTCTAGCACAATCAGAGAAGTACTTCTCGTTGAAGGCTTCGAGGAAGACATTCCACTCGGGGACCACGCCTTTAGGGAACACTATCCCCTTAGGAATCTTCCACCATGTGCCAGCGATCCCCTTCAATTGATAGGCTACCAGGACAACCTTCTCTGTCTTGGTGCACATCAGAAAGTCACCAGCTCCTGAACCCATAGTGCTGCAGCTTTGAGATCTCCTTCTCCTGTGATTGTTGGCAAACTCAATTTTAGGAACTGCTCCACTAGCTTATGCATAGGCCACCCAGCGGCCACATTCCCTGGTGGAACTACGACAAGCGCTACAACTTGCTTGACGACAGGTATGGTGGCAGGTGCAACGACAGGAGTGGTGGCAGGAGCAGCGGTAGCAGGTGCAACAGCAGCGACGGCAGCATTGGTGGCATTAGTGGCATTGACGATGGCGGCGGTAGTGGCGGCTAAAGCGGCGGCCTACTGATCCATTCTGTCTCCCATCATCTTAAGCATCCTCATTATCACAGCAAACCTTGGATCCTCAAGGGCTATTACCCCGGCATCAACTGGAGGCAATGCTTCACCACTCGCGCTGGCCCGAGCCTGCGCTCTACTCAGGGCACCACAAGCATCGACTCTCAATAGCAACCCACCCCGAAACATAGGGCCTATTGCTCTCTCCCTAGCAACCCTCGGGACCCGATCATTCATGCCACAGGCTCAATATAGACACTTGCTTTCAATTCCAATACCACATTAGAATTTGAGTGACCACACAAGCAAGTTACTAAGTAGCTATCAATCACATGCATTAGAATATTAAAAGCCTTTCCTACTAACTATCCCATGACTCATCACACCTTATCACTCCATACACAGACTATGCTCTGATACCACTTAAACGGGGATGTCACGCCCCAAATCGCCTAGCACGCCAACATCACTCCATGGTCATGCAAATGCGACATTCCTAGATAGTGTAGCCAACCCCATTTATTTTAAATTTGCGCATGCGGAACGTATTATAGAACCCCTGACTAAAAACTCACGGGATAAGAAAGTAGGAAATAACTCAATCATAAACAAACATACTTTCATATATATAATAATGTCAGAGTCATGTACATCCAAAAATGGGTCAGAGTTTTTGTGTATCAAAAAGGGTCAGCCTACAAAAAGATCGATCTACCCGGAAAAAAAAAAGGGAACAATCCCATAACCCCTACTCGGACTTGTTCACCAACCCCACCTCTAACTCTTCCACCTCCAAAAACGACGGGTCCTTTACCCTACCATCGGGAGGGTCAGCTACACCCTCACCTAGAATGGCCTCGATCATAGCAGGGGGGATATCAAAACTATTTAGTGGCCCGATCCCGAAACCATTGGCCCCAAAGCGGAACCACACCCTGTATCGATGAGGCACTCTGACAAACATGGCCTCCTCGACCCAAACAGTGGTCCTAATCAGCTCATAGATCCAATGACTATCAGAATCAGGAGCACTATGCCTCTGCTCGATAATTTGCACTAGGATACCATATTGCTCCGGGGGTTCCACTTGCAATTTTGGCTCACAACGAGGTGAGACATTGTCTCAGTAAGTTCATCCCTAAACTCCTATTAGAAAGAAAATACATCCAAGGGTGGCCTAGTCACAACACCCAGAAGACTTACCTCGTCTCAGTCCTTACGTGCAGGTTAGTACAATTCATATAATTTAATCATGTGCAGTAATAAAAACTAAACAATTTGAGCACAATCACATTCATATAATCAACACCACTCAGCAAGCATTCCAATTGTTGTTCATTACTACACATGAGCATAGCCTACTCTTAGTTCTACTATCTACTAGCACCTAGCCGAGCATCATCTCCCCAGCTTGGAGCACGGCTTCGTCATTACGTCGATGGCATTCCCAAAGGAGCATGAGCCCAGAATCGACTGCGACTCACATCCGTTGTAAGGGGCATCCCATATAGGGGCAAGTTTGGCTCAATAGCCCAGGACAATCTCCTTTTAATTATCATACAATAAATTCATCATCGACCTAGGTCACTTTGCATTTCACTCAATAATTCCAATTAAAATAGTGATCCCGGCCTCGTTTCTTCATATTAAAAATATTTGAGAAATTATTCACGTGTGTGTGGACACGTTAATTTCAACTCAAAAAACCCAATTTCTACTTTTTCCAACCCCACTATTTAATATAATAATTAAAATTCAATTTCGGTGTCAAAACCTGACATGTGGGAATTTATGAATAAAATCCATATTTTTTGTAAATTAACACTCAATTGGTAAAATCCAATCATCAATTGCATAATCTGAATACATAGCAGCGATCAATGCGAAATTCTGAGAAATTTAGGTTCCAAAATTAATTAAATAATAATATTTTAATAATTTTGAATAATAATATGTTACTAGATTATTTAATAATTTTGAAATATTTAATTAATCAAAAATAAATTCCTTTAAGTCACACCAAGACTTATATTAATATAAACATTCACTTAGCCCTAAAATAAACACACTTTAAATTAATTAAACACTTTAATCTAATCCACAACTAAATAAACTAATCTACCTACCTAAACTTACTTAACTTAAACTAAGAACACCATAAGCATGATTAACCCTCTAATCCAGGTTTAGTGAGCTAAACTCACCAGAATCGCGCTCTAATGAGTTCCCGACGAAGCTCACGGCAAGGAGGTCGACAAATCTTCATGGACCAACACCCAAGGAGGCCCGGAAGACACCCAAATCGACCCTTGAAAAATCGGATCTGCTGGTGGCTATCAGTTGCTGCCCTTGGCCGAACGGAGGGTGTTTGGCGACCGTTCGTGCGGGGGAACGGGGGAACGGCGGAGGAGGACAGTGGCTGGTCGAGGCAGTGCTAGATGGCGACGAACGGCGGTGAAGGAGACCCTGGCGACAACTGATGACCACGAGCAGTAGCAAACGAAGATGCTGGAGAGTTGGGCAGAGACGGTGCGACGACTGGCCGATGAGAGCGCACGCGGGCCTTCGCACGCGGACAGGCGACAACTGCAACAATGATGGCGAAGGCAATGAACGACAAAGGGGGGCGTCGGGCTGGTCCAATTGAAGCTCCTCTCTCCCTCCTCTCTTCTCAACTTCAAAAACAACCAAGGAAGAAGATGATGGAGATGGGTGGAAGTGATGTCCCACCTTTTTGAGAGCAAATCTCCGCCGTCCACTTATCCAAATCCTAGACACTCAAGCCCCACCATGACATCACTGGATGATGTCACACTCCACTATCTCCAATCTCCCACAACTTTATTCCAATGGGTGCAATTTCTTTTTCCGCCGTGGCATGAATTCTCCAAAATCTTGTACAACACATTTCATTTAATCCACTTCCAATTGAGCCAAATTGAAGTCCATAAAATTAATCCAATGTTTCTAATAAGATTTGTGACACAACAGGACTTTCAATTTCTGAATTTGATCTCAATTTCACGGTTAATTTCACTCCGATACAATACTAGTGCGTCCTAATTTACTGGGTAGCTTTTAGAAATTTTCATACATTTGACCTATGGTTGATTAATTCAAGTCACAATGTATATCTTTGACACATTGGCAACTCTCAGTTGTCGTGGTAATATCAAGGTTTCAAATATAGACACAAGGTACCCAAACGATCGAAAAGCTAGTCTAGTGTCGATCGACAAGAATTGTGCGATCTGGTGGAATCACCACACTCAATCATATGCCTCTGTCGAGTCGACCTATCTCCGGTTTCTAATCGATTTTTATTTGTGCCATAATGACCCTTGTAGATTAGGTCGGTCGAAAGGTCGCTTCTTGGTCAAATTCTCAAGTCTGATGCATTAGAATTTTTTAACAGCTTCACCTGATAGATTAGTTTTCACATAAATGGCCGACTCAGGGAAAAGAACTATATGTGGGAAGAAGGAATGCCCGTCTCATCTTATTAAAAATAGAATTGAAAAATCAGGATGTCACAATGCCCTGATTCAGATTTTGAGAAAGCTCAAATGAAGAATGTACCTTATGCTAGTGTGCTTGGAAGTATCATGTATACTCAAGTTTGTACTAGACCAAATATTACTTTTGCAATAGGACTTCTAGGCAGATATTAGCCAAATTCAGGATACGATCACTTGGTTGCTGCCAAGAAGGTTTTAAGGTATTTAAAGAGAACAAAGGATTATATGTTGATTTATAGACAAAATACAAACTTGCAAGTAGCAAGGTATTCAGATGTAGATTTTGCTAGTTGTCAAGATGATAAGAAGTCAACGACAAGATATATATTTATGTTGGCAGGAGGTGCAATATCATGGAAGAGCAAGAAACATAAATCCATATATTCTTCTACCGTGCAAACGGAGTTTGTAGCATGTTTTTCAGCTACTACTCAAGCTATTTAGCTTTGGAACCTCATTAGGGAGTTATCAGTTTTTGATTTTGTGGATAGGCCCTTACAACTACAATGTGATAATAACTCTGTAGTGTTGTTTATTAATAACAACAGAAGTCTCAAGGGGTTTAAACATATAGAGGTCAAGTTTTTGACCATAAAGGAATAAGTGTAGAATGGTGACGTTGCTGTCGGTTATATTCCTACAGATAATATAATTGCAAATCTGCTAACTAAAGGCCTACGCACGTGTGTATTTGATCGACATGTCATTAGCATGGGCCTAGGAGCATCTTTGGATGCTGTTATTTAGTGGAAGCTATGTTTTATTTTTGTTGAATAAAGTTTACATCTGTTTATATATATATATATATATATATATATATATATGTCAAATTTAGCATTCAATAAAATATTTTAGAATGGATTGTTATTATGTTGAATATATATATATATATATATATATATATATTATTAAAAGTCTCAAGATATTGTTTAAACCTTGAGTGAAGGTTAGGGGCATTCGATTACTAGCCTTGTGTATATGTCTTGTTATACATAAAGAAAGGTTAACCGCAAATACAAGACATATGTGGGTTCATTGAAACTATAAAGACATTCTCTAGTGGCACAATTTTTTTGTGACGCTTAAGGTAAGAGAATGATAACTGACAAATAGGATCTCTCTATAAGAGATGTTATCCATTTGCACATTACCATATTGAATCCATATCAATAAAGTTGAAAGCACTTGTAATCGTAGAAGGCTCTATGTGTATACATGTAGTTACCACCATGATTCAATATTTGAGACCTTATGGGATATGATTAACTGTTAAGAATTATCTCTAGACCAAAGTACGCACATACAATACGATTTCAATTAATATAATCAAAGTGGGAGAATGTAAGAGTTTTTTTTAATGTGGACTACATTAATTGATATTGTAATTTGCCGTTTTATGGTTATCGTAAAGTGGAGTTGGTCTAAGGTAAGATAGAAGATTTCTTAATTAGTCTAATATGGGGCTAGCTAGTGTGGGCGGAGTTGAGCCTGGCCCGTAATGAGGGAGCCTAGCTGGAAACTCTATAAATAGTGCTCAAGTCTCTCCTCTAACCCTAATTCTCATATATCCTCACATAATGAGCATTTACCTAACGCTAAACAATGAGGGGGGCCGCCTCATTGAGCTAGTGATATGGAGGGCAATAGAGGAGAATGACTTGTGCATGGAACATGGTGTTTCTGCTTCCCTTTCAAGAACGATGGATCACAAAATAGGTGTGTTAATCTTTCTATTCAATTATTCATGTTCTTGTTCTAGTTATGGAGATCTTGGGGTTGCGCAATTTGCGTCCTATAGTTATTATATAAGACACCACTGCATCTCGACCACATGATGCCTAACCTATTCAATTATTTGTTTTAAGGTCGCAAATCTCATCTTCTTATCTTCATTTATCTTATTGACCACCTCTATGCAAAAACCAATAGAAATTAAAAGGTCTAGAATTGCTTTCAAGAGTTCTCCAAGATATCGGCTTCAATTACACATGCTCCTGGAACAATACAAAGATGAGTATGAATGACATTGCTTTCCTCGTGGTCGGTGTGCCCGAGAAGGAGTTCCAAAGGTTTAAGCTATTAAAGACTGCATTAAGTGGTATCACAATACCTCCCTATGCTAACGTCGATGGATAGATGGACCAAAATATGAAATGTGCAAACCTAGTATTATTCCAAAATTGTTGAAGATTAAAAGAGTGAATAATCAAACTTATGACCCCGTGATCTAATAATAAAACTCAGATGGAGTTCCCAACAGTTGGTTATGATAGTTTAGGTTTTTGTGTTGTAAAATATATTTTGGGAATAAATACCTTGGAAATCATAAAACTTATGAAGAAATTGTAATTGAGTACTTAAACTTACAAAAAAAAATACAATCAAATTCTAAAACTTATCAATTTAGTGTAATCGAATATTTCCGTTAACTCCATCAAATTTGGGTAATGGAAAATGTTAATGTGGCTTTATTTAATAATTTCTCTCTCCTACGTGGCAATGACGTGGCTAATATATGAAACATAATGATAAAATGACATCGTTTTGGTTCAAATATGATTTTAATACAAATTTTAATTAAATCAAATTAAAAAATAAGCAATTAAAAAAAAAAAGGAAGAAGGCGAAACAACAAGAGTTTGCTAGGCCCTTACCAACACCGCCCCACTAACACCTAAAAATGCTATGGTGGAAGATGGTCAACTAGTAGTTGGCAAGGGTCATTGGCCCTTCCTTGGATCAACCAAGGGCTGCTGACCCTCGCTACTGCAAGCCCTCACATAGCAACCCTTGTCAAGATCCCAAGAAAGGGACATTATGTCTTGCGGGCCAAACGAGGAAGAAAGGACACTCGGTGAGGACGTGAATCCAACAAGAGAAGGCCGGGATTGGAAGCCTCAAAGCAGAGTTGAATAGCGACAACAACTGGATATGCAAGATTGTCGAGCAGATCGGACTAAAAGGTTGAATGGACTGAGAGTACTGAGGAAGAAGCCAAGATTTAATTTCGCTCAATTCGAGCATACAAAAGGACGAGAAAGTCTTTCGTGATTACTCATGAAGCACGGCATGGGTAATGAAGACTCCACTGCCGGGGAATGTGCTTATCCTATAAAATCTGCAAAAGGGTTTTGTGAGTTCCTATCAGACAGGTAGATTGTGGGAAGTCCTATGTTTCACCACTTCGATTCAATTTTTCAACAGAGAGAGAGAGAGAGGAAAAAATAGAGGGTAGGTGAGGCCTATAAATACCAAAAGATTGCAGTCCTCTCCCAAGCAAAAACCACGCAGAGTAATCAGATCAGAAGGATCGATGGCCAGGTTGGGATTATGTCTGTGCCTGATGCTGATTGTCCTTTCCCGAACTGGCTCCAAGGCTGGCACTCCCACCCGCGAATTGGGAAGGTCGATGGTCCTTGTCGAGTCCCCTAAGACGATGGCTCCTAATGAGTTCGAGGCAATCGGGCCTAAACGGTTTAGTCTAGAAGGTCCTAATCCGCAACACCATGCCATAATTTCTCATAAGGTGGGATGAGACAACCGCAGCAGACGATATAGGACTATGTTTGCTCAAAAATGATATATATTTTTTTAATTCTGTTACCATGAACAATTTCTGAATTTTTGAAGACGCTTGGTAACTATTTAAAGTCTATATTCCCATGATAGAAATACATTCGGTAGGATTCTTAAATTTTTTTCTTTTAATTTTGGGTTAATATCTTAAAAAATTCCAAACTGGTACATCTGTGACAAATTTACCTCAAACTAATTTTTTTAACTAGCAAAAATACCAAACTACTATACCTTTGACAAATTTACTCAAAACTAGTACACTTGTGACAATTCATAAACCATAAACACTATCATTGCCGTGGACAAGTCAAGATGGCTACACCACAACAATTTTCACTCAAAGTGCAGGAAAGTTAACTAAAAAGTCCTAAACATGGTATAAATGTGTCAATTCAATCTTAGACTTTTTCTTTTTTGCCAATTCAGTCTATCCAACTAATTTTGGTCAGTCAATGCTAACGTGGACAATTCTTTAATAAATTTTATTTTTCGACTTTTTATGTATTTTTATTCTTTTCTTTTCTTTTTTCTTTTCCTTTTTTTCATTTTTTTAATCAACTTTTTCCTTTCTTCCTCAAGTCGATCGTTGTCGACAAGAGGGGAGTGCTGATGAGGTTAACCTTGTCAACCACTGGCAAGAGCAAGGCCCTGCAAAATATGGCAAGGCTTGGCAAGGCTTGGCCTTACCAAAGCCTTGCCCTCGCTATTGGCCTGCGAGTTTGACCTCGTCGACCCTTGCCTCTAGCTAACGAAGAAAAAAAAGTGGGAAATAAAAAGAAATAAAAAATTAAGAATTCTAGAAAATTTCCAAAAGAAATCTATTAAAAATGTGTTCATGTTAGCATTGGCCAGACGGCTAGCACCAGTAAAAGTTTACTTCAGCATCAGCTAGCCAAATTCGGCTTAATGAACTGAACTGATATAAATGCAAAAGATTTAGGACTGAACTCGCCTAAAAGAAAGTTTATGACTAAATTAACATAATTGCAACAGGAAGAGAACCTTTTTGTTAATTTTCTCCTCAATATGCTCATCACAAGGCAAAGTATGTGATTTTTATTGACGGCAGAAGCTGCTATCCAATGTCGTAGCAGCATATATGGTAGGAAAGTTGAAGTTGCTAATGAAAGATCATCCTAAACATCCTTATAAGTTTCAGTGCCCAAAGAAGGGAAATGAAGTCGAAGTCCCCAAGCGCTGTTTCGTCCAGTTTTCTATTAGAAATAAATAAGCAGATAAAGAAAGGTGTGATGTAATTCCAACGAATGCATGTCGCGTGCTACTTGGACGATCTTGGCAATACAACCGTCAAACTATCCCAATTACCGATTACTCAAAAGGGAAGAGCTTTCAATGAAACGAAAAGGTGCAGAAGAGTTTTGAACTCGAAACAAAAATTCACTGAAGCTCTGGCTTTAGCTGTATCGATCTTTGAGGTTCAATGTGATTCTTCTAATGTTGTCATTGGTACCATTCTCAGTCAAGAAAACCGTCCCATTGCCTTTTTTTCAGCGCAAAACGCAAGATGCCAAACTAAAGTGTTCAATTTATGATGAGGAGCTTTTCTGGTATAGTGCCTGTTCTCAAAGAATGCCGTCCCATTACCTCGTTGTCTTCTCTTTGTTTTTCTCTTTATCTCTTTCGGTGGATTCCTAGGTTTCTTGAGTGATCAAGAGTGTTCTATATTGACGGGGTTGCCTATCAATGCTTTAGTTGGGTTGAGTAGCCTAGATTATCATGGATCGCCTTTCTATCTTTCGTAGTGGGGTTTTCAACCTCGCCATGATTGAAGTTTTTTAGTTTCATTGTCTAATTGAATACATCCGGACTTCGTACGACACTATCTTGACCACTCACGAACCCTAGATATCTACCAAAATGGATAGAGGGAAAAATAAAGAGAAAACGACATGGCGGGATTCTCAAGAAGAAGTAACGACATTGACCGCTTAAACTTTGAAGGTAGGTCTGACTAGATACTTCAATAGCTTAGACCGGAGCTTTTGGCGACCTTTCGGAAATGAAACGATTTGATTCTTATTGTGCGCCCAATATGTTTACGTCTTCTTCTTCTTCTTCTTCTTCTTCTTCTTCTTCTTCTTCTTCTTTGGTTAAACCAATATGTTCATGTTGAAGGCAAAGTGAAAACCCAGTATCTTTCCCGAGAATATCGCTAAGAGGGAATCTAGACTCCAACATGTAAACATATCTAATTGGATCAATTTTTATTCAAAAAGTCAAACTAATGAGTTAAGAGTTAATTTTGCTCAACACCAAAATAATTCTTTGATGCGCGACTTTTCTAATACAACTCAGATATGCATCTCAATAATTTTCAAGTGTTAATTTAGTACTAGGTTTGCTCCCAATTAATTTAGATATCTTTTTGTACAAATGTCTTAACTGGAGTGTCCAACGCCATACTTTCATCCTAGTCTTTTTCTTCGCATTGAACCCTGAAAGCTGCTATTGGGATTGTGTTGGTCCACCTTCATTTCTAGTCTCTTTCACCACACCAAACCATGAAGCCTGCCTAGAAATATCACTGAAGCTCCAGTTTTAGCACTATTGATCTTTGAGGTTCCATGTGATGGAAGACTGTCCCATTGCCTTTTTCAGTGAAAAACTCGACGATGCCAAGCTAAAGCATTCAATTTATGATAAGAAAGGTTTATGGTGTAGTGCGTAATCCAAGAATGCCGACCCATTCCCTCGTTATCTTCTCTTTGATTTTCTATTTATCTCTTTCGGTGGATTCCTAGGTTTTTTGAGTGATCGAGAGTGTGTTGTATTGCTGGAGTTGCCTATCAATGTGATGTTTCGGCTAAGAGAAACCTAGATTATTTAGTCTCGCCTTTCTAACCTCAGTGGTGGGGTTCTCAACCTAGCCAAGATTGAAAATTATTTTATATATTTTCTCATTGAATACATCCCGACATCATATGACACTCTCTTGACCACTCACAAACTATAGAAATCCACCACAAATGATAGGGAGAAAAATAAAGAGATAATGGCAAGGTAGAATTCCCAAGAAGTGATAACCACGTCCCCAGATACTTTAATAGTTTAATATGAAGCTCATGGTGACTTTTCGAAAATGAAAGTATATGACTCATACTATGCACATAATATGTTCATGTTGGAAGGCATAGTAAGAACCCAATACCTTCACTTAGAAAATCGTCAATAGAGAGTTCAAGTATGAGTTCGTCAACTTATTCAGTTAAACTCTCATTCATGCAAAATCTTAAGTCAATAAGTTATGAATCAATTTTATGACCAAAAAAAGTTATGGACCAATTAGTATATATTAACTACTCAACACCACACTAATTCTCTAATATGAGACTTTTCTAACACAAGTCAAATGTGTATATCAACAATTTTTCTCCTCACAGGTGAGCTCAGTTTAGGTCTGCACCCTCTTTAATTCTAATACATTCCTGCAAGAACATCTCATAGCTTGAATCTCCAACACTCCACCTTCATTCCAATCTTTCTCCAGACTGAACAATGAAGGCTACCATGGAGATCTTCTTGCTATACCACAATGTCATTGTCATCACTAGTTTCTTTCGCTAGAGCGAACCATGAAACCTGTTTGGAAATTGCATTGGTTGTGAAATTCCTTGAGATGTTTACCAAACATTCATATACATTGGGAATAAGCCATCAATCAACCATCACCCTAATACTATTTATTGGAAGCGAATAGCAATAGCTCACTGCCTAGACTTGAGAGATTGCAAGAGATTGCTAAGATGGATCCCAAATCTAAGCCTATCAATATATCCAATTAAACCCACGTTCACTTAAAAGTTTAAGCCAATTAGTTATAAATTAACTAAGATATAGTAATTGTTTCACACCATATCAATTCTCTAATGTGAGACTTTTTTAATGTGACTCGGACATGCATTTCAACAATGACTATAATTTATTACATATATCTCAATAATTGATTATGACGTTGGGACATGCCAGCAATAAGAAAAGTAGATTTAACTTGTGTCATCTCTTTTTGGCGGTGGAGTCCATCAAATAAAGCCTAAGCTTAAAAAGGGGATATTAAACAAGATATAGATGTAGATCTACATCATGCTCTATCTCATAGCTTCTTGCTTAGCTCGGCATCTCTGGCTTCATTCCCTATCTATAAACAATTCCTCCTTTAAAAATTCATTTGCTACCTTCTCGTCATCCTTCACTAGCATGGTGCTTATCCATCATGGATTTTGCATGGCGATGACAATGTACCTTAATCCATTCCTAAAACCTTTAATTTAACTTAGTCTCATCCTAAAGAGTGAGTTTGATTGGTTTCAAGAGAATTCTCTCTTAATTCATTGAGCTCCTCTTTTGAACCAAAATTTTATAAAATCAAATTATTTGAGACTCAGAAAAAGTTATTTTCAAGACTCCACATGGTATGATTTAGTGACTTGAAACTTATAGGACATCAGGGATAAGGACAACATAAATATCATAATTTTCATATAGCATTCACTTGAGTTCATAACTTTTTGTTTAGGCATTTAAGTGTCATAACTTCTAAAAAATGTTCACTCAAGTGCCATAACTTTCAATTGATCACTTAAGTGTAAAAAAAAATAAAAAAATTCACCCAAGTGCTAGAAATCTAATGTGGCATCGCACTTGAGGTGAACATTTAAAAAAAAAATTATGATATTCAAGTGATCAATTGAAAAGCTATATGATACTCAAATGATCGGAAAAAAAAGTTTTGACACTCCAATGAGGATCGTATAAAAGTTATGAAACTTGTGAAGTCCTTTTACTTATGATGCTTGATTGCATCCACCGTGTTAATTGTAAATTAAAGAAAATTATAGGAAGAGACAACATATCCGGCATGTACCAAAGAAAGCCAGAAAAGAAGGGATGCTTTCTAACGTAGCGATCGAATTTAGGTGGGGACCAATCACAGTTGAGTTTGTTTGCATTCCAACGTCGGTGACGAGCCGAGATAATGCAAGTACAGCTAATGCATGCCACGTTTCGGAAGATAATTGGGTTGCCTTATTGTATTCCGATGAGTAACACTTAGCAGATAGCTATATCAAGTCAGTTAGGCCAACCGGAAAAACCGTCACTCTTAAGCAAGAAGACAACTTCCCATGGCAATCTACTATACTAAAGAAGATGATGATGTAGAATTTATCTATATATAGGTGCTCATTCATCTCTACTATGTACAGGCAACGATTATAGCCATTTCCAGCAGTCGAAGAGAAGCTGTAACCTGAAATTTACATACACTGTCATCTACAGCTAGCATGGATTACAGGATGAAGTGCATGTCGTGGAGCCTCTTTGTTATCTTGATCCTGTCTGCAAGGGTCGAGACTCGTCCGCTACATCAGTTTCTCAAGGAGAATAAAGCTGTTCTGCAACCTGCGAAGTTGTACAAGTTTGCCAATGGAGTTGCTTTGGAGAGAGGAGGAGCTGTTCATAGAGAAGAGCAGCATTACCAATCCATGAGAACAGGTCCTGGTGGACCTGATCCGCAACATCACTACATAAATGTCTAGTTATCCTACATTCGCACCGTGTCTCAATAAACTCCTATCGTCAACCCACCTAAATGATCTTTATTTTGAAACGTGACTAAATAAACTCCTATTGTGGGCGATAGATAATATCTTGGTCCGCATGTGGCATCATTTAGCTCAGTTGATTCCAAGAGACAGTGCTTATTCTGTTGCAGAGTCACATTTCATCTTACAAAGGTAGGAACATATCTTCTAACGTGGCATTGACCTTGTGTTGTTACTGTGGGAAGAAGGGACAACCCATCTTTGTACATGAAAATCCTATCTATAGTATTTGTAACAATTACATTCAAATGATATCATGTGTTGCACACGGCATTTCTTGTTTTGCTTGCTATGCTTACTTCATATGGAGAATCAGATATAAAACTCAAAGTGAATAAGAAAGATATCGGAATGAATGAAAGAAGGCTCTAGCAGAGTTTTCTCGCTATGCTTACTTCATATGGAGAACTAGATATAAAAGTCAAAGCGAATCAGAAGATATAGGGCTAAATATAGCATGAAGGGACAATTTAGAAACACTCCAGATTCTTATGATTATGAAAGTGAAGATCAAGTGGAATAGCAAACCAGTTTCAGTAGAAATTCAGAGATGTTGAGACATGTACTCTTGAAGGAAACAATACCTTCCGCAGGATCAAATAGAAACTCAATTTTAGCATGACTAGTTTGAGAGGTCGACTAAACATAGACCCACAGCACAAGATCAACAACATGTAAAAAGATGAACATAGACCTCCCTTTTTTTATAACACGAGGAAGTCCAACGTTATTGATGTTAGCTTTAGTTTTGGCTAAGTCATTTTTTACAAATAAACTTATTAGTTTCTCCTTCATTTCGATGTATTCTTTCGTATTTCATTTAAAATTATATAAAGTTCTCATTGGAATGAAATTAAAGACATTGCTTGATGTGGTTAGTTTGTTGATCTACAACTATAAATTTAATTGCAAACTTTCTTGATCGACGTAGTAAAATATGCTATTTATGTCACCGAAATCTGGATTTAGGAGTTGCTATGTCAAAGAACCTATGGACTTTAGAGATTCGATGCCCCTTGCCTTTTGCGCTATCTTTTTTTTCTTTTTTTCCTAGGAAGGGCACTAATGCCAAACCTAAAAACTTTTTTCTTAGGCTCATTAATAAAGAGGGCCACATTTTCTCCATCCCTATTCTCTAATTAATTTGTCTTTCTAGCTAGTGGGTTACAAATATATCTAGTTAGTTTTCTAGTCCACTAATCAAAGAACTATTCCCTCGAACCAGAGATAGAGGAGAATAAAATAACATGACCTATGCAAGCCTAACCTTGTGAGCTGGGTCGAAGCGGGCGAATCGACTTGCTCTTCGAGTACAAACAAGTTCAGTGGACCATTGGGCCTATGACTTAGTCCAATTGAAAATGTGGCCCAACGATTTTGATTGACCGAGCAAGGTCTACCCTTGTCATGCATAAGCAAGTCGATCTAGGAATTGATTATTGAAAACACTGTAACCGTTATCACTAATAGGGGAAGATCGACTCATTTTGACTAGATAGTCTTCAAATTATCGTCTAAGTCTGCCATCCAGATGGACAGGCTTGCATGGGAGCGTGAACATGCCCTCCAGTCACGAGGGTTGAGACTATCCAATGCTAAAGAATTTCATGTTCACATAAACATCAATTCAAGAATGAAAAATTTATAGGACTTACTTCCTATTTGTCCGCGAGTGACGAAATCTCCTATGGACACCACATAATCTGTTAAGCAAGCAAAATTCACAATTGGTATCATCAATAGTTTAAGATCAAAGGGGAAATTTTCCAATATTGAGGGTAGATTCTGGTTTTATTTTGGGTCAAATCAATGACCAGAATCTACCCAATGTTAATTCTCTCGTATCCGCTTACCCTATTGCCTGGTTAGAAAGAGGTTTTTTCACCTGTTGTACAACCTGGCAATAATATCTGGAGATACAAATCAACTAAATACAGAGTTTTTTAATATTGGAACGCAAAAAATTAGTCGAAATTCACAGCATGGAATGATTTTAGGATATATTATCATGATCCAACTATATATTGTTAGTGATTCAACTTTGAAAGAATGACTAATCTGTCTTGTGACCTAGCAAAAAAAGGAAAAAAAAACACTCATCAATGTTGTCTTATCAGTTCAACCAAACCAAAAAAGTAGTCAATCTTCTTGTCACTGCTTTAACCACCAACTAGGAGATGTTGATTCTTTCATTCTTGTGGTCATCTCGCATGACTTGTTCTTGCACTGCATAATAATAAAAATGGCAGGTGGATTTGTTTTAAATTTAAAGACCATTTTTTTCCGTCCATGTTGGTTAAATGAAACTTCTTCCGACTAGTCAGGGCTATAAACATGGACACTCACATTTATATATAGTTTTTTCTTTTTTTGGTCAAATATAGATAGTTGAGCATGCGGTAATTTGTACCGCATCGATAACATAACTTTTTTATTTAATTGTCTCTCTGTACTCTCCTAGGCATCGATGAGGGTCCTAAGACATATGGATGAAAAACCACCACCTCGTGTTTGCGACATGGATCCTCTATCCCGCATTGTAATTCTCCTTCAATGCCTTAATAAATTTCATCTATTGGTTTGTGAAAATGAGATTATGACCAACGATTAAGATTTGTCAAGAATATTCAAAAGATTATCATGTGGAATAGAGGATCTTCGTCCACATGTTTGAGTCTACACTTGCATCATTGCAAGTTAGGTGTAGACTCTCATTTCATTTTCAGTCAAATTAGTAAGCAGATGCTATTATATGTCAATTCTCTTGTATCCGCCTTACCCTATTGCCCTGTCAAAAGGAAAGGCACATTTTGTGCTTGTGTTGTACATCGTGACAATGATACGTAAAGATACAAGTCAATTAAATACAGAGCTTTTCCAAATTCGAATGCAAAATCAATCGAAATTCACAACATGGAGTGGCCATTATGATTAGCTTGTAACACCAATCTCAACTATATGATGATACCCCTCGATTTCTCTCTGGACACTGGCTAGCTTCCTAGGTCTATAATTACGGCAGATCCTTCTTTACATCCTATGTACATATTCAATTCTAGATATTCCCTTTACACTCGTTGCGTTCACCAAGATTGACTGCCGGATAATACCAAATTATATAGCCTAAAGTAGGATCTCTTTGATTTGCTTTCTATAGATGGTGGTGCCTGCTTTCCATTGTTAAAATATGTGGAATTAGCCGAACCCACTTGATTTCAGCATCACCACCATCGTAATCGCAAAGAGAAAGGATAAATAAACTAATAGAAGAAAAGTAGCTTTTGGCCCACACCCCTCCGCAATCTTAATTTTCAAGAAAACCCGTAAATCTAACTTTTGATTCAAAGCCTCTTTTACCGCCCACCCAATGATTGTGATGGTCAAACAAGTTTAAGAATGAAAGTAATGTCCATATACGTGTTTTGGATGGTCGGGCGCCGAAATGAATCTAGGATGGCCACTAACTATATAAGCCATGCAAACCACCTCATAAGTAGCTGGAAAGAAATCACTATTTGCCATTTCGTAGGTCGAATAAGCTTGTGGTCCAACTACACTAAAATTCATATTTGGAGGAAAAATTATTCAATCAATTTTAAAGCTATTATACGGATATCAATTCAGTTATAACTTTTTAAATTTTGTCAATTTAATCCGAAATTTCTACTCAAAATTTCAATATTATGAAGAAAATTTAAGATTGTCTTACCATTATTAGACTTGGGCAATTTACAACAAATTAGAGAATGTTTAAAGACTAAAAATGCAAATAAGATCATTATTCTCATCATTATCCAAGGTAATCTTAGTTTCTCATTTCGAAATTCAAGTCGGCAAACCTGTAATAGAATAAGTATTAAAACATTAAGCGTAGTGGGGTCCCGCTTTGATTGCACTTTCTGAATCAAGTCAAAACGGCATTATCGCATTTAAGACGAATTTCTATGCCTCCCATGTGATTAGACTTGGCTTCTTTTTCAAAAGCCACCTACATTAAGTAATTCCCTTTATGCAATTCTTATGTGTAAACGGCTGTCGTTTTATCCGAAAGGAGACATGCTTATTGACCGTCCTTTGTGTTTTTGAATAAACCAAGAAAAATAGCCAAAGCAAGAAGGGGAAAACAGATGTTGCGCCACCGGCAGCGTTACTATGCAATTTGTCATGTCGTTTTGCTCGTCACTCCTCATTCGAAACCGACTTGTCCACACACAGATTTTGTCTTTTATCGCTATGAGAGTCCAAATCAAAAGCATTCGTCTTGATCTACCTTTCCACATAACGCGATACGCATACAGTGTCAGACACCACGCGTAGCTTTATATATACATATATATGTATTTATCTATGTATGTAATATAAAGGTCTAAAAATATTGGCCGGTTAGGTTTTGGAATGGAACGAATGATTGAATATATGACAACACGTTCGATCAGACAACAAAGTCATATCATAATTGTTTGTCTAGGCGCTAAATGGGTAGGTCAGTTCAATTTCCGAGTGGTTCTCTATTCGAATAGTTTTCAAGTTCTACCTTAAATAAAGGTCGGGCTCGGGTCAATAGGTCCCAGATACATTGGGTTTGACCTTCTTTAGATAAGCTCCGATTTAGCAAACTCTTGGTTATGGATCTGTTTGGGTTTCAGATAATTTGTTTTCGGTTCTTTTGGGTGACTTTCACACGGTTGCACTAGGGTTGTGTTATTTTGGGTTTGGTTCACCTTCAGTCGAGATCAATAGCATGCTTGATTCATTCATATAATTCAAGTTAAGTCGACATTGACTACTTAGTATTCGTTTTCTTAAGTGTGGATTATCTCGAATTCGTATCAACAAAATTCACAATGCATTAGTCCAAAGGGTTGGTTCGCGTCACAAAGCAAAGACCGTGATGCTGGGAAAATATCATATAGGTAGACCAACGCCATCATGATCATGGAACGCGTGCGTCTGATAGTAAGACCTATTTGATCAATCGTTGACTTTTTTTGTTTGCAGGCTCCACCATGGAAGGTACGTGATCAATGGCTATAATGATAATGGTCTACATAGGCCAAGTTTATCTAATAACTTCTGTCACACACTATTCAAACGCCCTTCTATGCTTAAATAATATTTTTCCACGTGTCAAATTAACTTCTATTTGACCAAACTAAACGAACTAGTGCTCACTATCTTTCGCTTGCTACCCAACTTCACGAGCCTCAATACTAATGTTGATGCCTTGCCTTCGATTGTCACCACCACTAATAGAGAGAGAGAGAGAGAGAGAGAGAGAGAGAGAGGTGAGCGAAGGCGAATGCTACACGAAGGGAGACGAGAGAGAGGTATGAGGAGGAGCGGAGGAGGAGGAGAGGGATGTGGGATTAAGGTTAGGTCTTCTTTTGATGGATTTAATCTAGAATGGTAAATGCAAAATGACTGGACATATATCCAATCTTTTAATAGAGGGCCTTAGTAAATTTGAGTGGTAGAAGGGGGAAAATTACCAAAAAAAAAAATACTAAATCTATTGCAAATTTTTCAATTCAGTACTAAATATTTCTTTCTTTTTTTTTTTTTTTGGCCAATCAATCTCAAATCTTTTATACTTGTTGTCACGCCCCGAACCCCGAGACACGTGAACAACCCACCATGGTCGTGATAATGCGACATTCCCAGGTAGTGTCGCCGACCCAAATTAATTTCTTATTAAGCGCATGCGGAACGTATTAAAAATTCCCTGACAAATTAAAAACGGGATAGGATAGCAGGAACAAAAATCAATTTAATACAAATCACATACAATCATAAAATCAAACAAGGTTTACATGCAGCCAACATAGATCGGAGCCTACACACTAGGGATCGGTCCACTAAAAATAAAGGACAGCCCTAAGGCTACTAATTAGACTCGACCGTCGATCCTTCATCCTTTTGGCTCTGCAACTTCTTGCCCAACTGCGCCGACAGTCCACCTCACTCCGCTGGAATCGTCACCTACGGCCCTGAAATGTGTTTCCCACAACGGGGTGAGACTTTGTCTCAGCAAGTTCACCCCTCCTAAGCCCCTATTAGAAAGAAAATACACCCCAGCATGTCCTAACCACACATCAAGAAGACTTACCTCGCAATAGTCCACTGCGCAGTTAATACAGCTCATATAATTCAATCAAGTACAAATATGACAATTAAACAATCAAGGCACAATCACATCATCAATCAATCAACCACTTGGATCGTCTCAGCGATCAATCGGCTCGGCCGATTACATGTCATTCTAGCACATCAATCAATTATCCCAACCACACTCCTAAGAGTAGACTCAACAATCGGTGGTATCACGGCCCCACGTGGCACGACCTTCGAAAAGGTGGTTCAACACTAGTGGCATCACGGCCTCACTCGGCACGGCCTCTCATAGGCGGTTCAACTAGTGGCATCACGGCCCCACTCGGCACGGCCTCTCATAAGCGGTTCAACTAGTGGCATAACGGCCCCACTCGGCACGGCCTCTCATAAGCGGTTCAACTAGTGGCATCACGGCCCCACTCGGCACGGCCTCTCATAGGCGGTTCAACTAGTGGCATTACGGCCCCACTCGGCACGGCCTCTAATAGGCGGTCAATTACAGTCAAAACCCCACCAATTCCTACATTTGGAATTTTCTACACTTAACCCCTATTTACGCAATCACACTCAATTCGCCACAAATCAAGCATCAAATTAAAATTCTAACATCACAGCAGCGATCAGCATGAAATTCTGAGCAACCGGGGCTAAAAATAAATTTTTCCGTTTTTTTAAATAATAAATAATAATATTTAATTAATTTCGGAATATTTTAATATTATTTTAATAATCCGAATTTCGAATATTTAAATAAATCTAAATTAAAATCCAATTATGTCACATCAACACTTAACTTTAATTAAACCATTCCTAACTTTAATTAAACACAATTAAACTTAATCTAATTTCCTTAATCCAACTTATATTAAAATAATCTAATCTAACCACCTAAACACACTTAACTCAAATTAAACACACTTAGGGCATAATTAACCCTCTAATCAAGGATTAGTGAGGTAACTCACCCGATTAACGCGCCGGACGGACCAAAACGACGAGCGCGACGGGGATCGATAAACTCCAAAGCGGGCCTAGCATCCGGGGCCGGGAAGGCAGCCAAAACGGGCCCGAGAGGGGCTGCCATACCCATTTTCTGGGTTGCTGCGCGTGGCTGGATGGGGGGCTGAACAGCGGCTCACGGCGGGGCTTGGGCGAGGGAAGGGGCGGAGGAGACGGCGGGGAAGGCTGGTGGAGCTGGCGACGGCCGGTGGCGACGGCGGCGGGCTGAGGCGCGCGGCTGAGGCGCGCGCGCATGGGACGACGGCAGCGACGGCGTGCGGGCGGCTGGCGTGACGGAGGCGGACGGCGCGGCTGAGGGGCGGTGGACGGCGCGGTTGCGACGGCGGCGTGCGGCTGAGGTGGGCGGAGGGCGGCGTCGACCGAGGGGGGGCTGCTGGTTCGACCGGCTCCCTTCCTCCCCTCTCTTTCTTCTCCTCTTTTGTCTCAAGGAAGAAGAAGGTATGGGCCCCCCTTTCCTTCTCTCTTTTCCCTTTTCTTTTTCTTTTCCTTTTTCTTTAATTCTTCTAGGGTGGTCCACCATGACCTCATGTGAGGTCATCCTCCACTAAGCCCCACAACCTCTTCAATAGGTTCAATTAACTTTCCGCCGAGGTCCAAATTTTGCGCACCTCAATTCCTTCAATTTTCCTTTTAATTGAATCCAATTGAAGTCCACAAAAATTAATCCAACGTCACCATACTTTAATTCACATCTTGGCTTGTCTATAGGACCAATTTAAATCCCCAAAGTGCGACCAAAGGCGAACCTTATAATTTCTCTTGATTCAATTCAAATTAATTCCCATAAAATCAATTGATGTCTCACTTATCAAATTGATTATTTTCTTTATCCAAAAATCCCTCATATTCCTCAATTTCGCAACCCTCGGCTTCAACTGAACGAACACGGCCCTAATTGTCCAGTCGAAATTAGGGCCCAAAAATCGGGATGTCACAACTCTTCCCCTCTTATAAAAATTTCGTTCTCGAAATTTAAACTATTACCAATCCTTACAAAAAGGCGGGGATACTTTCGTTTCGCTGAGTCTCATTATTCTAAGCTAATCCTTCGGTCTCATGGCGTTGTCTGACCATTTTGATCAAGGATACCCTCTTGGTATACCGGATCTGCTCTTTCTGAACCGACAACCGAACTGAACTTCTCATAAATGACACTCTGTCGTTCACATCTGATCTCTTCTTCTCAACCCCCAATAAACCCTTGAAGCTCAATGACTGAACATTTCTGATAGTTCTGTCTAACATTCACTCTGACACTAATCTGATCACTGAAACACTGATTTCTGAGCCGACTCTGGTCTATGATCTTTCTCCACTTTTTTTTCCCCACTGAATTCTGTACCCTCTATCATGCACTGCTCAAGAAAGAACCCCCTGAAGGAACCCCTCTGAAAACTCTGCCAAACCTGTAATTTCTGATCTGGATTCGAAATATAAATCACCACCGGCACTCCATGCCGGTGAATTATCCGATGTCCACACATTTCGATATACTCACTTCGAGATATGACAAAATCTTTAATTTTCTGAAATCGAACTTAGATTAGCGGTTAATTTCACTCTAACGCACTTTTGGTGTGACCTAGGCTACTAGGTAGTTCTCAGAACTTTTTAGGACAAATGACCCGTGGTCGATTTCCTTCGAGCCACAATGAACACACTCGACACAGTGTCGATTCTCGATTGTCGTGAAAATCTCGAGGATTCAAATACGGACACAGGGTACCAAAACGACAGTAAGATCAAATTAGTGCCAGTTGATGAGAGTTTTCCAATTCAGTGGGGTCACCCACGATTGGTCATTCATCCCGGTCGAACTAACCTATCTTTGATCTTAATTCGATTTTATACTGTGCCGCAATGATCTCTAAAGATGAACATGGTTGAGAAGTCGATTCCTGGTCGAATCGTCAAGTCAATTTGCCTTAAAGTCCTTAATGACTTACCTAGCTAGTCTAGTTATCTCGTGAGTGGCCAACTCAGAGAAAAGCACTAAAGTCGCGCCGATGAAATGCCCAACTTATCCAATCAAAGTCAAAATCCATAAACCTGGATGTTGCACACCCAAAACAAGATCCATTCGCCAATCGATCACCATCCTCAAGTGATATTAGTAATTCCCATGATTCCTTAGTAACCTCATCACAATGTTCCCTTGTGATATATCTTCATCCCCACTCCAAACTCTTGGGTGATGGTAAAATCCTCTGAGTCTGCATTATTGAACTCCCACTTACTGACAACTCTGGCACTTGCAACCTGCTTGGCGATATCTATCTTTATATTCGCCTACCAATTTAACTGACGCCAATTCTGACTTACTTGCACCATCTGGTCAAAACTGCAATACCATAGTGAACTTCTGACAAAATCCTTTCCTTGAGTGCTACACTGCCAAGTGAATTCAATCACTCCTGAAACCCGAACTTTCCATCCTTAGAAATCTCAAAGTCAATCTCTTTCTTACTAGTATCCTCTTATCGAACTTTCTGAACATCTCTGTCTGTCAACCAAGCACCGAATAAAACTTGAGCATCTGATTCACTTTTTAAATTTTAAATTTTCTTTTTTTAGGGCGGCTATAAAATTCAAAGGGTAGCCTACCTCACTTTTGAAAACCAAATTTTGAACCCTTTTTTTTTAAATAAAATCTAAACTTTAGCCAGTCTGAGTGTAAATGAAGATTCTCAACTCCAAGCGTCAGTGACTTCTTTCATCCTTCCAGGTGATACCAGGTACCACTATCCAAGTCTTTCAAAAGATCTGGTTCACAGCGCTATCTCCTTCAATCCCTCTTTGGAGAATCAATACTTTGAGACTTTAACGGTCAATAAAGATCTGGAGCCTCCCTTTACACCAATGATATCTCTAGATCTTCGGAGCGGAAATTGTTGCTATGAATTCCAAGTCGTCTGTAAGGTAATTCCGTTCATAAGGTCTCAATTGACGGGACACATATGCAATACTCCTATCCTGCTGCATCATTAAGCAATCAAATCCTTTAAATGATGTATCACTGAAAATCTCACACCCTCCAGGACCAAACAGAATGGCCCACACAGGTGCAGTAGTCAGCCTCTGCTTAGGCTTTTGAAAACTACACATGCACTCATCTGTCCACACGAACCTGTCTTCCTTCCTCAGTAGTCTTATCAACTGCGATGCTATCACTAAAAGAGATCCCATATACGAACTGTCTGTAACACTCTGCTCAACCCAGAAACTTCTGATCTCTGTCACTGTAGTCAATCTCGGCCAACTAATCACTGCTTTAATCTTGACGGGGTCCACAGAGATTTCTTCACCTGAAATCTCATGACTTACCAGTGATACATACGTCATCCAAAACTTGCACTAACTAAACTTAACATGAAATTCCAGAACCCTCAGGGTCTGAAGTATCCTCCTTAACTGTCTCTCGTGCCCCTCGGCACTTTTTGAACACACCAGAATAACTTCACTGAACAAGATCACAACTGATTCAAGTACCCCTACACATTCTGCCCATAAGACTCAAACAAACGGCTAAGGTATCTGTCAAACCACACAGCATTACAATGAACTCATAACTGCCGTATTGATTGCAAGATGCCAACTCCAGTATGTCTTCCTTCCTGATCCTCAAGTGATAACACCCTGACCTCCAGTCCTTTTTGACTCGGGTAACACCATCCGGTAAGGAGCCTTAGGGACCGGCTCTGTTCCGGGTGCTTATTCAATCACGACTCCAATTCTCTTCCTGACAACCGACCTGACAACAACCCGACAATTCTCCATAACATACTTTTGGAAAACTTTCTGTACCACAATTGTGTTCTCCAAATTCGACCCTCAACTGACGCATCCATTACAGTTGCCACGTAGATTCGATAACTGACGAACTGAACTAGGTCATCTTCCATGACGATTTACAAGGATTTGAGTTCCTCTTTGACTTTCAATGATTCCAAACTTCCGTACGTTAACTAAACAAACTGGATTATAATACTGTCACGATTCAAACTAACAGAGAGCTCCTTGAGCCATGAGTTCTTGTCAACATCAATTGGCAAAGGAGCTTGCAATACTTCATAGTTGTTTTTGTCATTCTTTTGAGGAGATTGATAACGGGACACTTCATCCAACTTACCATGAGAGAGTTCCATCAATTTCTCCTTTGGCTTCAAAAAGAGGTCTCTCTCTCCCTTCGAAGATTCATTGAGATCTTTACTCAATTTATTCTCAGATGCACTTCCACTTGTAGTGGAATCAATTGACTTGCCTTCATCATTCTTGAGCTCATCCCCCACGAATATCTCTGAAGCATCCAATTTTCGTTTCTTCAATGGCCTATTGTGATCGTCCAATGGTTTAACTATTGCCTCACTTAGCAACGCATTATTGTGAGGGTCTTCATCCACTTGTCGTGATAGATAACCTTTTCAACACCTTTTCTATTAAAGATGTCCTTAACACCTTTTCCATCTTATCCATTATTTTGAGATGCGCGACATCAAATGTACGAGAAAAGACGAAGTCAGCTTTTTGAAGATCTTCACGTGAAGGTTGCGGATTCCTTGTGTCCTTTGAAGTGCAGATGACATGGCATTTTCCAGCAATTGCTTCTAGAGGATTATCATTTGCAAGACCTACACCTTTACCAGATGCCAGGAATAATTCATTCTCAATAACCGGGCAAACCTTAAACCTCAACTCAGATACGATGGCTTGATCCTCGATCAGATTTCCATATCAGGCCTCAACAGGCATGGTCACAACAACAGTCACAACACTAGCAGCGATAGAAACAACGACAACGACTGCGGTAACAGCGACTAAAACGGCGACCTACTGACCATTCTGTCTCCCAACCTCTCAAGCATCCTCAAACACCGAGCAAACTTTGAACCTTCGGGGGCTACTACCCTAGCATTGACCAGAGACAATACTTCACCACTCACACTGACCCCAACTTGCTCACTACCCGGAGCATAGCGGGAACCAACTTTCAACAGCAGCTTGCCCAAAACACAGGGCCTACAACCCTCACTGGGCGGCCCTCAACACACGGTCACTCACGCAGCAGGCTCAACACAGACGCCCGCTTTCAAAACAAACACAGAGCGACCACACAAACAAGCTACCAAGCAACTACCAATCACATGCATCAGAATATTAAAAGCCTTTCCTACTAACTATCCCATGACTCATAGCCCTTATCACTCCATTCACTAACCATGCTCTGATACCACTTAAACGGGGTTGTCACGCCCCGAACCCCGAGACACGTGAACAACCCACCATGGTCGTGATAATGCGACATTCCCAGGTAGTGTCGCCGACCCAAATTAATTTCTTATTAAGCGCATGCGGAACGTATTAAAAATCCCCTGACAAATTAAAAATGGGATAGGATAGCAGGAACAAAAATCAATTTAATACAAATCACATACAATCATAAAATCAAACAAGGTTTACATGCAGCCAACATAGATCGGAGCCTACACACTAGGGATCGGTCCACTAAAAATAAAGGACAACCCTAAGGCTACTAATTAGACTCGACCGTCGATCCTTCATCCTCTTAGCTCTGCAACTTCTTGCCCAACTGCGCTGGCAGTCCACCTCACTCCACTGGAATCGTCACCTACGGCCCTGAAATGTGTTTCCCACAACGGGGTGAGACTTTGTCTCAGCAAGTTCACCCCTCCTAAGCCCCTATTAGAAAGAAAATACACCCCAGCATGTCCTAACCATACATCAAGAAGACTTACCTCGCAATAGTCCGCACCTGCAGGTTAGTACAGCTCATATAATTCAATCAAGTACAAATATGACAATTAAACAATCAAGGCACAATCACATAATCAATCAATCAACCACTTGGATCGTCTCAGCGAGCAATCGGCTCGGCCGATTACATGTCATTCTAGCACATCAATCAATTATCCCAACCACGCTCCTAAGAGTAGACTCAACAATCGGTGGTATCACGGCCCCACGTGGCACGAGCTTCAAAAAGGTGGTTCAACACTAGTGGCATCACGGCCCCACTCGGCACGGCCTCTCATAGGTGGTTCAATTAGTGGCATCACGGCCCCACTCGGCACGGCCTCTCATAGGTGGTTCAACTAGTGGCATCACGGCCCCACTCGGCATGGCCTCTCATAGGCGGTTCAACTAGTGGCATCACGGCCCCACTCGGCATGGCCTCTAATAGGCGGTCAATTATAGTCAAAACTCCACCAATTCCTACACTTGGAATTTTCTACACTTAACCCCTATTTACGCAATCACACTCAATTCGCCACAAATCAAGCATCAAATTAAAATTCTAACATCACGGTAGCGATCGGCATGAAATTCGAGCAAGCTGGGGCTAAAAATAAATTTTTCCGTTTTTTTAAATAATAAATAATAATATTTAATTAATTTCGGAATATTTTAATATTATTTTAATAATCCGAATTTCGAATATTTAAATAAATCTAAATTAAAATCCAATTATGTCACATCAACACTTAACTTTTATTAAACCATTCTTAACTTTAATTAAACATAATTAAACTTAATCTAATTTCCTTAATCCAACTTATATTAAAATAATCTAATCTAACCACCTAAACACACTTAATTCAAATTAAATACACTTAGGGCATAATTAACCCTCTAATCAAGGATTAGTGAGGTAACTCACCCGATTAACGCGCCGGATGGACCAAAACGACGAGCGCGACGAGGGGAACGATAAACTCCAAAGCCGGCCTAGCATCCGGGGCCAGGAAGGCGGCCAAAACGGGCCCGAGAGGGGCTGCCATACCCATTTTCTGGGTTGCTGCGCGCGGCTGGATGGGGGGCTGAACAGCGGCTCACGGCGGGGCTTGGGCAAGGGAAGGGGCGGAGGAGACGGCGGGGAAGGCTGGTGGGAGCGGCGACGGCCGGTGGCGGCGACGGTGGGCTGAGGCGCGCGGGCTGAGGCGCGCGCGCACGGGACGGCAGCGGCGACGGCGGCGTGCGGGCGGGCTGGCATGACCGAGGCGGACGGCGCGGGGGGGCGGCGGACGGCGCGGTTGCGGCGGCGGCGTGCGGCGAGGTGGGCGGAGGGCGGCGTCGACCGAGGAGGGGGGCTGCTAGTTCGGCCGGCTCCCTTCCTCCCCTCTTTCTTCTCCTCTTTTGTCTCAAGGAAGAAGAAGGTGTGGGCCCCCTCTCCTTCTCTCTTTTCCCTTTTCTTTTTCTTTTCCTTTTTCTTTAATTCTTCTAGGGTGGTCCACCATGACCTCATGTGAGGTCATCCTCCACTAAGCCCCACAACCTCTTCAATAGGTTCAATTAACTTTCCGCCGGGGTCAAATTTTGCGCACCTCAATTCCTTCAATTTTCCTTTTAATTGAATCCAATTGAAGTCCACAAAAATTAATCCAACGTCACCATACTTTAATTCACATCTTGGCTTGTCTATAGAACCAATTTAAATCCCCAAAGTGCGACCAAAGGCGAACCTTATAATTTCTCTTGATTCAATTCAAATTGATTCCCATAAAATCAATTGATGTCTCACTTATCAAATTGATTATTTTCTTTATCCAAAAATCCCTCATATTCCTCAATTTCACAACCCTCGGCTTCAACTAAACGAACACGGCCCTAATTGTTTAGTCGAAATTAGGGCCCAAAAATCGGGATGTCACACTTGTGCTAATTAGTTCTTTCAACCAATTTTGACCAGCTAGCACTAACATGAAAGCTAGTTGTTAGTGGTCGTCTAACCAATGCTGACGTGGATAATCTTTTAATAATATTTTATTTTATTCGATTTATTAATTTCTTTCTCTCTTTTTTCTCTTCCGCCTCCTTCCTCCAGCTGATTGTCGATGGTGACGAGCCAAAGGTAGGTTTAGCCATGGAAGTTTAGCCATGGTAGATGACCTTGCCTAGGCCGCTGGCTGGCTAGCATGGGATGAGCCTCGCCGACCATAGGAGAGGCCCAACTTTGCCAAAAGTCGTGCAACCTCTGGTGAGGGCTACCATTGCTTGGGCGAGGCTCGACCTCACCTGCCATGGGCATTACCCGACCTCCCCAAATTTGACAAGGTCGTGCCTTACAAAAGGCTTCGAAGTTGAGGGGCATGACCTTGCAAGGTCGAAGGTTGCACGTGGCCTCTAGCCTAGGCGAGTCTCGCCAGCCATGGACAAGTCATGGCCTCGCCAAATCTAGCAAGGCCTCGCTCAGCTATGGCGAAGGCAGTCTCAACATCACTGGGCAAGGCTCACCTATGCCATTGGTTGGTGAGGGTGAGCCTTGCCAGTCACCTCAAGAGGAAGGAAGAAGGAGAAAAAAAGGAGAAAAAAAAGGAGAAAAAAATAAGAGAAAGAAAAAGAAAAAAAAAAGAGAAAAAAATCATTAATAAAAATTTCGAAAAAAATAAAGTATTAATTAAAAATTTGTCCACGTGAGTGCCAGCCAATCAAAATTAGCCCAATAAACTGAATTGACACAATTGTAAAAGATTTAGGATTGAATTAATAATAAAAAAAGTTTAGGACCGAATTGGAAAAATTACAATCGATTTAGGATTGTTTTAGTAATTTTCCTTAGTGAATGGGCACCTAGTTCTTTATCATGACACAAAAATCAATACATTCATAGCTTGCATTGACATGATTTGTGAAATTTGCTATGATTAGTGCATAAAAATTGATCTACATAGATTGATCTAAGTCAAGTGCAACTCGCCATAGCGATTCCATAGTCAATTTAACCGACATGTTGCCTCATATTCACTGATTGTAACCTTTATTTAACTAAGCTGAATCCAAAACTCGATTAAAACCATCAACATACTGATGTCCGATCTTTATGAAAAGGAAAGCACCTTTTGCCCCCTCCATTGTCCGTGCGGCCACAGATGTACTCCTAATCAATGATGAGAAATTAGATTAAAATATTTAGCAAATGGACCATCTTTTGCCGCAAGATTAACAGCTCTTTTGTCTTTTTGCCATTTGGTAGGGTCGGTTGAGATTTGAGCCCAATCATCAGCAAAAAATCCAAATCGTGACTAGACAGACACCACAGGAAAGGCTAAAGAGAACAGAGAGACACGTTCTGATAGTTGATAAGGGACACACTAAGCCCCAAAATGAGATTGTCCCGACTTCAAGCATTAATCAATCTCTCTTTAGGGCCTCCCCTCACACGTTCACTATGTATACTGGCAGTACTCCGTGAATTATTCATCCGCTTGTCTTGCCAGATAATATCTTATCACTAGAGTGTTGTGCTGGCAACCAACGTTCAAACTCGTACACAAATTTGCGAGAGAATGGCGAATTTACTAGCAACAATGCGAGTTTCTGCTTTGATCCTTCTCGTTGTCTCGATGCATAGGAGTTGTCTCGAAGGAACAACGTTGTTTCTTGATGGAAAGGCCATGGAGAAAAGGGTTGATAGCCAGTCCTTATTTCGTAAACTAGGGCTTCGCAATGAGAAGCCGAGCGAGAGAGGGGCATTGTCCGGCACAGCTAAGGTTGCACCAGAAGGACCCGACCCTCAACATCACCACAGACCTCCGTCATTTTTTTAGAACGGGATGAAGATCATCTTCCCCATATGTCCTCACTGATGTCTCAACAACCTCAGCTGTTACTGTGCCGAATCACAAATTTAAAATAAATTGCATCACATGGATCCAGTCAAGATTATGAGACGTAACTCAATGACTTGGATCCACTTACGGGTGCCACGATATACTTAGTTGCATGTTGATATTGTCTGAGTGAATGATCTGTTTACTGAAGTTGATACTGCCTAGGCAAATGGCAGTGCAAAAGTAACATATTGGCAATATGGTAGAAATCCATATCAATAGCTTTTCGGTTTGTCGTTGTTATAATTCCAGCATTTGGCAGAAACAATTATCCAACATGCTTAATTAACCACATAGCTTCGTATCTTATTTTAAGAGTTGCTCACGCTCTTGGTTATTGTATCCTTCCTCCCGTGGATTTTTTGTCGTTCAAACATGGTTCTTAAGCTTCATTTTTCAATTGCCCGAAATAAAAAAGAGTTTTGAGCATTAAGATCTGGAATGGAATATGAGTCACGATACGTGACTATTGGGTGCAATTTTTTCAATAACACTGTTAGTTGTCAAAAAGAAATTGATGTGAAAGTAATTAGGACCACTTTTCCACGACAATTCTGCAATTTTCTTGTGCTCTATTGTAAGTGTCCATCACTGTTGGGATCGTCATTGTTCTATCTGCTTTCTCTCCATGATTTATTGCTTTCGTTTCAGAATCCTACGGATTTTGAAGAGGAACTATTCGCTGTCATTCGCCAATTTCCTTTGAAGCAATCTGTAATGCAGTCATGTGATTCTAAGTCCGATGATCCAAACTACTTCCTCTATTCGACAAGACAGCTTTGTCTTGCTCGGGGAAATAAAAATAGGTGCTTTTAGGGCACTTGCAAATTCTACAAAGTTGGTTTACTAAGTAATGTGTCAATTTGTAAATGGATCACATTCAACAATCGAAAGCAGTTTGACCCATCACTTAATACATCAATTATGTACGCTAATATGAGTAATAGCAGCATTTTTCATTACCTATTTCCACGTTTTTTGGTGAGAAAGAATGTTTATTGTACAATATTAATATAGTCCTCCATTTCACAACTTAAACATTTAGTACAATTAGCGATGATCCCGCAAGATTTTTAAGACTTACATATGTAAATAACCTGATGATTTCATTTTATATAGTGGAGAAAATTCGGGATTGTCTTACAACTAGACTTGTGCAATCTATAACAAACTAGAGATGGTAAATGTCATGCTTTGACGCACTTTTTCAATCAAGTTAAAAAGGCATATTCACATGTAAAACGAATTATCGGGATAATTGTAAAAAAAAAAAAAGTCCTAAACTTATTATATGAAAGTCAATTCAGTCATAAAACTTTCAATTGTATTGGTTTAGTCCTAAATCTTTTGAATATTTGCCAATTTAGCATAAACCAATTATTGAATATTTGGTTGGAGTGACTATATTGGCAAATAATTAAAATGTTTAGGATTAAATTGGCAAATTTTCAAAAGGTTTATGATTATATTGGCACAATTGAAAAATTTTGAACTAAATTGACAAATCGTCAAAAGGTTTAAAACTAAATTGGACTCCATAAATAGGTTTAAGACTTTTTGAACAATTTCCCTAGAATTCCATGGCTTGAATACGGTTAGACTTGTCTCTCTTTTTTTTCAATAAACCAACTATATTACCTAATTTTCATTATGTAATTCTTATATATAAAAGGCTATTGTTTTAGATTATATAATTGCCAAAGCAAAAGGCGGAAAATAAATGTTGCATCGCCCGCAACCTACTATATTAATGTCATACCGATTTGCTAGCCACTCATCATTTGCAACTAGCTTGTCGACACAGCGATTTTGTCTGTTATCGTTAGGAGAATCCAAAACTCAAGAAATACTATTCTTTATCTGCCTTCCACATAACGCTATAAGCCTATGATGGTTGATACAGACATTCTTTTGGATGTATGTATATGGGTAAATACAAAGGACTTATACAATTAGCCAGTTAGGTCTAGTGACCGAGGTGAATGATCGAACCTATGACAATATGTTTGATTAGACAACAAAGTTAGATGATAATTGTTAGGTCATTTTATTTCCAAATCGTTCTTGATTCAAATAGTTTTATAAATCTTCCTTCAAACAACTAGTCAATAGTTTCAATCATATTGGTTTCACCTTCTTTAGATAGGCTTCAATTTAGATAACTCTAGGTTATTGGGTCCACTAGAGTTTTAAATAATTCAAGTACAGGTCTTTTGCATTTAGCCATGTTAGTATTGATTATCACATTCCAAGTTTAGTTTACATTGTGTTTAGCTTGATATCATGTTTAATTCATTCATATAACTCAAGTTGGGTCGATATCAAACTACTTAGGGCGTGTTTAGTAACAATTCTATTCCTGAGAACAAATTCTGATCAGAAATAATTCTTTTTTATTCTGTTCCCGAAAACAATTTCTAAGCATTTTAAATCGTTTGATAACTATCCAAAATTTCTGATTCTTGAATAGAATTGCATTTGGTATCGTGCTTATTGATTATGTTCCAAATCAATTTCTTTTAATTTTTAAATAATTTTTTTTTTACTTTTTTCATTTTTTTTCCTTTTCTTTTTTTCCCTTTCTTTTTTTTTTCCTTTCGCTCCTATTCTTCTTCTTCTTCAAGTGGCCGGTCGTCGGTCTGGCGACCTCACCGAAGCGTTGCCGGCCCTCAAAGAGGCCAGCCTTCATCGACCGAGTCTCGTCGGTAGCTAGGCGGGCCTTGCCCAACCCTGCCAAGGCTCGGCCTCGCCGATGGCCAAGCGAGCCTCCCCGGGGCTGGGCGAGGCTCGCCCGGCCACCGGCGAGGCCCACCTAGCCACCGACGAGGCTCGGCCTCGCCGGTGGCTGGGCTTGCCTTCGCGAGCTCATTTGGACCTCACCTAAGCTTGGCGAGCCTCGACGAGCTCACTCGACCGGTTGCCAGCGACCAGCGGCGGCGAACGGCAGCGAACAATGGCGGATGGTGACAGGCAGCAACCACAGGATGGCGGTCGATGATGAAGAAGAAAAGAGAAGAAGAATAAGAGAAAAAGGAATAAGAAGAGTTGGTTTTGATTCTTAGATTTGTTCCTGGAACAAAAATCAACTTTTATTTATTCTTGATTACATTCCAAATCTACTTCGAGGAACAAAAAAATAGAAATTTGTTTCCGAGAACAAAAATTTTACCAAACACAATTCTGTTTCAAAACTACTTTCAGAAACAACAAATTAGAATCGGGTATTGTTTGGATAGTTACCAAACAGCCCCTTAGTATTGAGGTTGTAATACATCAATTGTGGAATGGTCGCTGGTCAGTTTATAAGTGTCAAGAAAAGCCTTATCCTTTGAATTAGCTTTTGGGGTGAGAGAGGCTCAAGATTACCCGACACTAGTATTAGAACCCAAGTTGCCAACAAGTCTGGACCCAATAGTCACACAAGAGAGTTGCAGGTTGCTATAGCTCCAATCTAGGCCCAATGTATGAGGGGAAGATTGCTGAGGTTATTTCATATCGGTTGTGAAGAAGCTAATGATTGGTTTATTAGTATAAGAAAAAGCCTTACCCTTTAAACTAACTTTTGGGGTGAAAGAGGTTAAAGACCACCCAAAACTTAATATTTGTTTCCTTGAGTGTGGGTTATTTTGAATTCCAAAGGGATTGACTTTCTAAGTGAAATTAGGTTGAGTTACATCAGTGTTTGGATGAAATGATTATTTGGTTGAGTCACAAATTGTCATCTATAACTTTGTAGAATTTGCTCAATGAGTTTGCATTTTTTTTTTCTTTTATGGCCATGGGAGCCATTCTACTTATTCTTAGGAGTCAAAAATTTTGCTCTTTTTTCTCTTTTCCATTTGGAGCACTTTCTTTCCTTAGTGTCGGGTAGGAATCGAACCCAATCATAGCATAAAATTCAAAATCATGACTAGACAAACACCTTGGGAAAAACTACTTAGAATAGAGAAAGACAAACCTTGATGCTTTAGTAGCAAGGAAGGCAACGAAAGATAGAGAAGACAAAAGTATAAGTTGATGACAATTGTCACATAAAACAATATGAAATCTCAATTTTGAGAAACGACACAAAAGGCCAAAAAGCCCTAACACGAGCTTGTCCCATCTTCAACTATTAATTAAATTCTCTTAAGGTTGCAATTGGTAGTCTAGATTTGAATTCGGATTGTAGTAATAACTTTGGTTCACATGATATTATTGTATTAATCGTTTAATGATTATTTAAATGCTTTAAAAAAAACATATTGGTTATGAAAACAGGCAACTCTTATGAAAATGTGCAATTCTTATAAGAATGCGCAATTTTTATGAAAAGATGCATCTCATGTGAAGATTGAAAATACCCCTTGATGGAAGGCACCTATTGAAGGCACTTATAGAAGGCACCCATTGATAACTCATATAAATAGTATGATCCTTTCTCTACCCAAGATAATGAAAGGTTGTATTTTACTCTCCATCTTATAAAATACTACAAGACTAAAGTGGGTTAAGGAAAACAAATCGGATTTCTTCATTTTTCTTATTTCTGCAACAATCATTTTCTCAAAATTATTGCTATAGATAAAGATAGGTCTTCATCCCTATTGTTGTGAATATATTATAAAGATCTAAGACTCTTTAATTCAAAACTTCTACATAATTAATTGCTTTATCGCTTACAATTAGTATCTGAGCATGATTTAGAATCTCATGATTTTCTTATTACTAAAAATATACATGGTTTTGTTAATGATCTCCCATTAATGCTCATTCAAATTGATTAATGCAAGTACTTGCTTAATGAAATTGTTTTGCTACACAATTTTATCACAAAAGTGATTAAATATTAATATTTAGAGATAATCAAATTATGAAACAATTATTGTGTATTACCATTTAAAATTCAATTAGAAATGATTTGTTAGTCACCAAATTGGCCGAACCTTAAGGTCTCTTGAATTTTGAAATTTTATAATTTTTTATTCAATTGCCCTTAATTAATTTATTTCATGACTAAAATTGATATATTACATATCTTTATTTGCATCATGGGCATATTGAAGTTTATTTATTATAAGAACTTAAGGATTTACCCAAAGGTTAATCAATTTCTTATAATTCATTAAGGTAATAGTTAGTAATTAATAAGTTTTGTTCGATTTTTTTGTATATCCAAAGATAGCAAATAAAATTTAATGAGGTGTATTTATGATTACAAATAAAAGTCATTAGCATCATTATGATTAATACATGTCTGTATACTATAGGATCAACAAGGAAAACTACAATGTACATGGATTATTTAATTTGAATCTAATTATGCGACGTCTAAAGGCACTGATATATAAGTGTTTTCTCAAATATTTGCGATATATGTACATATTCTCAAAGCATTGACCTTTGGGTACCCAAAGGTTAATCAATTTCTTATAATCTCTTTGTTTGTTCCTTTATTCGATAAAATAAATTTCTCTTATTGGTGTGAACAAGTTTAATGTCACTTGGGTGTCCTAAATATTGATTTGGCACTCCAAGTTGAATAACCGGCTGCTATTATTGATGAAAGTAGTGATGAAAGGTCTTTCCTATAACTACCAAATGTTAAAGAATTATGAAATATGTAGAAGGGTGTTTTCAAACAGTTGATAAGTTACTTGCCTGTATATTGATGAGCACTTCAACCTCAATGAAATACAAATGTTCACGTAACATGCATGAACATATACTTCAGATGACGAACTTGGTATCAAATTCATGGAATAGGGAAAAATGTAGATGAATACTTTTTAGTATAGTTCATACTTAATTCCCTGTCTCATGATAACATTAGTCGTTTCATATAAACTAGAACATCATAAAGGATAAGTGTAATGCAAATGAATTTGCCAATACACTTGTTTAAGAGGAAACATGTAGAAACCCTGTCGCGACCCCTTTTTTCTACACCCGCAATCGGGTACGAGGGCCTAAGGAGGCTAATGGCTCGGCTGAAATTAGTTATGCCCGGACTCTCCCAAGTCCACCAATTCATGACTTTTATAGTCTAAGTTTTTAACCTGTAAGTCAATTTTTTAAAATGGAGTCGCCACTAATCGATTTGGGGTGAGTTGATTAGAAATCCAAGCGAAGTATCGGGAGAAATACTCGCTCCTGCGTAACCAGAGAAATTAGGATCGGGGACTTGATTACACTAGTTAATCACTAATGCCCTTTCGGTACCTAATCTTGTTTAAACCCTAAGGTTTTTGGATGTTTGAGGATTTCCCATGCATTTTGGGAAGAAAAACATTTTTGAGTCTTTTTCTCATTTTTTTGACATAAAAGGGATTTTCTGGATTTTTGGTATTTTTAGAAAATACAAGCTTTTTGGCCTTTTTATGAATTTTAGTCATTTTTGGGATTTTTGGCATTTTTTTGGATTTTTTGACATTTTTTGAAAATATAAAAAAATTTTATTTTTTTTTATTTTTGGAAAATAAAATATTTCTTATTTTTATTGATTTTTTGGAAAATAAAACATTTTTTATTTTTTTAAATAATTTTCGATTTTCTGGAAATTAGAAGGCTTTTTAATATTTTTTGAAAATAAATTATTTTTATTTTTTAAAAAAGCATAAATTATTTATTAATTATTTATTCGAAATATTATTTTATATTAAAATATTATAAAAAGCGACACGGGTGGGATCCGCGGGTTGGGTCCGGCCGGGCCAGACCCCAAAACTCAAATGGGCCCGCACTTTTTTTTTTTTTTTTTTTTTTTTAAACGAAACGACGCCGTGGCTGAGCGTTTAAGGACGCCCAGCCCGACCCGACAACCTAATCCGACAACCTGCTTCACGACCCGGCTCCGTGCAAAAACCCTACCCGGCTCCGACCCTCCTCACGATCCGGCCTCCGCCACCCCCGGGATTGGTGGAATCCCTACCTGGTTCCCGATTCGGGTCCGACCCGACCACTCGGGATCGTGACCCTAAAAATCGGGAACCCTAGGGATTCCGAATTAGGGTGCTGAGGAGGCGCTCTAGCGACAATGGCGATGACGACGACAGCGCTAACGAAGGTGACAACGACGACAGCGACAACAAGGGTGACAACGACGACGGCGACGACAAAGGCGATAATGACGACGGTGACGACAAAGGTGACAACGATGATGGCGACAACGGCTGGATTAACGGAAAACAAATAGAACGAACGGCGACGGTAATGGCGATGGTTTCTTTTACCTCTTTTTTGAACAGAGACAACTACGACGACGGCGAGGGCTGTTTTACGATGGCAATGACCACGGCGAACAACAACGAAGCCAGGGGACTCTATTAGCGACGGGGAAGACCACGGCGTACAAAGACAACGGCGGCGAGTGACCTGGGCTCGTCGGAACCCCACCGGAACGCCCTCTCCCCCTCAGATCTACCTCCTTCGCGCTCAAATCCGACTCAGAAGCTCTGGCTGACCTCAGATCTCGGCCTACTCGTCCTCGGCCCCCCTTTCTGAAGTCTCTCAGTTGGGGGGTTTCGAGGATCTACAATCCTCGACCTTCACTGCCTCTCTCTCTCTTTCTCTCTCTCTCTCTCTCTCTCTCGGCCCGCCTCCTCCGACGTCGACGGTGGCCCCCCCTCTATTTATAAGTGAGGGTGCGGCCGGTCAACAAGGCTCGACCCGCCGGTTGGACCGCCGTCCCATCGGCCATCAGCTCCCCCTCCGATCAAGTCCCATCGGCGCCCACTGCTCCTCTGCTCGCCGTACGTCGCCGTCTGTTCATCTCCCTCCAGCGTCGTGTCTGCCCACACGTGCTGCACATCAAGTCGGGTGAGGAAGGAGACACGCGGGTCGGGTCGCAGGCTGGGTCGCCGGTTGGGCCACGAAGACCCAAAGGAGGGGTTGTTCTTGCTTTTCTTTTTCTTTTTTTTCGTTGTTTTTTTGTTTCGTTTTTCTATTTTTCTTATTTGTTTATTTATTAGCCGAAAAAAGATAAAATAAAGAAAATAAAAACTTAATTAATAAAATAAATCTAAGTAAAATTAAGGCGTCAACAAACCCCAACTCCATCTCCGGGGTTTTGAGCAACAAAGGTTACTTTCGTGATGTCCCAAGCTCATCACCATCTCGGTTCTTTTTGTCTTGTTATCATGCACATGTGGAAATGTGAACCAACAACTCCCTAAAAACACAATAGTTGGAAGACTGAGACATACATCACACAGAACACATTACTTCATATTACAATAGAACATTTATAAGCCTTTTTTTTTCTATAAGCCCTCTTTTCTTTTTACATCACGCTACAAGCTTCCATATAGCCCAGGAGAAATTCTATCTGCTCCAGTATAACTGTAGCTTCCAAAACTAACATCAGATTTCCGTACCTATAATTCTGAAAAATAAGGGAGTAAGTCGGGGGACTTAATAAGTAAACCCACCAAACTCCGGTTAGGAGGAGCCACACCATTGAACTAGATACGTGAGCATAACTGCAACAATGTCAAACAGCAAATCAATAGTAAAATATATTCCAACAACTCACTCATGCGTATATCAAGAGCTCGGTTTACTTCTAATGCTCGAATAGTTAAAACTATTACAAAGAATATGCACAAAAGGGGTTCATTTATTATCATAACTGTTCTTACAGTTCTTTCGGAATTCCCTAGACAATGTCCTCTAATCCAAGAGTGACGACTATCATCCAAATTTAGTTGGGCATCCAAAATCCATTGGGCATCTAGAATCATTCGAAATCCACCAGACATCCCATTCTCATGAATACATAAACTAGTTTATTATTTTTCCTCTTAGCCCACACTTACAAGGCTTGAGGGCGTGCTCATACAAGTATGTGCGCATCATGTTCTATAGTACCATAACTACATAATATGCTAGGCAAGGCATAAGGTTCGTGGCACAAACCAACTAGCCAAGTGCCGACCTATGCCAAGCAAGACTTGGATCGGTACACCTCAATATCAACCTACCGAGCGTGGTTCATTTTCACACACCTCGACGCCAATCTGAACCAAGCGAGTCCCATCCATGGCTTGGGGCACAACTTGGACCTAACTTGGATAACTTGATGGGGCGATAATGCAAGGCTAAGAAAAAGGAAATAAAATGGAGAATGGTGTGTGACTGGCAAGAGGGCTCAAAAATGATAAAAATGAACGGGAAGCTCCTCCTAATTATAGGCACCAACCTCATCATTACTTATCCAAATAACCCAATCACATTTCTTGAGGTGACACAACTATAAAGTCGAGGTGGTAAGCCTAGTTTATAGGGTGGCATGCCTAGGGCCTTAGGATAACGCTTGCCATCTTCTTATTGGATCACATATTCCATGCCAACATGACTTAAACTACTTATTTTCTAAAGAGAATCTTATTGTAATGATGAACAAATCTCTATAGGGACACCTAAGCTAGTGACTAAGCTTCTTGCATTTAATGTTTAGATTTTATATAATCATTAAGTTAGATATTCTTCACATGTACTTAGCAAAACTTATTCCCCAAGTTCTCTCTCTCTCTCTCTCTCTCTCTCTCTCTCTCTCTCTCTCTCTCTCTCTCATCATCCTTGGTCTAAGCTTATGAGTCACCAACTTCTCTTCCAAGCCAAATCTTTTGGCCATCTAATCTTGCTAAGGCCACCTAAGCTAATGACTCACCATCTTCATTAATGGCTTAAATTTGGGCAATTATGAGGTTTGGATATTTACTATATGCCTAGATTCAAGAACTTGCTCCCCAAGCATTCTAGAATCTTCTATCATGTCTTCTCTTGATTGGTCCACATAAACACTTGGTTCATTCTCGGAGAATGAGCCACTTTAATTAGGTGGCATGCAAAAGGAGGTTAGGTGGCACCTAGGTCATAGAGTAGCCATAATTGCCTAAGATTTCTCATTTTTATTGGAACACTTGTCAAGGATCCTTTACTTAATTGCCAAGGCGAATCTTTGGTAATGATTACTAAATCTAGAAATATGTATCCAAAGCAGTAAGTCATCCTTCTTCAAAAAGAACCTAGGAAATTTTAGAATATATTATCTTGTCCATTTTTAAAGAATATGGCAATCATGGCAAATAGGCCATAGAAGTGCAATCGGAACCGAGCAAGGGCTTTTTGTGTTCATCCCCCATTGACCATTCCAATGTGGCCAAGCCACCCTTAGTGTGGTTAACACAGGCAAAAATTGCCTAATCAGCTAGGTCGGTGGCCCATGTCCCGAGCTCAATGGCCTAGTCCCGCTATTGGCGTACCGATTCTTGGCCTACTAGTTGGAATAAAAAAAAAATGGTCCAAATCGAGGATGTTATAAATCTCCTCCCTAACAAAATTTCGCCCCCGAAATTGAATGCATACTTGAGACTTAACTTCCCTTTCTTTCCAAAGTGTGATACTCCTCTTCATGGGCAACACCTTAAGAAAGACACGGTCGCTTACCTTCATGGCATTTGTCGTAAGTTAGACCAACTCTAGACTAGTGATTTTCTTTTCCCCAACCTCATTTCAATAAACTAGTCTTTTGCAAGCTCGACCATACAAAGCCTCAAATGGAGCCATGCCTATACTCTGTTGGAAACTTTAGCTTCGCCCTGCTTCCATTGCGCCACTCTGATTTCTACTTCTTTGGGATCTCCTGTCCACAAAACTTTGGGGGTCATAGCTTAAAGAACTATTCAACCAATCCTTATGTAGAATGTTCACCATTTCCATTTCTGTTTCCAATTGCGAAAACATTTCTAGAAGCTTAGACTACTTGCTGCTATGTCCGCTGCTCCATTAGGCTTCCAATGGTCGTAAAAGCTTGTAGAATTCCATCTAGTCGAGGGTCCTAATTAGACTTTCCTTTCGAAGTCAACCGATCTCAAGAACTCATGTTCTCTACTAGCAAGACAACTATAAGAAGTCTAAGAAAAATTTTCCACATCACAATTAAAAGTTAGTAGTCATGAGCTACTACTACACAAGAAATCAATCAAGAAAATGATCACATGCATTTGGTATTTTCCTAGCTAACTATCTCATGACTCCTAGCACACCTTATCACACCAAGTAATAACCCCGCTCTAATACCAAAAATGTAGCGACCCCAACTCCATCTTTAGGGTTTGAGCAGCAAATGTTATTTTCGCAATGTCCTAGGCTAGTCATCGTCCCAATTCTTTTTGTCTTGTTATCATGCACATGCGGAAACATGAACCAACAACTCCCTAGACAAACAATAGTTGGAAGATTGAGACATACATCACACAGAACATGTTACTTCATATTATAACAAATATATTTACAAGCCCTTTTCTTTCTTTCTTTCTTTCTTTCTTTTTAGCTCTCTTTTTTTTTTACATCACGCTACAAGCTTCCATATAGGACAGGAGAAATCCTATCTCCTCTAATGTGACTATAACTTCCAAAACTGATGTGAGATTTCCGTGTTGCACCCTTCAACCAACTGAGGTCACCACAGTTACCTATTTCTATTTCAAGGTTAAAGATGAGCCACAGTTCTTAGGCATTTTTTTTTAAAAAGGGTCTCAGCGCAATTCGTATAACGGAAGCATAACCAACTACTCCCCGTCCTGAAATTGAAGTGATGCACACCAACTAAAACTTTTATAGGTTAAAGCCGAACACTTTTATTTACATAAAGCAGATGGACATCTTTAATCGGCACATCAGAATGCCAAGGTCTTCAACACTCGACTATACTTCAAAAGATGACCGACATTTTTTCCCACAGTCGTATACTTAAGGTCCATCGACCAGTGTCAGCATCCAAAAGTTCCCTCCTTTGCTATCCTCCTCCTCGCGGTCATATCCAACCACTCAATCCATCTACTAATCTGAAATGTTAATCCCCAAAAGGGATGAGTACAACCACTCGCAGGTAAAAGATCCATATAGCTACTCATGCATCATACAAAACAATCAAGACATCATGGTATAGTACATATCATTCATGCATCCAAACATTACTTACCTTGTAGTCATGCATACATCATCATGCCATATATGCATACTCCATCATGCACTCTTCATCAAGCATCCATGCACATACCATCATGCCATAGGTGCATATACATCCATGCACATACCATCATGCCATAGGTGCATATACATCCATGCACTCATCATCAAGCATCCATGCATATACCATCATGCCATAGGTGCATATACATCCATGCACTCATCATCAAGCATCCATGCATACATGTCACCATACCATGAATGACTCAATTTCAATTCCTCAATTTTTTTATTCTTTTAATTGGGCCATCACATTTCTCTTTCCCGGGATCAGAAATTTCATTCCACATTATTGCTCGCACCCAACCTGGCGTTGCGAGAAATCTTCGGCACACACCTCCAGACATCCGGCACCCCCACATTCCCGGCATCTCGCACCCCAACTGGCATCACGAGGCATCCCCCGGCACACACCTTCGGGCTTCCGGCATTTACACTCCCTGGCCGAGCATCTCGTACCCCAACTGGCATCACGAGGTATTCCCCGGCTCACACCCTCCTGGCTTCCGGAATTACGCACCAACATACCACCAGGTATTTCCCCCTGGAATTACGTACCGTATACCACCGGGCATCTCGAAACTCCCGAGGACATCTGGAATTACACCACTGGGCCACTGAGCATCCAGCATACACTCCCTAGCCAGGCATCCCGACACTCCCGGGGCATTGTCGGCTCACACCTCCGACGGCATCCTCATTTATCATAATTCACATTCACATTTATGGCTCAATTTCAACATGGCATATGATATGATGGTAATAAGATCATTTTTAACATTTGATGCTTATATGAAATGCCAAATATCATCACATGTGCAGCATGATTCAACCACTTAAGACAACATAATCGATTTTGTTCATACAACTTAAAATAGTCCATACGTCATTGCTTTTGAAACTTACAAAATCCAGCATTCTCAATTTTAGAAAATATATAAATTGAATACCCAAATGACTTTCAAAAATTATGAGATTTGAACACGTGATAGTCGAGACATAAAGACAGGAATTTCATGAAGAACACATACCCAAAAGATCTTCACACAAAAAGATATAGCTCATACATCACAATTTACAAATTTCGGACACACCAGATTGTGCAGTTTTAGGATTATCCCAAATTAAATACCCAAAAACCTTCAAAAATTATGAACTTTTACCACATGATAGTCAAGACCCTAAGGTAGATTTTTCATGAAGACATCAAGGTTAAATTCATCCTAGATAACTAATTATAGGCGGTGGAGGTCTCTATTCCTAGTACCGAAACTTCCAAGCTAAACCGTCTCCGAAAAATCACGATTTTTACCTACTTATCTTCCTTCTTTTCTTCTGAATTTTTGATATATTTTGTCTCAAGGTGTCTACTTCAACTTTCATTAAGGAGTCAAGGTAAAATTTCCAGAGGAAAGTCATCTTATTGTCCCCGAAGTCACTGGAGTTCAACAGAACTTGTCCAGATCCAATGTCTTCAAGAGAAAACTTGTTTCACTAGGCTATACTTATTCGTTTTACCTCAAATTTAAGTATGTTGATCTTCAAGATGTCCTCTACAACTTTCATGAAGGGGTCGAAGTGAAATTCTCAATAAAAAGTTACATGCAACACCTGAAATCACTAAGAGGTCAACAAACAGTTCCAGATATAACCGTTTTCGTAGAGGGAGGGTTTCACCCCCACAAAACTCATCCATTTTGCCTCAAATTTTAGTATGTTATACTTTAAGATGTTATCTAAAACTTTCATGAAGGAGTCAAAGTCAGAATCTGAGCCAAACATCATATGCAAGCCCTTACAACATTTCGGGTTAACCTGTTTACTCGCAAAACAGTATACTAGCTTAGGAACCATCCTTGTAACTTCGGTTTTACACATTCTAGACCTCCGAGATTCATCATCCATCAACCACACACATCAAACACAACATGCAAGAGTAGATCAAGGATCTAACTTGCCTCTAAACTCAGCAAAAATGAACGGAAAGGGTGGACTCGACGGCGGCGGGACACGGCTTCTTCTTCTTCTTCTTCTTCTTCTTCCTTTCCTTTCTCTCTTTCTCTCCTCTCTCTCTCTCTCTCTCTCTTTCTCACGGTCGACAGCCTCCTCTTCCCTAAACCAGCCACCCTCTCTTTTATTTCCCTTAAATTATAATTATTAGTCATCATTAGCAATTATTAATTCTTGCATGAGTGACACTTGTTGCTTGCTTTGGGACAAATGGGGGAGGACATGCACAAACCGTTCCTCCCCTCCCCCCCTCTTCACGTCAATGGCCCCCTCTTGGCTCTAATGTACCAACCAATTGGCCCATCTTAGGCCCATACTCTTGGGCCTAAGGCCCAACCTTAATTAAATCAAATTTTTTAACCCTTAAACTAACTAAATCCTTATTCAATCAAAGTACTAAATTGCAAACTAAATAACTATATACTTGAAATCATAAATTCATATATTCTAGTTTTGTTCTTCACATGACCAAGGATAAATCTTTTCTTCCAAAATTTATCCCTTACAAGCTCAACCATAAATCTTATCACGAATTATGGATCAAAAGGCCACTAAATACAATAACAGAGGTTTCCCTTGCCTATCCATGGCTCAAGGTATACTTAGGGATTTTCATAAAATTCTGGGATGCCACATTCCGTGCCTTCAAATCTAAAACATAAGGGAGTGAGTCGGGGGCCTCAGTAAGTAAACCCACTAAACTCCAGTTAGGAGGATGCCTCACCGTCAAACTAGATACGTGAGCATAACTGCAACAATGTCGAAACATCAAATCAATAGTAAAATATATTTCAACAACTCACTCATATGTATAAGTAGAGGTGTTTAAATGGGTCTTAGACCTATATATGACCCATTTATGATTTAAATGAGTCATATATGGGTCACTTGTTTTTTGAAGAAGTTAGTTAAATGGGTTTACCAACTAAAGACTTAAGATGGGTGAGTCTTAAGTGGGTCCTAAATGGGTCATAAATGGGTTAGATTCAAAACCCATTTTCATCCAAAACCTCACCATCTCTCTCTTCTCTATTTAACTTTACAAAAATAATTTTTTTATAAAAACCGAAATTATAATTATTTTTTATTTTAATTTTCTTTTTTTTTTCCTTTACGTTCTCTCTTCTTCTTCTTCTTTTTCCTTCTTCCTCTAGTCGCCCAAGACAGCAATGGCCGACAACCGGCCAGGCGAGCCTCGAGCTCGCCGAATCTAGTGAGGCGAAGGCCTCTCGGCGAGCCTCAGCCTCGCCGGGCGTCGGCGAGCCATCCGCCTCGCCAAATCGAGCAAGCTCGAGCTCGCCCGACGCCGGTGAGCCTCAAGTTGCTCGCCGGCATCGAGGCGAGGCTCGAGCCTCGCCAAATCCGGCGAGGGTGAGCTCAAGCTCGCCCGACACTGGTGAGCCTTAAGCTCGCCAAATCTAGCGAGGCGCGAGGCTCGCCAGGCGTCGACAAGCCCTCCGCCTTAGCAGATCAGGCCAGCTCGAGCTCACTGGATCTGGCGAGGCGGAGGCCTCGCCGACGTCAGCGAGCCGGGCAAGCTCGAGGCTCGCCCGTGGCTGGCCGTCGTCCCGACGGCCGGCCAAAGAAGGATAAGAAGAAAAAGAAAACAAAAAATTATATTAAAATAATAATAATAATTAAAATTCGATTTTTAAAATAATATTTTTAAAAATTATAAAAATTGTCCACTAAATTTATGTTGTATAAAACTAATTTAGCAATACCATTTTTTAAAGAATATATATAAGAAATAAGCTTTTGTTAAGTTTAGTTAAATGGGTCGGGTCGGGTATGGGTCGGAAAATTTACATTAGGCATAAATGGGTCATAAATGGGTTAATGGGTCAAGTTGCGTCGGACCATTAATGACCCGACCCAAACCCGACCCAGATCCACCCATTTAACAACTCTAATATTGAGAAGAGCTTGATTTACCTCTAATGCTCAAATAATTAAAGCCATCACAAAGAACATGCACAAAAAGGCTTCATTTATTATCATAATTATTCTTATAGTTCTTCTGGAATTCTCTAGACAACGTCCACTAATTTAATAGTGACAACTATCATCTAAACTTAGTCGGGCATCCGGAATCCACCGGACATTAGAAATTCATCAGGCATATAAAATCCACTGGGCTTCCCATTATCATGAACGAGGTATCATCGCAAACGTTATGTGATGACGAGTCTTATTTTTCATTTATTAATCACATGTTATACAACACACAAACCAGTTTATTATTTTTTATCTTAGCCCACACTTACAAGGCTCAAGGGCATGCCCATACATGTGTGTGTGTGTGTGTGTGTGTGTGTGTGTGTGTGTGTGTGTGTGTGTGTGTGTATCATGTTCTATAGTACTATAACTACATAATATGCTAGGCAAGGCACAAGGTTCGTGGCCCGAACCGATCGACTAAGTGCCGACCTATGCCAAGCAAGACTTGGATTGGTACACCTCAATATCGACTTACCAAGCGTGGTTTGTTTTGACACGCCTCAACGCCAATCTGAAACAAGCGAGACTTGTCCATGACTCAGGGTATAACGTGGACCTAGCTTGGATAACTTGATGGGGCAATGGTGTAAAGTCAAGAGAAAGGAAAGAAAGGGGAGAATGGCGTGTGAATGCCAAATGGGCTCAAAAATGATGAAAATGAATAGAGGGCTCCTCCTATTTATAGGCACTAATGTCATCATTACTTATCCAAATGACCCAATTACATTTCTTAGAGTGGCACAACTATAAAGTCGAGGTGGCAAGCCTAGTTTGCAGGGTGGCACGCCTAAGGTCTTAGGAGAACACTTGCCATCTTCTTATTGGACCACTTATTCCATGCCACCATAACTTAGCCTACTTGCTTTCCAAGGAGAATCTTATTGTAATAATGAACAAATCTCTATAGGGACACCTAAGCTAGTGATGAAGCTTCTTGCATTTAATGCTTAGATTTTATGTAATTATTAGGCTAGATATTCTTCACATGTCCTTAGCAAAACTTATTCCCCAAGTTGTGTGTCTCTCTCTAAAATCTTCCATGGGACACCTAAGCTTATGATCACCAATTTATCTTCTAAGCCAAATCTTTTGGCCATCATTACATAATCTTGCTAAGGCCACCTAAGCTAATGACTCACCATCTTCATTAATGACTTAGATTTGGGCAATTATGAGTTTTGAATATTTACTACATGCCTAAATTCAAGAATTTTCTCCTCGAGCATTCTAAAATCTTCTACCATGTCTTCTCTTGATTGGTCCATCTAAGCACTTGGTACATTCTCGAAGAAGAAGCTACTTTAATTAGACGGCACCCTAAAGAAGGTTAGGTGGAACCTAAGTCATAAAGTAGCCATAATTGCCTAAGGTGTATCATTTTTATTGGAACACTTGTCAAGGATCCTTTATTTAATTGCCAAGGCAAATCTTTGGTAATGATTACCAAATCTAAAAATATCTATTCAAAGAGGTGAGTCATACCTTTTCAAGAAGAACCTAGGATATTCTAAAAGGTTCTGTTTTGTCCATTTTAAAAGAAAATATGGCAACCATGGGAAGTAGGCCACAAAAGTGCAACTAGAACTAGGTAAGGGCTTTATATGTACATCCCCTATCGACCATTTTGACACACCCAGAATTCGTGGCCAAGCCACCCCGCGTATGGTCATCATAGGCAAAAATTGCCTTCTCGATTAGGTCGGTGGCCCACGTCGTGGGCTTAAAGGCCTAATTCCGCTATTGTCGTACCGATCCTTGGCCTATTAATTGGAACCAAAAGAATGGTCGAAATGGAGGATGTTACAAAACAAGGTTAAAAAAATCAAAAATCTCATTTTTATTAATTTCAAGTTATTAGAAAGTTAAAAAGAATTCCAAAAGAAATGAAAAGTGGAAGAGCAAGAAAAAAGGATTTCACAACATAAATGACTCTTCTAAGGTTTTTCAAATTCACAAACAAGAACACAATTTTATCAGGTGTCACTTTTGTAATAGATTGGACACTCAAAGAAATATTGCTTGAAACGCAAAACTTGGTTTGAAAAGAAATGTAAGCATTGTGCTTTAATATGTTTTGAATTAAACTCTACTTAAATTCTTCACAATATTTGGCGTATCAGTTCTAGTGCCATCACTCATGTTTCAAATATGATATAAGGATTTTTGACAATCCAAACCATAAAGCCAAATGAGAACTATATGTTCACAGGGAACAGAAACAAAGTTCTAGTTGAAGGTATCGACACTTGTCGGTTGATTTTTAAAATTGTGCATTATTTGAAGGTGTTTCAAACCCTTTATGTACCCACATTTTCTCGCAATATAGTTTATTTCCCAAAACTTATATGTAATGGAATTTTCTTTTGAGTTTTGTTCTAGAAATTTAAGAATAATAATATTATTCGAACTTGAATTTTATGTTATAGTAGTTTGAACTTGATAATGCTTTTATTGAGACTTTAATGACATTGCAACATAATAATAGCACTAAACACAATTTAGTTATGAGAATGCTTACTTGTAATACAAATGTTTGGGTCACATATCCAAAGAAAGAATGCAAAATTAGTGAAGAATGAAATTGTTTCAAATTTAGATTTCGTTTATTTCGAATTGTGCATTGATTGTATTAAAAGTAAACTACAAAACACAATAAAAAAGGTGTCACAACAAGTACAGAGTTTCTTGAAATTATATATGTGGCATCCAAGAATTTTGACAATCCTCAAGGAGATGATGACTGTGGCCAATCGATAGAGACGCTAATGGATTTTAGTCAGTGATTTCATAAGTTATGATTGAGTTAAGGGCTACACATTTGTTGGATTATAGCTTTGTATGTTCATGTATAACTATGATGTGTACTAGAGATTAAATTGATGAATTTTGAGACCGTGAGGACTAGTGAACTACAATCGAACTAACTTTGATTTACATTGTAGTCTTGTGATATGGCCGAAGGTTGTGAGGCATTTATTTGAAAGAAAAGATTATGTTTATGTGAGGTATGAAGTTGAAATTTAAAGTGCAAGCTAGACTTAAGCTTATAGATTATTCAAGCTTATGTTTTACCTAACTAAGATTTAATTAATTAGAGAATTAAGTTTAGGAACTTTGGGCTTGAAGACTTGGGCCAAGCCAAGCCCAAGATGGACCGGCCAAGCCCAAGGAGGGTCGGCCAAGCTTGTTGAACAAGCCAAGGTGGCCGAGAGAGTGAGATGAGAGGGTCCATGTGTCCATTTATCTTGCCAAGTGTCCAAATGCATGCAATTTAATCATTTCTCCTAATTATAATTAGTGAAACACATATAAAAGGGAGATGGCCGGTTTTGTGAGGGTCTTCGACGGCTAAGTGAGAGAGAGAAAGTGAGAAATACAAAAAGAAAGGAAGAAGGACGAGAAACCGAGCGCCGACCGTGAGCTAGCCGAAGGATTGCTGCCGTTTTCTTCGCATTTTCTGCTCAATCTTAAGGCAAGATTGATCTCTTGATTGCCCATGCATGCTGTGGTCTTGTTGTTGTGCTGATTGCTGGTCGAAATTTTGGGTTTGATGGATGAAAATTGAAGTCTTGAGGCCGTTCTTGCTGTGGTTGTGTTTCTGGCCGGATGAACTTGCATGTACCCGAATCTTGTTTGAGTTTGTAGACGAGCTTAGGGTTAGAATTTGGCTTCGGTTTCTAAACGAAAGTTGTAGAGTTGGTCTTGAATTACAACATACTCAAATTTGAAGCAAATTGAACCAGATTTGTGGGGTGAAATCGATTTTCTAAGGAACCGGGTGAAAATCGGCTTGCATGTCGACCCTTATTGCTTGATGGTTGCTGAACTTGATCTTCGGTTGGATATTTGTCTTTGACCACTGCATATGAAATGTTGAGAACATACTAATGAATATCATACTAAAATTTGAGGCAAAATCTAACCGGTACAACCTAGGGAAATGCTTGATTCCTTACGGACATGAATTCTGGAGTGTTTTTGTGGAACGTCAGTAGATTGTGTGGGTCATAAGGTGACTTTTTCTTGAGAATCTTGCTTCTACTTCTAAAGGAAAGTTGTAGAAAACATGCTAAACTATAACATATCCAAAAATCATGGAAAAATAAGGAGGTTAAGTTGCTCAATTGAGGAGATTTCGTTGATAGTTGATTCTGTACGGTTCGGGAATTGAATCAGGAGCTTGTGATTTTTATAGTAAATTATGCAGGACGAATTTGGTGATTTTGTCTTCGTGAGAAATGTTCTTTAGACTCTTGGCCATGACATTCTGAAATTTCGTAATTTTTGAATGAGATTTGGATATTTAAATTAATGAAATTCGAGAGCAGTGTAAACTGGGAAATCCTATTGATCCTGTACGGTTCGGTAATTGAGACAGAAGCTTGTGATTTTTATAGTAAATTATGTAGGACGAATTTGATGATTTTGTCTTCATGAGAAATGTTCTGTAGGATCTTGGCTATAACATCGTGAAATTTCATAATTTTTGAGTGACGTTTGAGTATTTAATTTCATGAAATTCGAAAATGGTGCAAACTGGGAAGTCCTAAACTCTAATCTGTTTTTCCGAGTTTATATCTTTTTATGTGAGAATTTTTTGGACATAGTTTCTTAATGAAAGTTGTGCTTTAATGTCTCAATGGTGATGTGGTGAAATTTCAGGATTTTTAGTGGCCAATTGGATGGTTAATTTAGATTTCTTTTGTGATTGCGCAAACTGTTTTGTTTGGAATTTGCTGCATTGACATGACTGAACAACATCTTTTTGTATAATGACATCTAGAACATACTTTCTTCATGAAACATGTGTCATTTTGTCTTGGCTGTTATGTGTGTGAGTTTTATAATTTTTGGAAATTATTTGGCATTTAATTGAGATGTTTTCTTGGAATTGTGTGTGCTGAATTTTATGCACTTATAAGGAAGGGATGGAAATTGGTTGAATGAAGCATTTCATGTAAATTTCCATGCCATATGAATGAGAATGTTGGCATTGCATGATGTGTTGTATGCCATGAACCATGCATGTGAGAAGGCCATCGGATGGTGTGAGCCGATGATGCCCCGGGAGTTATCGGGATGCCCGGCCAGGGAGTGAAAATGCCGGATGCCCAGTGGCCCTGTGTGTGTAAATCTGGATGGCCTCGGAGTTGAGATACCCGGAGCGTAGGGGATGCTGGAAGCACGGATGGTGTGTGCCATGAATTCCTCGTGATGCCAGTTGGGGTGCGAGATGCCCGGCCAGGGAGTGTAAATGCCGGAAGCCCGGATGGTGTGTGCTGTGGATTCCTCGTGACGCCAGTTGGGGTGCGAGATGCCCGGAATGTGGGGGGCCGGAAGCCCGGATGGTGTGTGCCGGGAATGCATTAAAAGTAAATTTATATTGTGAAAATGGAAAATGTGATGTGCATCTGGTGATAATTTGGTATGCATGGACATTGAATTGGTATATGTACATATGGTGAAATGCATGCATGGCACTGGATGGGATATGTATGTGCATATGATGAGATGTATGCCTGAGTGCTAATGATGTATATGTGGTATGAGCATGAGCACTAGATAAAGAGTGCACGAATGATTGAGTATCTATGGCTGAATGGTCAGCACATGTATGACTGTACCTATTGATATTATGAAATGCCATGATGATGTCTGTTGTTGTTATATGATGTGACATTGTTTGATTGTTTTGTGTGTTGTATGAGTAGTCATAGGGATTATGTCTTTGCTGGGTTGATATACTCACCCCTTTTGGGGAAATACTTTCAGACTAGATATGACGCTTGCTCCAGTTTCTCCGGGTGCCTTCCATGGTATCCCTTCCGATGTAGAGGTGGGGATTACGTAGATAGATAGCCCGATCGTAGCTGGGTTGATCTTTTTCCGAGTCCGAGTGATTGTTCGATATGAGGTGGGGTTCGAGGACGGCCCTGTATTTCAAGAGTTTATCTCAGTATTTGTGCAGCGAGACGGAGTGATGAGGGGTATGCTGCCACCACCACCGTCTGGCGGACCAGGGAGCAGGAGGTAGGCCCGAGAGAGGAGCTGGGAGCGGAGGACTGACATTTTTGACAGACCGGGACCAAGAGATGGACTGAGCCAGTTTTTGAGGGTTTTCTTTTGAGGGGTAGTTGGGTTTGCTTTATTTTTTGAGTCTAAGCCACGTCAGTATGAGTTGGCTTACTGTTAGTGTGTACCTACCCCGATGGGATCCATCTTATAGTGATATAAATAAAAGAGGTCCGGTTTTATTATCCTTTGATTTTTAGTGTGTGCATTGCCCTCCTCTATTTGTTGGAAGGGAAATTTGAAGGGAAACGATTTCGCTTCCGCATGTTGAACACGCTGGGACAATTTGTAAAAAAAAAAAAAAAAAAAGAAGAAGAAGAGCCTAAGGATTTATAGCTCAAAGTTGAATACTAAGAGTACAAGGATGACTGTAGTGACCTCAAGGGGGTTATGGGGGTGCTACAATATATACTAATATATGTAGTCATTTTGATGTTCCATCTTTTAGTGAATAAACTATTTTATCACAGTTCTCAATGATTTTTCACGTTAGGGTTATATTTATCTATTGCATGATAAATCTTAGTTAGTGAATACACTAATCATTTATATTAAAGAATTTAAGAGGCAATTAGACAAAAATGTGAAAATAGTAAGGTCAAATAGAGACAATCAGTATTATGAAAAGTATAATGAATCATGTGTGGCATCCTCCAAATTTTGAAAACCATTGAAGATGTGAGGACTATGGAAGATCTAATTGTGGAATTGCAACTCTTTGGCTATTTGATATGGCATTTTCAATTGGATGCAATTCTTGGAAATGTGACAATTGTGGCTAACAAAATTTAGAAGATTTTGGTCATTGGGTTTTGAACTAGTTTAATGTAATGGATCTAGTGATTTTACCCCACGGTCACAAGTGACATTTGAAATTGATTGAATTAGTGCACACATTACAACTTACGGCTATGCACAAAATCTTGAGGGATTAAGTTATAATTAAAATTGGATTAAGTGAGGCTAATGGAAAGAAAATGATGGGCCGGCAATTTAATTAACCAAGCCCAGCCCATGAAGCCCTCAAATTCGCACGTCCAAGGGAGAATGGCCGGATGAGTGGCGCCTAGGTGTCCTCCTTGGTGCCACTTGTCTCCACGCATGAAGGCCTAGAGGAATAGCCTTGATGAGTGGCCGTGTGAGGTGTGAGAGAGGGAGAAGGTGCCGTCGACTGAGTGAGTGAGAGAGAGAGAAGAGTCGGCCAAAAAACTGAGAGAGAAAGAAGGAAAAGAAGAACCGAAGGAGGAAGAGGCGTTCGGCCGAGAGGAATTCCAGCTCCAACCAAGAGGATTCTTGCTGTTTTTCTTCGAATCTAAAGGCAAGAGCTGTTCTTAATCCTTCCTATACATTTCTAGAGTTATATTTTAGCAAGAAATCATGTTTTGTACGGTTGAATTTGGGTATTTTTGGAGAAACATCAAACCGGGTCAAATTCGGGCGCTGAAGAACAGGGTTGCACCCGAATCTCGTATGGCCGTTTTTGTGGGTTTAGAGATGGATTCTGAGTTTGATGTCTTCTGTGAAGTTGTTGTACATACCTTGAAATTCAACATAGTCGAATTTGAGCAAATTTGAATGAGAATTGAGGGGTGAAAAGAGTTTAGCTTGAAACCGGATGGGTTTTGGAGTTAGCCGATAGACCTTTGTTGATTATTTGCTCTTGTTCATGCCTTTTGAGTTGGAATCTTTGTTCGACTCATTCTGATGATTTGTTAAGAACATCTTGATGCACCTCATAGTAAAATTTGAACCAATTCCAGTGAGCTTTGCCTAGTGAATCGCAATTTTCTTTGTAGACCTGTATTCTGGAAATCGGACGAGTTAGGGACAGTAGCATGTGGAGTTTATAACCTAACTTTTCTTTGAGAATTTGACTTCGATTTCTAAAGAGAAGTTGTAGAAAACACACTTGGCTACAATATATTCAAAAATGAGAGAAAAAGAGTGAGTTGAAGTGGGTCATTTCGAATTGTTTTACCAATGATGTATCCCGTGCGTTTTTGAAAATAAGCTGAAAGTTGGTGATTTTTATACTATACCTTGTGGGCCGAATTTCAAGATGATTCCTTCTAGTGAAATGTTCCTCTACCTCTTGGCTATAACATGGTAATTTTTGATAATTTTTGAAGATGAATCAGTGCCTCAATTTCGTGAATTTTGTGGACCGTGTAATCTGGAATTTTCTGGGCATAGGCCGAATGTGGCCGAGAAGGAGTCTTTTATAAATACCTAGCCTAAACTTGTTTTATTTAGTGTAAAGGATATCTTTACCTTTCGTTTCAATCATGTACATGGCTTAACATGTTGAATGGCCAATGTCATGGTGCCTGAAGGGTATTCTTGATTGATTTATATGCTGATCCTAGGGGAAACGCATTGGAAAAGTCTTAAGCCGAATGTTGTATTATTCATTTGGGTGTGTTATGCATGTCAAGTTCATGATGTACATGCTGTATTGGTTGGATACCCTCTTGATGTGTATATATACATGCCATACGTGGTTGAGAGATGGACACTTAGTCTTAAATTCACTTGATTCTCATGATATGCATGCTGTATTGGTGATGGAACAATGGGCTGAGCATATTGAATGAAGATTCATGTCATGTAATTGTGATTAAATGAGTGCAATTGCTGTCATGCTCGTACGTTACATGGACATGCTTGTGAATCATGCATGGGAAAGAGATTGTTGCATGACATGCATTAATTATGCCCCGGGAGTTATCGGGATGCCCGGCTAGGGGAGTGTAATGCCGGATGCCCAGTGGCCTAATGGCATAATTCTGGATGTCCTCGGGAGTTTCGAGATGCCCGGTGGTATATGGTACGTAATTCCAGGGGGGAAATACCTGGTGGTATGTCGGTACATAATTCCGGAAGCCCGATTGTATTTTGAATACATGCCGGGGGATTTCCTCGTGATGCTAGGTGAGATGCGAGATGCCCGGCCAGGGAGTGTAAATGCCGAAAGCACGGAGGGTGTGTGCCGTGAATTCCTCACGATACCAGGTTGGGTGTGAGATGCCCGGGATGTGGGGGGCCGGAAGCCGGTTGGTTCTTACCGGGTTTTGCATTTAAATTTGCAATCAACTGATATATGCATGAGCTTGAGCATTGTTCACATAAGAAAAGAGCATGTGATATTATTGAATTACATGGGCATGAGTGGATTGATCATGCTGGGTGGTGCTCGGGATGTGAATCGTGTGCATTTGTGCTTGTTGATATTTTGTGAAGTGCTCATGTTCCCAATTGATGCCAATATGCAAGGACTGTACATGTGATTGGTTATACGAGTATGTGCATATATTATGGCTGTTTGAATGGAGATATTTATGCTGAGCTATGTGAGCATAATGTGTGTTGCTTTATGAGTGTACATGTTTGATAAGAGTATTTGAAAGAGGTTAGAGCATGTGGCTGACTTGTTCATGTGTTGTGACCATGCAATGTTATTAATGTGATTAAATTGCCATGCGTTATTGTGATATACTTGATTGTGCTGTATGGGTAGCTTTAGGGATTGCTCTTATGCTGAGTGGTTGTACTCACCCCTTTGGGAACTAACATTTCAGACTAGACAAGATACCTCTACCGACACGGCCACCAGTAAATAGACCGAGTGGCTGGATATGGTTGCCAGGAGGAGGACAGCAGAGGAAGGAACTTTTGGACGCTGACACTGATCGATGGACTTTAAGTATATGACCGTTGAAAGAGATGTCGGTCATCTTTTGAAATATAGCCGAGTATAGAAATACGACGGCATTTTGATGTACCGACTAATGATGTCCATCTTCTACTATGTAGAGTGTTCAGGTCTTGACTTTCTACTCTGATGAAATAGTTGGTGTGCATTATATTATGATTGTCGGGGAAAGAAGTGAAGATATTAATTTTACTTCCGCTGTAAGATTTTGCGCTGGGACCGTTTCGCATAAAAAAAAAAAAAAAAAACCCAAGAATTTACGGCTCAATATGTAAAGCGAAGTTAGATAGGTAACTGTGGCAGCCTCAGTTGGTTCAGGGGTGCTACATCATGACAATATTTGTTTCCATGTGCTAAATTCTTTGGAAAACATGGTATTTGTATTTTGTATTCGATGATGGATATGATATAATAAAATGATGCAGCAAAATGGCACAGTTGTATTTTAATGAAAATGGTTAGATATATGATGAGTTATTCATATTTGCCCTTATTGTTGTGGATATATGCATTGAAGACTTTTATATATTTATTAAATAAAGTCCCTAGTCAGGAAATTCCAAAGACTCTATTTGAACTGTAGACAAAAATGAAATATAGTTTATGACACTTACATGTTTGGAGTTATTCGGCAGAAGTAATAATTTACAGTTCATTTGAAAAGAAATTGGATTTTAGAACTATCAATGATTACCTCATTGGTTATGTAAAGAAATTCAAAGGGTATAAATTTTATTATTAAAATCATAGTGCAAGAATTATTGAATCTAGAAATGCTAATTTCATTAAAAATGGTGACATTGGTGGGAGTGGAAAAATGCGTGATGCTTACATTTAAGAAGTTAAGGTGAAAGTTAAAAAGAAGTTGGGTTTTTAAACAACCAGTGATTACTTCATTGGTTATGCAAAAATATCCAAATGATATAAATTCACTGTCAAAGTTATAGTGCAAGAATTATTGAATTTGGAAACACTAATTTCATTAAAAATGATGATATCAATGGAAGTAAAAGAATTCATGATGGTCGCATTTAAATAGTTAGGATGAAAGTTCCTCTACTCAAAAATTCTAAAGTTGATGGTCCTGATATTATTGTTCAAAGTTCCTCTACTCAAAAATTCTAAAATTGTCGGTCCTGATATTATTGTTCAACTCAACAATAATCAAGAACAATAAATAAAAGATCGAACACTCTTCAATGAAAATGTCAATATTAAACTCACAATAGTTGAGCCATAAAATATAGCATTGAGAAGATCTTATAGATAAAGGAGGCTAGTTTTTCTACGAAAGTCCAATGACTTAAGAATTGGTAATGATTTGGTTTATGTCACAAGTCATGGAATGTGATGATTCTTCTAAATGGTTTAATGGCATTGAAGAAGAATTGAAATCTGTGGATTTGAATCAAGTTTGAGATCTTGTTGAATTATTTGAAGGATTTAAAAAAGGTCAAATGTAAATGGACCTTTAAAACCAAGTGTGACTCAAAAAGTGATATTAAACGGTATAAGGCCAAATTTGTTATTAAAAGTTTTACTCAAAAAGAATGATTTGATTATAAGGAGGCTTATTCACCAGTCTTCAAGAAAGACTAACTTAATGGCTCATTACATTCAGAGTTATGCCATATGAATGTCAAAACTGCATTTCTTAAAGGAATTTAGAGGAAGAGGTTTATATGGGCCAACCTAAGGGCTTTTTAGTTAAAGAAAAAGGAACACATGGTGTGTGTTGACACCTAAATTTTGGCGACCCGATTAATCATTTATTGCATTAAAAATTAGGGGTTAATTTTATCCCTAAAAAAATAGTTAATTGTGTGGCATATAGATTTAGGTGCATCTTGCATTTACATTGGGTCACCGACGGATGGGTTTGAATTAATCGTTCTAAGCTTTAATTTGGCAGGCCGAACTAAGCCCACGAAGCAAGTAAATTGGCCCGAGTCTATTTTCTTTTAATGACAAAAATTACCTAAATAGAGATTTGAAATGATATTACGGTGGATTTTTGGAATTTAAGAAAATCGGGTTGCAATATTATTTTTAGGCAATAAAATCAGGAGATGTGGAAAATAAAAAGTAATATTGTGTGCGAAAAAGAAATCTTCGCGGATGTTGACTTGAATAGGAAATTAAAACCCTAATGTTCAGCCTATAAAAAGGTTTTTCGCGTAGGGTTTTAGAAAGGAGGCCACACATTGAATACACGGCCATTGAGAGAAAAAACGTGAGTGAGGGCGAGACTTAAAGAGAGATCCTTACGTCTTGAGGAAGACTGCTCTGGACGACCAATATTTTACCCTTCCGATATTGTGCACGGATCTGCAAAAGCCCCCATCCATATCACGACTAGCTGCTTCTGATATCCCAAGTCATCGAAAAATTGCAGCATTCCTTCCAACCGCAATCTCGAGTTCAGGGGCTTCATCAATGGGAACCCTTGCCTAGCCGTGCCATTTGATTCGCTGGTTGCATGGAAGTCCCTCAGCGTGAAATCAATGAAATTCACCGAGTGTGGTGATCAAAGAATTGTAGATCAGAGAGCACAACTACGCTCGTGAAGAAAGGAGGGAAGGCCAATAAAAAAATTCTACTTTGGTCACATAAGGGATGTTCTTCTTTGGCCTTTTCTTTTTGGATTATGTTTCATGGTTTCACTGTTCTCTTTATGGAAACCTCACTCTTCAGAAATCTTTTCTTTCTTAGGCGGTGCTAATGCGATCTGCTTGCCGCTCACGAATTAACGCTGCTCCCGACGTTCCTGCAGTCCTGGCGGTGACCAATCGACTCCGATTTTCATTGGTGAAAGTTCATCAGTTATTTTGCTGCCCTGCCATGCTGAGCCGTGGAACCTCGACGCGAGTTACTCTGACGCCGTCCTTTGGCCCGATGCCAAGACAAGCTGCCGTCCCGGTGAGCTCGATCAAAATTCAGCAAACATCCGAGTCACAAAAATCTACGCAAAAGAAGGGCACACGTTCTTTGAGTAAAAGAGGACGTATACATTGAAAGGGGGAAGGATTTCACACATTTATTTTATAAAAATTTGGAGTCACTTGGCCATTTTATCAATTGTGTAGATTTTTTTTAGTGTAGAGTTTTTTTAGTAGGACTTTTGGTGAATCCAGAGTAAGTGGCAGCCCCTGGACGTTCCTCTCACATCAGCACCATGTCCTTGTAACAATCCAAGTGCCTCATTGAGTAATTCAAGTCTTGTCTCGAAGTTTACGTGTAGATTTTTGAACCAACCACAATTTGTGACTACTCGCGGAGCCAGAAACTTTGCTGCGTGTGATTCGAGTTGCAATTGCGAGCCCCATCGTGCTGATTAGTACATCATAAGCCATCGCCGATGCCACCATCTTCCGTCCGAATTTGGAAGCGTCACCCGCGTGATATCGTGAATTAGATAAAACTTTCAATTAATCTAATTTTCATATATGTCACTGCCTAATTCGTAATATCGCAATATTCCTTTGAATATTTGAATGATACCATCATATCCATAAAATATCGAGTAGCCTTTTAAATTGGGAAATCTTCCTAATTTCGCAACGTACATATGATTGACGGTCCGATTTCACGCTTGAAATACGACTTGCAATCGTACGGAAAAATCACCAATCCGCTCTCACGCCCGAGAGACGATTCGTGATTTTATTTAAAATTGGCTAATCTGATCTCATGCGCGAGATACGATTCGTCAATTTATTTCCTAAAATTAAATGGATATGAATGATATCTTGCTTGATTTGGTGCCGTGCTATTTTTCATGCCTTTATTTGTTTGCTCCCATTTAAAAAAAAAAAAAAAACATTTGAGTTAGATTAGATGCATGTTAGGATATTACTTATTTTAGGGTTATTTTGCACATCTAGAATAGGAAATTTATTTATTTCGAATTTCTTGAATAAAAAATACCAAAAAACATAAATTTAGGATGTTAGACCTTCGCTTCATTGATTTAAATTGCATGTTAATTATTTGCCAATTTTAAATTTCGAATTTTATAAAAAAAAAAATAAAAGATGTCATGCATATGTCATGCAGAATTTAGGGCATTCTTTGCATGTCATTGCATGTTAGGATTGCATATTATAGGTTTAGATAAATTCTCCTAAATAGATTGCATTATTTTAGAAAAATAAAAAATGTCATATGCACGTCATATAGAATTAGGTTTATGAAATGCATGTTATTAAGTGATCGTGGTTAGGTCCGTTTAATTAGAAATTGCCCGTCATTAGAATTAGATCATTTAGGTTGCATTTAATTATTGCATATCTTTATGAATTACTTTAGTCATGTCATATAGTTTAGGTCATGTTGCCATGTTGCATGCATCACATGATTCTCATTAAATAAAATGAAAGCAAAAAAGAAATTGCGTGTTAATTAGAAATCATATTTAGGACTGTTGATGTGAATTCCAATCTAACAATGCAGATGTTTTCGTTGCTATGAGGTAAGTTCTGCAATTCATTTACTGCTTTACTTGAGTGTTAAATTGGTGGTTTGCGCACCCGCATGATCACCTCACATATTAGGGAGATAAATTAAAATCAATTTAAGCTGCTTGCCAAATATTTTTCAAAAATAAAAAGAATGGTACCGAAAGAGCATTAGAGAAATCTAGTGTAACCAAGTCCCCGAACTTACAATCTCTGGTTTGTAGGAATAAAGTAAATCTCCCATTACTTTACTTGGGTTTCTAATCGACCCACCAAAAACTGATTAGTGGCGACTCCTAGTCAAAAAATAATTGCATGTTAAGAATTTGAACTTAAGTCGCGAATTGATATGGGCTTGGGAGAGCCTGAGCTAAGTTTATACTCAGTAATCCATTAGCCAAACCTTAGGTGGTTCACACCCGAAAATTTGGTCACGACAGCTTGTAAGTTAGAAAAGTCAATATACAAACTTAAGCAATCTTCCCGATAACGGTATGTTAAAGTTAATGATAAAATAAATTCTTATTGGTTTAAGGAAAACACTATCAACCGATATGTGTGTGTGTGTGTGTGTGTGTGTGTGTGTGTGTGTGTGTGTACTATCAATGTCAAAAGTTGTATATGGCACTCATTTTGGTATCAAAAGTTTCTGTCAGATCGCTTAAGTGCCAAATTGGAGGAAAAACGATCACTTTGGTGCCACCGGTGAGAGATTCTGACCAAAATGATTACGTGATTTTTATATTTAAAAAAAAATTGACATAGCTTTTAAACAACGTCATTTTCCATCCTCCTTAAGAAAACGATGTCATTTTGCCATCCTAAGTGGATGGCCTCACAAAAATAATGCCGCGCAACTCATTTTGGGATTTTTTTTTTTTTAATTTGGAGATTGAAGTTAGGGTTCCAATCCTCGTCGGCCACCGACCTAGCTCGCTCGGCCGCAGTTTGAGGTGCGTGAGGTTCCTACACTTGAGCGAGATCAACATGAGCGCATCGTTGCTGATGCTCAACGACTTTCGCCGAGTCGAACTCGCACTTTTTGTGTGAGCTTCGTGATCGAGTCGGACTCGCGCAAATAGTGCCGGGACCGCATCCAGCGGCTTCGAGTGGGCGTGGAGGGTGAACCTTTAGCAGCTCTAGCCTTCGATCACGAGCCAGCGACGACACATGAGGGAGCACTAGCCCCAGTCGCCGAAGCCTAGGTACTGGAAGACGCAGGCTAGGCACTCATCGGGGAGATCGGAGATGGAGAAGGAGAGATCGGGGGGCGGCACACTAGTCGGTGGCCTCCCCAAGCATCGGCCAGATCATGGCCTTTGACTTGGTCGTCGAGTGGCCATCGTCGAGGTAGGGGTCGGGTTGGAGCCACAGCTACCAAACGAGTGGGCCATCGAGGACAGCGATTGGCCAAAGATTTAGGGTTTTTAATTGGGGGAGAGACACCAAATTGTGTCTTTTTGTTGTTTAAATGCTGACTGTACTCTCCGGCGAGCCACATCAGCTTCAAAAATTAATGAAAAAGTGCCACATCGGATTTCCGGCCAACCAGATTGGAGTTAGCATTAAAATGATCATTTTTTAAACTTTTTGACACTTAAGTGATCTGACATAAATTTTTAGCACCAAAGTGAGCGTTATACACAACTTTTGGCACTAATAGTGTATTTACCCCTATATATAGATACACACACACACACACACACACACACACACACAATAAGAGCTACTTTATTTTTCTAGTTTTGTGTATTGGTGACATTTTGCTTGCTACTATATAAAATCAAGAAATTTCTCTTGGAGAATTCTAAAATGAAAGATATGAGAAAGGCAACGTATTTTGTAGGAAAAGAAATATTTCATGATAGATAACAAAGATTATCGAATTGTCTCAAAAAGTCTACATCAACAAAATTTTAGAGACTCGATGTGGATAAATGTTCAACATGAGTAGTTTTAATTCAAAAATGAGAAAAATTTAGCCTTATACGATGTTTGAAAAATGAATTGGAACAAGAATAAATGAAAAATGTTCCTTATGCATTTGTTGTCAATGGCTTCATGTAATGCCTAAACTTGCACCAAACCAAATATAAGTTTTGTTGTTACAATGTTAGGTAGGTATCAAAGTAATTGGGATTGGATCACTGAAAAACTTCAAAGAAAGTGCTCATATACTTGCAAGGAACGAATAATTATATGCTCACTTATAAAAGATGTGACTATCTTGGGATGATTTGATATTCAAATTTAGACTTTGCCAAATGTGCAGATACAAGAAAATTAACATTTGGTTACTTGTTCATTTTTTCTAAAGGGGAAATTTCATGGAAAAGTGTAAAGTATTCAGTTATTGCTACATCCACTATAATGGCTGAATTTGTGGCATGTTTTAATACTACTATTCATGACTTGTGATTGTCAATAGTATTGGTAGGCCGCTGAAAATTTATTGCGATAACTCTACAATAGTTTTCTTCTATAAGAATGACAAGTATTATATGGGTGCTAAACATATGGATATTAAATACTTGTCCTTAAAGAAAAAGTAAATAGAGAGTGTCAAAAGAGGTCTTATTATTGTAGATTCCTTAACAAAAGGTCTGCCCAAAATATTTAATAAATATGTTGAAAGGATGAACATTACCAAACATCGTTAATGATATTATATTATGATTCAATTAAGTTTATTTATTTGACACTTCAAACTCATTTATGTGTTTATGATATTTCCTATTTTTTATTTAGTATATATGATGGAAATTGATAAATATTTAATAGGATAATCTCTAACAAAGACATTATAGTTGGAACATTATTATACTTCTCATTTATGTATCATTTTTTTTTTTTGTTAGAATTTATGTATCATGTTTAATAGAGAGAAATAGTTGTGGTAAATGGAAAGGATATATCGATTAAAAACATACAACCACTTTGATTTGCATTAGTTTTTTTTTTCACCTAATTGTGATTGTTATCGGATAGTCAATTTAAAAAAGGTTTTAGCATAATGTTATTGTGCACATTATGGTTTTTATTAAACCATTAAAGAGATGTCATATGGGCCAAGTGGGAGAATGTAAAAATAATTGTGGCTCACATGATATTATTATCTTAATGGTTTATCTATATAAAAAAAAAAAAATATTGGCTATGAAAACATGGAACTTTTATGAAAAGGTGCAATAGAATGTGCTTTGACAGAAGACACTTATTGAAAGTAACCCTTTGATTAAAGAGCCTAGTCCTCTCTCCACCTAAGCTAACAAAAGGTTATGTTCTATTATCCATTAGATAAAATACTTAAAGAATTTAGTGGGTCAATGTAGAGAAATCGGATTTATTCATTTCTTCTATTTCTATAATCATTTTTTCAAAATTATTATTATGGATAAAGGTATTTCTTCATCCCTCTTGTCATGAACAAGTCATGAAAATCTAAGGTTCTTTAATTTTAAACTTCTGCATTAGAAATTACATTACCGCTTACATAGATAAGATACAAATTATCCTATTCGGTGTTTGGTAACGTTTCTCATATATATATATATATATATATATATATATATATATATATATATATATATATATATATATATATATATATATGTATGTATGTATGTATGTATGTATATAGTTAAAGTAAGAGTATCACTGGTCACTCATAAAGGGTTTGCAAATAAAACAAAGAAAAGAAAAATGGGAGGAGCATCCTTTGTGACCAAGTGTTCACTATGATTTGTCGGTAAAACGGTGTGCGGTTTGACGTGGACATTTCAGTCATGTTCTATATAATTCTTGCACGAGCAAAGCAAAGCAAAGCTTTGCAGCGGCGGGCACGTTGAGCCAGCGCTACATTTCTATGCATGGTAGGGAATATAAAGCCATATTTACAATAGTGATTAACCACAAATTATGTTCAATTTAATTGCATAACTAAAGGGAGAAGATCAATGCTTTGATTCCTGACTAAAAGAATATAAAGGGGAAAATTAACAATAGAGAAGTTTTAAATCTATTAGATAAGTAACAATTCTATCGTAGACATTTCAATTGAAACAATTTAGTTTTAAATATTTTCATATAGGTACCAATTCAATTCATCCACCGAACTTAGGCTAGATAATACTAATGTGGACGTCAAATGTCCTATGTGTTACAGCCAACATTAATGTAGACATTTATTAAATTATTAAATATGTTTTGAAAATTTTATTAAAATTTCCTCTCTTTTTTTTTTTCCTTTTTTTTTACTTTGACCTGTGGCCAATACTCCGATACTTGGCTATGGTCGGAGATTGGCCACAGGTGAGGCCCAATGACTAGCCACAAGCTAGGGCTACCCTAACATATTCAGCTAGGGCCGCAATGCACTTGCCGGCCCTTATCAACCATGGTCGAGGACAGGCAACTAGCCACGGGAAAAGAAAAGGGAAAAAAATTAATTAAAATTTTGAAAAAAATAATTAATTTTTTTCATTGTCTACCGTCAGTATCGGCTGTGCCACGTAGGATGGTTAACATTCATGCAAACTAAATTAGCCAGATGAACTCAATTGGTACCCATATGAAAAAGTTTATGACTAAATTGATCTAATTAAAAAATTAAGTACTGAATTAGTACGAATATCATAAGTTCAAAACTTTTTTGGTACTTTTTCCCAAAGATGAAGCCATATAAATTCTTTAATCTTTTTTTCTTTTTTCTTTTCATGCTTTACATTTCAGTTAGAATGGCTTTATGCTATAAACTTATGGAAAATCAAAGGATTATCAACATAACATGAGAATAACACTTGCGATGTCTCTAAGCGGAGGAGGACGCCAAGATTGAGATTGAGCACTTAAGCTATGCAATAAGAATATTTTAGGCGAATATGATGATAAAAAGGAAATACATGTTGGAACAAAGTTCAGTGAATATGTTTCCCTTGCAAATAATCTCTGTTTTTTTTTTTTTTTCTTCTTTTTAAAAGCTAAATATAGCCTAACATGTTTCCAACGTCGTTGTGGAGATATATATTTTCATATAAAATCCAGCTTACTTAAACAACCATAGCCTCACCTGACTACTCCTCACAAGAAGTTAAAATGGAAAATAATTTTTTTGAGTCGTAATTAATTTTTGTGAGAGATAAATGTGTCACATGAGTATAGGTTTGAGTAAATAATTTGAGATAAATGTATTACTTTGAGGTTTTTCACATCTAAAAAAAAATTTGGAGTAAATGTGTTAGGATATAGGTTTGGAGTTTATAATATCATAACAAAAGTTAAGGGTAAATGTGTCACAGTAGATATAATTTAGGGTTTTTTTTATAGCTTTTTCCCAAAAATAAAGAAGAAGAAAGAAAAAACACCCCTCCCTAGTGTATACTCCATGGAAGTTCTTTGTTCGAATCCTTTCTCAAGCAAGTTAGAGCAAATAGAAAGATTGAGTTAGCTATGAAAGATATATAATGGAGGGATTCAATATTTCACTAGAACAAGGGAGACAAGCAATATTGGGAGAGTTGTCCAAAAAGTCCTAAACCTATTGCAGTTTTGCTAATTCAGTCCTAAACCTTTCAATCTTGTCGATTAAGTCCTAAACCTTTTGTCAGTTTGCCAATTGAGTCTATCCGGCCAATTTTGATTGGAAAATGCTGACGTGGACGCCGACAGTGCCACATAGGACTGCTAGCGCTGACGTGGATAATTTTTAATAGTATTTTAATATTTTTAAATATTTTTTATTTTTTAATATTTTATGTTTTTTTCCTCTCTTTTTTTTTTTTTTTTTTTGGCTTTTCCCTTGGCCTTTTCCGGTGGCCGGCCACCAGCCATAGGCGACGGTCGGCCACCGGCCACAGCTCGCCGACTGGCCTCGCAGGCGAGGCCCGGCCGGGCAACGGCGACACTAGGCAAGGCCAGCCCTAACCCTAGCAAGGGCCGGCCTCGCTAGATCTGGTGAGGGGAGTCCTCGCCAGGGCTCGCCCTCGCCTAAGCGAGCATCGGCCTCACTCCCGGCCGGGCGGGTGACAGGCCTGGCCACCGGCCACATGCCGACGCTCGGCCGGCCGTGGGCGAGGGCCGACCTCACTAGATCTAGTCCGGGCGAGGCCAACACTCTCCTGGGCAAGGCGAGCCTCGGCGAGGGCTCCCCTCACCAAATCTAGCAAGGCCAGCCCTAGCCCCGATCTGGCGAGGTTAGCCCTCGCCGGGGCCAGGGCTAGCCTCACCCGGCGTCGCCATCGCCTAGCCAGGCCTCGCCTGTGGTGGGCGAGGCCAGCTGGCGGGCTGTGGCCGGTGGTCGGCCAAGGGAAAAGCGAGAGAGAGAGAGAGAGAGAGAGAGAGAGAGAGAGAGAGAGAGAGAGAGAGAGAGAGAGAGAGAGAGGAAAAAATAAAATATTGAAAAATAAAAAATATTTAAAAATATTAAAATATTATTAAAAATTATCCACGTCGCGTCAAGAATCCTACGTGGCACTGCCGGCATCTACATCAGCATTTTCCGACCAAAATTGGCCGGATAGACTCAATTGGCAAATTGACAAAAGGTTTAGGACTCAATCGGCAAAATTGAAAGGTTTATGACTGAATTGGCAAAACTGCAATAGGTTTAGGACTTTTTGAACAATTTTCCCAGCAATATTGATCCTTTGTATAGAAGGTAAAAACATATATGCAAGACACATGCGATATTTTAAGCATTTGTGAAATTTGGTAAATCACCGAAAATATCAAGCTAAATGGCAACATATCCAATCAAATACACAACTCATCATATATCAGCTAGCATCTATTCTCAAATTTAAGATGGTTGTAAGGAAACCAAATAGAGTTTGGAAATTGAACTATAAAATCAACTTCTTCAGCTAATATGTTGTCGAATGTATCAGCAATCATTTTGAAGTCTCGTCTTTAATCTATGAAAATAGATGCTTTAAACCTAATGTAGCTCTCATCTGAAACTTTGATCCCTTACTCCAATTTCTCATTGAATTTGTTTCGCAATTACGGCACAAGACCAGAGCATTGCAATACAATATATACCAATAATTCAAAAGTGCCTCCCATTGTTCACGAGGTCATACCATAACTCCATGAGTCCGTGTCTATTGAAAGTCGTCACGGTCCCAAAGTCGATTTCCTTGAGACAGTCTTCACGTACAAGAGTAGCCAGTCAAGATGTGATTTTCAAAGATTTTCAAACGAGAGAAATTTTAAAAGATTTTCAATCCTATCTTAGGACGCAGATTTCAAAGATTTCAAATCCCATTATACATTACGACACTATATGATATGATATTTCTACAATCTGGAGAACATTTAGAGGATTGCAAATATCTCTTTATCATATCGTATCTCAATTTGAATCACCAAATATAGCCTACGGATATTCTCACACATGCTCACTATATTTAATGGCAATTTACGTGAATTATTCATCCGCTTCTCTTCCTAGCTCTTCCTTCGTTACCATAGTGTTTTGCTAGTTACCAGCAACAATGCGAGTTTCTGCTTTGATCCTACTCATTTTCTTGGTGCATGTGAGTAGTCTGGAAGGAATAACGTCGTCTCTCGATGGAAAGGCCTTGGAGAAGAGCGTTGATAGCGGCTCCTTATTTCGCAGATTAGGGTTTGGCAACGTGGAGCCGAGCGAGCGAAGGGTCTTGACACACACAGACAGGACTGCAGCCGGAGGACCCGATCCTTAACATCACTATGTACCTCCAACGAGACACATGGATAGGACTGTACACGGAGGACTCGACCATCAACATCACTATATACCTCCAACGAGGCACACGGATAGGGCTGTACCAGGAGGACCGAACCCGGAAACACACGAATAGGGATGCACCATGAGGAGTCGACCATGAACATCGCTACATACTTCAAACAATTTTTCTGGATTGGGACGAGATCCTCTATTCCATATCATGTCGTTCATTTTGTTTTTGGTGTGTCTCAACAGCTTTAGCTGTTAATGTACCGAAAAACAACTTTAAAAATGAATTGCATCGGCATTGATTAGCATCGAAGATGTAGAAATTCCATTTGGATACATGGATGAAAATGGAGGATCCGCTGCGGCTCCCATGGCATGGCTTGATGAATCTGTTGAGAGCTGAAATTCATTTACTTCGATCTACTTGTGCTTCCTAAGCTATTCTTAATTTTATGCTGGGTGGAGGGGAAAAAAAGTCTTAAATTTCTTACATTTATGCCAATTTAGTCCTAAACTTTTTTTTTGTGCTAATTAAGTCATAAACATTTTTACGATATGTCAATTCAGTTCTTTCCGGCCAATTTTGGCCGGATTTTGCTGACTGGACACTGGGCAGTTGACGCGGCCTGATTGGCATTGACATGGACAACTTTTAATAATATTTTTCTATTTTTTTCTTAATTTTTTTTCTTTTTTTTCTTTTTCTTTTTTCCTTCTCCTTCTTCCTCCAGCCAGTCGCTGAACCTCAGCCACCACCCTCCACCTCGCCAGTGGTGAGGGTCGAGCCTCGCCCATTTCTAGCGAGGCCGCCCTCAACGCCCGGGTGGCAAAGGTCAAGCCTCACCCATGGCAACCCGACACGAGGCTCAACCGTCGCCAAATCCAACGAGGGGGAGCCTCGCCGCCAAAGACGAGGCCACCCTCATGGCCACTAGCAAGGTGGTGGCGAGGTCGACCTCGACCTCGCCGGCCATCGCCTTTGGCCCATCACCAAGGTTTGGCGATCGGCTAGAGGAAGGAGGAGAAGGAAAAAAAGAAAAAGAAATAAAATAAAAATTCAATTATATTAAAATATTATTAAAGTCGTCTCACCGATCGGCCACATCGGCCCAGCCTAGCATCTAGTCAAGCAAAATCGGCCAAAATTGATAGGAAATGACTAAATTGGCACAATCTAAAAAGGTTTAGAACTTACTTCGAAAAAAAAAAAAAGGGAAAAAACCACCAAAAACCCCCAAGTTTACCCCGAGTGACACATTTACCCCAAACTTTTTTTGTACCGTGAAAAACCCCAAACTTTCAAACTCGTGACACATTTACCCCATAAGGGTATTTTTGTCTTTTTAGTTTTTATTTTTTTTTTTTTTTCTTTTTTTTTTTCATTCTTCCTCCCTCCGCCGGCCGGCGGAGGAAGCGGCGCGGCGAGGGTCGCCCTCGCCGGCATGGGGCTCGGGCGGCCCTCGCCGGATCGGGAGAGGGGTGCCCTCGCCGGCGTCGGGCGAGGGCGGCCCTCGCCGGATCCGGGCGAGGGCACCCCTCGCCCGACGCAGCGAGGGCCGCCCGACGCCGGCGAGGGCACCCTCGCCCGATCCGGCGAGGGAGGCCCTCGCCCGACGCCGGCGAGGGCCGTCCGAGCCCCATGCCGGCGAGGGCAACCCTCGCCGGCGCCGGCTTCCCTCCGCCGGCTCCGCCATGGCCGGCGGAGGGAAGAAGAAGAAAAAAATTTCTAAAAAAGGAATAGACCAAAATGCCCTTCAATTTTGGGGTAAATGTGTCACACTTGGAAAATTCAGGATTTTTGGTGTCGCAAAAAAAAGTTTGGGGTAAATGTGTCACGGTTTGGAAAGTTTGGGGTTTTTCACGGCACAAAAAAAAGTTTGGGGTAAATGTATCACTCGGGGCAAAGTTTGGGGTTTTTCACGGTTTTTTCCCAAAAAAAAAAAAAAAAGTTTAGAACTTAATTGGCCAAAAAAAAAAGATTTAGAACTAAATTGGCACAAATGCAAAAGGTTCAGGGCTTTTTTAACACTTTTCACGCTAGGTGGATATTGCGTAAGTGAATGATCTCATTAGCGAAGTTGAATGCAAGAGCAAATTACGGTGCAAATGTAACGTATGGGGAATAATCACATGAATAACTTTTCAGTTTATTTTAATTAAAATTCCAGCATTTGGAAGAAACAGTTGTTTCACCACAAAGCTTCATATCTTGTTTTAATTGTTGCTCGCGCTCTTGGTGTTTGCATCCTTCTACACTTTGATTTTTTCTCCCTCAGACAGATTCTTGGCTTCAGTTTTTGGACGTCGAGATTAGGAGTTGTTCTATTATGTATTACGATCTAGAACAAAACAAGTGACATTACAACTTCCGTATGAGAGTTCCGGTTGTGAAAGGAAGCCCATGCAGAAGTAAACGGGACAACTTTTCCATTGAAGTTCTGTGATTTTCTTGTGCACTATTGATGAGTCTCGACTGTCGTTGTTTTCCAATCAAGAATAAGGGTGTCTTGCTCAGGCAATCAAAAATTTAGGTGCTTCTACGGCACTTTGCTAATTCTTAAGTAGTTCTCCCAAAATGAGCCTGTTTATCTTGACGGAAAGAAAACTTACAAGCCTCCTTCTGTGTTCATTGATGAAGGAGTAGGTCAATTCGTTGGGAAACAATTAAATCTCAGCATCGAGCTTATGTAGTTGGTCATGATGGAGCTTTGTTGTCGCGCACACTTAAACTTGCGGATCATGCTCTAGCATCAAGCTAGTTGGCCATGATGAAGCTTGTCGCCAAACATTAGCTCTGTCTTGTCACTGTGAACGAGGCTTGCCAATGCAAAGGAGCTCCAGAGGAGGTGCCCCCTCCAAATTCTGTGTCAGTATCACCCTCGAGATCTTAGCTAGATCTCGATAATGATGACAAAACCTCAAAGAAGATGTCGTATGCAATATCGAGACTTCATCGAGAGAGAGAGAGAGAGAGAGCAATCGAGAGTCATGGTAGTCGAGGTAGATGATAACACTGATAGAGGGAGGGAGAGCTGGGAGGGAGAGCTAGAAGGGTTGAATGGTCTAGTGTTTAGCTTTGGATCAAATGTGGACGAGGAACCAATGGAGTGGACAAGTATCAACATTTAGTGAGCAAGATTGGAGATTTGGATTTACCAAATGTGGCTACGGATCCCATCCAATCTACATGTGTATCCTTTGATGATGTCGGTCTCCATGCAACGTACAGAAGTATAATAATCCACATTTATTGATGCACGAGTACTTATGTCCTAAACATTCGGAAAATAGGCATCACAGTTGACCAAAATAACTGTCTTCTACAAAAGAGTAGACCATGTCGGATCATGAAGGTAGTGTATATTATTATCTAAACCCTAATACAGATGAGCAAATTGACCCAAGCTATAACAAAAGTCTTTCAGTTTTCAAAAGATTTGAGGGGATTGCTTGGATCAATATCACCAATCAAGGGGAGATCAACTGGCAAGCTTTCCAAGCTCAAGCCCACATCCCTCAGCTTCATGATCACTTCCTCAAACACGATCTTGTTCCCAGTCTGTGCTAGATGTAGACCATCACTGCATTTTTGGTTTGCAAGATGAATGTAAAAATATAAACTAACAGTTAATTACAAAGACGGGTGCTAAATATTATTTAATCTCAGGCATATATCAGATCAATGACAATATGTCGAGTAATCACTTCAAACTCATCATAATGCACATTTGTCACCTATCCAACATCTTTTGTGGCAACAGATTTTCCTGTTGATAGTATGTTTTATTAGATATGAGTGAAATTCTTGATTCCAGAAGCCCACAATATAGTAACTAGAACAAGAAAATTTGCAAATTAACATCCAAAAATTGATTTAGATTTACATGGACACCCTCTCTTTTCAATTAAAAATAATCTGCTCACTCTGGAGACGTGCTTGTCAATTATGTCTGTAATATCTTTTTCAATGCATATGCAATCTCTTCATACTTTCAAAGAATGGAAAGAAATCACAGGATAAGAGCAATTAACAATTTCTACTCTCAGCATGCAGGATTTTCAACAACCAGAATCTCGCTGCAATGTGGCCAAACGCGCAACTCTCATCCTAACTCTTTGACTGAGATAAATGTGTTGTGTAGACTAGTATAGTACCTTAGACAGGCCTTTTTCCAACCTGGGTACTGTTGCATTTTGGTCCAGAGGTCGATAACTGGAATCCCACATTCTGCTGCAACGGAAACACAAGCTTCAGCATATGCACCGGCTGCTTCATTAGTCCTCTCAGGCATGCCCATCGTATTCTCAACGTAAGGAAATCTGCATCACATCAAATTCCAATCACAGGCTCTCTCCATGGTAAGCTACTTCTGGATAAGTCAAATCACAAAATTCAAAATTCAGCACACAGAAATTGTCATCATGCAACACCAGTAAAGGGGCAAAGACAATACAAATACACTACATTAGTAAGTGTCTGAGAAGCATTGAAACTTTGGATGCAAAAGAATACATACCTGAGGCGAGCATCTTCATCAATAGGAGGGGGAGAGATGAGAAGAATCTGAGTCTCAGGCCATCGCTTCTGAAGATCGGTAAACGAGAGAGATCATGAAACATAGGATAAGATCATGAGTGCAATTACTGAATGCTTAGCTTATTAGATTTACAACTAATAAAACGAAACAAAAATTAGGATCAAGTTTTCTACTTGATTACGTCCTTCAGAGACTAACAAACTTGGTTCACACATCTTCATTTAAGAAAATATTTATGGTGTAGGAAGCTTTGAATTCAGTTTGATAAATCTGCAACCACAGAAGCCTATTCATGCAATAGATCGACGGGGAAAGCACAATAGCCAAGGAGCAAGTTACGACCATGAATACATGATTCATCCGAGGTCATCTTTAGATTAAGCATATAGGGATTAGGGTTTACAGATCAACAAGCTCAAAAAAACTTATTCACCTAAGAAGCCCATAAATATATATTTTTATGTATTTGTGTATGCATATTTTGCAGCTTTAATCATGCTGATAATGCAATTCACAGTGCCTTGCTTAAGTAACCATATAAAAGTGATAAGATATATCACAAGACATCATTCAGTCCCATGCTTCATTACTTTGTCAATGGAAAAAAAATACTAATCAATGTCCTCCAAGACTGCAATCCAACATCACCTGCTATTTAAATTGTATGGAGTGCACATTTAGATCACGTGGCATAAGAAGCTTGATTAGCCAATAAGGAATGTCTTATAAAAAAATAAAATTAAAATTAAACCATGTTTTTCAATCCTAAAGAAATCATTAATTATATAAGCATAGATCCTATTTAATCTATCGGGACAGTGACTTCGAATATGTAAGATCAACCTAATTGGAAAGGACTGAATGGCCCTTAAAGTCCAAATGGTTCTTGATATGAAAGCACTGAAATAATAATTGCTAGGAAGCCGCAAAGTAAAGTGAGAACCCACTAACACTGACTCAAAGCAGACCGGCATGTTTCAAGACAAGAGAAGTTATATTGCCCTTTGTGTGAAAAGTGGTGGTCAGAATCAACCAAATACAAGATAAGAACATCAGCAAGACGAAACTGATACGGTTAGACTCGAGCGTGTAAAATTACTTCCCGGCCACGACCACCAGCCATCGAGGGACAGACGATTTCACGGTTCCTCAATTCCAAAACTATACCAACGATGGCAATAGGGTCCGCCATGCCCATGCACCTCAAAAGAGTGGCCTGGCATACACCCCTTGCGGGATGATCTTTCGACGGAGGGGCAAGGCAAGGAGCAAGATATAACTTCACAAGAGCGAGAGATATTAAGAGATGCCGTGAGTAAATTTTTCGGTTAAATTCCAGATTAGGTCAGAGAGGTATGTGGTGAATGAAACTTAGTAATGACAATATTGCTCATGATGAAGGACACGTAGCCAAAAAACAAGAGCTAGAAAATGTGCACAATGCCAAGCAGCAGGAGCGGGGCAGGACCGCCAGGAGATCTATTCCCGCCCCACGCCTCCCCATGAGCGGGGACTTTTCGCTATCCCTACGGCACTATAAGCCATTATTGAGAACACCAAAGTCGTGGGTCCATTGACATCATAAAGGTCTTCAACACCGAGCCCATGGAACGAGTCAAATAATTAGACCAACAAAAGGAACCACGCTCATGATCCTAAGCATGCAATCCTTTTTAATTAAGGAAAAAAAAAAACTCACGATAGGCTGGACCATCCAACTACACTAATTGTGATGCGATGCGATGCGATGCAATCTCTCAAGCTTTTGTCAAAAAGGAGGGCAATGAGAATGACAGGCGCTTGCTCTCGCACTCAAGCTCGATCTCACCACCAAAGACGAATCGAGCCCCATTTTCATAGAAGCAGAGGGTGTGTGGGAAACATCAATAGCGACAACTGGGCCTCACGCACCCACGTAGTCTTTTTGGCACCATCCCTTTTTTTTATATATAAATTAGAAAAAAATCATTACACGCGTTCGAAAACATTGAATCATTTGTACTGGATAGATCTCATTAGGCTCGTCACGTCATGTTTATCGAAAATTTATCGCTGAAATGATCTCGAGATCCATTCACCCGGTCCACGCACTAAATAAATTTTTCGATCCGTGATCTTAGCCCGCTCAATCCTTTCTTTACCTAGAACAACAACTAAAAGTAAGGGATGGATTGACAAAGATGCTTTATGGGTACTTCCGATCTACGTCAGCCCAACCCGCATGAGCCGCATGCGAGAGCAACAGACAAAAAACACCTCCCCCAGTTATGCCCACTCTAGTTTTAAAGTGGACATTTTTTGTGCTCTTTTTCTTTCTTGGGGAGGGCGGGTAAATTTCTGGGTGGAGATATCAGAAAGAAGAAAGAGGGTGAAAACGTCAGGCATTCCACTTCCACTTTGTAGTGGGATCATTACGTAAAATGGAAGTCTAAGGAAAGGGGAAGAGGAAAACGATAGAAATTAGGTTGAGCCCACCACTTTTCATTCTCTACTAAACTTAAGATGAGTGACAAGAAAGATATTCTTATCAGTCGGTTTCAAGTTTACCATTTTGTCGTCCATAATTCCTTCAGCGAGGAGAATATGTGGACTCATAAAAATTTTATAACCTCGGTTCTTTTATTGTCCCAAACATCGCTAATCCGTCGTCCCTTCATTCAAACACACCAGATGCATGGAGGATATTTGGACTTTAAACCCATTTTGAGTTTTAGAAAGAAGTCGCACAACAGAGTTAAAAAAAAATAATAATAATGTTTGTCTTACAGTATGTTATTAGGAAATTCAAAATTGCCAACGAGAATGTTGTCCACATGTGCGCCTCACTCTAGGAATAGTAGCCTTAAAAATATAAATTCATACGTCAGTCTTATAATATAAGTTCTATTTTATATCTTAATATAGAAGTCAGTCCCTCCAAACAATAGCTTCTCTTGTCCCTACCTGCATCACTCCCTTCATCCCCCCGTCGTCTCTACGTATGCGACTGATGCCACTTAATTAACCTTATTAAGAACAACGAGGCCACGTGGGTGCGTGCGTGCATCGACAACTATAGAGGACAAAAAGGGTTCACAAAGATGGTTACGTACCTTGAGAATGGAGATGATGGAATGGAGATTTTGCCTGTATTCATGGAGGGGCACGTGTTGGAAGGCGGAGCACCGATCTGGGAGGCAAGCGTCGTTCGCGCCGAAGAAGACGGTGATTGCGAGCGGCGCGTCGTCGCCGCCACCGCCTGCCGCCGGGAAAGCCTTGTCCAACACCTTCAGAGCCCACCTCGTGTTGTAGCCACTGTACCCTCTCAGCACCACGTCCACCTGAGTGATCCACATTCAACATAGGGTTAATCTATCCAACCACTTAAAAGGGTGTCTGGTCAGTATATATCACAATCAAATACGAGACCACGACACTCGAAAGAAGCGTTTTTCCAAGACAAGCGAGACAAAACTCAGTATTTTCGTCACCGATTAAATTCGTACGTCTAAAAGACGCAACCCAGAATTTATTTATCTTTCTCCTCGAAAAGGACGAGAAAAACCAGGCAGCGAAACTGTTACCGTCCGAGAGAAATGGTGGGCGAGCGAAGCGCCCCAACCACCGTCACCGAAGGACTCCTCGGTGATGGAGTCGCCGAAGATGTAAATCTTGGGTCTCATCTTCCCTTCCTTCTTCCTCCTTTGCTGCCGAAAGTGGACTGGGTGGGCTATCAGATGAGGAGTTACTACAATTTATTTCACGAAGCAGCAAAGCTGAGAAGCCTGCAGAATCGATCCAATCGGATCCTGGATCCTGCAACGCGATCCTCACATTTAATTCTGATGCATGAGACGATGAGGGACGCAACCGGCTGAATCAAAAGCCCTCGAACACTGACCTGACGATTGTGAAAGGCAACCCCTTTCTAGCTTGGCATCAATGAAAGCCTCGCACCTCGTTATTAATTGCACGCCACAGGGCTGGCAATTACTACTAGCAGTAGAGACCCAGAGAGCGAGAGAGAGAGAGAGAGGGAGGGAGGGTTTGAATGTGGAAGGCTCGGTGATCCTGAGAATGGGCCAATGGCTGCACCACATATTTTTAATCGACTCTCTCTGCGTTTACGTTACCCTCTAGGAAAGGGACCTTCTTCTTCCCTAGCGCAAACATTTGCCCTGGAGGATAAGGACAATTACCTCACTGCCATCTTTGACCTACTTTGACATTGTAACTTTGAGTACATTTATGGGTCATTGTTCATGGGCCTGCAGCGAATCCACCTGTGAGGGAACTCCTGTCCTAGGAAGAAAGTGGAGCAAGAATTAGAGGGAAGATGGGCCTGCCATCCCAAAAAAAACCTCTAATTTTAACTTTCGTCTCAATTTTACCATTCGTTTCATAAAAAACTTCTAACTTTAACAATTTTACCATAAATAGTTTTTGTCCCTTAAGAATCCCGCAACTTTAGGTTCTGTGCTAAATCTATCCTAATTTTTTTTTGTCCCATGAAAACCCTCAATATTTGTTCTTATCCGAATTTTACCATCCAATCCCAATTTTACCCTAAAATTTTTAAAGTCACAAAAAACCACACACCATTACTTGATTAACAAATTTGTCCCCATTAACCCTCTGTCCAAAATTTCTCGTTAACAATTGAAAGATCGAAAACTCCCAAGCACAAACTATTGGAGTGTCGCGAGCACAAGCTCTTTGATTACGAGAGATGGAACATTCCCAAGTACAAGGGATAGAGCAGCACAAATTCACTAATAGCAATTTTGATGGAGGGTTACTAAAGAGCAAATTCGGGGCTCAAAAAAATGTTGGTGATCTTTCATGAGACAAAAAAAAAAATTAAAGTGAAATTGACCTGGCCCTAAAATTGAGGATCTTTTATGAGACAAAAAAAAGTTTAAGGTAGAATTAGGATTGGACCTAAAGTGTGGGGATTTTTATAAGACAAAAAAAGTTTAAGGTAGAATTGGGATAGGACAAGAGATAAAGTTGAAGGGTATTCAAGGTATTAGGGCAAGGAGGATGTATGAGCTAAAGCACAAAAATTCAAGGTTTTTCATAAGTTGTCCCACAAAATGGAAAAGTAAAAGTTTGGATGACGAGTCTCTCTTTTTGCTCATGTGCATGAAGTAGTTTGATCGACACATTCATGTTAACCGCAGCATCTTCAGCTCCATCAAAGTCCAATTCATCCGGCAACAATCTGCTCCGAGGGTCTTCTGTAGTCATTCTTGATCACGAAAATAGAAAAACGGGACCTTAGGGATCACAGAGAACGCATAGCTGCAGGACCGAAGTTTGGTCATGGTTGCAATCGTGTCCTCGTGTTCCTCCCAATTATAACATCTACTTTTATGCAATGCAACGGTTTCTTAGTACATCTGACATTTTTCTTGTGAACATATTAAGTAAGGTGACTGAGCAGTAATGGGGACGTCAGTTGAGGGCTCCCTGCATTAAAATCTTCCAATGGGGTTGACCTGCATCTTCTGTCTTACTCTGACGATGACCAAAGCTTAGGAACTTGCTGAGCCCGCCCATATGAGCCCAATTTCTTTCTACGCCCTCTCCTTTCGTGGACGAGCTCTGCAGCATCATTGGGTCTATCATGTGCTGGACGAGATGGAATTAGATGAAACTTCTTTGAATTTCTTTTGTCCTATATAACTTCGAAAAATGACCCGGTACAAAGATTGGGCTAACATGTACTGCGTTGGCGCGCATTGCGTCTTTCTAAGATAGGAAATAACAAATAAATGTGGAAAATAAATTAAAAAAAAAAAACTCATAATGCACAAAAAAGGACCCTCACCACATAGGATAAATTACATGTAAATATAATGTTAAAATTTTCAATTTTGCCAATATAATCACAAACTTTGTCATGTTTTTTTAGAGTAGTCATTCTCACTTATGTTCTCTAGAAGTCGGTGATGTTGTTGTCTAGTCATTGTTGGCGTCTTATGTAATACGACTGGCAATCTGATGTGATTAAAACAACGTCACTTTTAGTTTTTTGATTTTCTATTTGTGTTTCATTAACATTTTCTTTCCTTCCTTTCCATGAGGAAATCTCCTCTTATTGTACGTCATTTTCAACCCCGCAAATGCTTGAACAAAGCACCTCCGATGCTCCTCCTCGGTGTCTTTTGCTACCAGAGCACGAGATGGACTTAGCTGCGGGAGAAGTTCACTAGAGCATGAATGGGTGACGGTGGTTCTAAGCAAAGCTGGAGCTCCTTTCGTTGGCTCCTGCTGCCTTTGCCATTGTTAGCGAGAAAGTAGAGTCATTGCCATCTCGACGGTTGGGGGCCTTGCGACGAGATTTCACGACCCTAGCCTGGACGCATGGCGTTAACATCCTTCGTAAAGACACGTGCACACAGTGAGTCGAGCAATGCCGCGTTGTATATTTGTGAAAAATCGGGGGAACATAGCATTTTCTAATGAATATCAACGTCATATATCACGTTGCAACAGCTCATGTTTTGTCTCCTGGGCATTCTATCAAACGAGTAGAATGCATCAGCCTACCTATATAAAAAACGCCCACAAAATCAACTCGTCCACTCTAGATTATGATTCGACGGGCAATACCCACGGGAATATTGAACAAAAAGGCACAGAAAAATTAACTTTCTGAGAAGACAGACATGGGGAAGTGGGGTTATCTCATTGGTCTACCTATTGGGAAGGGAGTAGGGCATCAGCGAGCGGGAGAAAGTTAGGGTCATGTCGAAGGTATAGGGTTTGAGAACGTGCCTGTGGAGGGCAAGTATGAATCGTCGGCGAAAGGGCGAAGGGCGAAGGGCGAAGGAAGGGGCTCGACCCTGTGGGTGGTAAGAGATGGCCTTTCGAGCGCGTGAGACATCATAATGTCATGATCAGAGTGTTCTTCCACACCATGAACTTTTCAAGTTGCTCAAGCCATGTGCTTTCCCGTTTGTGTATGTTTGTCTTCGCCTAGGATCAAAGATGACGGTCGCCGCGGCATTGCCTGAGCTCAGCAAGAGGCGTCCGACCCACGCCGGTCGCATTGCCTGAAAATTCTGTTTTTTCTAAGAGTTGAATCTCATTCCATCTTACTGTCTTTGGTATTTGCTATGTTTGGTTTTGGAGTACTTGCACGTAGAGAAAGGGTTTCTCCTTCATCTATATCTAACATATGTTTTCTTGGATCAATTGTTGTTGACATAACCTTATAATAGTTTATATATATATATATATATATATATATATATATATATATATTTATATTATATTATATATATTATTAGTCTTAGAATTTATGACCCTCCAATCATGTCGATTCTTAGGTAAGCCAGCGTGGGTCGTGCTAGCTCTTTCCACCAAATGCAAGGGTCTACCGGGCCAATTCCAAGTTTCTAAGTGATCACTGCCTTAGAGATTCAAGGATAGTAGATTAGATTGTCCAAGCCCATAGACTCAAGGCCCTTCCTTGCAATTGGCCTTTTAATCTTCCTCACGCTTCACCGGACTTTTTTTGTCTTCAAGCCCTAAAGGTCGTACTCAAGTTGTTAATAGAAGAAATGAAAGTGGGCTGTTCCCTAAAACACCCCCCCAAACCAAAAAAAAAAAAAAAAAAAAAAAAAGGAATCATGTTGAATCTTGAGGTTTTTTATTTACCATTGAACTATTGATGTTCTCGTGACATTTGGATCCATTATTGAAACAGTAAAATTTCAATAGGAATTGATGTAGTCATGACACACTATTAATTCTACGATTCATAGTAAAGAGTCTTATGAACTTATTACACTTAAACACATGATGATAGAAGTGCTTAATCCAATCCTTGTGGGGTTTTAAAGTAGTTCGGACTAATCATGTATGTAATTAATTGAATTATCTTGTGCAACCATTCAACAATGCTTTGAAAAGCAATTGAAAAGTCCCATCATTTTCATTACTGGGATTGTTTTTCAACAGTTCTAGTAGAATAATCTGTCCTAAATTCGTTTTTCCTTGCATACATGGTGTTCATATATCTATGCTATATTTGAATTTTATAAACTGTTCACAAACATTCTTTCTTGTTATTTTCTTAGAATTCTTAAATTTATTTTTCCTACTCAATTATCTTTCCCCAATTCTGTTCATTAAACACAATTTTAAAAGGGTTAATATCACGAAGAAACTTCAAACCGATAAATTTATGATAAATTAATTTATACTAAATTAATTTTTTTAACCATAAAAACCCCAAACTATTATATCTATAATAATTTATCTCAAACTAATTTTTTTACCATAAAAAACTCCAAACAAGTATATTTTTTGATAAATTTACCCTCAATTAATTTTTATTAAATTAGATTAATGTTACTAAAAACCATAATCGGTATACATGTAACAAATGAAGGATAAAACTCTAAATTAGTATACTTATCAATTATTACGTATCTTTCAACTCCGCAATTCGATGATAAATTTTAATGGAAACTAATTGAGTGTGAATTTGTCGTAGATTTATCAATTTAGGGTTTTGGTGATCAAAAAAATTGGTATATATTAAATTATGAGATTTTTGTAGTATTAATCCTTCTAATAGATAAACCTATCCGTGGGCAGCCGCGTTAATATTCGTTCCCCCTTGCTTCGATGCGGTCGAAAGTTCGAATCCCCACGTTGCTAGCGATTTAAGTGGGTAGTCCTAGCGGTGAGTTATTGGGCCAGCTTCTCTTGAGATATAGTCGCTGTTGGGCCTCCATCACAAAGGCCCGTGAGACCCTGAATCAACGTAAGTCGACAAGAGCATGCTCGGCGGGTCCTCGATCACAATAAAAAAAAAAAAAAAAAAAAAGCTTATGTTCTATAGTATATTATCTATTAATTGTCAACGATTTGTATCGCAATCTCCACCCAAACATAACTTTAATTTCATTGAGATTTATAGAGATTATGTTACTAGGGTGATAATTTGATGCAATAAGACTAGTAATATCATTGTTTGTTACAATTGTCACACTTGTCTTTTTTGACAGAACGATTATCACATTCTATCTTTGGATAAATGATACATTCAAAAAATAGCGAGAATAAGGGCAAAACACTTAAGAACGAAACCAAGGCTCCGTTCGTTTCGTGGAAAATAATTTCCGGGAAAATGTTTTCCGGATTTTCCGATATTCGTTTCATGGAAAATGAATTCATTGGAGAAAATATTTTCCATCCAAGGAAAAAAGTCTTCTAAAGTAAAGGAAAATGTTTTCCACTTTTGAAAAGTGGAAAACATTTTGCTCACTTGATCTCTCTTACCTCAAATCTATACAAATCTTTACTTTTTCCTCTTATTTCTTCTTCCTTCTTTTTTTATTCGAATTATTTTTTAGTTTTCTTCATCTTTTTTAATTTGAATTATTTTTAATTTCCTTTTTCTTTTCTTTTCCTTTTTTCTTTTTTTTTTTTTTTTTTTTTTTTTTCTATCTTCTTCTTTCTTGGTTTGGTCGTCAAATCGGGTGAACCTCAAACTTATCGATCTTAAATTCACACTCGTCAGTTCGGCGAGTGTCGAGCTTGGCACTCGCGCTCGTCAATTTGGTGAGCGAAAATATTTTCCTTACCGAACACCGGAAAATATTTTCCGAAACACTTTCAGGTTTTAGCCGAACACTAGAAAATATTGTCATTTTCCTGGAAAATGACTTCTAGGAAAATATTTTCAGGAGATGGCTCACTTTTCACGAAACGAACGGACCCCAAGTCTTCTTTTAACGAAAAACAAGGTAATGTTTTTGAGACGATACAAGTGAGAAACCTTTTCAGTTGGGATTTTCCCAAAAAAAAAAAAAAAAACCTTTTCAGTTGGGATTTTAAAAAATAAAAAATAAAAATCGGAAAAGATTTGAGCTGACATACGTCAATGGGTATAGTTTTGAGGTTCTTTTGGGGGATATTTGTCAGGGATGCGCAAACTTTTCTCTGCCCACGAAAGCAGAAGTCGCCGTACGCTAACCCAAACGTTGTAATCAAAGAAACCACATACCGCCTTCGGTTTCTCGAGCGGCGGCCTTAGATCTCCTGAAACTATCGATTACTCTACAATATCTTCGGCGACTTGTCTTCCGCTCGGCGTGCCAGGAGTTTTGTCCGCCATCCCAGTTTTCTAATCCCGCTAGAGTCCACAAGATTCCCTTCTCCTTGGGGACCGTAAAACAGAGACATCCCCTTTGCAATAATCAAAACCAAGTACCAGCTTAAAACCCACCATCTAATGACAACTTGATCACACTTTCCACCAATCACCCCATTTTTTTTTTGAGCAAACCACCAATCACTTTTACTTCCCCTGTTCTCTCGCTTTTCGATTACCGGGTTCACGAACTAGCCCACCGTTTCCTGGAGATTGCATCTTTGCACGTGCCCGTTTGCTCAATTCGCCTATAAGATCATCAAGAAGACAAGAACCTTCAAACCAATCAAAACCATCGCATCGTTACCGTCGAAATCTGTCTCTGCACTTGAAGTTCAGCGCACCTGATAATTCTTGGTATTCATGGATACTGTTAATAACGTCGGCTCGGCGGCGCAGCCCATCTCGGCTCCGGGCAGTAACACTCTGGGCACCCACCTGGCCCGGCGGCTCGTGGAGATCGGCGTGAGGGATGTGTTCTCCGTCCCTGGGGACTTCAACTTGACCCTCTTGGACCACCTGATAGCCGAGCCGGGGCTGAACCTGATCGGCTGCTGCAACGAGCTGAACGCCGGCTACGCGGCCGACGGGTACGCGCGGGCGAGGGGCGTGGGCGCGTGCGTGGTGACCTTCACGGTCGGGGGTCTCAGTGTGCTCAATGCCATTGCAGGGGCTTACAGTGAGAACTTGCCCGTGATCTGCATCGTGGGTGGGCCTAACTCCAATGATTATGGGACTAACAGGATCTTGCATCACACCATCGGGCTGCCTGACTTTACCCAGGAGCTCAGGTGTTTCCAATCAATCACCTGCACACAGGTAATTAGAAGATTTATGGGTGTTTTTCTTAGCGTTAAGATTTATACTTGTGTGAATGGTTCTTTCTTAAGTATGATCATCACGTGATAACTTCGAATTTATGCCTAGTCGGTTTCAGATAGACTACTCAGTCCGTGTTTGAGTGTTAAATTAGGTTGTCGAATCAGGTTCTCTGGTCGTGCAACTGCAAAACATGGTCATTTTTGTAGAACAGGGCTAAAACTTCCCTTGAACCACGTTAGTCCTGTGTAAAATTTGTCTAAGAAATTTATACTTGATTTTCTTGTCATTTTTTATTGGCTGTGAAGAGTAAGATTGTGCTATGATGTGGCAGGCAGTGGTGAATAACTTGGATGATGCGCACGAGCTGATTGATACCGCGATCTCGACAGCTTTGAAGGAAAGCAAGCCGGCTTATATTAGTATAAGCTGTAATTTGTCTGGGATTCGTCACCCTACTTTTTCCAGAGATCCAGTTCCGTTCTCTCTTGCACCGAAGTAAGTGTCTTCTGTCTTTATATTGGGTTGCCAAGCACTGTCAAATGTCTCTGTTTTGTGTTTTTCTTTTAATATAGTAACAATATATCTAGCTTTTATAAGTTACAGACGATGTCCCGAGGATTGGACACGACATGTTACGTCATAAGAAGTAATATAATCATTTGGCTGTTCATTTAAGGACTGAGTCTTTAGTGCTCTTATAAGAACTGAGAACATCACTTATTCCTTGATTGTCTTAAAGAACCAAGTTTCACTAAAATATAAAGTTGAATTCTGGTCATATTTTGTATTCGCTGGTCTTTTTGTTCGTCCAACCTGGAAAGATTGTCTTCAGGAAGCACTGGAGCTTGTTTTCATTTGTAATTTTTGAAGTTAGAAGCGAATGCTGCCTTTTTTTTCATCATCCTGCATATACTTGACCAAGCAAAATTTCAAACGTATCTGTTTTCACTTGTTCCATCACAAAATAAAGAATATGCTTGAATGTGCAAGAAATTGACCTTCAAGCTGATAACCCTGCATTGGATGAACTTGTCAGGCCATGTAAATTTCAAATATCCAAATTCATGTGATAGTTGACTGTCTTTGGCCGTAGGCTGTTGCAAACCTCGTGTGTCTCGGAGCAATTTTTACTTGAGCTGTTGATGCTGGCTTTCTGTTCAATGACTCGAGTTGGTTTAAACTTACTTTTCCCGATATCTTTCTCCTTACACAACTACTAGAAACTAGATTTCATGCTAAGTCTAATTTTGCCGTCTCTTATGTTCTTGTTTCATAAAGTATCCACTTGTTGATGCAGGATAAGCAATCCAATGGGCCTGGAAGCAGCAGTCGAAGCAACTGCAGATTTTCTCAACAAAGCTGTCAAACCAGTCATTGTGGGTGGGCCAAAGCTCAGGGTGGCCAAGGCTCAAAAGGCCTTCATGGAGTTTGTGGACGCCTCTGGGTATCCAATCACCATTATGCCTTCAGGCAAAGGGCTGGTGCCGGAGCATCATCCCCACTTCATCGGAACCTATTGGGGTGCCGTGAGTACAAGCTTCGCCGGGGAGATTGTAGAGTCAGCGGATGCCTACATTTTTGTGGGCCCCATCTTCAATGATTACAGTTCTGTGGGCTATTCCTTGCTGATTAAGAAGGAGAAAGCGATCATAGTGCAGCCCAATCGCGTGACTGTAGGGAATGGTCCTTCCATTGGGTGGGTTTTCATGGCAGATTTTCTGAGCGCATTGGCCAAGAGGCTGAAGAGAAACACAACTGCTTTGGAGAATTACCGCAGGATATTTGTACCTCCGGGCATGCCTCTCAAGTGCGAGAAAAATGAGCCCCTTAGAGTCAATGTTCTGTTTAAGCACATTCAGGTAAGGTGCACGCTGGTATATTGATTGGACTTCAAATTTTTTGAAGAAAGCTACTTGCACGTGAAAAAGCTTAATCAACTCTAGGTGCTAGCCGTAAATTAAGCAGCTTTAAGTACATTTGGTAAACGGTAAGTGCTGATACTAAGTCCAGACATGCCTTTGCCATGCATATTCTTGAGGGATTCATACTGTTGCTTCCACGGAAATGGATAGTACTCACTGAGCCTATATCTATCAATTCTCAGTAAATAGATTATTCATGTGTCTTCATAGCTTATTGTTCTAGGTGAGCACTAAAAATTCATTTCTGTAAATGCAAAAGGTGTCAACTCTGATGATTCATTTTCTGACTCGTCAAACAGGATATGCTCAGTGGGGACACTGCAGTTATCGCTGAAACTGGAGACTCTTGGTTTAACTGTCAGAAACTGCGGTTGCCTGAGAATTGCGGGTACAACAAGCGCGAATTTCAACATTTTCTTTTCCAGTCTTCCAAATTGCCTCTTTTTGTTTGTGGATGGTCGTGTCGAGGTTCGTCTAACTTAAATTCTCATACAAACTTCATTTAGGTATGAATTCCAGATGCAATATGGATCCATAGGTTGGTCGGTTGGTGCCACTCTAGGATATGCTCAAGCTGCCACTGATAAGCGTGTGATAGCTTGCATTGGTGATGGCAGTTTCCAGGTCAGTTACATATATCCATGAAGAATGATACAAAAATTTTAAACTTCTGCAGAAACATCAACCAAGTAATGCGTGACATTCTTGAACAGCCGAAAAGCGAACTTTGAATAACTATGCAAACCGAATGACAATTTGGTGATGTCTTATAGCTAAATTGTCGAAGAAGCTTTTTGGCTGATCATGTGTGAAGATTATGTAGATTGCACTTTCCTCTTCCGAATGTAAATCTATCTTTAACCTGAGTAATTGATGAGGAAGCTGACTAGTAACAACTCACAAAGTGAATTTTCTTTTTTGAATCGGTATAGTTTCTTGTTAAACAAAGTGATGACATTAATTTCACAAATCATCTGGAAGATTACACGACCTCTTTTTCTAATTTCTGTCGGGCATTTTTTACTTTGGAGAGTCCTAAGCGATTTATTTTTCCCTTTACTCAGGTCACAGCTCAGGATGTATCAACGATGATTCGATGCGGACAGAAGAGTATAATCTTCCTGATCAACAACGGGGGTTACACAATTGAAGTGGAGATTCACGACGGCCCTTACAACGTGATTAAGAACTGGAACTACACTGGTCTCGTGGATGCCATTCACAATGGTGAAGGCAAATGCTGGACAGCAAAGGTTAGCTTCAGCCCTCGATGTTTTCATTCTAATTCTAAGTTAACGACAACAAGGACATATGGCAGCACAATTAACTCATTCCCTCTCGTAGTTTCCCTCCATTTTTTCTTCCTATGCTTACTTTTGGGAATGAAAGGCATTTTGATGGAATGTTGGGTCTGCAACTGTTTCAAAATTTTTTTATTGACTCGAGTTGCGAAAGCAGGTTCGCACAGAGGAAGAGCTGATAGACGCAATCGCAACAGCGACAGGGCCACATGCGGATTGCCTGTGCTTCATTGAGGTGATCGTACACAAGGACGACACGAGCAAAGAGCTGCTAGAGTGGGGGTCGCGTGTTTCTGCCGCGAACAGCCGTCCTCCTAATCCTCAGTAACCTCTCCGTGTTCTAAGTCCTACATTGATTTGAGAGAGGGAGAGAGGGGGAAAGAGGATCACTTGTGAATAAGATGAATGCTGATGTACGAGAGTTTTCTGTATGATGTAGATTTTTAACAAGAATGAATTGTACAATAAAGCTACTGGAACACCCTCTTGAGAATATCGGAGGACTCCCATCTCTCCTCTGTTTCTTCAATATTACCGACCATTGTGGTTACATGGGAGTTTCTTTTCACAGCATTTGATTTTGATGCCGCACGAACAAACATTGAAGCTAATTCGCCATACGTGCGCACAGTTTCCTAAAAGCATCAGACCTGGTACTCCGGATTTGTAATCGTTGGATCATGAGCTGATAGCACTCAAGAAGTTTTTAAGTTTTCCAGATGCTGCAACAGGTCGTATAAACATTACGACGAAATGGACTACAGAAGCTTTCCTCCTATAATGCCGAATCTGAATTACAATGCATGATTTTACGGACAAAAGGGGGGAATTCATCCTTAATCCTTGAGAAAAGTAAGACCGGATTGCAGACGGGCAACAGAATATTAGGTAAAACGTTACAGTTAAGGAGAATTATGCTCTTATTTGTGACCAAATAACATTTAAAGACGTCACGATATGATCGAATTCATGTATAATTTCTTTTTGGTCAAAAGTGAAACATTCTCATTAAGTAGTAGGACTAGAAAAGCAATATCATTTAGCATCTAAACATAATAAATTCCGAAGGAGCTGTGGGTTTAGAGGGCTAATAAATGGAAAGGAACCTTATTCCATGAGCTTTGTGGGTTTAGAGGGGCTAATAAATAGAAAGGAACCTTATTCCATGAGCTTTGGCAATCCAATTGGTGTAGCGATTAGCTTTTCTTGGGCAAAATTCCACACCAACTCCTTTGAGATGGGCCAAGAGGCCCCTACATTCATCAAGTAAGAGACGAGTAGTGCTTGGGCTTTGGATTGGGCCTGATACGGAATCCACAGTTGATAAGTTCTCGCTTTGCAGGACCATCTGTGAGTCGCTGACTCTCCAGCAGATCACTTCTCACTTCGTGCAGAACAGAACGTGCGCCTAGCTTCCTTTCTTCCATCAAAAAACAAAAGCGCTTCTCGCAGAGCTAGGGTTTCAGCTAGCTTCATATTGACTTTCGTCTCTCTAACTTTTCTTTCCATCGCTTGAATTCTGTTCAATCTTGAACGACGTCCTCGCCCTGCGCAAGAGTTTCTCGTTGCAGTCCTAAACACCCACGAGTTTAACAACGAAGAGTTGCAACTTAACGATTGGGCGGATGCCGCCGGGAAAAGGGCTTCTGAAAATGAATGTTGACGGATTGTGGGTTAACAGCTCCCCGGGAGGCTTCGATCGCCGTGATCTGTCAAGACTCTAATGGAGTGCTTATTGTTGGGTTTGCGAAGAATATCTAATCATGTATAATGTAGTATCCGTAACTTAGTCATTTTATATTACAGTTAATATCACACAAAATCACAAATTGACTCGTCTGTGACAAATTTATCTTCAATTAGTTTCTGTCAGATTTTACCATTAAATTGCTAAATTTGATAACACGTGGCTTTATAAACTCCATCTTCTTTTCTAACCTGGTAGAATCCTCTAAGAAATGTAGCTCAGATAGTTAGAAATGTTACAATTCCTGGATTTGTCTGAGTGTCTCTAGGCTCTAAACTAAAGGCTCGAGTAATTTTTCTGTTAAAAGGCTGTCCTTAAAGAGCTTGAATGAGAGATGTTCGCCCACTATGGGAAAGCATACCTGCAGGAAAATTGATTCTGTCCTCACTAGTTCTAAGTCTAGGTCCTTCCATTGGTATATACTAGATTGTCATTTTTTGTGGAATTAATCCAATCTAATAGAAATTAATATAATGTTAATTTATTACAAATATATTAATTTAGAATTTTTGATAGTCAAAAAATTAATTTTAGGTAAATTTGTCATTGATGTACTGTTTTAGAGTTTTTAGTGGTTAAAAAATTATTTTAACGTAAATTTATCATAGATGTACCAATATGGAAATTTTTTTTTTTTATATTAACCATTTATATTACATGAAATGAGTATATTAATTTGTGCCCTACTTATTTGAGACTTGTAGATGTATGCTTCTTGGAGCATTGTTCTACATATGAATAACTAATAATTTATGGTAGGAACATAGCTTGTCCATGTCTAAGTATAAGAATATTAAAAGTGTTATAACTTTCTTACGTCGTTTACTCAAAGATCATAACTTCTTTTTTCTTTCATTCACCTGAGTGTCATTAGGTATTTGTATAGATGGAAAATCCAATGTGATTTAAATTTATTATATAGCATTCAACGCGGCTCACCAACAAGATGAAGTCAGCAAGTAAGAAGGAAAACGAGGTCATTTAGAGATCTAATTGGAGAACCCTAATCAAATTTAGACAAATTGGGGCAAATTACCTTATCAAATTTGCAAAAAGGAGGAGATTGGGTGGCAATAGTTCTCTCCTTTGACGCTCGTACGCTCTCTCCTTCTCGGTGAAGCCATCAATCTGTCCAAATCTCCAAGCCGCCATGATAACTCTCTCCAGAGGCACCATGACGAAGGAGAAAGCGAGAACGAGTTCAGAGAAAGACCCAGATCAAGATAAAGAGCGACAACGAGAAGTAGAACAAGAATGTCTCCAAATCAAGAACCCCACTCCTCTTCCTCCCCACCCGAGGGCTCATTACCGATATTTTCTTGTATTTCTGAGTCGTCTATGAGTTTCGGAGAGAAAGCATATAGGGAGAAAGACGTTGTCGTTTAATGAGAGAGCAATTAGAGAAACATTCCGAGAGAAGTCCTCATTTTTGTAAATGAAGCATTTAGAGAGAGAAGAGAGGCAGCGTTTTTATTACTCTTTGCCATGTTGGTCGAAGAATTTTCATGTTGGGACTTCACTTTCTTTTTAAAAAGGCATGTCATAGTGTAAACTTAAGTTAAAAGGTCACATAAAGACAAATTGCCAGAAAGGTATTTAAGTGAATGGTTTTTTATTAATATGATACTTAAGTATATATTGTACAAAAATCATGATATTTATGTTATTCTTATTTCGGATATTTTACTTGACTGATTGTGTCCTTTGGAATGGCTTAACTGACCCCAAAATTCTTTTTAGTTGATTTGGTGTCAGTCCATGTCCTTGTTATGCCGCGTAGCATCCTTCCATAGGTTCATATCTTCACAGCACATGACCAGCTATCACTGAACCATGCCATCATACACAGCGCGTGTCATAATTGGCCATGCGACATCATGATAAGCGGCAACATATCAACAGCTGATTTTTCCAGATTACATTGTAAATGACTAGTTCAGATTTTTGACAATTGAGAGCTCTGCTTGACTGCTAGTCGCACTTATCACCCGCCACCCAGCATTCAAAGTGCCGCTCTCACGCGCAATCCACTTCATAATTTTAGTTTCCTTTCGCATGATATTTAACCTTTCGCAAAGTCATGAACTCTTGGGATCAAAGCCCTCAACACCCACATTTCAACGGAAGCATTTATTGCCTTGCCACTGCACCGCCTGCACAGTGCGTACTTCAACGTGGTTATTAAAAAGAAAGAACATATTTTTATTTCAATCATATTATATAAATTCCAATATAATTTTAGATGTTTCAACTGATCCAATGTAATCTCAAATCTTTGTATCAAATTTCAATATAATCGTCTAGATCAATTTATGCTTGAAAAAGTGATGATTTAGTTATCGCAAATCATCTTATATGGAAGCTAGTCTGCGTGAATCTTTTGACATATATTTTTTATTTTTTATTTTTTCCTCTCCTCTCCTTTTTCTTTTCCTATTTCCCCTCTTCCCATCTCTTTTTCTTTTCTTTCCCATTCATGGGAAGGTGGGGCATGACCAAATCTGGCTTCAACCTTGGTCAGTAATCATCCACCATTCCACATTAGTAGCATTGAGAAGAAGCTTATCTTGCTTTTTGAGGGATTTAGAGGTAGAACAGCACAATAGTAGAATAGAGGGGAAAATTGTTCAAAAATATCAAATTATATTGCACTTTGGACAATTCAATCTCAAACTTTTTAATTGTGCGAATTGAGTTTCACATCTTTTCATATTTTGCCAATTAAGTTCATTTGATTGATTTTGACTGAAAAACCCTAATGTGGCAATCTACTGAGTGTCAGTTATCCTATGTGGTGTATTGATGGTAACATGGACAACTTTTTAATTTTTAATTTTTTTTCCTCATTCTTTTTTTTTTTTCCTTTTGTTAGTGGTTAGTCTTATGCGATAGTTAGCCACTAGTAAGGCTAGCCTAGGCGAGGCGAGGCAATCCCTCACTTGTGTTGGGCAAGGGCCGTGACTCTATCACCTAATGCTGAGTGAGGGTTATCAGCCCTCTATCAAAAAATAGTAAAGAACATAAAAAAAAAAAAAAAGAAAAAACCCAAAATTTTATAGAAAAATTTATTAAAATATTATTAAAAAAATATCCATATTAGCACCGGTTGTCTCTCGTAAAATGGTCAGCATCCATCTTAGTAAATTCTATACGAAATTGGTTTGATAGACTCAATTTGTAAAACGTAAAAATATTTATGACTCAATTGACATAATTGAAATGTTTAAAATTGAATTGGTCAAAGTGCAATAAGTTTTAGACTTTTTGAACAATTTTTTCAAATAAAGAGGAAATTGACAAGAACATACTCTTATCGAAGCCACTTGTCAACAACATGTTTTTGAATTTCTTCATCTTATCTCATAAACTAGAAATACCAACAAATAAAGCTATTCAAGTGAAATTAAAAAGAAAATTGACATTAGAAAGTCAAATGTTTTGTGCGAAGTGCAATCAAATTCTGAGCATCTCTAGTGATCAAACCCTCAAAGTTTTTGAAGCCAATCCATTTAAGTCCTAATTTTGATGTTAACGGAGACTATTCACCAAAATTTCAAAATACTTGAATTTCTTACTAAATTGAATCTTTGATAGACATGAAGGATCTTCATGATGGCAATGATCCACAAAGAGATAGAGAGATAGAAAGGCCCTAGAGACAGGCGAAATTGTCCAAAAAGTCCTAAGCCCTATTCATCTTTATCAAGTCAATTCTAAACATTTTTCATGTTATGTTAATTGAGTCCATTTGGTTATAAATCGCTAATATAGACATTGGTCGTCTTTCATGACATAATCAGAATTGATGTGGACTTTTTTAATATTATTTAATATTATTTATTTATTTATTTATTCTTTTCTTTTCTTTTTTATGATGGCCAGCAAGGGTCGCCATGCCCTCATTGGCCATGGGTGAGGCCATCATCGTCGCAAGCGAGGCTAGCCTTACTATGGCCTTGAATAGATCTTGGTAAGGTAGCCTCACCCAACTCACCCGCGATCGAGATGGTTTGGGTGAGGCTAGCCTTGTAGGCCGCAAGCAAGGCAGTGAAGCCCTCATCGGGCATAAAGTTATGGTGAGGCTAGTGAAGAAGGAAGATAGAAGAAAAGAAATAAAGGAAAAAGGAAAAAAAATGAAACAACTAATACAAAATTTTGAAATATTTGTCAATATCAATATTGGTCATGCTGTGTAGAACGATTGGCATTATGTCAATGAATTTTGGCAAATTGACTAGATAGACTCAATTTGCACATGTTTAATACTCATTTGACAAAATGAAAAGGTTTAAAACTAACTTAGTAAAATTGCAATAGGTTTATGAATTTTTTTGACAAATTTTCATAATGTTATAATGGCATATGATTTTACAATGATTGATGAGGATCATTATATATATATCAATAAATCCAAAGATCAATTTGTAATCATGTCTTAATATATTAATGACATACTAATTGCCAGAAATAATATATTTTTTGCTTATACTGTTAAAAGTTGATTATCTTCCAACTTCAAGATGAAAGACATGAGTGAGGCTGCATATATTCTTGGAATTAAGATTACAAGAGCTCGTTTGAAAAGATCATTCTCCTTTGCAAGCAACGTATATAAATAAGATTTTTGAATGATTTTGTATGCATGACTACAAACCCATAGATATTCCAATTGCAAAAGTGAAAGATTGAGTCATAAACTGTGCCTAGAAATTCCACAAGAGAAGGAAAAAATGCAATGTTTTCCTTATGCTAGTGCTATTGGAAACTTAATGTACGTTATAATGTGTACAAGACTTGACATATGTTGTGTAGTTAGAATGATAAATAAGTATCAATCTAATCATAGTTAAGCACATTGGATAGTCATCAAAAGAATATTGAGATATCTAAAGAGAATTATTGATTATTCGTTGAGTTACCAATAAAAGGATTTATGACTTGAAGGCTACTCAAATGCTGATTGGGGAGAAAATTTAGATAAAAAAGAAATATACCTTTAGATTTATCTTGGAGTAGTCAGAAACAAACACGTATAGCTTTGTCCACGATGGAAGCAAAGTTTATGGTATTATTAGCAGCAATACAAGAGGGTACATGGTTTAAGTGATTTTTGGATAATTTATGCATTGCTAGGAATATTGCAAACTCATTATTGGTTAATTATGATAGCTAAGGAACAATAGCATGCACTAAAAATTTGAAATATCATGACAAGATCAAACATATAGATACCAAATATAATTTTATTAAATATATGGTTGTATGAAAAGATGTGAATTTGTAGTATATATCTAAGTACAGAATGATAAAGGATTTTATGACGAAACCGATACTTCGAGATGATTTCTATGGTCATGTAAAATCTTTAGGATTCCGTATTAGCTGATGTACTAGATATAGTAATTTCCCTATATGTTCACATTTAATGAATTTATCATTCGTTATTAATGCCTATGAATTTTATTTGATGTTTATACATCTTAATGCTTAGGACATTATATATTGAGAAAGTATATTGGACATACAAGAGATTAGCCTACTCACACGGTAATCACCTCTATTGACTATGTGATAAATAAATATGAAATAATTTTAAGTTTATAATTTGGGTGATAATTGAGAACTTAGATTTAAAATAAAGATGTCATCTTAAGTGAGTGTTAATATGAGGACATAATATTTACTATGTCTGAAAGTAAAATAACCCATACATTTTACCTTATATGTATTTAATGTCAGATGTGAGTTCTGACAAATTCTTTGAAAAAAGAGATACGTGAAGTCAAGTTAAACATTGTGTATATCTAAACTATCATCTATACGGTATTGAAAGTGAAAACATATGCTCCATAGGAAAAGAATTAATACCGTAATATATATTTCATACTGTGAATATATGAGATGATTGATAAGAGTGACAAAAATTTTGATCTCAACTTTTATGCTGTATGAGACTCTTGAGAAAAAGAGTTCCTTAACTAAGTGTTCTCATAATTCTTACTTGTTTGAAAATCTCTATTTATTGTTTATTATCTTAGAATGCTGCTAATGATCATGAATTGATTTAATTTAATAGGACATTTCTAGAAAAACAAGTTAAATGGAAATTAAGAGTTTTAAAGAAGGAGGAAGATCAAGTTTAGAACATTACATTCTAGTTTTGTATTCATTGGTCGACTAATTATGATTAGTTCGAGATAACTATAATTATGAATATAATATATCATAATTATAAAGAGATCGAGAGAAATATAAATGTGATTGATCGATCTAAAATACTGCATACTATATTTACTCGAAAATGTTATGCCCATTTTGAGCTGCCATATATTCATAACAAATATATGGTAATAAGCTCTCGAAATCTGTTGGTTGCATGGATTATTTATTGGTATGAATGTTGCAAAAAGAGAAAAAAAAAAAAAAAAAAAAAGTTATGTTCAGCTCACCACGAGATGATGGGTTTTTCTAATAAAAGAAGTTGGGCAGCTTATGTTCGGCTGAACCTAGCCTTTAACTCAAAAAGGGCCAATGAAAGAGGACACTTATTTTTATGTAAAATAAATTGCTATATTGAAAAAAAAAAGAAAGTTAAAAAGAAACAATAATACACACGTTCTATAAGTTTTGACTATTGAAAAATTCTCTCTCAAACAAAAAGAAATACGAGGTTTCAATCGATGATTGAAGGATCGATCATTCTCAAGACTACAACTATATTTAATTCATGGAAAACAAGGTACATCTGTCTTGGGGATGTGCCTTTCAATTGGTGTTACTGTTGTGACCTCCCCCTCGGGAGAGGAAATAAATTTAGGGGTATTACCTAAATTGCGGGCCTACAGCCCATAATTAGGCATGGGCTCTCCCAAACTCGTACGTCATGCGATATTTAGGTATTCATAAAAATTTTGAAATAAGTAATTGTCACTAGTCTACTGAGGCCAGCTAGAAACCAAGTGAGGCATAAAAGTATACCTCATTTCTTACGCAACTTAAAAATTTAAGATTGAAGATTTGATTATATTAATTACTCAATTAATGCTCTTTTGGTACCTAATCTTATTTATTTTAAGAGATATTCATTTTTAGGCAATTTAGATTGATTTTATACCTATCAACTAACATGTGTGGTGATTATGTGGGTGTGCAATTATCAATATAATAATTAGCCACCAAAGAACGGATTAAATAGATTGCACAGAAACAAAGACCTAACACTAAGGAAATAGATAAATGTCAATTCTAACTAGACTAAAGGGACCACAAACAGCAAAGGTATGCAACAAGGGTAATTAATTGCCTTTGATGATAATTAAAACCCTGAGGTAGAGCCTTAAGTGTTTACTCAATTTTTTAGCACAACTTTAGAATTAACAAACTTCCATTTTTTTTTAAAGAAAATAGCTCCAAAAATATGTTTTAAAATCTTTCAAATGAAATTTTGAATTTTCTGACATTTTGAAATTTTTTGAATTTTCTAATTTTTCTTTTTCTAATTAACATTTTTTTAAAAAATTTGATTTTTCAATATATTTTGCAAGTTTTTGAATTTTTTTAATGTTCTCTGGAAGTTTTTGAATTTTCAGAAATTTTTTGTATTTTTATTTTTTTTATTTTTTTTTTGAAAATTTCTGAATTTTGAAAATTTTTAATATATATTTAATATTTAATATTATTATATTCAGAAAAAGGGTTCGGACCGGGTTTATCCGGTCCGGCCCATTGACCCGATCCAAACCCAAATTCAACCTAGTGGGCTGAAAAGAAAAGAAGGTTTTTTTTTTTTTTTTTTTTTTTTTTTGGGTCGATCATTGTCACGCCTCGAACCCCGAGACACGTGGACAACCCGCCATGGTCATGGAATTGCGACATTCTCAGGCAGTGTCGCCGACCCAAATTAATTTATTATGCGCATGCGGGACGTATTAAGAAACCCCTGACAATCTAAAAGCGGGATAGAACAGCAGGAACAAAAATCAATTTAATACAAGCCAACATGCTGACATAAAACCAACCAAGGATTACATGTAGCCAAACTAGGTCGGAGTCTACACACTAGAGGTCGGACCACTAAAAAGAAAGAACAGTCTTAAGACTACTAATCGAATTTGATCGTCGATCCTTCATCTTCTTGGCTCTTCGACTCCTTGCCCGACTGCACCGACCGTCCACCTTACTCCACTAGAATCGTCATCTACGGCCCTGAAATATTTTTCCCACAACGGAGTGAGACATTGTCTCAGCAAGTTCACCCCTCCTAAGCCCCTATTAGAAAGAAAATACATCCCGGCATGACCTAGCCACACATCAAGAAGACTTACCTTGCAACAGTCCGCACCTGCAAGTTAGTACAGTTCATATCATTCAATCACGTGCAAATATGACAATTAAATAAATCAAGGCACAATTACATCATCAACCAATCAACCACTTGGATCATCTCAGCGATCAATCGGCTTGGCCGATTACATGTCATTCTAGCAAATCAATCAATGCTCCCAATCACGGCCCTAAAGGTAAACTCAACAATCGGTGGTAATCACGGCCCCACGTGGCACGACCTTCAAAAAGGTGGTTCTATCAACTAATGGCATCACGGCCCCACTCGGCACGACCTTCGAAAAGGTGGTTCAATCACGGCCTTAATAGGCACGGCCTCTAATAGGCGGTCAATCACGGCCAAATCTCCATCAATTTCCACACTTAGCATTTCTACACATAACCCCTAATTAACGCAATCACACTCAATTCGCCACCAATCAAGCATCAAATTTAAATTCTAATAGCACAGCAGCGATCAGCACGAAATTCTGAGCAACCGGGGCTAAAAATAAATTTTTTCGTTTTTTTATAAATAATAATAGTTAATTAATTTCGGAATATTTTAATATTATTTTAATCAACCGAATTTCGAACATTTAAATAAATCTAAATTAAAATCCAATTAAGTCACATCACCACTTAACTTTAATTAAACCCTTTTAAACTTTAATTAAACACAATTAAACTTAAACCAATTTCTTAATCCAACTTATAATAAAATAATCTAATCTATCCACCTAAACATGCTTAATTTAAACTAAACATACTTAGGGCATAATTAACCGTCTAATCAAGGATTAGTGAGGTAAACTCACGGATTTGGACGCCGCTTAGGTCAAATCGAAGAGGGCGACGCCGGGACCGACTTTCCCCAAAGGCGATCTTGCATCCGGGGCCGGGAAGGAGGCCAAAACGGCCCTTGAATGGGCTGCCATACCTATTTCTTTGAGCTGCTATGATGAGGCCGAGGAGGTGCAACGGTGGGCTCACGGCGGCGGCTCGAGCGCGAAGGGGCGAAGGGAGGGGAGAGGCGGCTCGGCCGACGGCTCCGGCAATGGGCGGAGACGAGGGACGGCCGCCGGGCTGCTAGACGCGAGCCGAGGCACACGTGCGTGCGGGACGTCGCGCGGACGAGTGGCTGGCGCGGCGGGGGCGGACGGCGCGATGGCGACGGCGCGGCGTTGCAACGGCTGGGGGCGGACGGTGCGGGGCTGGGGGCGACGGCAGCTCCTGGTTTTTCCCTCTTCTTTTCTCCCTTCTCCTTCTCTCTCTTGCCCAAGGTAGGGGATGACAAGTGGGGCCCACCCCCTCTCTCTCCCCCTTTCTTTTCCTTTTCCTTTTTCTTTTAATTTCCAACTTTGGCCCACCACATGACATCATTTGATGAGGTCATACTCCACTAATTCAAATCCTCTACAACTCTCTTCAATAGGTGCAATTAATTTTCCGCCGAGGTCCAAAACTTTGTACATCTCAATTTCTTCAATTTATCTTTCAATTGGGTCCAATTGAAGTCCATAAAAATAATCCAATGCCTCCACACTTTAATTCACATCCTCACTTGTCCATAGAACTTTCTTGAGTCTCAATTGCGCGATCAAAGGTGGACCTTAATTCCTCTTGAATTAAATCAAATTGACCCCCACTAATTCATTCAACACCTCATAAGTCAAATTGGTATTTTTCCTCACTAATTTAGCCCACTTGCATCCTAATTTCACAATAAAATAATCCTCTACAACACTCTGATTAGAAACGGTCCTATTTATCCAATCGAAATTACGACCCGAAAATCTAGATGTCACAGTCCTACTCTATACCTACTCTACACTCACTCTCAGACTTTTGCCCTGCCTCTTGCAAGGCGTGGGAGTCGAAACTCACTCCTGAAACTTGCGCGTCCCCACCCCATCCTCCCTGAGAAGGTGGGGGTTTGAACCCCTCACCTCCCCCTTCCATGTTGAAAGGGTGGCCACTGGGGCGAATCCCAATAGTTAAAAAAAAAAGGTTTTCAATTATTTTAGTTTTTTAATGATTTTTCTATTTTTCTTTCTTTTTTGCTTTTTGTCCTTTTCCATATTTTGTCTTTTCTACTGCACCATCTTCTCCCTTCAGCTTTCTTCTTCCCCCGAAGCTCCTCACCAAAACCAATTCTTCTTCAACTGAACTAGCGCCACCCCACGGCGAGCCCTCACCGGCGTTTAGGGGGCTGCCAGGCCCCCCTCCAGTGCTGGTCGTTCGATCCGAACGACGCCAACCACCATCGGCCACCCATTCCGGCGACCACTAACCCATTTTCCGATGAAAAACCTTGTCGACTCGGATACACACGAATATTTGGCACAAACCATACAAAAACACCATGAATACAAGCAAAGAAAGTAGGATTCAGCAGGCATTGGGGGCAAAAATGAGTTGGTCTTACGTTAAAACATGAACTGCTCTTTGGTTTCTGTAAGGTATTTCATCAAACATATAAGACACACCAACTATAGGGGAGAACATATACTCGTTCGGGACTTGGGTTCGGGCCAAGATCAACACGCGATACACAAGCACTGTTCCGGGGACAAGTTTGTCAGCATTTAACTTGAGTATGAACAAAAATAATAATTCTCGGCCATAACACCGAAGACAAACAAACACTTGTGTAAGGCATTACAACAAGCATGTCGCATATGCTATCTGAGGAACAAACAAGGGCACGACGGAATTTTGAGCAAGGACCGGGACCGAAGCTCATATGAATTGGCCAACCATGAGCTCCAGCCCAGCGCCTCGCAAAAACAGGGCAAACGTGCTTGAGATTGAGCAACCTGGTTCCACCGGGCGGCGGGAGCAGCACGGTTGCGGATGGTGGCCGATGAACGGACTCCAGTGATGGTCGACCACCTTCTCGAGCTCCTAGCTCTCCCAAGCGGCCAGACCCCTTCCCCTTTTCTCACCGACCCCCGAAAACTTGCTTTCTTCCTTTTAAGCTTGGCCAGTGACTAGAGGTGGCAAATGGGTGGGTCGGGTCGGGTATGGGTCGGGTCAAAAATAAGTCGACCCTTATTTGACCCATTTAATCCGTTTTAACCCATATTCTTGTAGTGTAAATCTAGTGATCCATACCCGACTAGACCTGTATCCGACCCATATCCGACCCGACCGTATTGCTAAAACCTATTTATTGTTAAAACATTTTTATGTAATACAATTTTTTTAACAATTTTTATGCAATACAAATTTAATGGAAAATTTTTATAATTCTTTTTAAAATATTTTTAAAAAATAGAATTTTTAATTTTTTAAAATATAATTTTTATTTTTATATCTCTTTTTTTTTTTCTCCTTTGGCCTACGCCAACCATGACAATGGCCGGCGCCGGCCACAGGCGAGATCAAGCTCGCCGGCATCGGGTGGGGCTCGATCTTGCCGATTCGACAAGGCCAAAAGGCAATTGAAAGCAACAAATTTCTATTTCAGAAAAGGAGTCAGAGCAATTACAGGCATTCCAAAGACGTCGGCCAGTTTGATCACACGCTGAGATCAGCAGCAATCACCTCATCGCATCGACTTGCCAAAATCGGAAAAGCAAGGCATGCATTGATTACTAGCTCACAAGATAAATTATTTATCTTGGTAGTGTATCGTTCGCGCACTTAAACAATCAAATCCTACTAATCAGGATTGTCCTATTAGGAGGTAAGTGCGTGGGTTTCGTGGGGAGCATGATTTGTTCTCCTCCACATAAGCCCAGTACAGAAGCTCACACAAGCAAGCGAAGGACCCAAAAACGGAAGACAAACCACAATTAAAATACATGGATAAATGCAGCTCAACAAGAGATACAACAAACAAAGATTGAAAAGAATCAGACGACTCTGTGAACTTGTACATGCAAATCCCCCAGAGATTGAAAAGAATTAGGGGGAAGGGGATTGCACGAGGGAAAGAATTAGCCGAATCTGGCGAGGCTCGAGCTCGCCGGCGTCGGGGGCGGGGCCTCGGCCGCGCCGATCGGCAAGGCCTATCATCGGCCAACCGCCGGCCGGTAAGGAATAAAGAAAAAGAAAAAAAAATTGAAATATGAAAAATAATTATAATTTCGATTTTTTATTAAAAAATATTTTTATAAATTTAAAAAAGACCAAGGGTTTAAACTTTAAAATGGGTTTCCTTATAACCCATTTAGACTATTTCTTTTTCTGTTTTACATTCACTAACCCATTTTTGACTCATATTTAACTTTCACTTGACCCATTTCTAACCCATATCTAATTTTCACTTGACCTATTTCTGACCCATATTTAACCTTCACTTGACCCATATATGATTCATTTAACTAAAAATGAGTTAGAATATGGGTCTTTGACCCATATTGCCAGCTCTACCAGTGACAAGTGTACATGGCTTATGCACCACCAGCTTGTTGCGGCCAGCTTTATCCCCAACCCTAGGATCACGCTGCGACCTGCTACTCCCCTATCTTTGTACCTCTATTGCTCTCCTTTTTGCAGAAGGCGCGAGCGGCAATAAGGGAAGAAGAAGAAGAGGCGTGGGCTGGGCCTAGAAAAGAAGAGGGCCAGGCAAGGAGCAGGGAGAAGAAAAGGAGAAGAAAGAATAAATGAAAGAAGGCTGGGCCGGCTTGGCCCTGGCCCACTCTCGTTTTTCTCCTTTTCTTTTTTTCTTTTTTTTTTTCTTTTAAGTAATGGTTATGTTAATTAATTTTATATTTTTCTCTTTTAATGAAAAGGCTCTATTACTACCAATGCAAATACTCCTAATGTCTATATGTCATATATGTCATGCAATTTAATGGAAATTATTTTTGCTAGGGTTTAAAATTTAATCTCTAATTTTTCATGCGATTAATAAATGATTAAACAAGTAGTTAAAATTTAGATGTCAATAGTTACAAGTATTTTCGGGCACATTTCTGTATTTATATTTTAATGTTACTCGACAATTCAAGTATCCGTTTTTATTAGGAATCCGTTTTTGACAATTAAATTGAAGTTTTTTGCTTCCTTGCTTTTAATCTCATCTTGAAATTGTATAAGGGTTTGAAAATATGGAAAATAAGGAGGCTGAAGGGTACAAATTCAAGTAGAACAGAGTGGCCAGTCCTAACATAGGGATGAATGAATGGAGGAGACTAGATGAGGGACCAGGTATCCACTACAACTCAGCAAGTGTCAACATTGATGGAGCTACATACAATATGACTGATGGAAAAGGCATGTCATTTCATGCACTGAATGGAATTTTCAACGTTTTGCAATTCACACGACCATGAGTTCCATATACATGAAGTGGCAAAATAAGAGGTTTTGTGGGATAAGGTCAGTAATCATTCACCATTCCATATCGGTAACATTAAGAAAAAGCTTATCTTGATTTTTGAGGGATTCAGAGGTAGAACAACACAATTGTAAAAAGAGGAGAAAATTATCGAAAATTTTTCAAAGTTATTATACTTTAACTAATTCAGTTCTAAACTTTCTAGTTGTACCAATTGTGTTCCACACCTTTTCATCTTTGCCAATGAAGTCCATCCAATTGATTTTGATTGGAAAAAAGCTAACATGCGATCTAGTTAGCGTCAGTTATCTTATATGGTATATTGATGTTAATGTGGACAACTTTTTAATTTTTAATTTTTTTCCTCTTTTCATTAGTTTGTTTTTTCTTTGCTTTTTGCTGATGGCTAGTCTCATGTGATGGTTGGCCACTAGCAAGGCCAGCCTAGGCAAGGTGAGGTGGTCCCTTGCCTATTTTTGTCAAGGGCCTCGATGCCATTGCTTAATGCTGAGTGAGGGTCATTTGTCCTTTGTATAAAAAAAAAAAAAGTAAAAGAAAGGAAAGTAAAAAATAAAAGCCCAAAAAGTTATTAAAAAATTATTTAAAAAATGTCAACGTCAGCACTAGCTATGTCACGTAAATTGATCAACATCTATCTTAGCAATTTCCGTACGTAATTGGCTGGATTGATTCAATTGACAAAATTTGAAAATGTTTATGACTCAATTAACGTAATTGAAATATTTAAAATTGAATTGGCTAAAGTGCAATTGATTTTGGACTTTTTGAACGGTTATTCCAACCAAAGTGGGAATCGACAAGAAGTTACTCTTATCGGAGCCACTAGTTGATATATATATATATATATATATATATATATATATATATTTTGAATTTCTTCATCTTATCTCACAAACCAGTACCAACAAATAAAGTTATTCAAGTGAATCTAAAAAGAAAAATTACATTAGAAAGTCAAATATTTTGTGCCAGTGATCAAGTCCTCATAGTTTTTGAAACTTGTGCATTCAAATCCTAATTTCGATGTTAATAGAATCTATTCACTGGAATTTCAAAATATTCAAATTTCTCACAAAATTGAACCTTTGATAGACCTGAAGGATCTTCTCGATGGCATCGATCCACAGAGAGATAGAGAGAGACAGAGCCCTAGGGTGGGGGGAAGGGGGGAAATTGTTCAAAAAGTTCTAAACCTATTTACATTTATCTATTCGGTTCCAAAACTTTTCACATTTTGCTATTTGAGTCTCTTCGGCAAGAAATTGCCAACACAGATGTTGGCCATCCTTCTTGGCATGGCTAGCTTTAACGTGAATATTTTTTAATAATATTTTAATATTTTTTATTGATTTATTTATTCTTTTCTTTTATTTTTTTACAGTGGCTAGCTCGCTACGCCCTTGTGGGCCGCAAGTGAGGCTAGCCTCGCCATGGCCTTGATTTGATTTAGGTAAGGGGCCTCACTCGTGGTCATGATGGTTTGAGCGAGGCTAGCCTCACCAACCACAAATGAGGTGGCAAAGCCCTCACTAGCTGTGGGGCCATGGTGAGGTTGGCCTAAAAAGAAAAGAGGGAAAATATAAGGAAAAAAATAAAGGAAAAAGAAAAGAAAATAAATAATTTTTTTAAAAAAATTTTTCATGTCAATTCCAATTATGTCACATAAAACTGCGGGTGTCTATGTCAACAACTTTTGGCCAAATTGATTGAGAAGACTGAATTGACAAAACGTGAGCATGTTTAGTACTTACTTGGCAAAATTAGAAGGTTTATAATTAAATTAACAAAATTGCAATAGGTTTTGGACTCTTTTCATGAATTTTCCTAACAAGTAGAATCACCACTTGTGGTCAATTATGGCCACCGATTTATGAATGTGATCGAATTATGGAAAATTTCACGCATAATTACAGATTTTTAGGAAAAAAATATAATTATCTCACGATTTGGTGGAAGCGACTATGAATGAAGGCAGGTTTTACGACGTAGCAATATGGGTGGAGGTTTACTAGATATAGAAAATTGACTCTTGATTCTGATTTAAGTTATTGCATCAATATGGATTCGATTGCATAATATAAACCTCATGGGTTCCAACTTGGGCTCATCTTTGGAAGATTCCTCATAATGGGGTACTGGAATTTTGCAACTGAAAAGATAATTTGCGAAAATAAATAATTCGGAGGAAATTAAATAACGCACACAGGCAAACAAAGGTAGAAAAATATAATCTCTTACTAAAAAGAAAATTGTCGGTGTCATTAGAAATGTTCATTAAATTTTGAATATGATTAATCATTTTGCTAATCTTTTGCAAAGTTAAATTTGCTAAAAAAATTATTATCGACTTTTCTTATAAATCTTGAGTAATTAGGAGAGAAGTTTTTGACGTGGCATTGCCAAGTCCTTGAAGCCCACAAAGCGTGGCGCCTGCTAACAGTCCCTTGCAGCAGAGTAAGATATTCTTTCCGTGGGTTTCGACAAATGGTTTCTAGAAAATTATCGCAGGGTCAAAACGAGGAAAATGACATTTTCCACAGCCTTAAAAATAACCGTACGTATCTTCCACGTCGGCCCGCACGCCGTCCCCATAGCCGAACGGGAACCGAAAAGAAGTTCTAGAATCAACGACCTCATTCGCCCCAATAGGAATGATTTCTAAGAGGTAACGGCAAAACGACTCGATGACGACAAAACGACGTTCTCATGCCCCCTCACCGTCGGTTGCCCTTCCATCTCACCCTTTCTATCATAAGCAAAGGGCTTAATGAACCGATTGAACCAATTTCAGCTATATAAGCTCACCTTGAAGACTCCAAATTTCACCAACTGAAAATTAGCAAAGAGAGGATATAAATTTGTTGCCCAGCTCTCTTAGCATCATCAAGACCTTTATCTCTAAAAAATACTCAAGAGTTGCCATGAAATATACCGCAATAATCTTGATCCTTCTGCAATGTTGCTTTGCTTTGAAGGCCAACTCGACAATCCTGCATAAGTATGAGTCGATTTTCAACTTTGGCGACTCTTTAAGCGACACTGGGAACTTCCTCCGATCTGCGGGGGATCATGCAATCCTGCCAATGTCTCCTTATGGCAAGACCTTCTTTGGGCATCCGACCGGTCATTTTTCAGATGGACGTCTTACAATTGATTTCATTGGTATGTTCTCCTGATTCGTCTTTCCTTTTTGTAAATGCATGCTCGTGTTAGGGAAGAGAATAGGCACTTAAATCAGAAGGCCGCAGCTTTTGCTGAGAATATTTGGATCATCAGCAGTATATATCCAAGCTCAAAGACAGGGCTATTTTTCTACGTTTGGTGTTGATATTTCACTGATGACGGTACATATTTTTCTTTCGAAATGATATGTGTATGAAAAAAAAAAAGAAAAGGAAAAAGAACTTCTCGTTTAAAGCAGAGTTAATGACAATCTTTAGCTGTCTTTATCATCATTGGGGGTGTTAATGTTAGATGTTTAACTGGTGTATGTGCGTTACGTATATGAAAATGCAGCGGAAGCAGTTGGGTTACCCTATCTGAAGCCATATCTTGAGGTAGTCAACGGCTCACTTGATGCTCGTAGAGGAATTAACTTTGCAGTTGCTGGTGCCACAGCGCTTGATCCAACATTCTTCGCAGCTCAAGGCATTCCAGCGATGACAATGACGAATCATTCCTTAAATGTTCAGCTCGACTGGTTCAAGAAACTCAAATCTTCTCTTTGCACAACCCAACAAGGTAAATAATATAAACCCCATTCTCGTGCTCTTGCAATATCAAAGGAAAATAAAAGAAGTCTTTCGTTGAGTGACTTCAATATTGGAATATATCATTATTAAGATTTTTAAAATGATTACTTGAGTCATTTGATGATTTGATTTTTATTTTTGTTCTTTTCTTTTGTAGATTGCGATACATATTTCAAGAAGGCTTTATTTCTAGTGGGGGAAATTGGTGGAAACGACTACAATCTTGCTTTCGCCCTGGGTGCAACCTTTGAGCAGCTCCGTCCCATTGTGCCAAATGTTGTTGGAGCCATCGTCAATGCCACCAGCGTATGGCCCTTTTCTTTTTCTTGCAAGGAACAAAGCACAATACTATTTGTGCAATAAGATCTTGCGTGGTTAACCTTTTTTTAGCACTCCAAAAAGTTTTTCATGGCATGTGATTGTTTTAGATGCTCATCGAACAAGGGGCGGTGGAGTTAGTAGTGCCAGGGAATCTGCCAATTGGTTGCTTGACATTGTACATAACGACAGCTCCGCCCTTTCTCAAGAACGACGCTAATACGACAACTGGTTGTCTCAATTGTTATAATGAATTCGCCAAGTACCACAACAATTATCTCCAACGAGAGTTGCAGGTCTTGAGACAAAAATATAGCCATGCAAGGATTATCTATGCAGATTATTATGGAGATACCATGCGTCTCTTTGAATCACCAACACAGTATGGTGAGTTTACTTTCTTCTTACTTTCACGATCAACGGTGAATAGGCATATAGAATTTTCTACTATGTATATAGATAGAAGATTTATCCTACTTGTGGCGTCTTTATGAACTTATAAGGATGAGTGGTGAGATCGATGTCCTCTTGTTTTCAGGTTTCTCTAAATCAACACATGTAGCTTGCTGTGGAGCTGGTGGACCATTTAATTTCAACGTCAGGATGATGTGTGGTTCCACGTCAAGCGTGTGTAAAGATCCATCAGCCTCCATACTTTGGGACGGAGTTCACTTGACCGAGGGGGCGTATTGGCACATGGTCAAGGGCTTACTCGACGGTCCCTTCACTTCTCCACGTCTCGTTGCCTAGAAGTCCGAATGGGATGATGCATAAAGCTTCGATTCTAATGTCAAAGATGAATGTATGCTCATGGTCATCGAGTCATAAAGAGTCAAGTGTGTTGGGTGGATTGACATTTTGTTATTCTACCTATTTTTTTTCTTTTTGTTTCAAAGTTCCATCCTGTAACCTTTTCTTGTTGGATCATCATTCATGTGATGAGTCATGAATAACGATGGAAACAAAATTTTACAAATTATTGTTGAGATCACGAGCAACGCCATCAGCACAAATTGTTTATTTCCATTTTTTTTTTTTTTAGATAAAGGGTAAGAGATATATTGACTTTTAAATCAAGAAGCTATACAGATGTACAACAAGGGTTCTTGGCACCAAAAAAACTTACATTCATGATGACAGAATAAGTCAAGACTAGTTGAAGGGTGTCGAGAGCGAGAAATAACAAACAGCAAAAGAACAGAAACAAAGCAGCCGAACAGCAGCAAAGAGACAGCCAAAAGCATTGGCCAACAACAGAAGAGGGGAGAGGCAAGCAACCACCAAAACAGTGGCAGCTCACACAACAAACAAGTCACAGACTAAAAGCAAACTAGGGGGACGACAACACCGCATTTGAGGGTCACACGACAGCAGCTTTGAAGGAGCAAGATAGCCGGAACCGCCTCAACAGTGCCTCTGACGAACCGGAAGCAGCTCCTTCATCGAAGAATCCATAACCGCACCAGCAAGGAGAACCTCCGACAAAAAGGAGGGTTTGGATAACCTCCTACTACGCCTGAAGAAACCATGACCCGGCTTGTAGCATCCGCTGAAGGAGACGCCAAAAACACCATCCCGGAGAGGCGAACAGGATTAATCAAAAATAGATGGATGGATTCCCCAGCTCTGTTGGAGTCTTCTGTTTCTAGGAGTGTCCGGAACCTGTTTAAAGGTTAGAGCCTTGTCTAGAACGGCTTTATGGAGGTGCAACTTTAAAGGTTAGAGCCTTGTTTCCATTCTCTTTTCGTCCATGCTTTTTCCCATTATTTTCATTCCCACTCCACCTCTCTCTTCCCCAAATCCGTCGTACACAGACCTCCTCTTTTGATATTGCCATGTCGTCGCAACCGTCGTGCACCAGGAATGAAAAAATCGCTGGTAGCGCATGCATAAAACCAATGTATTATCAAGGGAAAAAAATGAGTGCTGTCGAGCTGCCCATCCTCCTCTAGTAGCGTACGGCTGGTGGTTGCCCAACCTTTACCTCGACCTGAAGGTTTCTCTCTTGACCCTTCATTCGATTCCCGTCTCTCTCTCTCTCTCTCTCTCTAGTATTCATGAAGGTTATTTCATTTCCCTCATCTCTCGCAAGCCAATAGCAAATCGACTTGCTGTTTGCCCCGTTTAGAAAGGCATGGCATTTTAATCTCTGAGACGTTTAAACGTCATTCTCTAAATTTCTCCTGCACCCTTGAGAAGAAATTTATCCGCACGTTGTGGCAAAATTTTATTCCCACCTTCAGCTTCCTACTTTAGGCAATTTTATTTCACCTTTGAGAAGCATGATTTCACTGTCACTGCTGAATCTCTTGCTGAGCGTATACATCAGCGTATACATCAACTAGTGAGTCAATTTGAACGTACTCTTTTGAGCTTCTCTAAAGCTTCCTCATTCATAATGGAGCACTAAGAGCATCCATGGCGATAAGATCTTGTTAATCATTATGCCTTTTAAGGCAAATCTGATTTACAAGATTCTCATCACGTGCCTCCGTACCAAGTCAAGCTCCACTAATGATATTTCTCTCTCTGAGGCATTGCTGCTATGGGCTATTTTGGATAGTTTCTGCTTCTCCTTGCTCATCTTATCATACTACATTTGTATTGAGCCACCAAAAGGAAGTCTGGGATGTTAGGGTACGTTGCTCTCAGCACTCTCGTTCTGCGTTCTCGAGGCATCAATATCAATGATGATTTCAAAACTGAACTACTGGCCAATGTTGAAATCGACAAAGAAACTCTGAAAAAGATGATGCTGCTTTTGACACCCAAAAGATGGGGAAATCGGTGGGATGAGATTCTTCATATCGGAAATGATGATGATGAGAAGACTTGGATAAGTACACTGTAAAACGTTATATACAATGCTCACTTTAATGTGTACGGTACTTAATTTAATATCAAAAGTTTTCATTGATTTATTTAAGTACTAAATCAAATAAAAAAACAATCATTTAAGTGCCAACAACGAGAGATTTTGATCAATTGATTTCATGTCATTTATAATTAAAATTATAATATAACTCGACAAATTTTTTAAAAACTCTAGTCCACATGGTATGCTTGGCGCTGGAATGATTGCTTTTTAACAATAACTGATATTGAAATGATCACTTTAAATAATATTTGACACTCAAATAATCACTATTTATAACTTTTGGATAATGTTGTTTAGGGGTTATATGCTAACTAGGCACATCAGCAAGTCACGTAAGATTGGGAAATTAATAAAATATAGCCATATCAAATTTTCGACAATCTAGATTGAGTTGACACTTAAAAATATTAAAATATTATTATTATTATTATTATTATTATTATTATTATTATTATTATTATTATTATTATTATTATTAAAAAAGTGATATTTAAGTTATTCGGAAAAAAAATCTTTTGGCACTAAAATGAGTACTGTGTACAACTTTTAACACTTCTAATATACTTACGCTTGAGAAGGCCATTGAAGCCCTGAAAGAAAGACTCAAGGAAGGTGTGGATAAAGCGATGTGCAGAAAAGTGATAGCACCAACGGCACCATCAAGATCTCTCGCTCCTCGCCAAAGGGATCTTCATCTTAGGGGGAGCTTGGGTCTAAACAAACCTAAAAAAAATGAGTCGTCCAACTTTAGCTCCTTGAGGCTATTATAGGTGTTCAAAACAGTGTCAATTCACTTAAATATCTCGCTCGTTTGGAAAAATCTATTCTCAGCTTTAAATACTACAATCTTGTTCGCTCGTTTCCATAACCCTTAGCACCTAATGCAAAAACTCCTCCCTCAATCCAAAAGAGATCCCTTCGTTCTTAGACCACTCAGGATTTGACATCCTTTGCGTTGATTTCATTTATTGTTGTGCTTTGGTTGTCTCTGCTGGATCTATGAATGGTTTTTCTTTTGTCATTTGCATCATTGCTTATTATTATTATTATTATTATTATTATTATTATTATTATTATTATTATTATTATTATTATTATTATTATTTATGATGACAAAATGGGGGAGAGTTAATCGACGTGATTATGCAATGAGATGATTACGATTGTACTTACAACAATCTTGAGAGAAGATAGACTGAGTGATAGACTTGAAGAATGCACTAAGTAGATGGTAATTTAATTTGCGTTTATATTGTATGAATTTTCACTTGCTCGCCTATATGAAGTCAAAATATTTTGATGATATATTATCTATCAATACTTGTCTGACTATAGAGAAATTTCATCACTTGGTCTCATTAAGTTCATTGACGATTCTAAGAAACTATTGCTTATCGCGCTGAAAATGTCAAACCTAGTGTTAGGCAGAAACCTCTTTTAATCTTAATGCAAACTTATCATTATCTGTTTATATTACATTTGTGTAATAGTTTTTTCATGAAAAAAAGGGGGAGATTGTTGAGAAAACATTCCTATAGAATTTCAATGATCCAAAAACTATTTTTGGTAGTAACATTTACTATAACGAGTGTTAGATGGTTTAGTGACCTCTTATATCAGCAAGGATAAGAAATTAGATTTTGACATTCCGGAGAACACGTAACAAGTGAGTGGTATATCATGGTAGGTTGGAAGGACCAGTCGAGCTAGTTTTTATGGAAATTCTTGGAACTGATGAAGATAGAAAGATCATTGACCCTATTTTCACGTGTCATTTATATGGTATCATCATTGAAGATCGTCAACCAAATTGCACCTAATCTACACCGGTGGTAGTGTGCATTGGATCATGTTGGTGATGCATTGGCTCTAATGATGGTGAGATACGTATTGGAAGATGACCATTGGTGGTATAGAAAATAGCCATTGTAAGATTGGACTCTGTGCTGAAAAATCAGGAAAGAAATAAAAAAAAAAAGCAACTAATAGCTTTTCTACTTAAGGATAGTGCAACTGACTCAATTTTAGGAAACTTGTGACAATCAGATGAAGCGAATACAAGAGCAATCCCGATTCAATCTGAAGGTCTCCAACAACTCTCGAATGGCTAGCTAAGCATCTTTGAAGGTCTCCAATGGATATATTGAAGACTTCGGTACATAAGTAGTAGCATAGCTGATGAAGAGGGTTAGACACATTGATTAGTGCTTGTATGATCAAAGTTAGAAATCATCTTTGGTTTCTAAGATTCTCTTTGTGTCGGTTTAGCATTATAATAGATGGAAGTCAAGTGTACAATTGTAAGTGCAGTAAGTGTGTTAAATAGTGTGATATGTAAAGTGAAAGAAACATTACTAGTTAGTTGTAACTTGAACTACTAATTATTAAACTTGAGTGGTTCGGCAATATCTTAATATGATGAGATTGTAAGTTAGACTCTTGGGTATTTGAATATATTAACCAAATTTTGTGCATATGTGCTTTGGACTATATATTCCTTTCTAATCCAAACACAATAAAGATGGTGGGTAGTTCTGGCTATTCCATTCAATGTTGATTTGGTCGAAGTTTTTTGCTACCTTGCCTTTAGTCTCATCTTGAAATTTTACTAGGGTTTGAAAATGTAGAAAAGAGGAGGTTGAAGGATACAAATTCAAGTGGAACAGAGTGGCAAAGTCCTAATATAGGGATGTATGAACGGAGGAGACTTGACGAAGGATTAGGTATCTACTACGGTTTAGCGATTGTCAACATAGATGGAGCTACATACAATATGACTGATGGAAAAGACATGCCATTTTATGTATTGAATGGAACTTTCAACATTTTGCAATTCACACGACCATGTGTTTCATGTCCATGAAGTGGCAAAAGAAGAGAGGTTTCGTGGGATAAGGTCAGTAATCAGCCACCATTCCATATTGGCAGCATTGAGAAGAAGCTTATCTTGCTTTTCGAGGGATATAGAGGTAGTACAACACAGTTATCAAAAAGAGGAGAAAATTGTCCAAAAAATTCTAAATCTATTGCACTTTGACCAATTTAATCCTAATTTTTTTAATTGTATAAATTGAGTTCCACACCTTTCATATTATGCCAATTAAGTTCATCTGACCGATTTTGATTGGAAAATACTAACATGCTGTATCGATACTAATGTAAACAACTTTTCAATTTTTAATTCTTTTCCTTTTTTTTTCCTTATTTTGTTTTTTCTTTTCTTTTTGTTGATGGCTAGCCACTAGCAAGGTTACCTTAGGCAAGGCAAGGTGGTCCCTCACTTGTGTTCGGTAATGCTGCATGAGGGTCGTCGGCCCTCTATTAAAAGAATAGTAAATAAAAGAAGAGAGAAGAAAATGAAAAATAAAAGCCCAAGAAATTATAAAAAGTCAAAAATTATTTATATATTATTAAAAAAAAAGTCCATATCAGCATTGGTTGTATTACGTAGAATGGTTAGCAATCATCTCCATATGATATTAGCCGGATGGACTCAATTAACAAAATGTGAAAAGGATGATGGCTTTATTAACAAAATTGAGATGTTTAAATTGAATTGGTATAAGTGTAATAGGTTTTGGACTTATTGGACAATTTTGCCAAACAAAGAGGGAATCAACGAGAACCTACTCTTATTGCAGCTACTTGTCAACAAAGTATTTTTGGATTTCTTCATCTTATCTCATAAACTATAAATACCGCCAGACAAAGCTAATCAAGTGAAGCTACAAGTTAAAAGTACATTAGAAAGTCAATTGTTTTTGTGATGTGCAATCGAATTCGAAGCATTTCCAGTGATCATGTCCTCAAAATTTTTGAAACTTATGCATTCAAGTTGTAATTTTGATGTTAAGGGAGTTAATTCACCAAAATTTCGAAGTACTCGAATTTCTCACAAAATTGAACCTTCGATAGACCTAAAGGATATTCTCGACAATATTGATCCACACGGAGAGAGAGAGAGAGAGAGAGAGAGATAGAGCCCTGAGGGTAAGGGACACATTTTCCAAAATGTCTTAAACCTGTTTTACATTGGCCAATTTTAATTACAAAACTTTTCATAATTTGCTAATTGAGATGCTAGCCATTTTGCATAGCATGGTTGGCATTGACATGTATATTATTTAATAATATTGTCATATTTTAATATGATCTATTTATTTATTCTTTTCTTTTCTTTTCCTTCTTTTCTTCTTTACAGTGGCTAGTGAGGATCACTATGCCCTCATTGGCCGCAAGGCAGGCCATCACCACCACGGGCGAGGCTAGCCTCACCACGGCCTTGACTAGATTTGGGCAAGGCGGCCTCACCCGCAGTTGTGATGGTTTGAGTGAGGCCAGCCTTGCTGGTTTCAAGCGAGGCAACGAAGCCCTCATTGGCCATGGGGCTACAGCGAGGCTAATCTAAGAATAAAAGAAGGAAAAGAGAAGAAAAGAAAGAACGGAAAAAGAAAAGGAAAGAAAATAAAAGAAGTGAAATATTTGAAAAAGCTACTACTACTAAACAAATAAAATATATTATCCATTTTAGTGTTGGTCATGCTGCGTAAGATAGCCAAGACCATGTCAACGATTTTCGGCCAAATTGACTGGATAAAGTCAATTGACAAAACGTGTACATATTTAGTACTCAATTAGTAAAATTAAAAAGTTTATGGTTAAATTAACAAAATTATCATAGGTTGAGGACTTTTATGGCAAATTTTCCTAGCAAGTAGTATTACCACTTGTGATCAATTGGTGGCCACCAATTCATGAACTTGATCAAATTATAGAAAATTTCACGCATAATTACAGAATTTTGGGCAAAATTATCATTGCCTCAAGATTTGGTGAAAGAGACCATGAATGAAGGCAAGCTTTACGATGTAGCAATGTGGGTGGAGGTTTACTAGATATAAAAAGTTGACTCATGATTATGATTTAAGTTATTGTGTAAATAGGGATTCAACTGCATCATATAAAGCTAATGGGTTTTAACTTGGGCTCACCATTGGAAGATTCCTCATAAAGGGGTACTGGAATTTTGCAGCTGAAAAAATAATTTGTGAAAATATATAATTCTAGAGCAAATTAAATAATGCAACGCATACAAACAAAAGTAGAAAAATATAATCACTTACTAGAAAGAAAATTGTCAGTGTCATTAGAATTGTTGATTAAATTTCGAAGATGATTAATCATTTTGCTAATGTTTTACAAAGTTAAATTTGCAAAAAGGAAAGTTATTGACTTTTCTCATAACTCTTGTCTAAATAGGAGAGAAGTCTTCAACGTGGCATTGCTAAGTCCTTGAAGCCAGCAAGCCACAGCACTTGCTAACGGTCCCCTTTGGTAGAGGAAGATGTTTTTGTAGGTTTCAACAAATAGTTCCTGGAAAATTATTGCAGGTGTGGCCTTAGCAGTGGCGGCAACAGCGATAGTAGCAGCGGCCTGAGTGGCAGCTTCAATGGTAGCGGCTTAGTTCTGCGCTTGTTGACCCCTTCTGTTACCCATTACCTCAAGCACTTGCATGATCCCTTCTATCCTAGGATCATTAGGGGCTGCTATCCCAACACCCACTACAGGTGGTGCTACACCACTCACGCTAGCCTGTGCTGGTGCTCAACCACGGCCTTCTCGAGTACCGACCTTGGTTGGTGCTCTACCCTGAGCTAAGGCCCTACTGGTCCTCTTGGCAGGAGTTCTTGGCTCCTGGTCACTCATGGCTCAGCTTTAAGAACTGTCATCTGCTTCCAATTCCACACAGAATTAGAAATAGAATGACCCAAACAACAAGTAATCATAGCACTAAGCTACCACAAACATGCACCAGTCGTGAATTTATATGTCTTTCCTACTACTATCCCAAAGGTCATCGCACCTTATCACTCTAATTCCTAACCATTACTCTAAGGGGATGTCAGACCTTGATCCTCGGGCACATGCCCATCCTTAAACTGGTCGATTAAAAGCGATGTCTCAGGACGCATCGTCAACCCATTTTTTTTAAATATGCGCATGTGGAAACAGATGAACAATCCTCAGACAATAAAACAATAGGATAGGAAAGTAGGGCCATAAAATTTTTAAACCAATATCAACCTTTTTATAAACACAGAGGTTTATTTACATCATCAAGGCACTTACAAAAATATCAACTTAATAAAAAAGGGACTGTCTTATGACTAACGAGTCAGACAAATTTGCTGATTCCGTTTCCTTCACTTCTCCAAACTCCGAGACTTCTGGTCCTCCACCAAGTTCATCTATGGACTTGAAAATGGTTATACAATAACCAGTGAGACTACGCCTTAGTGAGTTCTACCCTCCTAAAACCCGATTAGGAAACCAATACACCTTAGGACTGCCTATGCACAACACGAGTCAGAGGACTTACTTTGGCCTCAGTTCCATCCTGCAAGTCAAGGTGATATACAGATGCCTCATATCACATCAATCACTCAATCAATCAATTCACGACATCAGATCAAAGCATTGAACAATCGACTTAGTCGATTACGTGTCACTTAGATCATTCCACGGTCATTTCATTCAATACTATTTATGAATCTGATCGACATCCAAGATTCCTCAATCAATAATGAAATATAGATAGTACTATCCTATCTCCAGATGACTTATAGAGCCATCGAGCTAGTATGCATAACGTTCTATCTCTGAGATGACATATAGAGTCATTGAGCCATTATAACATACTTGTGCATAGCATTCTATTTCCAAGACGACATATAGAGTCATCGAGCCGTTATAACACACTGTTGGGTCATACCGTCCTATCTCCAGATGACATATAAAGTCATTGAGCCGGTATACAAGCAATTCCTTCTCAATATGACATATAAGGTCATCGAGCTGTTAAGTCATACCATCCTATCTCCAAGATGACATTTAGAGTCACCGAGCTGGTATACATGCAATTCTTTCTCAAGATGATAGGAGAGTCATCAAACTATAATAGTATAACATCCATTTTCCAGGTGACATACAAATCATTGAGCCATTATAGTATTTTTGTTCCGAAGATACAATCAATTTTACTTTTTTTTTTTTTTTTTTTAATTATCATTCGTGATAAAAATACACATGTGGGTACACGGCCGGCCTTAGCCAAAATACAAGGTTTTCAATTTTGAACCTCCCACTATTTTCAACAACCCATAAACATCTTTTTGGCGTTGTGAATTGACACCCGGTAATTACCAATTAATTACCACAAATCAATTCATTTAGGATTAAATCTTAAAAATCATACTTAAATCAATTCAACACAACGTAAAGCTCGAATAAATAAACGGACTACACCATGATAATTAGCATAAAATTTCGATCGTCGACTATCCCAGTCTAATTCTGAAAAAAAATAAATAAATAAATAAATAAATAAATAAATAAATAAATATAAAGATTAATAAATAATTGCAATAAATCCAATTTAGGCCCGTAATGCCTAATTGGAGGCCGAGACGAACCGGGAAAAATCCCGAGGTTTGTTCAATAAATACTAGAATCTATTTCCATGCTAACTACACTAACCATTTGCCTAACATGCATCATTAAGTCTCTAATTTAATCATTCTAAATTAAGCTAACCACCTAATCCTACTTAATTAACACTAATCAACCCTTAAGCATCATTAGCAAACTAAGCAAGGATTAGCGAGCTAAACTCACCTGTTTAACAATCCGCTCGGATTGAAATGTCAGAAATGTCGCGAGAGACATTTTACTCCAAAGTAGGCCTACGTTCCGAGGCTCGGAAACACCTAAAAAGGGCCTCCAAAGGTAGCTAGAAAACCACAATTTTTCTTGCTATTCTTGGCTGGAAATGAGAGGAAATTAGCTCGGTTTAGGCAGAAATTGATCGAGAATGAGGAAATAGGCCAAACTGGGCCTAGATGTAGACTCACGGAGGTCGAACGAGGCCAGGGCAGCTCCGTATGAGCTGTAACAGATCCAAAACAATAGCTGGGAGGCGAGAGGGAGGCAGGCAAGGGCGGATGGCGTTCGGCTGGTGGTGCACGCGCCGGCGAGGTGGACAACGACGAGCGGCGTGACTCTAGCGGCGGCTTGGCGTGCAACAGCGTCCAGGTGGCTGCAGCTTCTCCTTCGGTTGCTGTGTGCAAAAATGGAGGGTGGAGAGGATGGTTTGACCGGCCAAAGGGAGAGAGAGGGAGGATAGGGATGAGGGGGACCAAGGGTCCCATTTGGCCTTAATTTCCACCAATTTGTCCCCTCCTTTAATTATCCACCACACCAAGACTCCATGGCTGCAAATGAGCCACCAACACACTCCTCACAACTCATGAAATGGTCCATTTGGCAAGGGGGAAGGGGGAGCTACGAATTTGGCACCAATTGGCTTCAATTGGATGCTTGGTCTACTTCAATTCCACCTTATTTGGCCTCCATAAAATCCATTGGTACTTCAATGCCTCAATTGACATTTTTCCTCACCCAAGAATCCATCTTGCATCTCAATTTTGCAATTAAAAACAATCCCTGGCCTTAATTGATCAAAAACGGTTCTAAACTGACTTTTTTCTAAAAAATCTCGGTTGGTAGAAAAATCTTCTAAGACTAAGTCGTGGGTCCAAGAATTTTTGTGACATGACAGAATCTTTAATTTCTGAAATTGGACTCAAATTGACGGTTAATTTCCATTCGGCGCGTTTTTAGCGTGATCTAGGCTACCGGGTAGTTTTTAAAACTTTTTAGGGCAAATGACCTGTTACGCCCCGAACTCCGAGACACGTGAACAACCCGCCATAGTCGTGCAATAGCGACATTCCCAGGTAGTGTCGCCGATCCAAATTGATTTAATAAGCACATGCGGAACGTATTAAGAACCCTTGACAAAATAAAAGAGGGATAGAACAGCAGGAACAAAATCAATTTAATACAAACCAACATACTATCACAAAATCAACTAGGGTTTACATACAACCAAAATGAGTCAAAGTCTAAGTGCATCAAAAAGGAGTAGACTGCACACTAGGGGTCGATCCATCAAAAGAAGGAAAAGTCCTAAGGCTACTAGCCGGACTCGATCGTCAATCCCCCATCTTCAAGCTCTGACACTCCTTGACCATTTGCATCGACAGTCCACCATCCTCCACTGGCACCATTACCTACGGCCCTAAAATATTTTTCCCACAACGGGGTGAGACATTGTCTCAGCAAGTTCACCCCTCCTAAGCCCCTATTAGAAAGAAAATACACCCCAACATGACCTAGCCACACGTCAAGAAGACTTACCTCGCAATAGTCCGCGCCTGCAGGTTAGCACAGTTCATATTATTCAATCACGTGCAATTATGACAATTAAATAAAGCACGGCACAATCACATCATCAACCAATCAACCACTTGGATCGTCTCAGCGATCAATCGGCTCGGTCGGTTACATGTCATTCAATCAAATCAGTCAATGATCCCAACCACAACCCTAAGGGTAGACTCGACCAATGGTGGTAATCACGGCCCCACGCGACACGACCTCTAATAAGGTGGTTAAACAACTAGTGGCATCACGGCCCCACTCGGCACGGCCTCTAATAGGCGGTCAACAACTAGTGGCATCATGGCCCCACTCGGCACGGCCTCTCATAGGCGGTCAACAACTAGTGGCATCACGGCCCCACTCGGCACGGCCTCTAATAGGCGGTCAATTACAGCCAAAATCCCCACAATTCCTACACATGGAATTTTTACACATAACCCATATTTTACGCAATCACACTCAACTCGCCACCAATCAAGTATCAAATTTAAATTCTAACATCACAGCAGCGATCAGCACGAAATTCGAGCAACCTAGGGGCTAAAAATAAATTTTTCCGTTTTTTTTTAATAATATTTAATTAATTTCGAAATATTTTATTATTATTTTATTTATCCGAATTTCGAACCAATTAAATAATTCTAAATTAAAATCTAAATAAGTCACATCACAATTAACATTAAACAAATCATTCTTAACCTTAATTAAATCCAAATTAACTTAAACCAATTCCTTAATCCAACTTATAATAAAATAATCTAATCTAACCACCTAAACATATTTAATTCAAATTAAACACACTTAAGGCATAATTAACCGTCTAATCAAGGATTAATGAGATAAACTCACTAGATTAGGGCGCCGCTTCGCTCAACTCGAAGAGGACGACGCCGGGATCGACTTTCCCCAAAGCCGATCTCGCGTCCGAGGCCGGGAAAGGGCTGAAACGGGCCTGAGAAGTGGTTGGATACCCACAAAATTCTGCTGCTGTTCGGCCGAGGGGGGAGCGCGGCGAGTGAGGCTTCACGGTGGCGGTTCGATGGAGAAGGAGGCGGAGGAGAGGGCGGCTCGGCTGGTGGTGGCTTGGACGGCGGCGAACGGCGGATGGAGACGGAGGCGGAGGAGATGCGAGCTGGTCGAGAGGGGCGGGGGAGCTTCGGGCGAGGCGGTGGCAAGCTCGACGACACGGCGAGTGGCGCGAGCGGACGGCACGACGGCGGCGGCGACGGCGCGGGCGGCGAGCGGCGGGCGCGGCGAGCATGGTCGACCGGGGGGGGCGACGGACGGGGGCTGCTGGTCTGGTTTTCTTTTTCTTCCCTTTTCCTTTTCTTTTTCTTCTCTTTTCTCCCTCCTAGTCCCAAGGTTGAAGATGCAATCTCCACCCTCCACTTGTCACCATCTCCTTCACCCTAGCCACATCACCATGACATCACGTGGGTGATGTCATCTTCCACTATCCCTTCCCACAACTTCATTCAATTGTTGCACTTCACTTTTCCGCCGGGGTCCAATTTTTGCACATTCTAATTTCCTCAATTTCTCAATCAATTCTCTTCTAATTGAGTCCAATTAAAATCCATAAAATTAATCCAAGATCCTATTAAAATTTGTTACATAATCGGGCCCCCATTTTTTAATTTCAATTTCAATTTTCACGGTTAAATTCAATATGGTGCGATTTCAGCACGCCTGATCCACTGGGTAGCTTTCAGGGAAATTTTCTTGCATTCGACCCGAGGGTGATCAATCCCCGAGCCTGTCACATCAAAATTCCTTAATTGCTTCACCCAATAGACCAGTCCTCACGCGAGTGGCCAACTCAGAAGGATGATTACACGCACAGATGAATTGCCCGGTTCAATTGACTGAAAATAAATTCAAGAAAATTCGGGATGTCACATGACTTGTGGTCAATTTTCTTCGAGTCACATTGAACCCACTCGACACATTGGCGACTCTCGATGGTCGTGAAAATCTCAAGGATTCAATTATGGACATACGGTATTAAAATGACAGTAAAATCAAATTAGTGCCGGTCGATGAGAATTTCTCAATTTAGTGGAGTCACCCATGATTGGCCACACATCTCAGTCGAACCGACCTATTTCTGATCTCAATTCGATTTTTAACCGTGCCGTAATGGCCTCTAAAAATGAGCACGGTCGAGAAGCTGATTCCTAGTCAAATTCTCAAGTCTATTGCCTTAAAATTCCCTAATGGCTTATCCAACTAGTCTAGTTATCTCAAGAGTAATCGGCTTTGAGAACAGCCCTATAGACACGTCGATGAAATGCCCGATTAATTATAGTAGAAAACGGGATTGAAAATCTGGGATGTCACAATTGTTATAGGTTAAGTACATATATAATCTACTGAGTTTTGATGGATGAACGATTTGATCTCTTGACTTTCATTTTATTTAATCATGTCCTCTAACTTTTTATATTTATACCATTTGATCCTCTAATATTATTCCATGCAACATCTAACTTTCTCAACTAGTTCAATTATATCCTTCGGTCAACCACTCTAACAACAACATTATCTATGAGACAAAAAAAATGATATATTAACACAGAAAAAAACAAGAACATAAATCATGATTTGACAATATTAGTTACAACGGCAAAACAAAGCACATGATTGTATGAATCAAGAAAGTTAAAGGTTTTGATTGCGCCACATAAAACTTGGGAGAAGTACACTAATGGTGCCATAAGTTGTGTACGGCGCTCACTTTAGTGCCAAAAGTTTCAATCGGATCACTTAAGTGCCAAAAAATTTGAAAAACGCTCACTTTGGTGCCAACGCCAATCTGATCGGCCGGAAATCCACGTGACGTTTTTTTATTGGTTTCGTACGCTGATGTGGCTCGCCGGAGTTTGAGGCCACGTCAGATTTTGGCCGGAATCTTTTGCCGGTGGCACCAAAGTGATCGTTTTTCCTCCGATTTGGTACTTCAGTGATCCGATGGAAACTTTTGGCACCAAAGTGAGCGCCGTACACAACTTATGGCACCATTAGTGTCATTTTCCCCATAAAACTTAGAGGATCAAAGTGCAGAAATTCAATTGGTGGACTCGATTGGACCCAAAGAACAAAGTCAAGGAAAGTCATTGCAAAATTGGAAAATGTTCATAAGATGCAATTATCCGCAAATCATTTAATTTTAGTCTACATATACAACTCGTTTTTCAATTCATATACCTGTGGTGGTAATGTTGGCCACCGTTCAACCGGATGACGCCGGATTCACATGAGCATCGCATTCGGTGTGCATGACCATACTTCTGCACGACCGGCAAAACACACATGGACTTCCGAGGCAAAAATTAAGAGAGTGAGATAGACGGAGGCGCTTTTGGGTACGTCGTTCTCGTTCATTCAAGTCAACTACCAAACACGCTGAAAAATGTTGTAATGACGACGAAAATAATAAAGACAATTCATAACATGTGGGGGACGACCGCAGCTAACATAAATATAATAGATGAGTATCTGAAAAGTTGTCCTCGTCATCTATGTGGTAATAAGAGACACTAGGTGTCTCCCCGCACCATTTAATGAAAGGTGCCTTTTCTCGTTGAAACCGCAAGATGAGCAATTGATGCTTCACCTGCCCAAACTCCAATCCCTAAGTTGGTTGGGAGGTTGCTCCATGAGATGACAAAAGGGCTCAAGGTCGACCCGAAGCAGAATTCTCTAGAATTGCTCGACATGAAAGCCATGAAGATACTTGTCTTCTTCTTGCTCTTCTGCCTCTCTTCGGATCCCATTTTGTCAATCCCCGGTCGCTATGAGGCGATCTTCAACTTTGGCGACTCACTGAGTGACACCGGAAACTTCCTCCGTTCCGGGGCACTCGCATTTCCAGTCATCGGGAAGCTCCCTTATGGTGAGACTTTTTTCCGCAACGCGACTGGTCGATGTTCGGACGGACGCCTCATTGTCGATTTCATAGGTATTCCGTGCTCTCTCTTCGATTACTTATCTACATCTTTCGATCACTGATATTATACCCTTTGCTATAAATGCATTTCACTCATGCTATAAATGCATTTTTGTTCCATTTCTTAGTAGCTCAAGCTTTTCGGAAAAACGATTGACCTGATAATTCAACAGCGCTTTACTACAATGCTATCTCATATGAACATAGTTTCAGCATTATGTCCAGAGATCATCCGGCTTATGTAATCGCTGTTCTAGACAGCTTTGTATAGCTATCATTCCAACTTTTAATGCGATAAACAAATACCGCCCAACTCCAGGTTTTCTCGCAGGAATTTTCATTTTCTGTGCTACTATTGTAGTATTTTCAATCTCATGATGAATGTGAAAATACGAGAATGCAGCTGAAGCATTTGGACTGCCTCATCTTCCACCATATCTGGCAGTAGCTAAAGGCCCACACGTCCGTACGGGAGTGAACTTCGCAGTTGCTGGTGCCACAGCACTCGACTCGTCATTCTTCTATGCTAAGAAGATTGGGCCACTGGTGTGGACCAATGACTCGTTGAGTGTTCAGCTTCGCTGGTTCAAGAATTTGAAGTCATCTCTCTGCACCACCAAACAAGGTAAAATTCTACCTTGGTCCAGTAAATGCCTGGGTGGCGGTCCACTCCAGCAATTCATATGATCGATCTTAAATTTCTTTCTATATATATATATATATATATATATATATATATATATTATTTTGTTCTACACCATCACTTTTGGTCCAGTAAATGCCTGGCTGGCGGTCCACTCCAGCAATTCTACATATATTTTGATATCAAGAACCGACACGATCAGAAGGACTATCATTAGGGGACCAAATCGGATAGAAAAGGTTACGGGACCTAACATATCACGGACCAATGGTGTCTTCATAAAAAAAAAACGTAACTTAATGCATGCAATATGTATCTTCTGACACATTTTTGGGGAAATAGCTATGAAAAATAAAAAGTGGACGTGTGTAGGGTTCGTTTTATAGGTTAGTGATAGAGATATGAATCAATGACGGACCAAAGGACGAGCTGGCGCTGGCCATCGCCCCCTTCTGCGACCTTTGTGAAAGAAGTGCCATAATTTATCAAATTGCACGTAGATATGTTCCTTTATCTCGCCTCCTTGATAAATATTTGACGGATAAATCTATTTTTGGGATGCAGAATGTGATGAGTACTTCAACAGGTCCCTGTTTCTGGTGGGGGAGATAGGTGGAAATGACTACAACTATCCCTCCTTTGCCGGTGCAAGCATTAAACAGCTCCATGCTTTGGTACCGCTAGTGGTTGGAGCAATCACTCGTGCCGTCGGTGTATGTCCCACAAACTTACTTGATTTTTTTTCACATGTATCTAACACGAAAGCATTCTGAATTATGTTCATCAATGAAGCAACGGCACTAATTTTAGGATCACTCTGAATCATCACGTATTATCAATGAGCATGTAGTGTTGAGAAGCACTTCTCAAGTATGAGCTTAAGGTTCGATTCTCGCAATGACAGATGCTGATAGAAGAAGGGGCTGTGAATCTGATGGTGCCGGGAAACTTGCCGGTAGGCTGCTCAGCAGTTTATTTGACTTTATTTCACAGCCCTTACAAATCGGCCTACGATCCGAGAACCGGATGTCTCAAGGCTTCTAATGTTTTCGCCAAGTATCACAATAACTACCTCAGGCAAGAATTGCAAAATTTGAGAGAACAATACCCTCATGCAAGAATCATGTACGCTGATTATTATGGTGCCGCCTTGCCTATCTATCACACTCCCAAACACTACGGTGAGCCTTCTTTTCACCTAGCTTGTTCCCTTTCAGATTTCATCGTCAACGCATATCTTTTGCTTGAACTAATAACTTGTAATGAACCGTACATATATGACCTTTACTTTCCACATATTCCATTCATCACCATTCTTTGATGTAGATATGTAACTACTCTTGAATAACAAGGGAGTTATATAATTATAGATGACTTTTACATCGTCTGTACATCAAATGAAAGCCAATTTTTTTTTTTTTTTAATCTTTTTACCCCTCAGTTTTCTCCCTTTACCCCTAGAGTCAACATTGTGCTTAATCACAAAGAACAATTAAGATTGGAATGACAAGTATGATGGACCTGTATAATGAAGCCAAACCTTAAAGTATGATTTAGTGATGGAGTGCGGGTCCAAGTGATATAACATGATATCCATTAGACTGTCTCCTAAAAATTGAATAGGCAAAAGCCACCAAAAACTCCAAACTATGCCTATAGTGACATATTTATTCTACATTTTTTTTTTGTGACACCAAAAATCCCAATCGAGTACCTATGTGACACATTTATCAACCGTCGATGTTTTGTCAATGAGCATGATTAAAAATTCTACCTATATTGACTCTCAAAAGTAAGTGGCATTAAGATAAATAAAAACAATGTTATTTTGACTGAAAAATCATTTGACAAAACCTTAATGAAAGATATTTACATAGGTTTAAGTTTAAGGATTTTTATGTCACAAAAAAAAAATTAGGGTAAAAGTATCACAATGAGCATAGTTTAATATTTTCTATGTCAAAAACAGTTCATGGTTAATATATTACAATGGGCATAATTTGAGGTTTTTACGTCTTTTTTTTTCCTGTTAAATATCAGTATCTTACAATTTAGGGAAATCAAGTGTCCGAAAGGCCAAACCAGATTGGCCGGACTTTTCAGACTAGCCCTATGTCTGCTTTTTTTTTTTTTTTGGGTTGGTTCGGGCCTTTGGATTTAATGTTTAGATCCGAAATTGCTCAAACCAATGCTGACTAATTTTTAAAAATAAAAAAATAAAAAAGATATAATGATATGAACATATAAATAATGTAGAATACGTTATTTATGCTCTTAAATATCATAAATAAATGACCGAGAATTAATGTATCAACATGGGTTGAGTTCGAAAAAGTGGTCGAATTCTCATAAAAAATTATTTTTGAGGTCGGATATATAACAACTAATCAATTTTAATTCTTTAAAAGTAGAAAGGAAATTTGGGCTAAGCCAGAACTGACTCACCCCAAATCGATTTAGTTCTTTCCGTACCTTTACTTATATGAACTTTAAGCAAAATACGTAACTTTATAAGGACAAAGTCACTCTCGTCTTTCACTTTGACGAAGACAAACGGTAAACATGTGCTAAAAAATTAGGAATTCTTTAATGAATGAATAAAGGTGATATATATATATATTGGAAAATTTACTAAAATTCTTCCAAGATTGTGCTTTCAGCCAATTAAAATTACTACTTTGCACATGGCTTAGTAATATATGTTTATAATTTATGTTATAACGAATACGGACTCTTCATGGAATTTTAGGTGAAAGTTTGAGCTTGAATGTTGTTTTGGCGTTTTTTTTTCCTCATAAGGAAATATGCATAATAACGTACGACATTGGAACCAATGTTTGGCAAAAAAGGAAGTGAGGGAAAAAGAGAATAGTGATACATAGAGATCTCAAGTAGTATGAGTATAATGACCCTCATTTCCCAAGTTGCAATTCAATTCCATCAAATGAAACGTAAAGTCTTTCCTTTCTTAGGTTGGTTTTTTTCCACAAATCTCACCCCAGACATGAAAATGTTGATCGAATGTGGTTGTCATAGTTCGACATGATATCAGCCATTATTCTGGTCAGGCATTTGATGACCGGCAATTACTCCTCTTTTTGCTTGTTAAGATGCTCCAAGTCCGGTTGAACTTTATTCCTTCATCCAACTTGTTGCCTTGGGATGTTTCTTGTCCTTAATCAATATCTCTCATGTAGAGTTAGGTGGTAGATCTCTTCACATATAGGCATTTGGCAGTGTATATTAATGAAGTGCCAGAATTACATTGTTAATATGCTAAGGAGTGGGTGGCAGCTTACCTACCAACTTGCTTTCTCGCTCCATTTTTATGTTGATTTGTTAAAGAGTGTCGCAAGAGTTTACATTATTCATTCCTCATTAGCTGTATTTGACTGCATGGAAACTCCTTAACTGAGTACCGTGTCTTTTGGGTCCTAAATTAAAAGCCAAATCTAGAATAGACCAAAAAAAAAAAAAAAAAATTAATTTGAAACTCCCGTACTCTTTTGGGGAAGAAAAAGCCCAGTAGTTCTTTTATTTCATGAAATACCCCAAATGACATGATAACATCATGACAATTTGGTTGATGTCGTTGACATGAACACATATAGACTTACATAATTTGTTCGAAAGTCTAGTCGTGATATAAATGAAGATACACTTTACAATTATTGAAGACCGTGCGATTAATTTGTTCATGCATAAATGAGTGCATCTGCACAGGCTTTTATGAAGGGACACTAAGGGCTTGCTGTGGAGGAGGCGGTCCATACAACTTCAATAATTCAGCAAGGTGCGGCCATACCGGCTCGACTGCTTGCAGAGATCCATCGGCTTTCGCCAATTGGGATGGGATTCACCTGACCGAGTCTGCCTATCATCACATCGCCAAAAGGTTGATCTACGGTGGCTTCACATCTCCTCCACTCCGACCTTAATTTAACTATTTGCATTACGACCTTTCTGCAACGAGGAAGTTAAACTGAATGTTTTGTCTGTGGAGCCTTCTACTTTGTTTTTTTGTTTTGTTTTGTTTTGTTTTTTGTTTTGTTTTTTTGTTTTTGTCTTGTTCTTTCAATCCTTAGGGTTTGGATTGAAAATTGGAGTGCTACAATTTAGTATGATGATATTAATAAATTGTTTGTGAACCTAAGGAAATTAGAAATATAGTAGGGCTTCATGACATGTCTAAATAGAAATAATGGTGGTGGCGTATTTTTACGAAATGTTTTCGGAGAAAGAGAATTAATTATATATTCTATTCAGAGCATGTCGGATAGGGTCCCTCCAAGATGTTAGATCTGGTAAACATGGCTCGATGACGTCGTGATAACGATTAGATATCCATTTGGCCTTGCTAGTATCAATCTTAGGAGTCAAACAATTTTTAAAAAGGTGTAGTTTAAACATCATTTGATTCCTAATGTCTCTTTCCATCATGATGACGAGCAGTTGGCAGCCGCTTTACTCCAGAGATTTTTCTGGACAGCCCCAATTTTTCCCCAGACGGTCGCACGTTAAATCCATTATATTCTATTCCATTTGGAGACTAAGAATCATCCAAATAATTTGCAAAGTGAATAATCTGGTTTCTTTTTTCCAGCAACCAAAGGAAGACGGCATCTGCCTGACAGCAGTTACCGCGAGACGAAGTCAACCCATATTCGATTGCAATTAAACTTCCCCAAGTTTTTAGCAATAAATATACAAAAGGCATAAATTGATGAATAAACTTCGCGATGTCTAGAGTAGTTTAGATAAGTAACAATATAAAATAGAAAGTATTTTTTAGCCAAATGACGATAGAAATGCATTCGGACAGTTGCGTCTTTCGAAGGGTTACTTGCACATTTCCGGTGTAACGAAGCATGATGCTTTCAAATTTACTCCCTATTTGTCTATATCAAATCGATATTTTCTCATATGTTTCCGTATTGTACATGATGAAAGTTAATTGTGCCTAGTATTCTCATTGAAATTGTCAGCCGTCAGGCCAACCCAATTAGGCATTAAGCATATATGACAGTGGACGATTAGGCAATTATAATAGCAGCAAATCACAGCGATGAATTTTAGTATGCCGTTATTGTCTAAAATGCATACAAGTCAATGAATCTACCAGCATAGTTAAGGGTTAAGTATCATGACTGTATAGTTAAACAGTTCAGCTCCATAGGATTGCTTAATGGTTAAGCAGCAGATGAATTTGTCTATCATTTATGTTATGTCTCGTTGGCGAAATTGAGAACATTACCTTACAGAAACAATGCAAACAAGTAACTCATCAAACTCCTAGTAATATCTCTAACTATAAAGGTAACAAGCAAATGTGATATGCAATTATCACTTGCATCTCACGTAAGTTCTTGAACATACATAGCAAGTCTTAATTTATAGAACCTTGAATCTATCAAGGAAAAGCATACCACCAAACCAATTCCAGCATTAGTTTACAAGCAATCCAAGCGTAGATAATATGTGGAGGACGCAAATTAGACGTACGATATGTATGATTAATCTACTCAAGAATCCCAAATGGGACCAAAAGCGGCGATCCCTTTGTTCTTGCATGCGTTCACCACGTCCCTACTTCCCTCAGGGTTGCTCGTGACGATCACCACCTCAGCGCCCCACTTCTTCGCTGTGTCCACACTCATCTCGGCCACGTTTGGCCGCCCAAGCACCGCTGTATCGTGCACGATAACCTTGTCTCTCGGGTGATGGCTAACCATCTCCTTGATCTCCTTGCCAAAGTTTTGCTCCACGTTCTTGGCCACCCATAGCACGCAAACGCTTGCTTTGCACGGTTGGAGTAGGAATGATAGGAAGACGCAAATGCCGGAGCCGGTGGCAACCAGCAGGACCCGGTCGTACATGTTGACAAGGTAGGGTAAGCCTGCAAAGTGGACCTGGCGGACCCAGAGGTGGGCTGGCGGGTTGGCGACGAGGGACTTCGTGAAGTCGCCGACAGCTCCAGCGAGCATCATGTGCTCATCCTTGCCGTCGGAGATGATGCCAAAGGCATGCCACTCAGATAGCGGGGATGGGCTGATCCGACCCAAGATGCCTGTAGTTGGAAAAGTACGCACATTCAAAGTCCAAATATAAACTTCAGGTCAAAAAAAGAAATCCAAATATGAATTCCCAATCTAAGAAAACTACAGACAATTAGAATTGGTGCAAGCCCAAGTTTTGGCAATTTTATGAAGTTTCAACCTCAACTTGAATTCAGCATGAAACATTAGTTTCAAATATTGTAAAAACTTGATTAGAGCATATTATAATGGAGCAATATTTCAATTAGTGTGCTGCGATCTTTGTAAATAAACTACATATGAAATTTTCATTTTGTGGGTCAACAGTGAATATCCTATTTTGCTAGAAAAATATTAAGAGAAGGTGGATTCTTTGAAAATCTTATTGATATAGAGAAGGAGAAAAAATGTATTATGTTAAGAAACTCTGCCATTTCATTTATACTAACTTACCCCAAAAATCCTCATTTTCTTCACTAGATAAAATATTTATTATTGAAAATATGTACGATTGACTTATGAAACGAAAATTTACAATTTGAAACCTTGACGTCTAAAATCAAAAGATTACATAGCCTAGGGTCCATTCAAAAGGAAAAAGAAATTAACATCGAGAATGTTTGCAGTTAAATAAAACTCGAATCAATATATACCTGCTTTGACTCCCCCTTGGAACTTGATTATGGAGGCATGGCCGGAAGGAGAAGACACCTTGACGGGCACTCTCCTCACCGTCACCCACGGTATTATTATCAAAACCGTAATCCCCACCGTGAACCAAAACTCTTGTTGCCTCACCAACCTCGACCCCAACTCGTCCCTCTTGTAACTCTTCGTCCTTGGGTCGTAGGCGATGGTGAGGATGACGAACCCCCAGAGAAGGCCAAGGGCCGACCAACCCGCGAAGCGGTGTGTCCGCTCGAACACGTTGTGGTGCAGGTGGCGCACGAGCGGGAAAGCCGCAAGTGAAGACAGGGCGATGAGAGCGAGGATTGCCGACGCGACCCCAATGATCTCGGGCGACGTGTTGTCCCGGTCCTTTAGGGTTAGGACTAGGGCGTAGACCAGCCACACAAGGGACGAGACGCCGCACCCGCTGTGGATCCCACCGAGGCTCTGAAGGAGGGAGGTCATGGTGGTCTTGGCGAAGAGCGGGACCCACGAGTGGCCGAGTAGCTTCACAGCCAGCCAGAAGGCGACGCGCAAGACGGCCTCGCTCCGGCACAGGGTGAGCGCGAAGATGTTGGCGATGGAGAAGAGGGCGGCTCGGTTCCTCGCATACAGGAAGTGTCCAGTCGCTGCAAGGACCAGGGCAACGACATTTAGGGTCAAGCAAACGACGAATAGCCGCTTGTACACCGTGAACAGCCCTTGGTCGAGGAGTATGACCGACAGCCTCGACGACTCATGGCCTCGGGCGGGCTTCGAGGGAGGCGGGTCGATCTTTGAGGCCATTTCAGCTTGCTTTCTCTCCTCGTGTTTTTCAGGCTCAATGAAAGTGCCTTCCTCGAGCGTTTCCAAAAGGACATCATTTTGTTCATCGTTATCGTCTTGGAGGTCAAGGTCGCAAAAGTGACTACTTGCTTTGCTCGTCGATCGCTGGATCAGCGACGACGGAGCTATCCTAGACGAGCCCCATGGAAGCCAAGACCTTTTGCTTCCGTGGTAGGGCATCTCGGGAGCTATCCGAGGGGTGGCGATGGCAAATGGATCTGCATGAGGCTTGATCTCAAAGGCCACGCCTCGGCAACTCGAAAACCTCACTTGGCTTTCCATGAGGACAAATGCTTGGTTTGTGCACTACGCTTTGCAGCTCGTTCGTGGGGAAATGGCTAGAATTTGTACGGAGGGGTGGTGCATGAGAAGATGCAATTTGCGAATTATGCCGACGAAGGATGAGCGTGCACGGTTATTTATTGAGAGTAGCAGGCTTTCAATTTGAATCGGTCAAGCTTTATGTGGCCGAACGATCGCCTCCAACCGCAGGCGACGTTGCTCTTGAAAGTCAGAGCTCGAAAGACTTTCAATTACTGCGGCAACGGTCATCGTGCGTCATTTATAAGTAGGTTGGTGTATGAGGAAGTAGGCACGAACGTATATACTAGAGACCGGGTCAAGTGGCCTTGCTTGCGTGCCCAATTGGATCAATAATTTATCCATGAGCTTTTCTGGAATTTTCAGTCCATAAAAAAAAGAGTGCGGCTTGGTTAAAAGTCCTCCTTTTGGTGACGGAGTGACGGTTAACTAATCTGGTGACGGACTGATGGTCAACTATTGATGGCTCATTTTGTGACGAAACCAGTTGACTTTTCAACTAGTTTCATCTCACCCAATTATTTTTATTTTTTATGTTTTTCTATTGCAAGCTTAAATTGAGAGATAAAATTTTAAGAGGTTCACACAATAAATTTTCATAAATATAACCAAAAAAACCACATATTAAAAAGAAATCATTAATATCATTATATAAATCTATTAAATTTAAAAGATGAAAAAACACTCGAGACTTTGACTTTGCAATTAATAACAAAATCATGATTGGCTTCTCAGTCCTTTTGCCAGAATCAAATTACTTTAAAAGGACTCTCTGGTGGTCCAAAATTAAGACTAGTGATATCAATTACACATAAAGAACAAAATAAGAATAATGAATTAATACAGAATAAAATTTACCCCATTGATCCAATTCTAGTGGATGAAGATGTGTTAGGCCTAAAAGGAGAGGCAAATACCTAGATTGTTAAAACTTGGTACGAGAGGACATTTAAGTGCCAAAGGTTAAGAAATGTACACTTATGGTCTATTTGGCAATGTTTATATTCCTTTGTTTCTATGCTCTTTTGTCCCTCCGAATAGAAAAAGAATAAAAATCCATTTGGTAATGTTAATTAACTTTTCTATTTCTAAGAATAAAAAACTGGCCAGGGAATATAATTGGAATAGAAGCAAGAAATAGAAAAAAATAGCTTCTTGTTTGTGGGAATAATTTCTAGAAATAAGTCTATTTTTTTCTTATATATATTTTTTCTTTTCGTCTTTTTCCCTACCGCTCGCAATTGCCCACTGTTGTAGATCAACCGTTGCTCGCTACCACTCGCTGTCGCTAGTCGACTACCGCTAGTCCATCGTCATTTGTCGCCGCCGGGCCGATAGCCAACCGCCTCGCTACTCACCAACCACCGTTGACCAAGCGCCACTTGCCCCCGACCAGCCATCGGCAATGGGTGGCAATCGACTAGCAACAAATGGTGAAGAAAAGAAAAAAAAAGAAAAATAGTTCTTAAAAAATTATTAAAAAATTAAAAGAAATACTATGTTACAAAAAAATTTATGAATCATACTAAATACATTTTTGTTCTTTTTCTATTTTGAGAATAAAAATTTTGTGTAATTACCAAATGCGTTTACTCAGAAATTGTTCAAGGAAATAGAAATAGAAAAAAGACTATTTCTAAAAAGAAATTATTTATCGGAATAGAGGCATTACCAAACAGACCCTTAAGCATCAAAATCAGAGCAAAATGAGTTAGCTGAATGCCAGCAATGAGAAAATTCAGCCAAAATACTAATGTGATGTTTTTCCAACGAGACAATTGCAAAATGACGTCGTTTTGCATAATGATGTGGCTATATAAGTCGAATACAACGTCATTTTGCATAATGATGTGACTACATAAGTCGAAAATGATGTTGTCTCACATGCTAACGTGGCTATATAAGCCAAAAACGACTTCGTTTTGCATTAGATTTTGTCGCAACCTACCCCTTGGGGGGAGGGAACAGGTTTAAGGGTATTACCTAAAGGACAAGCCTAGAGCTCATGATTAGGCATGGGCTCTCCCAAGCCCATACCACACGTGACGTTAGGGTGTTTTTAAGAATTTTGCAATAAGGAGTTACCACTAGCCTATTGGGGTCAGCTAGAAACCAAGTGGGACATGAGAATATGCCTCATTTCCTACGCAACCAGAGAATCTAGAGTCGGGGACTTGATTACACTAATTGATCAATTAGTGCTCTCTCAGTACCTAATCTTATTCATTTTAAAAGAAAAGATTTTTGTCGGGCAATTTGGATTAATTTTAGGCATATTCACTAACACGTGAGGTGATGATACGGGTGCGCAATAATTAAAATAACAGTTAACAGCCAATGAAAACGTTTAAATAAATTGCATGGAAGAGCAAATATTTAACATTAAGGAAAAGATAAATTCTAATCTTAACTAGACTAAAGGGATCAAAATAGCAAAAGCATGTAAACAAATGTAATTATCTTTGAGAACAATTGAAACTCTAAGGTAGAGCCCTAAAGGTTTACTCAATTTTTTAGCATAACTTTAGAGTTAAGAAACTTCCATTTTTGAGAAAATAGCTCAAAAGTCTTTTTGTAAAATTTTTCAAAAGAAATTTTTAATTTCCTGACATTTTTCTTTTTTTCTATTTTTTCTATTTAAAAAAACTCGAATTTTTAATATTTTCTGATTTTTTAAAATTTTTTTAATGTTTTCTAAAAGTTGTTGAACTTTCGAAAATTTTTTTGAATTTATATTATTTTTTTGAATTTTTATTTTTTAAAATAAATGATTTTTTAAATAAATGATTTTTCAATATATTTCTTACATTTCACCAAAAAAAAAACATAAATGATTTTTTATTATTTTTGTCCTTTCCCTATTTTTTCCTATTCATTGCACTCCTTCTCGGTTCTTCTTTTTTTCTTACTCTTCCCCTCTGGTTTGCTCTGCTACTACCCCTGTCTTTTTGATGCTCCTTTACTTTTGCTGTAGGTTTGTGCGCGTGAAGACATGGACAGGAGGACGACAACTAGCTGGGCGCATGCTAGGCTAGAGGGGAAAAGGGTCGGGCCACAGGAGAAAAGGAAAAGAGGAGAAAAGGGGCTTGGGCCCAGATAGGGGAAAGGGAAGAGAGCCAGACCGGGCCAAGGCCGGATCCGGCCCGACCCGACCCCTAAGCGTTTTCTCTCTTTTTTGTTTTGTTTGTTTTTCTTCTTCTTCTTCTTCTTCTTCTTCTTCTTTCGTTTAAAAATAGGTGTCAGCATATTTGAATTTTAAATAAAATAAAATTAAATTTACAACTAAATTATTTAAAAAAAGAAAAAAAGAAAAAAGAAAAAGAAGTTGCGAACGCATTAGGCGAAGGCTGTGCAAGCCCTCATTATTGCCTTCCCACTATCACGACCATTCTTGGCGACCGGCGGGAGAAGGTTAGCTGGGGTTGTTAGGCCTTGGCTAGGGGCTGGCGACCCTTAGCTTGGCTGGGCCAAGACCAGCAACCTTTGCCTAGATCAGTGCGAGAGTCGCCCTCACTGGATCTAGGGGAGGGATGTGACCCTCGTCCCAAATCTAGGTGAAGGCTTGTAGGCTCTCACCATTGGTCGGCTAGGGTCATTGGCCCTTGGTTAGGACTTGGCGACCCTAGCCGACCCTCTCCCCACTATCACCCACCCTTTCCGATGATGGTGGGGAGGTATCAACGACAACTTGCATACCCCTCACCCAAAGCCTTCTGCAACTTTTTTTTTAGGATTTAAATTTAATTTAATTAATACTTATATGAAAATTCAAACAAGAGGCAAAACGATGTTGTTCTGGCTCTTCTTTACTAACTCAACTCTCTTGCGAGCTATATAAGCGAGTTATATTATTAAAAAAATGCCATGTAGAATTATTGGGAGCCTTCACCAGACTTGGCACTTAGATGTCTTAATTTTTTTTAAAAAGGTATTACTTATATGTACCTTTTGTAACTTTTGGCACTTAAGTATCTCATTATACCAAGTTTTAGCACTTCTGTTATACTTTTGTTGGCCTAAAACATTACAAAATCAATCTTAGGGTCTGTTCGTTTCGCGAAAAATGGACCATCTCCGGAAAATATTTTCCCGAAGTCATTTTCCAGGAAAATGACAATATTTTCTAGTGTTCGGCTAAGACAAAGCGTTTCGGAAAATGTTTTCCGGTGTTCGGCAAGGAAAATATTTTTCACTCATCAAATTGACGAGCGCGAGTACCAAGCTTGAGACTTGTCAGATTGACAAGCGCGAGTTTAAGATCGATGAGTTTGAGGTTCACCTGATTCGACGATTAGCCAAGAAAGAAGAAGATAGAAAACAAATAAAAGAAAAAGAAAAAAATAAAAAATAAAAGAAAAAAGGAAAAGAAAAAAAGAAAAGAAAAGAAAAAGGAAATTAAAAATAATTCAAATTAAAAAAGACGAAGAAAACTAAAAAATAATTCGAATAAAAAAAGAAGGAAGAAGAAATGAGAGGAGAAAGTGAAAGATTTGTATAGGTGTGAGGTAAGAGAGATTAAGTGAGGAAAATGTTTTCCACTTTCAAAAGTGGAAAACATTTTTCCTTATTTTAGAAGACTTTTTTTCCTTGGATGGAAAACATTTTCCCCAAGGAATTCATTTTCCATGAAACGAACACCGGAAAATCCGGAAAACGTTTTCTCGGAAATTATTTTCCGTGAAACGAATGGAGTCTTAGTCTCAAGTGTTTTTTTTAATCTTTTAAATTTAATAGATCTATATAATGACGTTAACAATTTCTTTCTAGTAGGCAATAATTTTTTATTTGTGATATTTATATTTTAGTATTTGTTTTTTATCATATTCATGAAAATTGATTGTGTGGGCTCTTTTAGGATTATATTTCTCAATTTATGCTTGCAATAAAAAACATTAAAAAAAAAATTGGTGAGTGGAAACCGGTTTCCTCACAAAATGAGCGGTCTTAATGCTGACTGTAACTCCATTTGATAGGGGGGCGGCCAGCTAGGCATTTTTCTTTGGAAAAAAGAAAAATCAAATTGTTGAGCTTGACAAAGTATTAGATCGTACCCAATTCCATTCGGAGAAATATTGCTAGTCTTACGTTGGGACAGACTTCAACGTGTTTGAATAGTCTGTCCTTGAGTATTTTGTTAGGGAAGGAATTGTGTTCAGAGGCCCCTTAAGTGATTGTATCGTGACCTTTGAGCAATAGAGATGAACAATTTTTTTTTTTTTTGAAAGAACATTGTATTCGTTACTTAAAATGATATCCAAGTACATTGTTTTTATGACAAAACAAATCAAAATAGAGCAAGAATACCGAAAAGCAAAGTCAAATCCAAAAAACAAGGAGTGAAGCACATACTCATTCCAAGGGAATGGATTTGTCAAGCAAAATAATTGGTAGCCGATCACTAGATTTTGTGTTTTTGTTTTTTTTTTGTTTTTTGTTTTTTGTTTTTTTTTTTTTTTTAGGTAAGGTAAGAATATATTGACTAAAACCAAACTATACAACTCAGAAACTGGCATAAAAACTTACACTCAACGAGCCAACAAGCCAAGTTGAGTGGAAGGATGCTAGGAAAAGGAAGCCAAAAGCTACCAAGGTAGCAATAGGAAGCCAAACGGCGTCCATTAACAAGCCAAACAGAAAGAAAAGCTACAAGAAAATACAACTAGACAAGCGAAAACAACCAAAAGGAGTCAACGGCCAAGAACAACACCAACCCTTCAAAAGAAAAGGCAATGAGACCTTGACATGCTGGTAGGTGACGAAATAGCAAAGGCTGAAGCACTTAGTCCGCAAAGATGGCTAGGTCAATACCCCAAATTCATTGAGTTCTTCTATTTCTCGGAGTATCTGTCACCTGGCTAAAGGAGACGGCTTTGTGGATTGTGTGTTTTTGTTAGTAATGAGTACATGCAAGAAGTTTCTTCTCCAAAAACTACGACGTTGCCAATTGCGGATGTACGCCTAGTTTGGCTTCCTCTACACTATCGTTATACAGAGATAACCAGAATAAGTTGACCAAATACAGATCTAATATGTGGAGGAGCAAATCTTTGTGATTTAACAAGACACCGAAGCTTCTCTGATCATTATTGAAGTTGGAGACAGAGAATTTGTACATGAACAAAGCAACTGTAAGATCAAAATCGCCAGAGAATAGCACCAAGATCTAAAACTAGATCGGGAGAGTTCAAACTTTTAAGTCGAGAACTAAACCAGAAGAAGATAGCTCACAAATCTAAATCGGGAGAGAAGGGGAAAAAAAGAACAATAAAATGCAAACAAAATACGAGAGGGGAGGCTATGACTAGCTCAAACGGTCCCTTATGGCTGTAGGTTGAAGAAAATGATGGAAAGAAGAGAGAGAGAGAGAGGGAGAGGGAGAGGGAGAGAGCAGACTTACTGGCTTTCATCATGCTACAATTTTCACCAGTTGGAGTTTGAATCGCTCGTCGTTGATTTCAGGGCGGGTGAAGTATGTTGTTGGCCAAGGAAAAATTAGAGGATCTAGCTGGGTTCCAAGTTTACAGAAGCTCAACGAGAAATTAATTGGAAGACACCTTTTTCATCAATGTTATCCAATGGAACATATTCATCATAGAACAAATCAGGTATCTTAATTTTGATTTTAATTAACCCGTCTTACACTAAAATGATAGTTTTGTCTTTTTGAATCAAATAGTCGTTTTCTCAACAGATTACTGTTCTAGCAGTGCTTTCAGCTACGCACTTAAAATTGGAGTTTCAATACAAAAGCAAATTGTTACCAAAATGTGTCTTATATGAGACCACCTTAATTTATATATCTTACACATGAACACTCCCTTGTTAAGGGTGCAGTTTAGGTGGTTCTTTTTTTTTTTTTTTTTTGGATAACCAAGGATCCGTCGGAGCCCCTTATGGGGTCTCACACAGCCCTAGTAACGCCAATTGGCACATTTGGATCAACGTCAGTATCTTGGAGGAGACTAGCACAGGACCCCACTACCATGGTCCTCCATTTACAATAATAGCAATTGTGGGTTTCAAACTCTCAACCTCGACGATGAGGGAGGGACTCTCAATCAACGTAGTTGCCCACTGGTGGGTTGCAATTTAGGTAGTTCTTGTCTCCTTCACCATCCAAAAATCCTTGGGAGGAGCCACCTGGCTAAATTGCCTTTGCGACAACTATGCTTCTTCTTCAAACCATGTCCTTACGGGCACATCTGTTGTCGCGGGGATCGTACTTGAACTGCACACCCATTAGAGGGTCGTCTACTTTAATCCCATATAGAGACATCATGCCCTACTCGCTTGTGATTCTCTGCTCGAGCTCATCCCATACTAACTCTCACAATTTTGTCTCCAATATGCAGGTAGGTAGATTTCGAAAGATCGCCCGCTTTAGCAGTGTTTCTCATAAAAACATGATTAACATTAGGGTTTGAATATTAAACTACGTCAACGCACTTGAAAGGTGCTTCCATTGAGTTGAAATAGACAGAATTTTGTCTATATATCGACAAATGGTAGATCTCATTCCCTGCAAGACGAAATATTAGCCACAAATAAAGTGAATTTGGCGTACATGTGACTAATTTATGAGTTATGAAGCAGCCGGCCCGCAAATTTGAATCAGAAAATTTCTATGTTTTGAACCAGAATGGGTGGCAAGACTTCGATGAGGAAAGAGAACTTCTCAAAATTCAAACAATTAAGAGAGGCAGCCGGCTCGTTTGATTTTGTCGCCCAGTCCAACATTTGTTGAGTCCAAAGTTGATAGAATTTGAGAAGCTATAAAAGATTAAAGGAAAGAGATATATTGGCCACTGCGGTGTTATAACTTTTTAATTGAACATCCGAACGTCAAAAAATTTAATGTGACATTAAAATTTACGACACTTGTGATGAGTATTATATTGTAAGTTACTATACTCTAGTAATCAATTTTAAGAATTATGAAATTTGATTAAACGTTATTTTTTAAAAGATTATGGTGCTGGCGTCATTTTCCATTGATAAAGGACAAATTTAATCTGCTTCGAATCATCCTCAAGAGAATGGCATTGACGAGTTCATGGAACGGGCGGCCACAAAATTGGAAAACAAAATAGGGCGAACAAAAAAAAAAAGAAAAAGAAAAAGAACTCGGTCAAAACAAAAGTGTTTTTTGCTTTGTCGCTTCTGAAGCTGGATCAGTCTCCATGTCACCAGTACAATCCAAAAGCTACTGGAGACGCAAAAGCTGACGAGGTCAAAGATGATTGAAACTTGTGAATTTCCTGCATTCGTCCAAAGCAAACGCGCACGAATACAAACGATGTGTCACGATTAGTTTATAGTGCCTTATTAAATAGGACATATTCTTAAATATATATCGCAGAATACTTCCTAGAATTATTTGGTCTACGGTGAAACGGTCCATTATTCATTATAATATAGCGTCCCCTCAAATCCGGAGGACTTATCATTAAAAAAATGCAAAAGAGAAGAAAATAGTTTTAGGATTTAAGGTTTGGTTCATTTGTGGGGATAGAAAATTGCTTATCTATGCATAAAAATTGACAATAGCATCAAATTATTCTAATTGTAGAAGGGGGATAAAAAAATGTGTATCTACGCATAAAAATTGATAATAGTACCGAATTATTCTAATTGTAGAAGGAATACATTAGATAGGATATAAAATTACTCTTTTTTGGTGTTGTATCTTTCGAGGATGCTATACTTTCACCTAATTCATACATTCCAATTCAAATTTATTAGCGCCTTGAGTAGTTGGAGAGTTTATTTTGTTTGGACTAGCAAAGATGCACTCCTGTACGGATACGCCATTAAGTTGCTCGGCATTAAGGGCGCGTTTGGCAACGATTCTGTTCCGGGAACTAATTCGACAAGAATTGATTATTTTTGATTCTTTCTGGAACCGATTCCGAGTAAAAAAACGTGTTTGGTAAGCTGTTCAAAATTTCGATTACGGAATAGAATTGCATTTGATAACGTGTAGATTGATTCTGTTCCAAATTAATTTCTTTTAATTTTTAAATTTTTTTTTTTTTTTTACTTTTTTACTTTTTTTTTTTCCTTTTTCTTTTTTTCCTTTTCTTTTTTCCTTTTTCCTTTTTTTTTTTCCCCTTTTCTCCTATTATCCTTCTTTTCCTCCGGTCGGCGACCTCACCGGAGCGTCGCCGGCCCTCGTCGGCCGAGCCTCGCCCGGTCCCGGCGAGGCTCGACCTCACAGGCTGGGCGAGGCCCGCCTCGCTGGTGGCTGGGATCCCCTCCGGCGAGCTCGCCGGACCTCGCCCTGGCCTGGCGAGCCTTCGGCAAGCTCGCCGGACCGGCGGCCAGCGACAGGCGATCAGGGGCGAGCCGCGGCGGGTGGCGGCGGACGGCGGTGGGCGGTGGTTGCGGGATGCCGAAAGGGAAGAAGAGAATTTTAACGTGTTGATTCTTTTTTTGATTCTCGGACGCAGAATCAATTTTTTTTTATTCTTAAATCTCGTCCCAAACTAATTCCGGGAACGTATTTGTCCCGGGAGCAAAAATTTTACCAAATACGATCCTTGTCTCAAACTGATTCTGGGAACAAAAAATCAGAATCTGGTACTGCTGGGAAGGTTACCAAACAGGGCCTAAAACATCACTAAATATGCCTGCACATCATCCACTGCATCTCTAATCTCTCATTGTTAGGATAAAGTGCGAAAGCGCACAACCACAGCAAAGAACGAAATCATATTAACTTGCGTGATCTAGCAATTTTTATGCATCCTATACGTGAGAAGAATTATTTTACTATAGAGATAGAGAGAAGTTTTGAGACAAAAAGTTTGAATGTCTTTAATATCCAGAGCTTCAATCACAGAGCAACTATTTCATATGTCGGTTACATGAGATCCTTTTTGCGCAGTATTAAAAAGTCACTCAAGATCATGTGAGAAGCAAGAGAAGTGTTTCCAAAGTTTTTCGAGAACAAGAAACCCTAAAACTTTCTAATGACATAATCTCATAACCTTAATTTTTCCCAGGAATGGAAAGCTGCTTTTTCTTATGATCAGAAACTTAATCCCACAAGCATATCTAATCAAGCAAGTTCCCCTATCCCAAAGGAAATCCCGAACCAAAGATAGGAACCATATCTGAACACCCTTCCCTTTGGTTCACATGTAGTTACAATCTGATTTAAGGGTTGAAAGGACGCTACTTTAAAATAATAAAATTCTTTGGCTCAGTTCGTCTTGTGAAAATTAAATGATCAAGGAAACACATTTCAATTGTTCCATATCTCTCAACAATTAGTTAAGGGAAAATGATCTCAATATCAAAAACAATGTATGCTTGAATATTTTGACTGACGATAAAAATAATTTCTCGTTTATTCACTTTTATAACAAAGCCGCATCTCATGTGAATCCTAACACTTCGGCAATCACCTCATGTGCTCGTCAAACAAGTCATCACACTGGGTGACTGGAGTTCATTTGCATTGCAAATTTTATCCTAGGCGTAGACAACACGCTAACATTAAATGCATTGGTAATTAATTAACAGTTTATACCATGTCTCATATTTATAATTGGGCAGTTTCTTCCCACGCCCTAGAAAGCCTTTATCTTCACCTACGGCGGTCAAAATGAAACTTCAATTGTCTAATAATCGTGCGGTGACTAAAGTAGTTGCACCTAAGGTTTAAAATGTATTTTCCTTTTTCTTTTTATCTTTGTTTAGAAATTTTTTCAACCAGAAAAGACGTCGCTAAATGAATGAAAATTTTCCAAAATTCAAAGTAATTAAGAGGACGAAATCGGTTTTTTTTCCCATCTCTAAATTGACTTTAATGAAGACCTTAAAAATTCCAATATAGAATGATCTTGCGTGGAAAATATGAATAAAAGCTCGCTCGATTCTGATGTTCAATTCAACGTAGGTTGTATCCAAAGTCGACAGTAGAATTGCACCAATTTCAGATTGTCTCAAGAGAATGGCATTGACGAGCTAATAAAAAGAGAAGCCAAAACTTATTGGAGACGCAAAATAGATCTCGGTCGAGATAGAGCTTTTAGCTTTGTCACTTCTGGATCGGTCTCTAGGTGTGCTGCAAAACCTATTAGAGACGCAAAAACTAGCGAGGACTTCAATTGATGAGAGGTTAGAAGGCGATTGGATCTTGTGAATTTCCAACATTTTTCAAAACAAATGCACACAATATGAAATTATCTATGTCGTCATTTAGTCTTAATGAATTTAATGGTTAGGCCCCACTTGAATAAAAAAGAGATGATCACCAACCGAAGTTGCGGGGTCATATTAGATTATAGTGCCTTATTAACTAGGTCATACTTTTCTATTAGATAAGTTGGACAATTTCCCAACTTATGTTAGTCATAGCAAAATAGTCCGTTATCCATTTATTGTTGCCATAACTCATCCAATGTCGAATCAACAGAATGTCCCTTTCAAACCGGTAGGACTAATTTAAAAAAAAAAAAAAAAAAAAAAAAAAAAAAAAACCCAGTAGGACTAATTATGATATTCCTTGAAAGAGAAGAAAATAGGTTTGGGTTTTAGGATATTTTTCCAGGTTAAAAAATGTGCATCCACACAGGAAATTTAATGTTAACTCCAATCATTCTGATTTTAGTATGTACGTTAAGGATATAAAATGCCCTCCGCTACGCGTATGCAAAAACTATGTGATCAAAATGTTTTATCAAATCACTTTATCAAAAAATATCTAAATTATAGTTAATGAAAAGAAAGTATTGTTATAATATGAAAAAAAAAATTACTTATTTATGAGATGAGAAAATTTTTTGAGAAAGTTTTTTCAAGATTTAATTTCTTTTAGCACGAGATTGTTTATAAGATGAAAAAGTTTAAATTTTACAATTGAAGGGAAAAGTGTCGAAAAAGTCCTAAACCTTTTGTCTTTGTGCCAATTTAGTCATAAACGTTTTTTTTTTTGTACCGATTTAGTCCTAAACATTTTTATGTTGTGCCAATTTAGTTATTTCCGGCCAATTTTAGCCGGATTTTGCTAACTAAATACCGGCCGGCTAATATGGCCTCATAGGCGCCGACATGGACAACTTTTAATAATATTTTAATATTTTTGATATTGATATTGATATTGATTTTGATTTTGATTTTGATTTTTTTCGATTTTGATTTTGATTTTGATTTTTTTCTTTTTCTTTTTAAAATATTATTAAAAGTTGTCTACGTCAGCACCGATGAGGCTACATCAGCCGACCAACGTCTAGTCAGCAAAATCCGGCCAAAATTGCACAACGTAAAAATGTTTATGACTAAATTATCACCAAAAAAAGATTTAGGACTAAATCGGCATAAAAACAAAAGATTTAGGACTTTTCGACACTTTTCCCTAAAATTGAAGCACCTGAGAGATCAAACAAAATAGTTAGTTTATGCATCCGTCCATTCATAGATTATTTGTGAGAAAACCATTAGATGATATTTTGAGAAAGAAATGGAAAATTGTGATCTTTTAAAAGTAGGAGGTTCTCCTTGCTTCATAGGACCGTAGAATTCAGCCATTGTAAATGAAAGCAAACTTAGTTGTTCATGCATATGTAGTTAATCACAATCATTGAACAGTACAAAACTTGTTTCATCCTCCCATAGGTCTAATTATTTCAACGACTAGGGTTTAAATTTTCAAATGCGATGTCTACTGTGTATGGAGGTCAAATATTTTCCCCATAATAAAGATTTTTTTTTTTGCAAGAAGCACGATAAAGATTTTATGAATGACTTTCCCCATTATATTTATCAATGAAACAAAATACATTGTTTCACTTGTATTATGTATCGCAAATACTTTCAAAATTAAAATGTTGCTTTGATACTTGAGAAGTTAACATTTGAGGGATACTCTAAGAAGATTATAATGAAAAAACAAACTTGGAATACTTCCCATTATGATTGTTGCGCATTAGCTTTGGGATTTGTGGACCTTGCAACAACGACTTAATTATTATGGACTTCTCAGTATTTTCTCCCCACGTCGCCACTTGATCATTACTCTATCTGAAAACGCAAGTCCATTGGAAATTATGTTGCTTGCCCTACTTTAATAGCGGACCAAAAATTTGAGATTTCCGGCGGATTGCACTTCTATCCGGCGTATCTTGCTTTAATCTGGCGAGTCGCACCGACGTGAACCAACCTCCAAATTATAAGTTCACCCGATCTCACGCCTTTCCTTTCGCTTCTCATTTGAAGTTCGTTGCATGAAACTTGATCTCTTGCTGCCGTTAGAATTCGCCGACTACCTGTAAAATTAGTGAATTGCATTCTTAGTTTTTTTGGTCGAAAAGTGATATTTTATTTATATTATAACTGAAACTACCCCACAGATGGGGCATCGTTACATAACAAGGCCCACAGGCCTTGAGGAGGAGAAGCCAGCCAGTTGATTGGGAGCGTCCTGTTCCTTTGTTGTCGCGCGGCCCAGTCTGCAACTGTGTTGGCGGCCCGTGGACAAGAAAGCAAGTCCACTTGTGGTAACTATTGCAGGAGTTGTGAGCATTTTGTTCCAGTCGCACGTGTTTCCCAAGTGAATTCTTTCGTGTACTTGAGTGATTCCGCGAGGCCTCTGCAGTCGGGGACATATGAATTTATAAACTAGCCAAATCAAGATACAATGGCATCAGACTTGGAATTTTCACATTTGTATTTGCAGCAAGGTGCGTTCTCTATTAACTCTGATCAACCACATGATGGCTTATTAAATTAGGCTACCCATGATACTTCTCATGAAGACAACATTGATGGAGGCGGATCACATGGTCACTAAAATCACGTTGAAATTGGTAACTCACAAAATATATGCCTAATTCTCCATGCAATTTGGCAAATGAAAATTCTATCATGGATATCCTTGATGATTCATCAATAGCACATTGACGCACTCAAAATCATTTAATGATTACTTGATTGCGTGATAGTATTGTGAAGCTTAATTAATTTTGCCAATTTACATATGATGGATTCTATACCGAAGAAGCAACAATGTATGCTTTGCTTTGAAGCATCTAGGGTGGTCGGCGGTGATGAAAAAGGAACTCAAGGCACTGCATCGAAACAAATCTTGGACTCTGTTTGATGTTCTTCAAATACTAATACTGTGGGATGTAGACGGGTTTTTGACGTCTAAGTTAAAGGACAATGGTACTCAAGTAGTGGGAGTAAATTTACTTGAGACTTTCTTGCCAGTTTTTTGACTAGGAAGTATAAGAATGGCCCTCACCATTGCCACTGTAAAAGGTTGGCCCATCAAACAATTAGACATTATAGATGTCTTCTTATATGGTTTTTTAGCACTGCCTAGTTATATGGAACAATTATAATTGGTCTCCGACTCCCTACTAAGTTAGGGTTTTCCTCTCACCATGGGTGAGTCTCCTCTATCCCTCTGGTGATAGTCCACCTTCGTCCCTGCAACAATGGAGGTAAGTCTCGTCTTTCCCCCCGACTAGATTTCCTCCTCCTCTTCCAAGATCCAGCCGAGCAGTCTCGTTGAATCAGCCTTTTCTTGCTGCTTGTGGGTCTCGGTCGGTCCTCTGGTAACTCTGGTTGCTGCCGGAGATCCCTGTTTGGTTTCTGTTGATGTTCCCCATCTAGTATCGAGCTCACAGAGTGGGTTTATTCCGTCCACACGCCTCCCCTTATTCTGAAAACACCAACATTGAACCCCATCAGAAAACCTAATTTCTACTTACCTCAAGAACTCCCTTCATTCCAACCTAGCCTACCTGTAATCTCTGGTTTAAATAACAAGTTCCAGCCTCTTGAAGACCATACATCACTTTGGATCAAGCCATGGAAGGGAATCATGAGGACCAGCTCAGAATGTTAACTCTGTGTAAAAGGATGGGCGACCTGTGGGCAATTAACGACATCACAGAGTTAAATGATCGAATCCCTGAGGCACACAAACAGATCGATGAGCACACTTTATATGGTAAACTCTTTACAAACCCAGATGTTAATTTCTCAGCGTTTTGGACCACTATGAAGAAGTCTTGGAAGGTTGCTGAAGTTCGGTGTGAGACAATAGATATAGGTTTCTTTGCATTTATATTCAAATCAGCTGAGGAAAAAAACAAAATCCTTCAGACAAGCCCCTGGTCCTTCTCTAGCAATTTGTTAGTCTTAAAAGAAGGGGATCCAACCATACCTGAGCATTGCTATGAGTTTAATTCTTGCTCTTTCTGGATACACTTTGTGGGACTACCAAGAGCTGCTATGTTGGAAGACTGTATACGCCTAATTGCTGGAAAGTTGGGGGAAGTTGAGGAAGTCCGCATTGATGCCCGTAACAATAGCTCCCGAAGATCTGGAAAAGCAAGGGTTAAGTTGAACTTATTTCTCCCTCTTAAAACAGGTACCATTATCCATGTGGGTGATAGACATTGGTGGATTGATTTTAAGTATGAACGGCTGCCTTTCTACTGCTATTCCCGTGGATCTATGACTCATTATACAACAAAGTGCCCAACACACCCTTATGTTGAATCAGAAGCTGAAGATAAAAAACGCCTTTTTGGATCTTGGTTAAAGGCAAAAGTTCGCAGACTTAGTCCTTGTTGGGAAACCTTCTATGGGGACATTGATCTTTCAGTAATTGAAGAAGAAATGGTTCCAGAGACGCCAGTCATACCTGTAGAGGGAGAAACACAGCAGGTAACCCCTGAGAACAGCCATGCTCTTGTTATTTACCAACCAAACACTCAGACACCAGATCTGATATCCTCAGCTGACTTATCTGCACGTAAAAAAGGAAAGCGTATTCAGCAACATTCAGAGCAGCTTTTAGAATATGTCAAACCCATGACAGGGGTTAGTATCCTAGGGGTACCTAAAGCTTGTATGAAAAAACAGGTATCAAAAAAACCAAAACGGTTCACTCCGTATGAAAAAAGAAGCACTCAGGTGATGGGGATGGATTCTGAAAAATTACTGGAGACTCCAGTCCAGTTGTGGGACGGCGATTTTGCCGGGGCTTTGGTGGCTAGCCTAAACAAGCCACCACAGCAGCCATGAAGGTTTTGAGCTGGAACTATCAAGGTGTAGGCTCTCCCTTGATAGTCCAGCATTTACGAGCCCTCGTGGCTCGTGAGAGACCTAATATAGTATTTCTTATGGAAACAAAAAACCAGTTCCAGGTAGTTGACAATATCAAGCGTAGGCTCAAATTTCCCTCTATATATACAGTCAATCCTATCGGTGCTGCGGGGGGACTAGCCCTATTTTGGGACGAGGCGGTTAATCTAAATATAGTCTACATCAATTCTGAATTAATAGAAGGCTCATGCGAGGTGGATGGTACTACGATGGAAATGTCTTTTCTGCATGCTTCCACTATATTTCAGGAACGGGTGTCCCTTTGGAATATTATTCATGACCGGCATGGCTCGACGAGTATCCCCGGATGTGTATCGGAGATTTCAACGAGATCCTCTACCGGTGGGAAAAGATGGGGAGACGACCAATTTGAAAGATTCGAGAATGACAGCTTTCAGAGACTTTGTGGACTCATGTTCCCTTTTAGATGTTGAGAGTAAAGGTTGTGCCTACACATTGTCCAATCGAAGGGATGGTGAATTTCTAGTTAAAGAAAGGCTCGATCGTGCATTTGGCAACCTTGAGTGGAGACTCACTTATCCTAATGCTACTGCCTTTGCTTTACCAGCTTTAGGCTCTAATCATAGCCCTCTTTTACTCAACTTATATGACAATCCAGTGCAAAAAAAGAGGAGGTTTAGATTTGAAGCTTACTGGTTGGATCACCCTGACTGTGCAAAGATTGTAGACTAGTCTTGGAGATCAGAGCAGCTGCAACAAGTAGCCCTGATGGAAAAAATATCCAAGTTAACCCAGAATTTGAGACAATGGAGCAGGAGAACTTTCAGCAATGCATCTAGGCAAATTACTCACCTCAGAAACCAGCTCATCCAGCTCACGAATAGAAATATCTCTGATGAGGAACAGGTTGAGTATCACTCAATTGCAGAGAAAATAAGCACCCTGTGGAGACAAGAAGAAATGCACTGGGGTATTAGATCCCGAATTAACTGGCTGAAGTGGGGGGACAAAAACTCAAAATTCTTTCATGCCACAACGATCCAGAGACGACAAAGGAACAAAATCAATATGCTCAGGATTGATGAGTATACATGGACTCGAGAGCCTCGAGTTATTCAACAACATATTACAGCATTTTATAAACAGTTATATAGCTCAGCAGGTGCCCGATACTATGAGCCAGTCCTTAATCAATGCCCCAGTATTGTCTCGGAGGAGATTAATGCCTCTCTCACAGCACAGCTAACTATGGATGAAGTGAAAGTGGCTGTTTTTCAAATGGGCGCAGCTAAAGCGCCCGGCCCCGATGGTTTAAATGGCCTTTTTTATCAGAGTCAATGGGAAACAATTCACAAGGACATCTTCAGCCTTGTGGATTCATTTCTAAAGGAAGGCAGGTTTGATACAGCCCTAAATGAAACGCATATTACACTTATTCCCAAAACTGCAAATCCTGAAAATATTACTGAATATCGTCCCATTAGTCTGTGCAACTTTAGCTACAAAATTATTGCAAAAATTATTGCAAATAGACTCAAGCCGTGGCTTTCATCTATCATCCACCCTGAACAGAGTGCTTTTATTGAGGGCAGACAAATCCAAGACAATATATACATTGTCCATGAAGTACTTCATCAACTCCGAGTTAGAAGATCTCGCAGGAAATTCCAGGGGGTGCTAAAACTTGACATGCAAAAGGCCTATGATCGAGTTGAATGGGACTTCTTATGTGATGTAATGCTGAGAATGGGATTCAGCGAGCGATGGGTTAATCTGGTAAAATTCTGCATATCATCAGTCTAGTTCAGAGTTTTAATTAATGGAGAACCAGGGGATATCATCTCTCCTACTCGAGGCCTAAGGCAAGGGGACCCCTTATCCCCTTACCTTTTCATTATCCTGGTTAATATGCTATCCCACATGCTGCATAAAGTTATATCGGATGGTACTTTAAAGGGAATCAGGTTAAATCAGCATTGTCCTATACTCTCTCATTTATTCTTCGCTGATGATGCTATATTTTTCCTAGATGGTACTATTCGAGAGGCCCAGAACTTGGCCAATATCCTCAATTGTTATTGTTATGCCTCAGGCCAGGGGATAAATTTAAATAAATCTGGAATTTTTATGGGGGCTACCTATCCACGGACCTTAAAGAACAATATTGCTGCTGAACCGAGAGTACCTATACTCGAAAATACTGGGAAGTACCTCGGACTACCATCTGATTGGGGACAGACTAAAAAACAGATGTTTAGCTGGTTATTAGCAAGAGTGGAACGCAAACTAGAGGGCTGGAAGGAGCAACTTATTTCGAAGGCGGGTAAAGAAGTACTCATCAAAATGGTTGTTCGGCGCTACCACAATATGCAATGAACACCTTCAAGATTCCAATTTACGTATGTCGAGCCATAGAAAGAAAAATTTCAGCTTTTGGTGGAAGCGAAGCGCAAAATACACCGGCGAGTTGGGAGATATTAAAGGAGAGAAAGGCTGTTGGTGGTATGGGTTTCAAAGACTTAGTGGCTTTCAACACCGCGATCTTTGGGAAAACAAACTGGAGGCTTGAGAAAGCTCCAGAGACCTTATGGAGCAGAATTCTAAAAGGTCTCTATTTCCCTAATAGTAATTTATGGAATGCTACCAGAGGAACCAGACCCTCTTGGGGCTGGCAAAGCTTGTTAATGGGTCGAGATGCAATACAATCTGATCTAAAATGGGAAGTTGGGGATGGACAATCTATTACAATAAGAGAGGATCGCTGGCTATTGTCTGGGAAAATTGGTGGACCTGCAAACTATAATGAGCCTAAGTTTGTTGCTGAGCTTATTAATTCAACTTCGCGCACATGGAAACATCAACTTATCTCAGAGATCTATGATAGTAACACAACAGAAGAAATTTTAGCCATTCCTCTCAGCAAATATGCCAAATCTGATCGGCTATTTTGGATAGGACATTCAACAGGGGAATACAATATCAAAAGCAGGTATCATCGAATCAGAGCAGCCACTTCAACAAATATCACAAACAAGGCTTCGTCGTCTTATCAGACTCCTCAACGACTATGGAAAGAAATTTGGAATCTACAGATAACTCCCAGAATCAAACACTTTCTGTGGAGTCTATGTACTGAAGGGCTCCCAACACGTGAAAATTTGTATCGGCGAAAAGTCTTACCTGAGCCAACATGTCCTCGCTGTAACCTTCAACCGGAGACCTCCGAACACTTATTTTGTCTGTGTTTCTGGGCGCGGCAGATCTGGAACAAATTCCAGCAGATCGGTCAGGTACCTTCGCTCTCCATTACACGCATGGACAAGTGGGTTTATGATTACCTTGAGTCAGGAGTGTCGTCAAGCCAAAAAGCAACCTTTGCAACTCTTCTTTGGCTCAAGTGGAAAGATCGTAACTCCCTAATCTTCCATGGGAAAAAAGGACATCAGCAACTCATTATCAACGAAGCTAGACTCACCCAACAACTACATGATAAATGGAACCCACGAATCGGCGTGAAACAGCCTCGTACATACCTAGACACCGCCGGCCCCTGGTTCCATCAAGGTGAATGTCGATTGTTCTTGGGCGGGGCTGCAATCAGCTGGATCAGTTGCGGGAATCTGCAGAGATGACAGCGGGACATGCGTGGATGGCTTCGTGCAGTCGATTCGAGCCCCATCCCCCCTCGTCGGAGAAACCCTAGCCATCTACCGTGCACTTGAGTGGACGAAGGAGGTTAGAACTGGTCTGATAGCTGCTTCTCTCTCCGCACGACTGCCATTGTACTTTGAAGTTCAGATCTCAAGTGATAGCTTCAAAGCAGTTGAAGCCATTTTGGGCCGAGCCCCTCCGGAATGGGCCGCAACGCAGATCACACAGGACTGCCGAACTCTACTGGGCCAACTATCCAACGTGACTCTCACTTTTGCTTCCCGTCAGACAAACCAAGCCGCAGATTACATCGCCAAATCCCATACGGCGAACACCCTTCCCAGTAATTGGCTATCTTCTCCTCCGCATGACCTTTTTCTCATACTATGTTTAGACTTTCCTAACAAATGTAATCCGCCGTCTTAGTATCTTAATGCAAGTTTCTTTTCGACAAAAAAAAAAAAAAAAAGTTATATGGAACAATTGCTAGATTTTGAGGACAAAATCATCTATCTTATGTTTGAAGAGAGCTTTGTATGGCTTTAAGCAAGCACCAAAAGCATGGTTTGATCACTTTAGCTTATTTATTTTGGCATCCGATTTCTTTTGTAGCATTGTGAATCCTTTGTTGTTTATTCAAAAAATCAGATAATGGCATTCTACCTCTGCTTTTATATATAGATGACATGATTGTTACGGGTGATGATCCAAAAGTGCTTATGGGTCCAACTCTAAATTGATTAGCAAATTTGCAATGGAGGATAGGGGCTTATTACACTATTTTCTAGGTGTGAATGTTAGTATATTCTCGGGTGGCCTTTATTTGTGTCAACAATTATATGCTTTGTCAATTCTTAATGTGCACAAATGGAGGGCTTCCAACCAATTCCCACACCTATGGCCACTAGTTCTCATTCTAGTACATATGCAAGACTATTTTCGAATCCTACACTTCATTGAAGTATCAATGAAGCTCTTTAATATCACATGATTACATGGTCGAATATTTCATATCCACTCAATTTTGTTTTTCAATTAATTAATGCATCAACCTATTGTGAGTCATTTTCAAATTGTGAAGTATATTTTACGTTATAGTGGCATAACAAATCAAGGCATGCAAATCTTGTCCAAATCAACTTTGGACTTGTACTCATTTTTTGATGCAAATTGGGCAGGTTGCGCCTTGACTCAATGGTCAACTACTATATTTTGTACTTTCTTAGGTAGCAACTATATATTATGGAATGCTAAGAAGTAATGAATGGTTGCTCGAACTAGTATTAAGGCAAAGTATCATGCTATGGCTTTGACAGCTGTAGAGATTTCATGGATATCATTCCTTCTAAGAGATTGGGTATTCATCTTTCCAATCCAACAATATTATTTTGTGATAACATCAGTGCAATTTATATGTCAATTAAACTAGTGCATGCATGAACTAAACATATCAAATTAGATTATCACCACATGCAAGATAAATTGTCTCTTGGAACACTTGCGACTAAATATGTTCCGTCTATGTATCAAATTGCTGATCTCTTTATGAAACCATTGTCTAGATATGTGTTTGCAAAGTCATGTCGCAAATTGGTAATTTGGGATTCTCCTATTCACAATTTGAGGGTGAGTAATGGCATGAATTTATCACTCAAGAAAGAAGAATTTACAGATATCAATCAAAATCACAAGTTAATTCTTGGAGATACTAGAATTAAGGGATCGATAACTCTTGCAATATAATGATCTATTAATTTATTATTTTTCATTGTTGTATTGTTTCCTTACAAAATGTCACATTTGTAATATCTTCATATAATGGAAATCATTTCAATAATTGTACGCTGAAATCAAGAATCAAATACCTTCATTCTTTTAGTTGCCTCCATGTTTTTAGAGATCGCACATGAGTGAGAATGACGGTCGAGTTGACGTGCACCGCGAGGCATCCGTGGAGTTCTCGTCGTTAAATGGCAAAATGGATGAGAAGTGCAGGATGGACGTGAGAGCTAAGCGTAGGCGATTGCAGTGGCTTGTCTCACCTCGAAGCGGAGGAGGCGATTGATAACGGAATTGAAAGTGGAAATGGGAACATTGAGGACGATGTTGACGCCACCAATGTTTTGGTCATAGGGAGTGAGGCTGCTGGTGAGCGAGCTGGCAATGGTTTTGGTGGTACCGATACGAGGGACGAAAGAAAAAGAATATTTTCCTTTTCAAACCATAAAAAATTATTATTATTATTATTATTATTATTATTATTATTATTATTATTATTATTATTTATTTATTTATTTATTTATTTATTTATTTTCCGGATTTCACTCAGCACGCGCAGATCACTTCTAGTTGTTGTGCACAGATCAGCTCCAGTCGTGCTTAGCTTCCCTGCCTCCTCCACGAACGGCAATCCCATCCTCACCGCCAGGGTTTCCGCTACTTGGGCCGACGAAGAATGAATTTTTTGGTAGAACCACCAACCAGGAGCCCTTTACGTGACTCGCTGTACCAAGATCCATCCACATCTAATTTCCAAGTGCTTGTGGGCGGCGGAATCCAGCCATCGGAGGATGGACTAGCCTGTTCTGCTGTTTTATCTTTGCTGGGACTCCATCTTGCGTAGAGCCTTAGCGAATTACTTGCTTCCTCGACCATTTCGCTGGGTTTTGGCTTGCTGTGACGGACTACCCATGCGTTTCTGTCCTTCCAAATCAATTACGGTGTGCCGGCAAGGAGAGCTCTTCGAGGACGGTTCAGCTCGGGAAGTTAAGTTCTTCAGGATCCATTTGTCAATTCTGGTGATCTTTGTTCATGAACTGTCCACATTAAACGGAGGGTCTGACCATATTTGTTGCTATGAGTCACACAGGATGAGGAGGTGCTCGGGGGTTCTTAGGGGTTTTTATCAAACGGACAAATCAGGTCAGGTGCCATTTTTCTTGTGTAGAGATTTCCTTTAGTCTGAAGTGCATTATTGCATATATTTCATAGGAGAAAACAAACTTTCGGTAAGTTTGCGCCACGTAGTGGTTCACAAGGTTCTGCGATTAATCATGAAATCCATTGACCAGTGGTTCATCGTCAGGCCTATCTTGGCTATCCAATCCCCCCCAGTACAAAAGAAATTCAACTTGAGGTTCTGGGCTCGGCCGGGCTTGGGCCAAGTGTAGGCTGGCCGGGGCTTTTTTATGTACAAAATTTTTGCCTGCCCAAAAAGGACTAACTTAATACGCTTGATTATGACGATATGCCATGTTCGTGGTAAGCCCATTTTTCGACGTATCACAATATTTTGTGCTGAGTTACCGTGACATATCAATGTGTTGTATGCTTCATTTTGAATTTATGAAATTTCGCTTCAAATAATTGTAGTATGTTGCACTGGTCTCCACATAAGAGAAAGCACTTGCCTTCACCACAATACAAGATGAAACAGGTCAATCTCTCTTGTAAGTCCTAAGTGAATTATACGAAATTCAATTTGTAATTGCACTTGGTCCTTGATCCTGGTCCAAGTAAGAATATCACATATATAAGGATAAGCAAGGTATATTTCTACTTAACGAAATGAAAAAGGACATAAATATGTAATACTGATCAATCACAAGTGATATCTTATGTTGAAAATTGTATACTACTATCAATCTTAGGGCCCATTTGGTATAGTCATGGCTAAAGAATTCATGTTTTTAACTATGGGGGTGCTAAGTTATTATTATGCCATAAAGTGTCATGGTTTATGTATTTAAATACATGTGTACAAGCTATAGCCATGACTATACCAAGTACTTTGTAAAAGTACCAACACCTTTTTTCACAAATGAAATTACCACGAAAATATGTCTAACGGATTTTAAGTTGACCTAACTATCCAAAAACCTCACAAGCCGTTGGGGTCCTCACATGAATTCGAATGGAGGTAAGTCCATATTGAATAACCCAAAAAAGGAAAAAAAAAAGAAAAAGAAAAAAAAAAAGAAGAATGCCACAAAAAATCCTAAATTATTACCCATTATAGCAAATTTGCTCTAATTTGTTTTCACGTCAAAAATCCTAAACTATGTCCACTTTGACATATTTATTTTAAACTTTTTTGTGACATAAAAAATCTCAAATTTATATCTATGTAACTCATTTATCTTATATCAAGGTTTCATTAGATTTTTTCAGCCAAAATAACATTGTATTTATTTCATTTAAGCTATGTGGGTGCTATGTCAAAACTGTTTACTTTCTAGTACCCACGTAGGCACATTTTTCATGGTTCCCATTGATAGAATTGTGACGGTAAATCTATCACACAAGTACAATTTTGGAATTTTTAATGTTATGGAAAAAAAATTAAGGATAAATATGTCGTAGGAGGCATAGTCGAAGGTTCTTGGTGGCTTTTACCCTATAAAAAAGAACAAAATCCAATCATATCATCTCAAGAAGCAATTCCTCTCGATATTCAAAAAGTTATCTGCAGTAACTTTTAGAAGTAAAACACTATGCATAGATTGAATCACAAATTAAGAAAGTGAAACGCAAATTGCGGCTAGCCTGTGCTTGCACATTGAATTGTCAAGTTGCAAGAATCCTGGCTTGTGTTTTGGAACATGTCTTCCATGTTCGTTCTTTTGAGAAAAGTAATAAAAAAAAAGTCATAAATCTATTATATTTGTATTAATTTAATCCTAAACTTTTTAATTGTGGGGAAAAATAACACAAATGGTCCATTAACTTTAGCCCAAAGTAAAATATGGTCCATGATCTTTTTATTTGTTTAATGTGGTCCATGAACTTTTGCCCAATATATAATGTCATCCGTGAAATTTTGATTTGTTCAATGTGATTTCTTGACTTTTAGTATATGTTTAATTTTTTTTTTTGGTAAAGTGTTCAATTTAATCTATGGACTATACAAAAATGTTAAATGTTGTCCCCGATCTTGATTAAATGGAATGACAATAATGAATATTTTCATATAATTCGGGAACTATATCGTACATATACCAAAAGTCTAGGGATTATATTGAGTAAAGCAAAAGTTCACAAACCAAATTGCATATTAGGCCAAAGTTTATGGACCATTCATATCATTATCTCTTAATTGTGCATTAAGTCCTAAACATTTTGATAATTTGTCAATGTTATCCATTTAATTAATTTTGGCTGGAAATCACTATACAAACACCGATCATCCTATATGACACGATTAACACTTATGTGGATAAATTTGTATTTTTTTAATTCTTTTGAATATTTAATGCTTTTTTTTCTTTTCTATTTTCTTTCATTCTTTTCTTCTTTTCCCCAACCATAGACACAATGCCCTTGCCTCTACCAGCCTATAATTGAAAAAATAGATAATTTCTTGTAAAATCTATCTACATTAATGTCGATCTTGTCAAGTGATGACCGGTGTTCATATCAGTAATTTTTGACCCAAATTGACCTGGTGGATTATATTAGTAAATCGTCACAAGGTTTAGAACTTAATTAGTATAATCAAAAGGTTTAAGACTGAAGTGGTAGAAATATAATAATTTAGGTTTTTTTTTTTTTTTGTCATCTTCTTTTAGGTTCAACCTATTTGTCTACCAGCAAAATCACGAAGTCCCTAACTTTTCTGTTTGACTTTTTCCCGACTCTTGTGTCCCAAAACTGAGGAATTTTTCAGTTCTCTTGGTTGAATTCATACCACTCATGCACCGACACATCCCGACAAAATGGGTTATCGAACGAAAGCATTGCCATTTACTCGGTGTTACCATTGCATTTCGTTTTCGAGCCAATAAAACGCCCTTCTATGGCCACCATTTATGTAGTTTTGAACGTCTATGTTTTGGTGGGTGCACTGTCGATGTCAAGGCCAAATTTGATAAGTGTGCTTCGCCGAGAATATTCATTGGCTATCCTCCTTCTCAAAAGGGTCAACAATTTTTTTTTTTTTTTTAAATATATCTGGAAACAAATGTTAGCCGTAAGGGCACCTTTTTAGAAAATGTTTTGTTTTTTTTTTTAGCGCAACATGATAGATTCTCCGGTTTTGCCTATTCCTTTCCAGATATTAGTGCGCCAATCAACCCACTTTTTCTTTATGTGTGCATGATTCTTCACCATTCAAAGACTCAACACCAGTCAAAGACTCAACCACAGCCATCGAAGTTGCTTATAGTCATTATTTGGATTATAAAATAAGCAGAGTTTCTTTATAAATGTGACCCATGCGATAGGATTTCATAAGGGCTTTACCCATGTAATAAAAGGGTGCTATTTCTCGTTAAAGCTGCCAGTTAGCAACTGAAGCTTCATCTGCCCAATATGAGCACACCTTGGCGAAACGTTTCTCTTAGGCAAAAGCTTAACTTTTAATATGAACGCGTGAAATTTGAATTTGAAAAGAAATGTCTTCATCACTACGTGTACTTACAAAATCATTCACATGATTTGTCTCGAGAATGCTCTCTTGTTTCTTTTTTCTTTTTTTTTTTTTCTTTCGTATCTCACTATTATCAAGTTTCCGTTTTTTCTTGTTTTCCTTGAATGATCATAATCATAACCCAGGCTGATGGAAGAAAGGGCTGTGCATCTGGAGCTGTCGGGATAGTTGCCTATAGGTTGCTCCGTATATGAACTAACTTTTCCATCCCTAAATGTGACATTTCTAAATAAATGTTTCCCTTTTAAGTAATTTTCCAAGAAAATGACAATATTTTCCGATATTTAGTTGAAACCTAAAAATGAACTGATTTTTTTTTTTTTTTTTTTTTTTGTAATTTAGTATGGGAAATTTGATTTTGATTTTCTAAAATAGATATACAATGTTCCAGCAGTATTAACTCATGCAAGGGCAACTAGGAAGCCTAGTATGCCCACTAGAGTCTTGAGTCCGGCCTCAATAGACCATGACCTGAGTGGTGGGAGTAAGGGCATGGGTACATGGGTCCTAGGCTCAACCTCAATGGACTAGGGCGCTAGCCATAGGTAACTAAGCCCAGCCATTGTGGACTCGAGCACGGACACCGGGGTCTCGAGCTTGGCATCGACGGACCTAGGCATCGAGCATTGGGGTCCTAGACCTCAACCTCGATAGAACTTGGCTTGAGTACCAGAGACTCGAGCCCAAGCGTTGAGGACCTAGACTCGACCTTTATCGATCGAGGCCTAGGTGTTGGGGATCAGAGTTTAGATACTAAGATTTCGTGCTCAGCCTTTATGGACCCAAGCTTGACTGCCGGAGCGTCAAGCACGACCTTGATAGACTTGGCCGCAGACATTGGGAGCAAGGGCACATGCATTGAGGTCTTGAGCTCGACCTCAATAGACTTGACCACGGGCGCCAGGGACCCTAGCATGGGCGCTAAGGTCTTGGGCCCAAGTCGGAGGCCTAGTCCTAAATGCCTAAGGGCTCAAGAACTAGCGTTGGGAAAATGAAGTGTCATGCCTGGTCATATTTTGGAAAATGATCTCTAGTTTTTTTAAGAGGAAATCATAATTTGAAATTAAGCATAGATTTTTCATTGACTAGGAAAATATTTTCCATTAACTCATCTTCCTAGTCGATCCAAATCAATGAATGAGAAAATTATTTTCTCGGAAAATTATTTATGCGAAATAAATGGAGTCTAAATGTCTTCATAAAAATCACATCACGTATATAGATTTGATTAATAAGGCATCTCTTGCATTTTATATGGTTTTGTTTTCATTAAAAGAAAAACCCAAAAAGGACTAATAGACATTGCAGTTATAAATCATATTTAAGGCACACGTGTTCGGTCTTTAATCAATTTTTCATTTTCATTTTCCTTCTTTTTTTTTTTTTTTTTTTTTTGAAAATTCTCAGTGCATTGGATTTTAATGAAAGCTTTGTTTTTCTTACTGCATCAAGGTTTTTCTGTCTCCTTTAGTAATTTATTTATTATTTTGATTTATGTGTCTGTTGCGATTACCCCATACACGTTAGTGGTTAAGGATTAAAATTGACAAAGACTACTTGCAAAACATTTTTGAATAAAGAGAAAAGGTACCTAAAGGGTTTTGCATTTTTAATCAACTTATAATAGATTAGTGGTAACACCTAAATAAATTAAATTATATTTTTAAATGATTTAAATTCAGAAACCGAGCTACAATTGGTAAGATTTGAGCGAGAATACACTAAATGCGAGTGATTGCCTCATGAAAGGAATTTTGGTTCCCATTTAGTAATTCATCAACTTTCTTTCGGTGACTCACCTCTATAAAGGTCATAACATCTTTTTAATCCCAAAATTAGGAGTCAAACAAATTAAAGACGGGTGTAAATTAAACATTTTTTAGATTCCTAATGTCTCTTTCTATCATGATAAGAGCTGTTAGGCCGTCGCATGTACTCCAAAGTTTTGCCGGGTCAGTCTCTACTTCCCCCAGCTAATCACATGTTAAATACATTATATTAGAATCCATTTGGAGACTTAGGACCATTCAAACTATTTGCAAAATGTATAATGATGCATCTGGTTTCTTTTTCCCAGCAACCAAAGGAAGAAGGCATCTGCCTCTTACAAGACGAAGTCAAATTATATATATATTTTTTCCGATTAAATTTCCCCAAATTTTCAGTGACAGATATATAAGTAAATAAATAAATAAACTTCACCAGATGTCTAGCATAGTTAAATAAGTAGCAGTATAAAATAGATTGAGGTTTTCTGAGTCAACTGATAATAAAAATACATTAGACAGTTGCTTCTATCGAAGGGTTACTTGCACATTTCCGGAGTACCACACACGTACGTGGGCAAAACCCTATTCGTCCAGTTCAAATTTATTATGTTCGTTGTTTTCTCATAGTTTGCCGTAATAGACCGCATAAAAGGTAATCATGCCTAATTTTCAGATCGAAAGCGTCGGCCTTTCGTTAAAACTTAGAATACCCAAATTTATTCATATGCATCTCCATCTTTGATGAACTTGGACATCCATTGTTAATGTTATAGAAAGAGAGAGATCGAACAATAAAATAGATAGAACAAAAAAAAATAATAATTGGATACCGGATTTACATTGTTCGGTCATAATGACCTACATCTACTAGGAGAGCGGTGTTGAATTCCATTATAAATTAAATGATACATGGAGATTACAATCACACTCGAGTCACTTAGCTACTCTTATTGTTTCCCAACCCCAATTATATCCAACATCTCATGCAGTGTTTAGCCTCACAATTCCTCGTGAAAAAATCTCTCAGTTTCATGAAAGAATTACAAATCTTAAATTCACAAGATTTAATTAGCTTGAATACTAATACTACCTAAATATAATTCACCAAGAAGCTTAAAGCACCCAGCACCTATGGACATCATGCACAAATTGTGCGCCCATGGCGCTCACAAGAAAAATGGCGCTTCAAGCTTCACGAGAAGTCAGCAGCTCTTACGAAGAAGTTTTGCATGTCAACCACGCATCACAAGCGCTCCCAGCGATTCAATGAATAGGAAAGACATCCCCTGCACGCATAATAAATATAAAAGAAATAAAAGTGAGCCCCTTCTATTTCTTTTACCGACTTCCAGTAGGATTATTTCCTGGGGGTGAGCAAAACCAAACCCTCGAAACCGAGAACCGTTTGGACTAGACAAAACCGACCGATTTGATTTGGTTCTCGCACATGTCGGTCCGGTTTCCAATTTCTTGAAAATGGAACTGACAAGAATCATCTGCTTCCGAAAGAAATCGAAGAATTTCTTTAAGAGGTTAATCTAAAATATTCGTGATATAACTAGGAAGACATTTCAAATACCACACATGGGTTACTGGGCATGAAAAAACCAAAAGCTTTGTCCTCCCTCTTTATCTATCCAAGGGATGGAAGGGCTGAGGCCTTTGGTGTCCCCTCTAGTCAAGAATTGGGGCCTCCCAATCACTAGTCAATATGCTTTTCTCTCATGCCTTTCTTTGTTCGATATTCTAGTGTCCTAGGCGTAAAGAAACCACATCAATCTATCTCGAGCTTGTTGGTTAAACTCTACTGAGGTCCTATGGAAAAATAGCAAAATAGCCCAATGCCAGGATGATAAAATGCTTAACACCTCTCATTCTTATTTAAGAAAACGGGATTCAAGATGCAAGTCCCATAAAAAAAGAAGTTTCAAAATCCCCCACTCAATGCAAATAAAGGGAGACTTTTTTTATCTATTTTGTAGGGTATCATACTTTCATTTCATACTGTGTCTCCTCTCCAGGTGTGAAAGTGCCCTTTTTTTTTCTTTTCTTTTTTTCTATAATTAGGGTGGTTTTTTAGGTGTAAAGGGAGAGAGAAGGGATTTCATTATAGGGGTTTTGAGTAAAGGACCTTTTCATTATTTTTTTTCCTTTTCTAAGACCGGGTATAGTTATACGGTTGAACTCCATATTGGCTTAATAGATTAGTAGCAGTTTTCTTTTTTTAAAGAACATGCCCAATGCCATGTCTCGTTGGTAAAACGAGAAGATTACTTCCCAGAGATAACGCAAACTGTAAATCATCAAACCACTAACTAGCTCCTATGAACTCTTCATGTAAGTCTTAAAAGGTCAACGCGTAATATTCATGATCATGTGCAAATATCACTTGCATTTCCCGTAAGCTGTTGAACATATATAGCAAGTCTCAATGTACATAACCTTAAATTAATCAAGGGAAAAAATCTAACCAAATCGAAGCGTGTCCTTTACGGTACCACCATTTATTTATAATGCGATCCCACCATTTATATAACAGACATAAATGAGACTCAAAACATCACTTAAGAAAGAAGAAAAATAATTTGTGAAGGACGCAAACGAGGCAAACGAGACGTACAATATGTATGTTTAATCTATTCAAGAATCCCAAATGGGACCAAAAGCGGCAATACCCTTGCTCTTGCACGCGTTGACCACGTCCCTACTTCCCTTGGGGTTGCTCGTGACGATCGCCACTTCAGCGCCCCACTTCTTCGCCATGCCCACGCTCATCTCCGCCACGTTTGGCCGCCCGTGCACCGCTGTGTCATGCACAATAACCCTGTTGCTCGAGTGGAAGCTCACCATCTCCTTGATCTCCTTGCCGAAGTTTTGCTCCACGTTCTTGGCCACCCACAACAAGCAAATGCTCGCTCTGCACGGTTGGAGGAGGAATGATAGGAAGACGCAAATGCCGGAGCCAGTGGCAACCAGCAGGACCCGGTTGAACATGTTGGCAAGGTAGGGTAAGCCCGCAAAGTGGACTTGGCGGACCCAGAGGTAGGATGGTGGGTCAGTGACGAGGGACTTTGTAAAGTCACCCACGGCTCCGGCGAGCATCATGTGCTCATCCTTGCCATCAGAGATGATGCCGAAGGCATGCCACTCAGATAGCGGGGACGGGCTGATCCGACCCAATATGCCTGCAGTTGAAAAAGTACGCTTATATATGTATAGCACATTCAAACTCCAAATATAAATTTTTGGTCAAAAAAAAAAAATTCGAAAGTAAACTCCCAATCTAAGAAAACTATAGACAGATTCGAGTTACCATAGAAATTAAAAATCGTGTAAGCCCAAGTTTTGGCATTTTTATAAAGTATCAGACTCGGCTTGAACTTGACATGAGGATACCGAATTCTTAATTTGATAGGAAACATGAAATATTGTAAAACTCGGTTAGAGCATTTTTATGATGTAGCATTCAATTCGTATGTTGTGATCCTCATAAGTATATATATATATATATATATATATATATATATATGTATATATATGTATGTATATATAACATTCATCATTTAGCTCACGATGAGTATCCTCATTTTGTTAGAAAAATATTGAGAGAAGATGGATTCTTTGAAAATCTAAATGATAATAAGAGAAGGAAGAAAAAAGTACCATGTTAAGAAACTCTAGCATTTCATTTATATCACCTTATCCTGGTAATCCCTATGTTTTTAATCAAATAAAGGACTCATAGTCGACAAATATGTACGGTTGACTTACCAAGCTAAGATTTACGATTTGATATCTAAGTTTAAAATCAAAACACCATAGAGCCCAGGGTCTATTCGAAAGGGGAAAAAACATTCCGAATGTCTTCAGTCGAATACAATTCCAATAAATATTTACCTGCTTTGACTCCCCCTTGGAACTTGATTATGGAGGCATGCCCTGAAGGAGAAGACACCTTGACGGGCACTCTCCTCACCGTCACCCACGGTATTATTATCAAAACCGTAATCACCACCGTGAACCAAAACTCTTGGCGCCTCACCAACCTTGACCCCAGCTCGTTGCTCTTGTAACTCTTCGTCCTTGGGTCGTACGCGACGGTGAGGATGACGAAACCCCAAAGAAGGCCGAGGGCCGACCACCCCGCGAAGCGGTGTGTCCGCTCGAACACGTTGTGGTGCAGGTGGCGCACAAGCGGAAACGCCGCCAGTGAAGAGAGGGCGATGAGCGCAAGGATCGCAATCGCGACCCCGATGATCTCAGGCGACGCGTTGTCCCGGTCCTTAAGGGTTAGGACTAGGGCGTAGACCAGCCACGCAAGTGACGAGACGCCACACCCGCTGTGGATCCCACCGAGGCTCTGCAGGAGGGAGGTCGTGGCAGTCTTGACGAAGAGCGGGACCCAGGAGTGGCCGAGTAGCTCCACGGCGAGCCAGAAGGCGACACGCAAGAAGGCCTCGCTCCGGCACATGGTAAGGGCAAAAATGTTGGTGATGGAGAAGAGGGCGGCCCGGTTCCTCGCATAAGGGAAGTGACCAGTCACCGCGAGGATGATTGCAACGACATTTAGGGTCAAGCAAATGATGAATAACCGCCTGTACACTGTGAACAGCCCTTGGTCGAGGAGTATGACGGACAGCCTCGACGCCTCTGCGTCCGCTCCGGCTTGCTTTCGCTCTGGGTGTTTTTCAGGCTCCACGTAACTGCCTCTCTCGAGTGTTTCCAAAACAATATCGCTTTGTTCGTCATAATCATCATCAAGATCAAGGTCGCAATAGTGGCTACTATCTTTGCTCGTGGATGGCTGAATCAGTAACGACGGAGCTACCATAGACGAGCTTCCATGAGACCACGGAAGCCAAAATCTCTTGCTTCCGTGGTTGGTCATCTCGGGAGCTCTTTCGGGTGTAGTAATGGCAAATGGATCTGCACGGGGCTTAATCTCGAATGATACGCCCCTGCAACTCGAAAACTTCACTTCCCTTTCCATGAGGACCATGCTTGGTTCGCGCACTATGCTTTGTGTTGTGTTCATGAGGAAATCGGATGAGTTTATATAGAGGGTTTTCCTAGTAAATGCGAGTTGCGAACGAAGGATGAACGTGCATGGTTATTGATCGAGAGGATTGACCGTGATTTAGCACTCATTTTCACTTTTGAATTGGTTAGGCATTATGTGGCCAGATCAGTCTCCAATTAAAGGCCAATTGCTCTTGAAAGTCAAAGTTGAATCGGTCTTTGGTCCATTAAGAAAATCAGACGTACAAGAAAGAAGCTATAAGCATATATGTTAAATTATGTATTGATTGTAAGTCGTGGATGAAATCCGACCCTTCGGAGAATTTGATTTTATTAGAAAAATCTGGTGTCGTTTAGTAATCATGCACAAATATGGAATCTTGGCGCTGGAAGTTTATTCTCTTTTCATTTCTGTTAAAGAAGGTTATTTGTGGGCCGGTTGATTTCTTAGATTTTTCTTTATAACTGGGACAAAATATTAGGTGAGTTTAATATATGGGACATATAAGAAACCACCCAATGATGGACACGTGTCGATATGAGCCCACACAGAAGATTATTAAAAATTTATGATAGATTATATCTCTCTTTGTAATTTTCGCTCCATTATGGAGACGGAAAAAAAAAAAAAAATCACGCTTGGTACCTCTCCATTCACACTCGCATTATAACATCTTAATTTTCAACCCTTACTTTGGTCCTAACTAGGAGGCTGAGCAAGATGGGCCTTAGGTTAGTCAAACATTCTTAGAAAATAAGTGTGAATAAGTGCAAACAAGTGTGAAAAATATTAAATGAGAATAATGAGTGTAGAGGCTTATGTGTCCCAAATAATGAATGAAGGAAGGGTGACTCATGACCTAAGGAAATGATAGCAAGTGATTTTGCAAGCCAAGTAGAGTGTCATCTTTCCTCCATAGACTTGCCCCCTTGAGTATCATAGGTTTTGACTTCCCAGTCTTTCGAAACTGCTAGACTTTTCCTACTTCCAAATTTTATAGAGCTCTTTGTGCTTCAAATTTGGAGAAAATTCCCTGATAAAAATTGTTCAAAACATCTTGATATAAAACATACTTAAATTTCAGATTTTTCTGAAGTAAAGTGGTTGGGACGAAGGCCCAATCAATTACTGCATAGAACCTACCTAGTATAGTAAAAACAGTAATTAAGTTGCTTTCTCGAATTCTTATGAAATCTTTTGTTTTGAATTTGAACATGATTCCTTTACAAAAGTTTTAAATGACATTTATATCTATAACATATTAAAATTTCAAAGAGTTTTGTGAAGATTTGGATTTCGAAATGAGTCTCTCTCTTTGACTGTTGAATCTGCTCGACAGATGAATTTTTGGATTGTGTTCAATAATTTGTTGCTCTTTCCACAGAATGAATTTGGGTTAGATTCCTTCATGAAAAATGTTTTTAAAGATCTTTTCTACAACATATTAAAATTTTATAATTTTCTGAACCCGTTTGACAAGATAACAGTACTGATTTCAAAAGTTACTTAAAACTGTTTTCACCTTGGAATGGGAGAGCCATACACCCAAAACTTAGAGTGGGAGGGGCTGCACGCCTAACTTGAGGAGCAAGCTAATCTAGAGACTTTTTTGCTTGAAAATAAGAATGCATTAAATGCTTTTGGACTTTAGTGTGTTAAAGAGAAGAAACTTGGATAGTAAGTTGGCTTAAGTGAACCATACCATGGAAGGTTCTAGAATGCTTAGCTTAATGAGCATAAAAAATCATGAAAAATGTGCCAAAAATCCAAGACTTATGATGGCCATATCATAGGCATTCAATGAAGGGATGAATCACTAACTTAGATGGCCATTTGAGGATTTGATCATCATTGCATAAGATTTTCTGTGGAGATTAAGTTAGGCCAAGTAATGATGAAATGATGATTCACAAGCTTAGGTGGACCAATTAGGAGTGTCTTGGAGAATAAGTAGCACGTGTTCCTTGGAGGCTAGTCATTAAATGAAGATATGACTCATTAACTTAAGTGGCAATGAGGAAATTTGATAATCATAACGATGGGTTCTCCATTGGAGAATAAGTTAGAGCCATTAATAAAACTTGGCCTATAAATAGGAGAATCACTCTCATTCATTCTCAACCTTTGGCTCACTTCTTCCCCTCCTCCTTTCTTGCTTGTCCTCTCCCTCTCTCGGCCTTGCTCACCCACCACCTCACAAGACGACCATTTCTTGGTAAAATCACCTATAGTTTATCAAGGTTTATTGAAGGTAAGTAGAATATTTAACTCTTGGTTAGGGTGATAGCCTATATCGTCGAGTTTAGTGGTGTGCTCACCTATGTAAGTTGTGTGTATATTGTAATGTTTTTTTGTGTGTTTGCTCATGTTTGCATGCTTAAGTGTGTTCATGCCTCGGGACGAGGTCAAGGTTCGTTTGGCTTGAAATCGACATCAAGTCGTGATAGCCTAAACATGCAACTCAAGCCACAAACCAATAATCGTTCTCGGCATATTTTATAATAGGATATTGAGAATTGTGGCACACTCACTTGAATGAGCACGCCCTCAGGCCTTGCATATGTCGACTAAGATAAAAGATGAAAAACCAACTTGTGTGATGCACTTGTGTATGCATCTAAAGAGGAAAAAGCATTCGTCGCAACATAACGTTGGCAGCGATGCCTCGTTCATTGAACATGATGCCCTGGTTGAGCCAAGATGCTTGGATTTGAGCCCGGATGCTTTGGGTAAGCTAGCCCTAAGATGCCCTGTTTGAGTCGATATGCCTGGATTGAGCTCGAATGCCTTGGTGAGCTAGCACCAGGATGCCTCGGTTGAGCCAGAAGAGCCTAGTTGAGCTAGAGCGACGATAAATGAATTTACATGAGTGTCGGGTTATACATAAGCATGATATATTAATATGTTCATTGACAAGCTGAAGGCAAGCATGCTGCAATGGACATCTGCATGTAGTTGAGGTGTAGCAATAAGTTGCTAATGATTTGCCATCGACATTGTATTGCGAGTGTAGTACTTACTAGATTTTGATGATGAGATGTCCTCCTAGCAGAGAATTATGGATTTTACTTACTAAGTCCATGACTTACCCCATTATTTTTCGGAATTATAGGTATAGAGGAGTTGTAGTCTCGATAGAGGAGCTAAGATTTACTCCAACCTTTTTGAGTATAGAGCATGTAATGATTGTAAATATAACGGTCTATGACAAAACGGCTTGCGAATATAACTGATATAATTGTGTGTTTACAAGTAGTTGTTTTCTTGGTTGTTTGTTGTTGTTTGGGTGTTATATGTACACTTCCGCATGTGTTTAATGAAAAGATAAAAAGAAACGGGATGGTGACGCGCCTAGAACGTCACGAAAATAACCCTTGTTGCTCGAGATTCTAGAGATGGAGTCGGGGTCGTGACATGGAATTTCACCTCACTCTTTGTGACCTCTGCTCTGCTCTCTCTCTTTCTTCCGTGAAGGCACCTCACTAATTGTGAACCACTGCCGTCGCTTGTGAACCACTGCCGTCGCTTCCACCATTGCTCCCCAAGCCTCGCCGTTGCCTATCGAATCTCCATTGGCAACTTCAATCCATCCTCTGCCGCTCTCTCTCTCTCTCTCTCTCTCTCTCTCTCTCTCTCTCTGTGTCCCGGGAAATGACTCCACTCTACTCTCTTATCCGGCAAACCATGTCCGTCGTCACCTCCAAAAGGCCCATTGGCAGCTCCAATTCATCCTCTACATCCAAAGAACTCAGGACACTGACTGACATGTTCTGCAAACTTGGGCACTGCCAATCACCGTTACTTTTGCATCTCAAAGTATTCGCTCATGCCAAGAATCGACATTTATTTGTCGCGTCACTGTGGATGATGCAAACTTAAGTGATGATCTTAAAATCATAATTGCAGGAGGAATAAAAGTTACATGCATGAAGCACAAAGAAGTGCACTCAATGCAATGCTACTTCGGACAGGCGATCGGTCCAAGGACATTGTTCTTGTTCTTGCCACCAACCGTCCCTGCGATCTCGATTTAGCTGTAGCAGTCCGGATTGATAAAGTCCTTGAATTCCTTCTAGCAGGGGAGGAGGAACAGTTTAAGCTTCTAAAGCTATATCTGGATATGAATATTGCTCAAGGTGCGTTGAGAAAATCTAGATGGTTTAAGAATTTGTGTTAGGTCGGCGTCGTCCTCACGAGGAGCCCTACTTTTTGCAATTCTTCTTGGTTGCATTTAGCAGTCATGATAAAATTTATCTAATCCTACGTTTGGTAGCTATTCAAGGTAGGATAAAATCAGATCTACGAGGGATACTAGATAAAATTATCCCATAAGTGATGTGGGATAAAGGTGGATAAAAATATTTACCCTTTACCAAAAAAAAAAAAAAAAAAAAAGATAAAGGTGGATAAAATTTCTAACATCTAATAATAAGAAAATTATTTTTCTCGAACAACAAACTTCTTAAATTAACAAAATTAAAATTATATTTCAATATAAATAATATTTGAATTCTAATATAAGAAATTCTAAATAAAAATTTAGTTATTTAAATTTAATCTTATTTATATTTATATATTCAAATTTAATTATATTTATAATACAAATTCAATGTATAAATATAAATATATTATTATATTCACTATATATCATGGTATACTAGTACAATTTACTATTAAATAGAATTTTACTAGAAAATGATGAAAGGGGAAGAAAGAAATAAAAAAAGAAATTAATTAAAAAGAGAGGAGAATATAATAAAATAAGAAAGTAAAAATAAAATAGGGAAGAGTGTCACGAGAAGTTTTTACCATCTCCATTTATAAATTTTTGGTTTATTTATGCTAATTTACTGCTTATATCAATCAATGTACATGATATGATGTGAATATATTCGATTTTATTACTATAATCATCAAATGGTGGATGTGATATAATAAAGTCTTTGGATTTCGTATTTTATCATATCTAGTTTTATCTTGGTTAGAAATCCAAACAACCAAATATAATCTTAGGGGTTGCGATATTACTATTCCTTTTTCCCCTCGTAAGTAACCGAATTTTGATATGGATTTTAGTAATTAGTAGCGAGCTAGTGTTGGCATTCGTTTATTTGTGCCCATTGTTAATTGCATCTATCTTCATCTTTTTGTCCCCCCCCCCCCCCCACCGGATTTCTGGTTACATTTGGAATGTAAAAGATTCCTGATGCAGGTGGTCCTTTTGTATCTGAAGATTGCTGATTTAATAAGAAAATAGCAAGACAATTCCGTTCACAAATGCAATTTCAAGGTTGATACCTGTGAGGTTAACCATTATTGTCAATGCAAATGCACTAGTTCTTTCCTAAAAGGGCATATGTCGCGCCATCCAAAGACAAATACCGGACATCCATGCAGGGATGTTGTTTTGGCTATTAAAAAACAAGAAAAGAAAGGATTGCTAATGATGATGCTCCTGAATGTAGCGCAGGCTACAATACTTGCAGACAGACAGCGGGCTCATCCACGCCTATTGTTTGGCAAACCACGCCTATGCTGTCTGTAAGGGAGGACGAAATAATCATGGATTTAGATGAATTTGACTTCACAGCATATGACTAAGAATAAATAGGAAAAGCACCGTCCATGGCTAACCTCCTTCACAAGCAATTATCCTGCCTTCGACTTTAATGGGAGGGACCTCATTGATCAAATCCATTGGAGATTTCTTGCTAGTATTCTAGGAAAAAGCAAAACGTCAAGATGACCACAGAGTTCCACTACAATAGGAGGACGAATCGGAGCCGCCAGTGGGGCTTTAAGAGGCAACGATTAGGTTGGGCTTTAGGAAGTGAGGGCGGGAACCTATCACAGTCACTAACATCACATTGAACTCTACTAAGCAGAATCCAAAGTAAATCTTTAGAAAACCCTAACCCGAGCTCTTTGGACGAAGAGGACGAATCAAAGCCGCCAATGCGGCTTCAGGAGGCGACAGCATAGGCGTGGTTTGCCAAACAATAGAGTGTAGAGCAGAGTTGTTTCTCAAGACAAAAGAGCGGTAGAGGACCAATCGAAGCCGCCAATGGGGCTTTGACAGGCGACGGCAGACGCAATCGGCAGAGGCGGTGGTGGTGCCGTGTGATTCATGAGTAGAGAGGTGCCTTCGCGAAGGAAAGAGAATGAGAGCAAAGAGGAGGTTGCGAAGAGTGAGAGGAAAACCCGAGCTTGAATGGAGAGGTACCAGGCACGATTTTTTTTTTTCTATCTTCGTAACGAAGCGATTTTAACCAAGGAGGGAGAGGGGAGAGTGAGGGTCTGCCATTTTGAAAAATTTTCGTGTAGGCGAATCGACATATATTAATCGGTGGGTGATTTTTTGTATATCTCACGTGGCATATTAAACCCACCTACGAACTTCTTGTTGACGTACAAAAAGGGGGGGCCCACATAAATTCTCTCCACATATTTTGAACTTGTGGGCCTAGGGAATATTTAGAGGAAAGAATATACAAGCACAGGTTTTGCTTTTATTTTGTGATAGCCGGCCACAGCCGTGTAAAAGAAAAGAAAAATATGTGGGTTTACTCGGTTGAAAGAGACACAAAGGAATTTTTTTGATAGGTAAATGATTAGGTAACAGATTTTAATCTATAGAATAACGGTTTATTTTGAATCCAACTAAAGCTTTTTAATATAGTACCTAAAGCTTTTTCTTTGGGATTAAACACTTGGTGATTTATAGGAAGAAATTTACATCCATCTAGGATTCATTTATTTCGTGAAAAAAGAAGTAATTTGAATAACATTTTTTAAAATATGATCTCTTGTATAATTTAAAATAATTAGCCAGTAGAAAAAATTTTCATTATCGATAATTATTTATGTTTAAATATTTTCGTCGATGATTAAAATATTTTTTGTTAATTCATTTCTCTAGGCGATTAAAATAATCATTTTTAGGAAAATATTTTCAAAATCATTCATTTTTCGCGAAACAGACAAAGCTAGATGATTTATTCTTGTACATTTTGAGTTAAGGTATAGTCTAAATTGTGTGAATGAGCGTTATTCTGATTCTCCGGTTATTAGAAGATTATTTACTGTAGGCTCTCCCCATGGAGTAGTTTTGACATCTAAATTTTGCAATGTATTCAGTTATTCATTGCATAGAAAAATTAGAAATCAACCCTAACTCTTAAAAAAAAAAAAAGTAATTAAATTACATATAAAGATTAGGAGCATTTTAATTAAACCCATACAATTGCATTAGACGGAAGCTAAGGGACTCAAGCGAGGGGGGGTTCTAAGCTTAATTGGTTTTAGCTCATGTAGAATTGGATCAAGCCCGAAACTTCTCTATGATGGCTGAAATTACATGCGCTGTGCCCATGCGTGCTCTTGAAGTTGAGAAGCAATTTCATAAAGATTTTGGGCACATGGTAAATAGAGAGCGATAAACATAATCCCCAAGATATTTTTATATGCTTAGCTATTTGGGGGAATCTACATAGAAAAAAGAAAGAAAGAAAAGAACCCAATGCGGATGATCGTGGGATGCGCAAGGAAATCAAGAAAAGAAAGTAGGAAAGGAAAGAAAGAGAACACAAAAAAGAAATCACATATAAAAAGAGATAAAAAAATTAAAAATTAAAAATTAAATAAAGGATACACGATCTCTACTGGATTACTTGCATTCCCGCCAGGCAGATCTTGATACCCTCATTCATTATAAAAGAAAGAGCACGTTCAACAGGGGGTGGCATAGACAAGAGGGGAGAGAGAGAAGGGGCCCCCATCGCACGCCTGTTCCGGAACCTTGGAACCTTGGAAATAGGGGCACTTCATGGATTCTTGGTTGTTTCTAGAGTTCCTCACCACAAAGCAAGAGCCCAAAGGACTCCGATCAAGGGCCGCCCCTCCTACCTAATGGATATGCTATTGGCGGACTAACAAATCTGTGTTCTTAATTTTAACGTGTCGGTATTTACACGCCTCAGCTCCATATTCCCCCATTGTATCTTTGTCTTCCCCAAGGGGAGGAAATACCTTTTAGGCGTTTTACATCTAGGGATGCAAAGGTCCACAAGAGGCATAGACGAAGCAATTTAAGACTTGCTGAGGTCCACATAAAACCCCCACTAATATTAAAGGAAGAGCATGTTCAACCGACAGTGGATATAGAAAAGAAGGGGGAAAGAGAATGGGCCCCCACTACATGTCCATTTCATAAAGTCAATAGAATAAGCTGGGAAGTGAAAAAGAAGATTCTAGTCTTGCCCATTGCAGAAAACACCAAAGGAGAAGGAAACACCCAACACCAAACAAAATAGCGACAACACCGCACTAAAAAATGACAAAAGTAGGTCTTCTACATTATGAGAAATTTCTCTGGAACCCTGAAAATATGGGTACTCCATGGATCCTTAGCTGTTTCTAGGATTCCCCACCTCAAAGCAAGGAGACCATTGCCAGATTGACAGCTCTGTGCTCCTAATTTTAACATGCTTGTGCTCCTAATTTTAAGTACCAGTACTCGCATGCCTTAACCCCCTATTCCCCCTCTATATTTTGTCTTCCCAGAAAGGAGGGAATACACTTTGGGTGTTATACATTGAGGACTGTAAAGGTCCATAAGAGGCCCAGATGAAGTAGTTTTGGGATTTGCTCGAGTCTACATATATTCCTCACTAATATTAAAGAAAGAGCATGTTCAACAGTAGAGAAGAATATAGAAAAGTGGGGAGAGAGAGCGTGACATCCTCTTTCCAACCTCAATTTGCAGAATGGAATTATATCAGCAACCAATCCCTCGACGAGATTACCATGAAAGTCAATAAACCCTAGAAGTATTGGAAAGGCCACTTTTGAGCGAAAATTCAATTTCTCATCGACGGATTGTGGAAATTGGAAAAGTTGGGAACAAGCCACAAACGAGGACTTAGGTGGGCCCAAGCTCGCAAAGTTAGGCCCTATTAGGCCCACGCCCACATCAAGCGGTCTGTGGGCCATACACCCAAGAGGAGTGGGCGGCCATGAGGGCTATGGACCTTTCAAGCCCATGAAGACCTCTCTTGCAAGATCTTGGCATTAAGTCCATCAAGTACATGAGTAGTGTATGAATAGTGTACAATCTTAGTTAAATGACCAAAATGCCCTTCCATTCAACGAAGGGAAAAAAGGGTAAAGTTGGAATTGGACAAGAAGGGGGCGGCACATGCGTGTTTGGGTGGCAAATGGAGAAGCTTAAAGCTGATCTAGCCTAGCCTAGCTAGCCTATCCTAAACCTATTCACTCAAATGCAAAAGTCCTCCATTAAGGCATAGATTTTCCTCATCAATTGCATATCTATTTGCTTGGTGGAAGAGAGTTCTTGAAGATTGAGATGGAATGGGTATTTATGTGGATTGGATATCTCATTCTTTCTCCTCCCCTTTCCCTTCCCCCTCACTGTCGGTCTCCCTCTCTCATTTTTCTCACTTGATTATTTTAAGCTCATTCTCTCTCCCCTACCATAGCCGACCACCCCTCTCCTCCATTTCCATCTCCACTTCAAGTCCTTTTCTTCTCATTTTCCTCTTTAGATTCACTAGTAACCGACCAACACAACTACTGCTTCAAGTCATTTTCTTCTCAAGTCCTTTTCAAAAAATAATTCGTAGCCATATCAAGTTTTTGGAGACACGGAAGCTGCTATCCAACCCTTGCCACAACTCCTCCCTCATTTTCTCCACAGTTTGGTCCCTTGTGAAGCTCGGAGGCCGTCTGTTGCTAGCTGACCGCCATACCACTATCACATCATTGTCGGGACACCTCTACTGAAAGGGCTAGTAACACCATCTGGAGGGGGGTGAATAGGTGTGAACAAAAATTTTTGCAATGTTTAGTAGAAGTAATTTGCTTTTAGAAAACGACAAACTTTGAACGAATTCAAACTTTAGTAGTTATATAAAATTGCGAACAAAATAAAGGAGTTCAAGGAAGAGAATAAGAACATAGAGTTTATAGTGGTTCGGTTTTGATCAAGCCTACGTCCACTCTCTCACGCTAATAGCCCACTAGCTAGATTCCGCTAAGAAACAAAAGAGATTTTACAATTTGGTGATCTCAACTTCACAGTGAAGAGTTCGCTTCTCTTGCATGAAGTCACACTATAAGTTTTTCTCTTTTTTGAGTATAAATTTGAGCTTAGTGAATGAAATAGCAAAGAACTAGGAAGTTTCAGACTTTGAAAATTTTCTTTCACGCACACTTCATCGAATAACTAGAGAGTTCACCTTAAATACCCATTCATACATTTTCGACAGTTTACACTTTCCAAAAGAATTCTTCCAATCAACCCGTTGGATAGAATCAATCAAGAAGATCTTGAGTCGTTTGAAGATTGTGATGAAAGCCCGTCAATCCTGTTCGCCCATACAATCAAGATCTTGGTTTCCATAAGTAGATACTTTCCAAGTTTACTTGTCTTATAAAAGATTTGAATATCGAAATTGATTCCAATAAAGATAGCCAATCACTTATGTGCTATATCCAACCAAAAAGTCACCCATAAGCCATACGAATTGAACCCTTGAAGAAATAAAGATAATCTTGTGTCCGGAAAAGTCTTCATTCTTCAATAGCATTTAGTCTAGAATTTGTCAGTGTGGGCAGACTTTGAATCTAAAGTCTGGCAGTCTTAAGACTTTGACAATAAAGTTTGGAAGTCTTCAAACTAGACTTTGGATAAGTTTTGTCAGCTTCAAAATATTAAAGGAGTTTTCTCCAATAGTTTCCCCATTTTTGATGGTGACAAAACTTTTCTGCAGATTTAAGAACTTTTGACTTGCAAAATGACTCTTAAGTAGTACATGATATCTTATAAAAATAGGTTGATTAGAATTTGGATAGCATCGATTTTGCAACCACAGAAAATATGTTAATCTTGAAAAGATAAGACAAATATCAAGACTTAAACAACTATCCATCCATAATCATAACCACAAAAGTAAGTTGCTGCAAAAGTCCAACAGAATCTGCAACAGTTAAGTAAAACAAAAGTTCAACAAAAGAACAAAAGTTAAAGTCAAACATGTCAAATCTGCAAGTTCTCCCCCTTTTTGTCAACGGCAAAAAGTTGCGAAAGTCAAAAATAGGTAAAAGACAAAAGAAATTAGGTTTGTTTGGGAATTTGAATGAGCTAGAAATCCCCCAACAACTGAACTGCCTCCTCCAGCTTTCGCACTATCTCCTTTAGCTTCTCAACATCTTCAACCTTTGCAATCTCTTTAACTTGCTATTGTAGAGCTTGAACTTGAAGGTTAAGAGCTTGTACCTTCTCATGGAGAGAATTTGAAGTAGATTTCAATGCATATTGGAGGTTCTTTTTCTCAAACTCCATACCTATTGCTGTGTAAAGAGCTCTAGCAGCCTTTGAAAGTCTATAGTAGCTTCTGTTTGTGCACCAACTTCAGCCAAATTAATTCAAGGAGCGTTGAGAATTGAGCAAACATCAGCAAGTTGAACACCATGACTTGGAGAGGATGCCTCAATATCAGCTTCAAAAAAATGGAAGGCATAGACATCCTCTGGATCGGCAGGAGATCTACTAACATCATCACTTATAAAATAAGGAGAAGAAGAAGTACCTGTTTTCTCATGAACTCCCCCTGTTTCTGCGGTTACATGTGGAGAATGGAATTTCTTCTTGTTCATTCTCAATTTCAGCACCGAAGTGATGTTCTTTTTCAGTTCGAGCTTCTACAGGTCCATTCCTTGTCTTTTCTGAATCCTTAAATAAAGATATTGCAAAAGTTGATTCATGGGAGTCATCTTGACCCTCTTGTTCTTCTGCTTCTCTTCCTGCTTCTCTAGCTTCTTTTCCTGCTTCTTCTCTTGTCTCTATTCCTTCTCGGCCTTCTCTTCCTTCTTTTCTTTGCTCTATTTCTCATTTTTCTCTTTCTTCTTTGTCATATTGCTGCTCAAAATTGACAAAACTTTGAAGATTCTTTAAGGCAAATGCAGAGAGAGTAAGATCATCCTCATCCTCTTCATCCTACAGGATAAGCGATCTTCTCTTCTTAGCAGGTACACGCATAAGCTCCTTGCCTTTCAATCTTTTTGCATCAGAGTCTTATTTGGTTTTGCTCGGAAACTTTTCCTTCAAGCGCTCTATGGCCTTGTTCAGTTCTTTCAACCTCATCTTGGACACCATCTTCAATCCTATAACCATAGGAGCAATAATTTTAGCACAAAGAGAGGTTGGAAACTAAATCCATAAATGTCTTAACAGTTGTGTGACTAGCGCTAAGTAAGGGAGCTGTCCCTTATCTTTCATAACATTCCTATACATATGTATCAGGATTGTATAAGGCAGAGAGAACTTCATTCCATTACTGATGACAAACATCAGTTTGGCTTTAGATCGAGAAACATCTGTCTTTGAAGTCGACTTTGGTCGAATGTAGTTGATCATGACTTTGTGTAGCAAAATATTTGAGGCAGACCGTCTGGAATAAGTGATGCCTTCTTTAGAAAGTCTGTCCCTAACAAGAAAACTTGTCGCTTGTCCAACCAAGACACTTATTGGTTGGAAACCACCTCTTTCCACCCAAATAACATCAGCCAACGTGTCCACATCTACCACGTAGTCTTTCTCCCTCATAGTAAATTGAAATCTATTTGGGTCAAGAAAAGACAAGTTCAAATAGAAATATGCAGTTAACTCGGGATATGCAACAGTAGTTTCAGAGAAAAATTTTTCAAGTTGAAGGAGAGCAAACTTCTTCCTCAAGTTCACCTTTATTGAATCTAAGAAATCAAAGTCAACCGATCGAGGGTTCATCACCTCTCTTTTCAGCAATTTGGAGTAAACTTTTCTATGATCTTTAGAATGAAAAAGACTCATTCCTTCACAGTGCACTTTAGCAACAATGCCCATTCATGGCTGGAAGTTTGAAAACATCCTCTCATCATCGTCTTTGCTATCAGGTTGATTGAAAGAACTAAAGCAAGGATCAATTGGAAAGTTAGCAAACGTTCCATCTGTCATTTCTTCAGGCGCTATTCCTAATCTTTCCATCGTTCGCAAGAATAGAGTCTCATTCTTATGTCCTCTTTCTTTTAGAAATTCATTGATAAAGGTTATAGCAGTACCACCCTGCTTCAATTGATTGTAAAGCTTATAAATGACTTGGGGTTTCATGGTTCTGAGAGGTTCTACATCTTCCTCGATTTCCTCTTCCATTGGTTGGTGCGGAGGATTCTGTGTAGCACACTGTGGAGAGTATTGTGGGGATTCTTCTTCCTCGGTCAGATCAAAATGTGTAAGACTCTCAGGCATATTCTATGGTCCGCTGCTTGTGATCCGAGACGACTTTTTTTGGAAAGACATCTTCATAGTGTTGGAGGATTTCATGAGTAGGTTCGAGTGAAAAAAGATGAAAACTTGTAGCACAAACTTGAGAGTAAAAATGAGAGAGTAGAGAATCTATATTCTACTGTTTGAAAAGATGTAAATGTAGAAAAAGGTTTCGATATTATATAAAGAAGGTAAAATGGGGTAATTGAACCGTCATAAGGAAAAAAGAAAACTGCATTTTTCAAAAATAAAAACTGCCAAAATTTTTTAAAATTTGAAAAAATAATTTCTAAAAAAAGGCAAGCAATAATTGAAATGTCAAGGTACCTGTTTGAAATTTTTATACTAAAATTAAATTACCTGCATTGAAGAGATTTTAACTTATAGAAGTAATTTCTAGACTTTCTGAGTCTGACCAACTTCAGAATTTAATCGGTAGGAGATAAAATATTCAGTCTTGTTGACACCTAAATTTTTCCATTTTAATTAGGATTAATTGTGTACAAAATTAGGAATTAGTCGCTAAATAAAAAAGGAGAAAAAGAAAAAAAGAAAAAAAAGAAACAACAAAACAACAAAAAAAAAGAAAAAAGAAAAAGACGCCTAGAGGTCAGGTTGGGCCTGATCTAGCCTTGGCCCAATCCGCCGCTCGCCTCTCTTTCCCTTGCGTGGCGTAAGCCATCTCCCTTTGGGCCCAGCCCAGATCCCGACTTGTCTTCTTCCTAGTGTCTTCACGCGTGAACTTGAAAAAAAAAAAAAAAAAGAAAAAAGAAAAAGGGAGGAAGCAGGTGGAGGGAGCATGGGGGGGGGGAATAGAGAGAGAGCTCAAGAAGAGGGAGCCATGTTGTCGCCGCCGTCGCCAACGAGCCACCCAATCGACGTCATTTGCCGCTGTCTTCCCCAGAACCTAGATATGAAGAAATGAAGGGGAGGAGGGTAGTGGCGGCATTGCCCGACGTCGTCCTTGCTACTGTCCTCCTTATTGCCTCAACCCCTCGTTGCCTCAACTCGACGTCGCCCAACCAACTGCGATTGTCAATGTCTCCCCAGAACCCAAATCTAGAGCAGAGGTGCCGGTGTGAAGCAGTAATGCAATGGCCGAGGAGAGAGGACGCCTTGCCGCCTCAACCTAACGTTGTCCACTCCGCCACCATTGGTCCCGCTTCACTTGCAACCTGCGCTAGCCCTCCACCGAGCCAAAATGCCAACCCCTGCCACTGCTGATCCTGTTGCGCGACCTATAGCCGTACGTTTACAGCCCCCCGACAACCACTGTTGCTGCGCCACACGCCCCTACCTCTGCTAATCCGCCAGTCTTTGCCGCAACTTGCAGTTGCAGACCTTTTGCTCGCCGCCTCTAAGCAGCACCGCCGCAACACCCGATCGCTTCCATCATCGACAGCTCGCCCGCACCGTCCTAGTCAGACCTCACCGACCTATGACCTGCCTGCCGCTTGCTCGACGTCGTCCAAGTCGGACCTTCGGCCGTCCTCGCAGCGACACTGCAACCGTTGCCACCGTCTCTGCTTGACGCCAGCAACCCATGCCAGCCACTGCACCTTAGCTGCCCTACTGCGCCATCGTGATCGACCTCTGCCACAGCATCGTCGTGCCCTGCTGTGCCACTACTGCCAAAAAGCCTTGGAGAGAAGGTACAAGCCAGGTCAAAGAAACAGGTAGGGTTTTGGGTGAATCCGGATTAGGCCTAGGTTTTTTTGGGCTATTTTAGTACATTAGGCTTGTGGGCCTTTTTTTTTTCCAAAAAAAAAAAAAAAGACCAAACTAGGCCTGTGCATCAAGCCTAGCCGGGCTAGGCTTCAGTCGGCCTAGGCTATGCGGCCTAATCCAGTCCAAACTCGGGCTATCCAACCCGATTGACCAAGTTACCTGGGCCAAACCTGGGCGGGTCTAACTGAATTGCCCAATGGGGTCAGGTTCGAGTCGGGTCAAGCCGAACTCGACCCTACCGGCCGTGTTTTTTTTTTTTTAAATATTATTTTTAAAAAAATTAAAAAAATTTAAAAATTATTTAAAAAATTTCGAAAATTAAAAAATGTAAGATTTGGTTAGGAATTGCCATATCTTGCCTTCTTAGTATAATTAGGCCTTTATTTGCTTGCACATTGGTTATATAGCGTGTTTAATTTGCACATTTAATTATGTTTAATTGCACGTGCTCAACTTTATTGCAATTAGTACACTAATTAATTAGTGTAATCAAGTCCCCAACCGTAGATTCTCTAGTTACGTAGGGAGCGTGGCATACTCCCGTGTCTCACTTGGTTTTTAGCTGACCACAATAGGTTAATGGCGATTCCTTTTTGCGAAATTCTTAAAAATACCCTAATGTCATGCGAGGTATGGGCTTCGGAGAGCCCACACCTAATTGTGGGCTTTAGGCCCGTCCTTTAGGCAATACCCCTAAACTTGCACCCATCCCCCGAGGGTAGGTCGCGACAGCTTAGTGACTTCTCTGGGGAGATGGTTTTAGACCTTAGAGGACTTAGGCTAAAATTAATCTTGTTGAGCTTTTGTAGCCTAGAGAGCTTTGTAGCCCGAAGTCCTTCTTCCTATGACAGAAGAGCTTTGTAGCCCGAAGTCATTCTTCTTCTAACCTGGTGGGCTTTTGTAGCCCGAAGTCATTCTTCCTATGACACGGAGAGATTTGTAGCCCGAAGAGCTTTTGTAGCCCGGAAAGCTTTATAGCCCAGAGTCCTTCTTCCTATGACACGGAAAGCTTCTGCAATCCAGAGTCCTTCTTCCTATGACACGGAGAGATTTGTAGCCCGGAGAGCTTTTGTAGCTCGAAGAGCTTTGTAGCCCAGAGTCCTCCTTCCTATGACACGGAGAGCTTCTGTAGCTCGGAGTCCTTCTTCCTATGACATGGTGTGCTTCTGAAACCCAGGTTCCTTCCTTTTTCTTATGACACGGTGTACTTCTGTAACCCGAGGTCTCTTCTTCTTCTTGTGACACGGTGTGCTTTTGTAGCCTGGGATCTTTCTTCCTCTTATCAACAAGACGCGCTTCCATAGTTTTGAGTCCTTTCTGTCGACCTGGCACGTGCCTATACACCCAAGGTCTCTTTACCGCCCAAATAATTTAGGTGTCTTCTATCTTTGAATGCAACCTCTTCGAGCTCCCATTCAAAGAGGGGCTGCTACTGACACATAAATTTCACCATTTTATTTAGCATTTAATTGTGTACAATATTAGGAATTAGTCATCAAATAAAAAAGGAGAAAAAGAAAAACAAGAAACAACAAAACAAAAAAAAAAAAAAAAAAAAAAAAAAACTCCTAGAGGTCGAGTTGGGCCAGATCTGGCCTTAGCCCGATTCACCGCTCGCCTCTCTTTACCCTGCGCGGCCCAAGCCATCTCCCTTTGGGCCTAGCCCATATCACGACTTGTCTTCTTCCTGGTGTCTTCACGCGTGAACCTGCAAAAAAAAAAAAGAGGAGAAAGTAGACGGAGGAAGCACAAGGAGAGGGGAACAAAGAGAGAGCTCGAGGGAGAGAGCTTGAGAAAAGGGAGCTGTGCCATCACCACCATCGCCGACAAGCCACCTAATCGACGCCGTTCACCACCGTCTTCCCTGGAACCAAGATATGAAGAAACAGTGAAGGAGGGTAGTGGCGGCGCTACTCGATGCCATCTTCGTTGTTGTCCTCCTCGCCGCCTCAACCCCTCTCCGCCTCAACCCAATGCCGCCCGACCAACTGCGACTGCCGCTGTCTCCCCAGAACCTAAATTTGGAGCAGAGGTGTCGGTGTGAAGAAGTAACGCAGTGGCCAAGGAGAGAGGACGCCTCACCGCCTCAACTTGACGCAGTCCGCTCCGCCACCGCCGGTCCTGTCTCACCTGCAACCTATGCCAGCCTTCCGCCGAGCTGGAATGCCTACCCCTGCCACCGCCCTTCTTGCTGCACAACCTGTAGCCGTTCGTTTGCAGCCCCCCGACAACCACTGCTGCTGCGTCACTCACCCCTACCTTTACTCGTCCGTCGGTCTTTGCCGCAACCTGCAGTTGCGGAGCTTCTACTTGCCGCCTCTTAGCACCATCGCCGCGACACTCGAATGCTTCCGTCACTGACCGCTTGCCGCCTCCGTCCCAGCCAGACTGCGCCGGCCTATGACCCGTCTGCCGCTCGCCCAATACCGTCTGAGTTGCACCTCCACCCATCCCTGCAGCGCCGCTGTTGTCACCGCCACTGTCTCTGCTTGATGCCAGCAACCCGCGCCGGCCACCGTACCTCAGCCACCCTACCGCGCCACCGTGATCAACCTTCACCATGGTGTCGTCGTGCCTCGCCATGCCACTGCTGCCAAGAAGCTCTAAAGAGGAGGTACGAGCCAGGTCAAAGAAACAAGTAGGGTTTTGGGTGAATGTAGATCAGGCCTAGTTTGTTTTAGGCTATTTTAGGCTGCGTTTGGAAAGCCTTTGGGGGAAAGTCCTTAGGAAAATGTAAAGACCTTTGAGATATAGGTGTTTTGCAAAATGCAAATTGTGTTTGGTAAATTGTAACTTAGAAGCCCTTTGCGAAGTACCTTTGGACAAAATAGTGTTTGGGGGGACAAAGGGCTTTTGTGAAAATAAAAAATCAAAAAATAATTAAAAAAATGAAAACCGGCAAGGGCAGCTCCAACCGGCGGCCGGCGGCGACCACTGGTGACCTCCGACGACCTCCGGCGACCTCGGATCCGAGACGTCGAGGTCGCGCGCGTCGCGCAGACGCCGTCGCGACCTCCGGCGACCCCGGATCTGGGTCGCCGAGGTCGCGCGCGTCGCGCGATGCCGTCGCGACCAAATCCGGGGTCGCCGGAGGTCGCGCCTGGGTCGCGCGCGTCTCGGCGAGGGCGGCGCCTGGGTCGCGCGACCTCGCCGGCAGTCGCGCGATTGGAGCAGCTGCCGCCGGAACCACCCTCGACGGAGACTCGACCTCGGCGCCGGGACACCCTCGACGGAGGAGAAGATGAACAGTGCTCCTCACAAGGGGCAAAAAACGGAAAAACAAAAAATTCTTAAGGACAATTTCGGAAAAAAAAAAAAAAAAAGCATGAACAAGTGGCCCGCGTGGCCTTCCGGGGAATGCCGAAAGCCCAAGGCAGTCCCCCCGCCTTGGGCTTTCAGCCTTCACAATGCTGGTCTTCTCCTAAGGGGCCTTCAATGTTTTTGCCAAACACCAAATATTTGCCCAAATGGGCTTTGGACACCCAAAGCTACTTGACAAAGCTAATGCCAAACGCAGCCTTAGTACGTTGGGCTTGTGGGCCTTTTTTTTTAAAAAAAAAATTAGACCAAATTGGGCTGGCACATCAGGCCCAGCCCAGCTACGCTTCAATCGGCATGGGCTACATGGCCCAGTCCAGTTCGGACTTGGGTTGTCAAGCTCGATTGGCCGAGTCCCTTGGGCCAGACTCGGGCGGGTCGACCAACCCGCCCAACTAAGTTGGGTCTGGGTTAGGTCTGGTCGAACCCGACCTGGCCCGGCCGAATTTTTTTTAAATATTATTTTTAAATAAATAAAAAATTATTTAAAAGAAATTTCGATAATTAAAAAATGTAGGATTTGGTTAGGAATTGCCATATTTTGCCTTCTTAGTGTAATTAGGCTTTTATTTGCTTGCACATTGATTATATAGTGTGTTTAATTTGCATATTTAATTATGTTTAATTGCATGTGCTCAACTTTAGTGCAATTAGGATCTTAGTGGCTATGATTGTTACTTTAATGGTTGTGTACCCGTATTATCACATCACATGCTAGTGGATATATATAATAAACAATCCAAACTGCCTAACAAAAATCTTTTCTTTTAAAATGAATAAGATTAGGTACCGAAAGGGCACTAATTAATTAATGTAATCAAGTCCCCGACCCTAGATTCTCTGGTTGCGCAGGAAGTGTGGCATACTCTCGTGCCTCACTTGGTTTCTAGCCAACCCTAATAGGCTAGTGGCAACTCCTTTTTGCAAAATTCTTAAAAATACACAAATGTCACGCGAGGTATGTGCTTGGGAGAGCCTGGGCCTAATTGTGGGCTTTAGGCCCGTCCTTTAGACAATACCCCTAAACCTGCTCCCCTCCCTTGAGGGTAAGTCGCGACAAGTCTAGTGCGAATAGACTCAAATAGATTTTTCTCCAAAGGCTTTATAAATATGTGTGCTAATTGATTCTTCGAGTCAATGAACTGAATTATAATCTCCCTATTTTGGACTTGATCTCTTATGAAATTGTGTCAAATCTCTATATGCTTTGCCCTTGAATGAAAAATTGGGTTCTTCGTGAGATTAATAACACTGATGTTATCGCATCTGATCTCAGTGCACGATTCTTCAATTTCAAAGTCTCATAGCTTCCAAGAGCCATGTACTCTGCTTCCGTTGTTGATAAAGCTACAGTACTTTGCTTCCTTGAGAACCAAGACACTAGCATGTTGCCTATAAGTTGACAAGTATTAGAAGTACTCTTTCTATCGACTTTACATTCTGCTAAATCTGCGTTTGAATATCCAAGAAGAGTAAAGTCTCATTCTTTGGGATACCACAGACTTAGCTTTAGAGTAGTTGCAACATATTTGATGATGCGTTTTACAACACTTAAATGAAATTCTTTGGAATCTGATTGGAATCTAGCACAGATGCAAAAATTAAACAAAATGTCAGGTTTAAATGAGATTTTTTGGGATTTGATTGGAATCTAGCACATATGCAAATACTAAACAAAATGTTAGGTTTATATGTAGTAAGGTAAAGAAGAGAACCGATAATGCTTCTGTAAAACTTCTGGTCTACTTTCTTTCCTCCTTCATCTTTGTCCAGTTTCGAAGAACTTGACATTGGTATCTTTGTTTTCTTGTAATTCTCCAATCCAAATATCTTAATGAGATCTTTTGCATATTTTTCTTGGTGAACAAAGATACCTTTCTTCGATCGTTTAACTTGTAATCCCAGAAAGAAACTTAATTCACCCATCATACTCATCTCGAATTCATCCTGCATACATCTAGATAATTTCTTGTATAGATTTTCATTAGGGGATCCAAAGATAATATCATCAACATAAATTTGAACCAATCGAATGTCTTTATCCTCTCTTTTTATGAACAATGTAGTATCTACCTTTCCTTTAACAAAATTATTTTCGGTTAGGAATTTACTTAACCTTTTATACCAAGCTCGAGGTGCTTGCTTTAGTCCATAAAAAGCCTTTTTCAGTCTGTAAACTGAGTCTGGCTTTCTTGGATCTTCAAATTTTAGTGGTTGTTCCACATACACTTCTTCTTGGATGAATCCATTGAGAAAGACACTTTTTACATCCATCTAGAATAACTTGAAATTTTTATAGCAAGCAAAAGCAAGTAATAATCTACTTGCTTCCAACCTCGCTATTGGTGTATAGGTTTCATTATAGTCTATTCATTCTTCTTGTGTATATCCTTTGGCCATGAGTCTTGCTTTGTTCCTAACCACTTCTCCTTTCTCATTCACCTTATTCCTGAAATCCCATTTTGTCCCGATAATAGACTTACTTTTAGATTTAGAAATTAGCTCCCAAACATTGTTGATGTTGAACTATTTGAGCTCTTCTTGCATAGCTTCGATCCAACTTTCATCAGACAGAGTTTCTTCTACACTTTTGGTATCTATCTTAGAAATAAGTGCTAGGACGTTAAACTATTCTCGCCTTTTGGATCTAGTGCGAATTTCTTTATCAATGTTGCCAATGATGAGTTCTTTGGGATGACTTGACTTATGCTTCCAGTTGCTAGTTGGTTTGAGAGTCTGCTGATCCTCTGCTTCGGTTGAATCTCCTAGATCTGCTTGTTGCTGATCTCCAGAAGTCTGAACCTCTTTGGAGGAAGTAGACTTTGTAAAGTCTTGAACTGGTTCAGAATCTTCAAGTTGAGTCTCTTCTAGCTGATTCTGTATAGAATCTTGAAACTTGATGTTCATAGATTCTTTCACAGATTGAGTCTTCTTATTAAAGACTCTGTATGCTTTGCTTGAGGTTGAGTAGCCAAGGAAAATTCATTCGTCTGATTTTTCTTCAAACTTCCCGGTTCAATCATTTGTATTTTTCAAAACATAATATTTACAGCCAAATACATGGAAGTGAGAAACATTTAGCTTCTTTCCTTTATACACTTCATAAGGAGTTTTCTCTATAATAGGCTTCAAGAACACTTTGTTGATGATGTGGCAAGCTATAAAAACTGCTTTAGCCCAAAATCAAGAAGAAATTTTGCTCTCAATTAAGAGGGTTCTGGCCATCTCCTGCAAGGATCTGTTCTTCCTTTCCACATTCCATTTTGTTCTGGAGTGTATGGAGAAGTAAAAACATGCTAGAAACCAGATTCATCGCAAAACATCGCAAAGTCTTGATTTTCAAACTCACCTCCATGGTCTGTTCGTATGCTCGAAATAGCATATAATTTTTCATTCTAAACCTTCTTGTCAAACTTTGAGAAGTGAGAGAAGGCTTCAAACTTATATGCCAGAAAGTAAACCCAAGTAAAGTGAGCGTAATAATCCATGATTACTAGGCAGTATCTCTTTTCACTAATACTTTGAGTTCTGATTGGTCCAAAGAGGTCCATATGCAAAAGCTGCAAAACTCGATTGGTAGAAACTTAATTTATAGGTTTAACATAACTTCTAACCTATTTTCCTAAAACACATGAAGTGCATAATTTAGACTTTTGATAAGTTAGGTTGGGAAGACCACAAACAAGCTTCTTGGAAGAAATCTTAGCAATCTGCTTCATGTTAACATGGCCAAGCTTTCGATGTCAAAGATTTGCTTCATCTTGAATAGATATAAGACACTGAGAACTTTATGGTTTTATATCAAGAAGGTAAATATTCTCATGCCTTCGTCTAGTGAAAGATTGAGAGAAGTCTTTACTCGTTCCCGAACAAATGCCTTCTTGGAAATTTATTTTGAATCCAATATCGCAAAGTTGACTTATGCTAAGTAGATTGTAATTCAGACCTTCCACCAATGAGACATTGTTGATTGTTAGGCTTCCAATCTTCACGGTTCCGTATCCAACAATTCTTCCTTTACTATTTCCACCAAAGGAGACTTTTCCACCATTCATTTAAACAAGTTTTATAAAGTAACTCGAATCTTCTGTCATGTGTCTCGAACCACTATCCAAATACCATTTGATCTTCCTTTTGATAGTGACCTGTGATCCAAAGATGAGGCTAGCCTATTGTGCGAGAGAAGCAAATCAAGTCACCGACTAGATAGCCAAGACTCATAAACGCAAGTACCTTTCTATAGACTGGCTCACTAATCCTCCTAGTGTTTTATGAGACCTCATTGTCTTTAAGACCTAAGTTTTGTGTAGTGGAATAATTACTTGAAGTAATGAAGCTTAGATATCTTTTCTAAGAAAAAAGAAAAAAACAAAATAAGGCCTATTGCCCTAAAAAAACTTGAATTTTAACTTGAGTCCTTTGAATAAATAAAAAAATTTAGTCCCAATTTCACACTAAACTTTTCTTATCTCATAAAGGATCTCCAACTTTAATTTCAGTACCAATTTTACTCTACATTTTTTTTTGTCTCATAAAAAACCCAACTTTTGGTCAAATTCTAATTTTACCCTTTTTTCTCATAGAAAAAATCACATATTTAGATAGTTTCCTATTTTAACATAAAAAAGCACAAAAATGACACGCACATATCATATAGAATTACTCAAATTAATTCCACATCATAATTATCACATCATCATCATTGTGATATCATCATCATGCACCATGCCATTGTTTTCAAGTCATTGTCTTGTCATCTAGTGATTGCATGTTTAGTTTCATAAAACTTAAATCATATGTCATGTTAGAATAGATTATACTAATTCTACTAGTCATTTTAGGTCATGTTACATGTCAATAGTTTAAAAATTCATGCATGTTAAGCTTGGGTTAAAATTGCATATGGTTTAGTTTTTCGTGAACAAGAAAAATCCAAGAAAATAATTAGTTAGAATTGCATAATCATTTTATACTAGGTATAAATTTTTAATTATTACTTTGCAAATATTTGGAAATTGATCATGGTAAGGTAATACTTTGTTTTGTGTCGAGGTTAGTCTAACTTCCAGCAATTTATTTATTGCATTGAATTCTTGAATATTAAATTATTGATTGCACATCTACATCATCACCCATTACATGTTAGTGGTACGATTAAAACTTGCCAAGATTGCCTATAAAATATTTTTGTAAGTAAAAGAGAAAATGTATTGAAAGGACATTAGATTTATCTAATGCAAGTAAATCCCCATGTCCATCATATCTATTATTCTCAAGCCCGAAAGTGTTCCATCTCTCACGATCAAAGAACTTGTGCTTAGGATGCTTACACACGTTGTGTTTATAAGTTTTCCATCTCCTCGTTGTAAACGAGAAATTTTAGACAGGAGTTAACCTCGACAAATTTGTGATTCAAGCTAAAATTTGTGATTTTTATGAGACTAAAAAAAATTTAGGGTAAAATTATAACTAGACGGTAGAATTAGGATATGATCTAAAGTTGCGTTCGGAGTTTTTCATGGGAATAAAAAGGTGGAATTGATCAAAAGTTGGATTTTCTTTCTCGAATTATTTGGCCCAAAAAGGAATGGTCTGCACAATCAGAAAGTCAAAAGAGAAAATCATGAAGGGGGTAGCACTGCAGATAGAAAGCTGGACGCTCCCAAGGAAGAAAAGGGCTGGACTCCATCGAAAAACGTACAAGGAGATAGAAAAGCCAAAGAGAAAAAAGACAAGTGAGGGGCTTTTGGTGAAGATAATACTAGACGATTGCCTTCGCTAGCGCACTGCCTTGCCGTCACGCTCCACCACGATCTACTTCCCTTGCCACGGCATCACCCACCGCAACATAGGCAACTTCTTAGCAACGCAAGCAAATCTAGTGAGCCTCCATGGAGCACCTCAGCAACGCCCAACCTGCAGTCTCAACATCATGCTAAGCTCCCCACCCTGTTCAACTCTCTCGGCGGTCCAATCCAACGAGCTTCGATGGCCATACACAGTGAGTCAGGTCTACGAAGACTGAATGATTTGGATTCGGGAAACAAGATTCCCAAAACGGTCGTTTCGACACAAAAACGAACCCAAAAATGGAGAAGTAGCGTAGCGGAAGCGAGCCCTGACACCCAATCATGAATCACCGATCAAAAGCGCATCACATGGACGAACGCACCTTATTTCCACAGACTAAACACCCGGTGTTGCAATTCGAAGAGGAATTCGGTCACTGTTCTTCAAAGGGGAGAAAGCGTCGTCATGGTGAAAAAAAAACTGAGAGAACGTAATCCGTCTTTTTCCAAAAAGAATACGTAACTTTTCACCCCTTTTCCTTTTCCTTTTATACTACTCTCTTCCATAGGCCCTAAACCCACGGGCCGAGCCTCTAGGCCCATCAGGCCAAATTAGGCCCAACAAAAAAAGGAAAATCCATCATCTCCCACTCGCACATGGTGGTCCAAAACCAACATGGGCAGACAGGCCTTACTTAGGCTTATCAAAGGAGAATCCATTATATGCATCTCCCACTCGACATGGTGGGCCGAACGCAGTCCCCTTTTCCTCATCGCAACATTCATACTGATGAATAGTCCGTGCGACCAGCATACTTTGAGAGCTCGTTGCCATACATCTATTAGGAATATATAGCAGCTCATAATGGGCAACACGCTTTGAGTAGATTTAGTATGCAGTACCCTAGATTGATCGATCGCATTTATATCTCTCTTGATCTCTTTTTAACAATGATATATATTGCATTTGTAATTATGATTATCCCAAAGACAGTCATAATTGGTCGACCAGTGAATACAAAACTACAATGTGATTCTCCAAATTCGATCTTCCACTTTCCTTCAAACTCTCAATTTCAGTCCAGCTTGCTTTTCTAGAAATGTCCCATTAGATCGAATCAACTCATGACCATTGGCAACATTCTAAGATAGCAAACACTAAATAGAAATCTTGAGAATAAGTAAGAGTCCTGAGGAGACTAAAATCGAGGAACCCATTTCCCTCAAGAGTCTCACACGGCATAAAAGTTGAGATCAAACTTTTGCCACTCTTATTGGTCGTCTCATGCATACGCAGTATGAAATGCGTATTACGGTATTAACTCCTTTCCCATGGAGCGTATGTCTATTTCTTCAATACCGTACAGATGATAGTTCAGACATACCCAATGTCTAACTTGAGTTCACGTATCTACTCATTCACATAATTCATCAGAACTCACATTTGGCATCTTAGACAGATAAAGTAAAATATGTGAGTTATTTTACTTTCAGACATAGTATTTATCATGTCCTCATCTTAACACTTAGTTAAGGCGACATATATATTTTAAGCTTGAGCTCTCGATTATCACCTAGATAATAAACTTAAAAACTATCTCATCTCTATTTATCACACAGTAAATAGAGGCGATTACCCGTGTGAGTGGGCTAATCTCTTATCTGACCGACATACTTTCTCAACTTAATATAATGCACTGAGCATTAAGATGCATAAAGATCAAACAAAAGATTCATAGGCATTAATGATGAAAAAACACAATTTCATAAATGTGAACAACTCAGGGAAATTAAAATATCCGGTACATCAGACTCTACGCAATCCTAGAGATTTTACATGACCACAAAACACATCTCTAGGTATTGATTTTGTCATAGGATCTGCTACCATTCTATGCGTAGGTATGTACTGTAAGTTCACATCCTTTCGTGCAACCATATCTTTGACAAAGTTATACTTGGTATCTATATGTTTGGTCTTGCCATGATACTTTGGATCTTTGGTGTACGCTATGAAATGGGCTAGTGAATCAACCTAGAGGGGGGTGAATAGGTTGTTACGGAATTCTTTTGGAATCTTTTTCAATGTAATACGTTAATATCAAGGATATATCAATAATAAACAGATTACGCATTCACAAAGTAAATAGAGTAGAGAGAGAAAATTGACACAAGGATTATAGTGGTTCGGCTTAGACCAAGCCTACGTCCACTCTCCACGCTGACAGCCAAACGGCTGTAATCACTATATAGCAAAAAAGTGCCTTTACAATAGACGGATTAGACTTCTTCAATTGATAGTCTCTCCTACAGCCTTCTGTTGTCTTTGCTCTATATCTCACTCTCTTTGTTACACAGTGTAAACATGAAAGATTTTAGAGAACAAGTGATTTTGAAGATTCTAACATCAAGATTTCTCTACCGGTCTCTCCTTCTTTCCAAGCAACGTCGATCCAACTTAAATAATCTCCATGCCATCATACCCGTTGGCACATTCCAAAAATTCATCCAATCAACCCGTTGGACTGAATCAATTTAAGTGATCTCCTTGTCCCGAAAACGTAAGTAGACAGTAGCTTGTCAATCCTGTTCGCCCATACAATCAGGATCTTGAGTTCCCAAAATTAGATTCTTCCAAAAATAAACTTGATCTCCAACGGATAGAATCCGAAGAATCAAATCTTCCAAGCTCTTGATCACAGCCAGAGATATTCTATGGTTAGGATTAGGAAATACGAAATCCAATATCTGTAGCCATAAGAATAACCTCGTAGCCAGCCCGTAAAAAATCGCGAACTAACTTCAGACTTAGATTTGGGTCTCGAGGGTCGTCGATCGAAACCGAGTCTTGAAGGTCTTGAGACATTTAAACCGAGTCTTGGCGACTTCGAGACGGAAAAACTTCGGACCGAAATTCTAGGTCTCGACTGTCTTTGAAAACCTTTAGACTTTGACAACTTCAGACGTAGCCGACTGAGTCTTGGAATCCTTAGACCACACTGTTGAGGCTGTTTTGTCAACTTCAAAACTCCAAGGGATTTTTCTTCAACACGCTATAGCTGCTTGGCTATCACAGTTAACCAATAATGGATTTGCAGCTTTCTCAAAAACACCTAAATGATCCAAAAATCTCTTAAGCCAAACTCCTTCTTGTACCGTTGTTGATAATGCCACGAACTCAATTTCCATCGTGGACAAGGCTATACACGTTTGCTTCTTACTGCTCCATGATATGGCGCCATTGTTCAATAAGAACGCAAATCCAGAGGTAGATTTTCTTTCATCTAAATCTCCTCCCCAATCAGCATCTGAATAGCCTTCAAGTTGCAAATCCTTTCCTTGGTAATTCGGCTTGTAATCAGCAGTTCCCTTCAGATATCTCAGTATTCTCTTAACGGCTTTCCAATGTACTTGACCTGGATTGGATTGGTATCTACTCACTATTCCAATTGCAAAGCATATGTCAGGTCTTGTACACATCATAGCGTACATCAAGCTCCCAACAGCACTAGCATAAGGAACATGCTTCATTTGTTCCTTCTCTTGTGGAGTCCTTGGATACAGTCTATGGCTCAATCCTTCAACTTTTGCAATAGGAGTGTCTATGGGTTTACAATCTTGCATATGAAATCGTTCAAGAACTCTATTTATATATGTTTCTTGCGAAAGAGATAATGATCTCTTCGAACGATCTCTTGAAATCTTAACTCCAAGTATGTATGCAGCCTCACCCATATCCTTCATCTCAAAATTGGAAGATAACCAACTTTTGATGGTATTAACTAACTCCATATTGCTTCTGGCAATTAATATATATCATCAACATATAATGATATGATCACAAATTGATCTTTGGATCTTTTGATATATACACAATGATCCTCATCAATCATTGTAAAATTATATGCCATCATAGCATTATGAAAACGTATATACCACTTTGTCTTGACGATTTGCTTAAGGCCATATATCGATTTCAAAAGTCGACGTACTTTTCCTTCTTGGCCTTTCATAATGAAACCAACAGGTTGTTCCATATATATTTCCTCATCTAATTCTCCATTGAGAAAATCAGTCTTTACATCCATTTGATGTAATTCAAGATCCATACTTGCCACTATTGCCAGAATAATGCGAATTTAGGTGAATTTCACAACAGGGGAAAATGTTTCCTCATAATCAATTCCTTCCTGTTGATTATACCCTTTCGCCACAAGGCGAGCTTTTATATCTTTCTATCGAGCCATCAGCTATATACTTTATTTTGAGAACCCACTTGTTCCCAATAGCTTTGCGTCCTTTTGGAAGATCAACCAGTTCCCAAACATGGTTTGACTTCATTGACTCCATTTCCTCTCCCATTGCATGCATCCATTTTTCCTTACTAGGGCAATTTAGAGCCTCATGTATATTTCTTGGCTCATCCTCATCTTGTGGGGCAATCATAAAAGTTTCCCCTTTAATGTCAAAACGTCGACAGGGAATACTTTTGCGACTTGTTCGCCGTATGGGAGATTGTACACTTAGCTCATCATTTCCCATTATGCTCCCACTAGGATTAGATAATGATGATGTCGTCTCATCATGTGGTTGTGATTGAGAATCAGTTGTATGCAACTCATCACTTCTTATATTACTCCAACTTGGACGAACCCCACTAATATCATTATCTTGATCCATGGTTTCAAATAGGGAGTAATCTTCACCTATTTCGCCCTTCTTAGGAAACTCATCTTCTAAGAATGTGACATCCCGTGATTCAAATTCAGTTACACTCCTACTTTCCTGCTCACCTATGAACACATATCCTTTTGAGTGTTCAGAGTATCTTATGAAAATACTCTTCTTTCCTTTGGGACCCAATTTCCCAAATTTGTGAGAGGGCTCATGGGTATAGGCAGCGCAACCCCATGGCTTAAGAAAACCTAAGTCCGGTTTTCTACATGTCCATAACTCATATGGAGTGGAAGTAACTGATTTGGAAGGCACCCGGTTAAGTACATAGGCAGCTGTTAATAATGCATCACTCCAAAAGCTAATAGGTAAGTTAGCATGCGCCATCATGGACCTAACCATTTCCAGTAGGGTTCTGTTTCTTCTCTCTGCAACACCATTTTGTTGAGGAGTATATGGAATAGACAACTGTCTTTCTATTCCTTTTTCATCACATAATTTTCTGAACTCATCAGATAAATATTTTCGACCTCGATCGGATCTCAATGCTTTTATTTTCCTATCTAATTGATTCTCTACCAAGGCCATAAACCTTTTGAAACAATTTAATGCTTCAGATTTATGAGAAATCAAATAGACATATCCGAATCGAGTATAATCATATATAAAAGTGATGAAATAAACAGTCCCATGCCTTCCTTTCACATTCATTGGACCACAGATGTCAGAATGGATCAAATGCAGAGGAAATTCAGCTCTTTTACCTTTTCCAAATGGTTTCCTTGTTGTTTTTCCTGCTAGGCAATGCTCACATATGGGCAAATCGACTTTTTCAATATTGCCCAACAAGCCCTCTTTGGCTAGTCTATTCATACGTTGTTGGCCAATATGACCAAGTCTAGCATGCCACACATTCACATCATTGTCATATGAATTAGGAGACGTGATAAGGGAGTAACAAATATTTGTATTAGCATAGTCAATATCCAATACAATGAAACCATCCAGAAAATAGCCACGACCATAGAAATTTGTTTCCAAAAACAAATCCACACCTCTATTATGGAAGTTCATATTAAAACCTAGTTTGACCAACACTAAAACAGACACTAGATTTTGACGAATCTCCGGAGCATACATTACATCATGTAGGATCAAAGTGCGTCCACCACGCATGTTCGGTAAGGAGTGCCAATTCCTTTTACTTCAGCTTTGGAGTTGTTTCCCACATAGACCCACTTAGTTCCAGTTGGTATTCGTCGAAATTTCACAGAGGATCCTCTATCCTTTGCTACATGGTCTGTTGCTCCTGAATCTACAGTCCACAAAGGATTGGATTCAGCCAACAATACAGAACTTGACACATAAGCAAAATTCTCAAATGTACAAGAGGTGTTTACCTTTTCGGCTCACGGCGAGTTGCGAGCATAGTGACCCTTCTTGTCACAATTGTAACACGTTACCCTTGACATTTTCTTCACTTGAGGACGTTTTCCTCTCTTGTGTTGGTTAACTCTTGGTTTCTTACAAGGAGGACTTGATCCTTTGCATGACCACATATTGAACGAATCAATACGCTTGCGCTTAGAGCTCAAAGCCCTTTCTGAGCTAGAACCAGCATTGCAAATATCTGCTTTCGGCTCAAATGCCGTTAGGTGGTCCTCCACTAGCTCAAGGTGGCGCACGGCATTCTCAAGATCTTCCATAACATGGTCAAGAGCTTCTAGTGCTACTGGCTTTTCCAGCACATATTGAATCTTCATATTCAATATTTCACAATTGTTGCCGTTCAAATTAGCAATTACTTTCTTAGTTGCTGAAACCATTGATCTGAACACATTAGACATATATGCACGAATAATTAATGCCTATCATTTATGCATCCACTTCGCATAGACCCATCATATTAATGAATAATTTTAAGTAAGGTTTCAGAATCAAAAGGTCACTATGTTTCCAATCATCCTCCAAAAATCCTGACTTAAAACTATCATTAATATAATTGTCTTATGCAAAATAAATTCTATGAAGTTACAAAAACTTCTATCAACTACCCACAGCAATCAACAATAACAGAAAGCATAAAATATCTGACATTCAATAGTATAATAACGCTTTCACATAATACAGCATATCCATTACACCAAGTATTATATATATATACGGAGGAAAAATATCAACACGGAAAGTGATATATATATACCCAAAACATCTCAAACTAATCTAAGAAATAAATAGGGAAAGTCCCTGCTAATCTATCAGTCATAAAATCTAAGAAAACTGAAGGCACATTTGCCAACCATGGAAAAACTTTTGGAGAGCTCTCATGCCGTCTCCAAGGCGTATTCATTTTGCGCCACGTAGCACTCATACTAAGGGTTGAAGTTTTGATTAGCTCAATCCTATAGTACTCTCTCACAAAAGCTTCTACCAGCCTCCTATAACCCGGGACTACGTTAACCTCCCATAGCCGATCTAACACTTGCTTGCCATTCGGGTGGAAGAGTGTTCTTGAAGGTCGACACCTTCTCAAAATCGGCATAAGATAACCATTCCGGATGATTTCTGTATCATCGATTGACCCCGACTACATGTGATACTAAATCACCATCATGCCATCGATTATTAGCTAATTCTGTCATCAGCCTTTTAAGTCTTGCACGTCCTTCGTTCGTTCTCGGGAATGCAGGTATCCGTGCATAGCGCATCATAGTTCATGCAACAAATGCAGAACATGAAAATGAATCATTCTGTATCCACAATGAACACAAGGGAAAATACATAATTTTCCATGATTCATGCAACAAATGCATAATGGAAATGAATTACTTATAACCCACATAGGCATAATTGAAAAAGAAACAAATTCTTCTTCTTCTTCCTTTTTTTTTTTTTCGATCAACGGTAAACGGTCAAAATCAACGGTCAACGGTCAACGGCCGAGTCAACGGTCAAGTCAACGGTCAACGGTCACGGTCAACGGACGGTCAACGGTCAACAGTCATCAACGGTCAACGGTCGTCAACGGTCAACCAGGTCGGACGGGTCGGGTCAGCCGGTCGGTTCGGGTCGGGTAGCCGATCGGGCCGGCGGGTCAGACCGGCCGGTCTGGCCGGGTCAGCCGGTCGGGCGATGGCGGTCGGGCCATTAGGCGTCGTGCAGTCGATCGGGCGAAGCAAGCCAAGCACGTGCCAGCCGCGTGCGCGGCAACCGCCGACCGACGTCACCGGTGACGTCATCCCGCGCGTGCCTTGCACGCGCGGGTGCGGTTGCGCGGGTGCGGTTACCGCGCGCGTGCGGCGCACGCGCGTGCAATGCACGTCTTGCCGACGGAGCCGAACGCATCGAGCTGCGCGTGGCGGCGCATCTCGGCGGCTTCCGGCGACGTGCGACCACTCGAAATTCTCGTATCGACGAGTACTACAACCCCAAGCAATCGAATTACAAAATGATGTACGGAAAATCAAAAAAACATGGGAAATCAGACCGCGTCGGGGTTAAACATCTCTTAATTGATCATTAATCACGTTTAACAAAGAACAGACATGAAAAACTCGTTTATAAACGCAAACAAGAAAGGGAAACATGATTGAGATGGCTCTGATACCAATTAAGGATTTGGATTCGGGAAACAGGATTCCCAAAACGGTCGTTTCGACACAAAAACGAACCCAAAAATGGAGAAGTAGCGTAGCGGAAGCGAGCCCTGACACCCAATCATGAATCACCGATCAAAAGCACATCACATGGACGAACGCACCTTATTTCCACAAACTAAACACCCGGTGTTGCAATTCGAAGAGGAATTCGGTCACTGTTCTTCAAAGGGGAGAAAGCTTCGTCACGGTGAAAAAAAACTAAGAGAACGTAATCCGTCTTTTTCCAAAAAAAATACGTAACTTTTGACCCCTTTTCCTTTTCCTTTTATACTACTCTCTTCTATGGGCCCTAAACCCATGGGCCGAACCTTTGGGCCCATCAGGCCAAATTAGGCCCAACAAAAAAAGGAAAATCCATCAGAGACCATCCCTGCTAGTGTCCGATGGTTCAGCTATCTGTCCAGAAGAGATTTCTCAATCCAACAAGCTCCAAAGCTCTTCACCAACTCTGTCAAAGCCGCGGCATCTCCCACAAACATTCTTGCAGCGTTCTAGTCTTCACCACCAGCAACGATCCCGGCGATTTTACAGCCCTTTCCTGTTCTCTATAGTGTTGTTAACAAGTCTCGATCAAATCCTGTGTGTTTTTTAGTTTAGAATAGGATTTAATCCAAATTATTTCATAATTTATATTAGGTAATCTCATATTTTAAGTAATTTGCTATTTTAACATTAAAAATTTTTTAAAAAAATAACATGCATATATCATATAAAATTAGTCAAATCAATTCCATGTATTTTCTTTTATGTCATCATCACATCACCATACCATTAGCTCCATGTCCTCATAATTTCAACATCATCCAGTGATTACTTATTTAGTATCATAAAACTTAAATCACATGGCATGTTAGAATAGTTCATACTAATTCTACTTGTCATTAAAATTAGGTCATGTTATATGTCATTGGTTTAATAATTCATGCGTGTTATGCTTAGGTTACAGTATAGTTTCGTTTTCAAAAACAAGAAAAATCCAAAAAAAGAATTAGTCAGAATTGCATAATCATTTTTAGCTAGGTATAAATTTTTAATTAACACTTTGCAGATATTCGAAAATTAATCATACTGTGGTTATACTTTGCTTTGCATCAAGGTTAGCCTACTTCTAGCAATTTATTTATTGCTTTGATTTCTAGAGTGTAACATTATTGATTGTGCATCATTTTGATCACATATTACATATTAGTTGCTTGCGATTAAATTTATTAAGAAATAAGGAGAAAAGAACCGAAAGGATTATAGATTTATTTAATATAATCAAGTCCCCACACCCATGATATTTCTTGTTCCCAAAAGTAAAGTGCTCTCCTAGACTTTACTTAAATGTATAATCGACCTACCTATAATTAATTAATAGTAACACCTGAATAAATTAATTTGCATATAAAATTGATTAAATTAAATCCTAAAGTTGCGATTGGCATGTCCTATGAGAGTCTATGCTAATCTTTGACTTATTAATTTTGACACCTAAATTTTGGCTATTCATTTAATGTTTAATTACATAGAAATTTAGGGAATAATTTTTAAATCCTAAACAAAAATAGTTTTCATTTAAATCGCATGCCATAAAGACACTAGGAGTATCTGCATTGGGTAGTGATGGAACTCAGTCAGATTTGTTAAATTAAAAAAAAAAATTAAAAATTTTATTAATTAAATTAATTAAAAATTATTTTATTTAAATAAAAACTTAGCAAGGTCGGGCTAGGGCTGGGCCTGCCCAGCCCCTTATTCTTTTATCTTCGCCTAGGCCGGCCCAGCCCCCATCTCCTCCTCGTTCCCCCTCTCTTGCACGCCAGCCGAAGGAAGGGAGTGAAGGACGATGCACAACGGGAAACAGGACACCTGCAGGGCACGTCGCGCGCGACGTCCGGTCAGCAGCGGACCGGCAGCGAGAGCTGGCGTTTCGAGAGAGGGATCCACAGAGAGAGAGAGAGAGAGAGAGAGAGAGAGAGAGAGAGGGAGGGTTCCCTTGTAGTCCCGTCACGCCCGACGACCTCCAGCTGACACCCACGAACACGCGACTTGTCGCTCCCAAAGCCCGGCGTTTCCGATGAGTTTCTTTTGGTTCGAACCTCCCTTACTCCAAGGATCTCGGCTCAGAGGCACCAAAGCGGCCGGTCGTAGCTCTCAATTTGTCTGGATCTCGCCCTCTAGCCGCCGGGCAGGAACACCCACGGTTGAATGCTGATTCCGCGAACCTCTTTGCCCTGCTTGTTCCGTCCTGTCTTGAGCGAGGTGGGAGTCGACTCTGTTTCTTTAGTCCTTGCTTGTGCCGGACCTGAATGAGTTGGTTTATGTTGAATCCGATCGTGGCTTGTCGATTGCTTTTGAGCTTGGGCGTGCGCTCGAGCTCCGAGCAGGTCCATATTTGCTCCCCAACTCGCTGCTCAGCAGATGTTCGTTAAAATGCCCAAACCAAGTTAGCTTATGTTCATACCCTTTCTAGGTTCATTGTTTTCTTGGAGTCTTAAGTTCCAATGCCATGTAAGAGCTATCATGAAGTGGAAATCGTGTTTGCTGATCGCTTGTGAAATGTATGAGTCTATTTCCACATTTTTTTTTTGGCCTTCATGTCCTCCGGTTTTTGTTCCTTTCGTTAAATTGTGGTAAAACAAGCAGCATCTTACGACAAGCGACAGTGGTGATGGTGCTTGCCCATGGAAATAGCTGGTGGTGTGAGTCTTTTAGTAAACATTGGTGCTCGATGGTGAAGTTGCTTTGTGCAACATTCTGACGTGTGTTAGCGTGAGGACTCTTGATTGTTGTGGTCCTCGGGCATAGATTTCGATCATGCGTTTTTTGTGGGTCCTGGGCTTTTAGAAGGCTTCAGGAAATAGAGAAGGGAATTATCAAAAAAAAAAGGTTTTGCTAACATAATAATCTTTAATTTATTATGAGTTATAAATTCTTTAAAAATGAGACCGCATAATAATTTATAATAATTTTTTATTTGAATTTCTTTTGTTTAAAATAGATTTTTTTTTTTTTTTTTACAGTAAATTGAACATTATAAGGGAATGGGGAAATGGGCTCATTTTGATTGAAATAGCCAAACAGACGTGGGTGTATTTTGAGTAGATTTGGGCCTAGTTCTGTTATAGGATTAGTAAGCTTTGGGTTTGAGTTGAAGCGGGGAGAGTGGGGCGCAACTCTGGTGATAGTCCATTTGGGCTTGGTCTGTTGTGAAAGAAACTTTGGTGGGTTATTGGTGATTTGGGCTTAGCTTTCTCTTTTAGATTGGGCTTGAGTTTTTTTGAAAATGGACTTAGTATCAAAGCCCAACCGTGTTCATGGCCCAGACCCGCCAAACCATGTGTGACCTTATTTGGACTATGCTCTAGGGTCGAGCCCCGGTCCCCTATTTTCGTTTTTTGATTAATTAAAATTAAATTGCTTCTAAATTTTTTACAAAAATCGAAAATGTTAAAAAAATTATACAATAGCTTAGAAATAGGTCTTGAACTAATTGTGTGACTTTAGCAGAGATTTAGCTTAATGTGACCTTTAGTTTAAGGGTTCTAGTAAATTTGGTTCTTTAGAAAAGAAATTGAACTTGATTCGAATCTAACTCATAGGGGATTATGTTTTAGGGCTTATAATGAGGCCATGTGTATTTGTTGTCCAACTTGTATTGAGTTCTGACTTTCCGTATTGTTATCTAGTTGCTTTCAATATGTGGGTGTTTACCTATCGCATTGCCTTTCATTAAATTGGATGTTTTTCGCTTGCCTATAGTAGGTTAGTGTTAATTTAGACTATGATGAAAATGAACCCTACGAAAGCATTTGCATGATCATTTAGTATTTTTGATGCTTTTAGGACAATAATTGGCAATCAAGATCATATGGCACGTTAATTAACGACCTTCCAAGTTAAAGGTATCGAAAGGGTGTTAATAGACATTAGCATAATCAAATTTCAATTCTAGAATATTTGATTGTGTAGGAGTCGAGACAACATACTAATGTCTTAATTGGTTTCTAGCAGATCCCAATAGACTAGTGGCAACTCTTAAAAATAGTTAGGCCATTAAGAATTAAAAAAAGAGAGAGAGAGAGAGAGAGAGAGAAGGTGAAATTCAACATTGCACGAGATATGAGCTTGGAAGAGCTTGAGCTTAATCAAGAGCCTTAGGCACGTATTAGGCAATAGCCCTAAACTTATTTATTCTCCCTTCTAGACAGAAAGGGTAGGTTGCAACAATAATCCACTTGCTTTCCATTTGGTGGTTCACCTTGAGAAAGGTCATGACAAGTAATTATTGATATTTGATTCAAACCACATAAATATCTAGTGTCCATTATTGTTCCTCGTTTATTTTTGTGGTGACTTAAGGTTGATTTAAATTGTAAAATCATATTAGTTTCTAGGAAAATTTTCAACAATATATAATTGAGACCGTATCAAGTGGCCTTGCTAGCGTGCCAAATTGTCTCAACAATTTCTCCATGAATTTTTCAGTAATTTCCATTAAAAGTGTTAAGAAAAGCTACGCTTGGCCAAGTTGAAGTGAATCAATCATAACAGAGGAAGGAAAAGTGAAAATTGTTGATCTTCAAGGGATAACAATATCCCTTCTACCCAATGCAGGATTCCCTTCGTCCATGGGCACTGCGACGTACCCTCTCCAGCTTGCTCAAAGCCTCTTGAGATGATGACTTTATAGGAGAAACATGAGGGACTTGAAATTCCAAAGTTACGTAATGAATTTGGTCACGGAGTAGTTGAACTGATTTCCCTTCTCAAGGCCAACCTAGAGATGAAATCTCTCTTCACGTACTGGATACTCCCGAAAAATCTAGACACCTTCATCTCAATTGTAGCTTGAGCCATATTTGTGAATACCTTTCAATCCTTCTGTACTATAGTTAGATAATTTGCTTCCATAATGACAAGGCCAATCCATATGTATTATTTTTATGTCTTGTTTGTCTTTTCTACATTTTGCATTCTCTTGTATAGATATAGTACCAGTTAATGAACAGGATAAACATTTTCCGCCCTTCATTTATGCAATTGGGACATGGTATCTCAGCATTTTATCCCGTCTATTGATCCTCCATAGAGATCTTCACGATTGTTTCTGTCAACAGATAGTTGGTGCATCTTGAAAATCCAGTGTAGTATCACTAACTATGTCGGCAAAGTAAATCAATCGCAACTAATTACACCTGTCGGGATTTGTCGGATCCAAAAACGAATTCAACCCAAAATCAAACCCCTAAAACTACGCGGAAGACGAGCCGGGAATTCTATATGCATCACCTTAGATCAAAGGGATACCACAGTTGGGACATACCTTATTTTCCACGGATTAAACACCAAGGACGCCAAGAGGAAGAGAAATAACAGTCTGTTTGATTCAACGACAGCAAATCGCCTTGGAGGAAGAGGGGTGTCGCCTTTTTGATGCCCTTTTGTTCTTGTTCCTTTTTTGAGAGTTTTGGAGGGGAGAGAGAGAAGAAAAAGACGTACGTTGTTTTTCTTCCAAAAGGTACTTTTCTCTCCCTTCCCCCTCCTTATATACCTCTCCCAAAAATAATAAATCACACCCCTTCAATTCAACTCCTCATCCATGGGCCGTAATTTGTGGGCCGGGCTTTTGGCCCATCATGGGCGGGCTGTGGGCCAACTTAGGCCCATCCAATAATTAAATAAATAAAATTATCATCTCCCACTCGCACATGGTGGGCGAACAGGATCCTCTTAACCTCTTTGCGGCATTCATACTAGTGAATAATCCGTGCGTAGGCATACTTTGAGAGCTCGTTGCCATACATCATTAGGAATATACGGCGGCTCATAATGGGCATCACACTCGAGTAGATTTAGTATGCAGTGCCCTAGATCGATCAATCACATTTATATCTCTCTTGATCTCTTTTCAACAACGATATATGTGCATTCACAATTATGATTATTCCAAAGACGGTCATAATTGGTCGACCGATGAATACAAAAACAATGTGATTCTCCAAAATCGATCTTCCTCTTTCCTTCAAACTCTCAATTTCAGTCAGCTTGCTTTTCTAGAAATGTCCCATTAGATCGAATCAACTCATGACCATTGGCAACATTCTAAGATAGCAAACACTAAATAGAAATCTTGAGAATAAGTAAGAGTCTGAGGGGACAAAAAAAAAAAAAAAACGAGGAACACCTTTCCCTCAAAGAGTCTCACACGGCATAAAAGTTGAGATCAAACTTTTCCACTCTTATCGGTCGTCTTATGCATACGTAGTATGAAATACGTATTACGGTATTAACTCCTTTCCCATGGAGCGTATGTCTACACAATCAAAACCGTACAGATGATAGTTGGACATACTCAATGTCTAACTTGAGTTCACATATCTACTCATTCACATAATTCATCGAACTCATCGGCATCTTAGACGGATAAAATAAAATATATGAGGTATTTTACTTTCGGACATAGTACTTATCATGTCCTCATCTCATCACTTAGTTAAGGCGACATATATATTTTAAGCTTGAGCTCTCGATTATCACCTAGATAATAAGCTTAAAATCGTCTCATCTCTATTTATCACACGGTAAATAGGCGATTACCCGTGTGAGTGGGCTAATCTCTTATCCGTCCGACATACTTTCTCAACTCAATATAATGCTGCGAGCATTAAGATGCATAAAGATCACATAAAGATTCATAGGCATTAATGATGAAAAAAAACACAATTTCATAAATGTGAACAACTCGGGAAATTACAATATCCAAAACACATCGGACTCTACGCAATCCTAGAGACTTTACATGACTACAAAACACATCTCTAGGTATTGGCTTTGTCATAGGATGCTACCATTTTATGCGTAGATATATCTTTGTAAGTTCACATCCTTTCGTGCAACCATATCTTTTACAAAGTTATACTTGGTATCTATATGTTTGGTCTTGCCATGATACTTTGGATCTTTGGTGTACGCTATAGCTGCTTGGCTATCACGGTTAACCAATAATGGATTTGCAGCTTTCTCAATAACACCTAAATGATCCAAAAATCTCTTAAGCCAAACTCCTTCTTGTCAAATTTCTTGATAATGCCACGAACTCAGCTTCCATCGTGGACAAGGCTATACATGTTTGCTTCTTCTTTGCTCCATGATATGGCGCCATTGTTCAGTAAGAAAGCAAATCCAGGTAGATTTTCTTTCATCTAAATCTCCTCCCAGTCTACCAACATCTGAATAGCCTTTAAGTCGCGAGATCCTTTCCTTGAGTAATTCGGCTTGTAATCAGAGTTCCTTTCGGATACCTCGGTATTCTCTTAACGGCTTTCCAATGTGCTTGACTGGATTGGATTGGTATCTACTCACCATTCAAGCGCAAAGCATATGTCGGGTCTTGTACACATCATAGCGTACATTAAGCTCCAAAGACTTTGGCATAAGGAACATGCTTCATTTGTTCCTTTTCTTGTGGAGTCCTTGGACACAGTCTATGGCTCAATCCTTCACCTTTTGCAATAGGAGTGTCTATGGGTTTACAATCTTGCATACGAAATCGTTCAAGAACTTTATTTATATATGTTTCTTGCGAAAGAGATAACGACCTCTTCAAACGATCCCTTGAAATCTTAACTCAGAATGTATGCAGCCTCACCCATATCTTTCATCTCAAAATTTGAAGATAACCAACTTTTGATGGTATTAACTAACTCCATATTGCTTAGGCAATAAGTATATCATCTACATATAATGATATGATCACAAAAGCGATCTTTGGATCTTTTGATATATACACAATGATCCTCATCAATCATTTGTAAATCATATGCCATCATAGTATTATGAAATCGTATATACCATTGTCTTGATGGCTTTGCTTAAGGCCATATATCGATTTCAAAAGTCGACATACCTTTCCTTCTTGGCCTTTTGTAATGAAACCAACGGGTTGTTCCATATATATTTCCTCATCTAATTCTCCATTGAGGAAAGCAGTCTTTACATCCATTTGATGTAATTCAAGATCCATACTAGCCACTATTGCCGAATAATGCGAATTGAGGTAAATCTCACAACAGGGAAAATGTTTCCTCATAATCAATCCTTCTGTTGATTATACCCCTTCGCCACAAGGCGAGCTTTATATCTTTCTATTGAGCCATCAGCTTTACGCTTTATCTTGAGAACCCACTTGTTCCCAATAGCTTTGCGTCCTTTTGGAAGATCAACCAATTCCCAAACATGGTTTGACTTCATTGACTCCATTTCCTCCCTCATTGCATCCATCCATCTTTCCTTATTAGGGCAATTTAGAGCCTCATGAATATTTCTTGGCTCATCCTCATCTTGTGGGGCAATCATAAAAGTTTCCCCTTCAATGTCAAAACGTCGACGGGGAATACTTTTGCGACTTGTTCGCCGTATGGGAGATTGTGCACTTAGCATATCATTTCTCATTATGCTCCCCCTTTGGGATTAGATAATGACGATGTCGTCTCATCGTGTGGTTGTGATTGAGAATCGAGTTGTATGCAATTCATCACTTCTCATACTATTCCCACTTGGACGAACCCCACTAATATCATTATCTTGATCCATGGTTTCAAATAGGGAGTAATCTTCACCTATTTCGCCCTTCTTAGGAAACTTATCCTCTAAGAATGTGACATCTCGTGATTCAAATTCAGTTACACTCCCACTTTCCTGCTCACCTATGAACACATATCCTTTAGAGTGTTCAGAGTATCTTATGAAAATACTCTTTTTTCCTCGGGACCTAATTTCCCAAATTTGTGAGAGGGCTCATGGGTATAGGCTGCACAACCCCATGGCTTAAGAAAACCCAAGTCCGGTTTTCTACCTGTCCATAACTCATATGGAGTGGAAGTAGCCGATTTGGAAGGTACCCGGTTAAGTACATAGGCAGCGGTTAATAAGGCATCACTCCAAAAGGTGATGGGTAAGTTATGTGCCATCATAGACCTAACCATTTCTAGTAGGGTTACATTTCTTCTCTCCTCGCAACACCATTTTGTTGAGGAGTATATGGAATAGAAAACTGTCTTTCTATTCCTTTTTCATCACATAATTTTCTGAACTCATCAGATAAATATTCTCGACCTCGATCGGATCTTAATGCTTTTATTTTTCTGTCTAATTGATTCTCTACCAAGGCCATAAACCTTTTGAAACAACTTAAGGCTTCATATTTATGAGAAATCAAATAGACATATCCGAATCAGTATAATCATCTATAAAAGTGATGAAATAAACAGCCCCATGCCTTCCTCTCACATTCATTGGACCACGGACGTCGAGAATGGATTAAATGCAGAGGAAATTCAGCTCTTTTACCTTTTCCAAATGGTTTCCTTGTTGTTTTCCTGCTAGGCAATGCTCACATGTGGGCAATCGACTTTTCAATATTGCCCGGCCAAGCCCTCTTTGGCTAAGTACGGTCATACGTTGTTGGCCAATATGACCAAGTCTAGCATGCCACACATTCACATCATTTGTCATATGTATTAGGAGATGTGATAAGGGAATAACAAACATTCACATTAACATAGTCAACATCCAATACAATGAAACCATTCAGAAAATAACCACAACCATAGAAATTTGTCTTCAAAAACAAATCCACACCACTATTATGAAAGTTTACATTAAAACCTAGTTTGACCAACACCAAAAGCAGACACGATTTAGCCCAGAATCTCGGAGCATACAACACATCATGCAGGAGCAATGTGCGTCCACCACGCATGTTTAGTTGGCAGTGCCAATTCCTTTCACTTCAGCTCTAGAGTTGTTTCCCACATAGATCCACTTACTTCAGGTGGTACTGTCGGAATTCCACGAAGGATCCTCTATCCTTCGCTACATGGTCTGTTGCTCCTGAATCTCGATCCACAAAGGAGTTGGATTGAGTCAAGAATACTAACTTGATACATAAACAAAGTTCTTAAAAGCACAAGGGGTATATACCTTCTTTGGCTCGCGACAATCGCGAGCATAGTGACCTCTCTTGTTACTGGTTGTAACATTTCACCCTTGCTAGCTTCTTCATTCGAGGACGCTTTCCTCTTGCACGTTGGTCAAGCTTTGGTTTCTTTCTGAAGAACTTGGTCCCTTGCCTTTCCACTTATTGAACCAATCGGGACGTTTGCGCTTGGAGCCGAAGCTCCACTTGAGCTAGAACCAGCATAATATACATCGGTTAAGCTTCAGCGCCCAAGGGCGGTCCTCTTCCAGCTCAAGATGGCGCCTTGCATCCTCAAAGACTTTGATATTTTCATTGTGGGTCAGGTGCACCTTCATATGCTCCCAACTTCGAG